>CAXIPT010000001.1:4297696-4480769 GCA_964030475.1 Tethya wilhelma
TGTGTGTGTGTGTGTGTGTGTGTGTGTGTGTGTGTGTGTGTGTGTGTGTGTGTGTGTGTGTGTGTGTGTGTGTGTGTGTGTGTGTGTGTGTCATATAGTTGGCTATACTGGTCTGCTGCTGGGACGGGAGAAATAGAACGAGCATCAATGGATGGCAACAATAGAACAGTCCTTCACAACACTTCCCTAACTACACCATATGCTCTAACAATAGACTATACAACTCAAACATTGTACTGGGCTGATTTTGCACTGAATAAAATAGAGAGCTCAAGCACAGATGGATCAAACCGGAGGGTTTTTACTACCAACAATATCAGAGATCCATACAGTATGACATTCTTCAGAGGAAGCCTCTACTGGTCTGACTGGAGTCTCAATGGTATATACACTGCTTCGACAGAGTCACCAAACCAAGTCTCATCATTGTTCTCTCTTGGAGTTGATCCTTATGGTATTCGAATTGTAGCTGAAGGAGTCCAACAATATGGTATGAATGCATGGAACTGAATTCAAAGTTGCTATATGTCAGTACAGCCTATTTCTACAGTTGAAAATCCATGTGTCAATGCTTCCTGTGGTCAATTATGTTTGCTGAGTGCTACAGCTCCTGAAGGCTTCAAATGTGTTTGCTCTGATGGTTACACACCCTTAACTGAGGACCAAACTACCTGCATCCGTATGCATGAGTTTTTGTAGTGAATAACAAGTAATAATTGTATATACATGTGTGATTTTTTTCTCTTAAGCTCCTCCAAGGCTTGTTTATGGTCTTACCTCAAATCTAATCCGTCGTATTGATCCTGATGGAACCAATCAAATTAACATTTTATCTACAACTCATCCCCGTGTGTTAGATTTTGATATTCGGTGAGACTTTATACAGTAATAACTATAGTTAATCAGTGTATAGTAGAGAAGGAAATTTTATGGTTCACCTTTCTTCCCTCATGTTATTTTAGCCACAAATGTATATGTAAATTTAATAATTTTCTCTTTCAAAATGTATAGGCAAAATAAACTATTCTGGGCTGATTACACAAATGATGTGATTAGAAGTGCTGAAGGTTCTGATACTCTCTCAGCTTCATCGGTAGAGACTGTAATATCAAGAGGTTTATCATGTACAGGTATATAAATCAGTATTTATGCATGGTTAATTTACTAATTGTCAAATGCAAGGCTTATACTGATTACTTGGTTGCTTTTGTTTTGTTCTAATCCCTATCAGATGGAATAGCTTGGGACTGGATCAGTAAAAAAATGTATTGGACTGACAATTGCCTTGACATTATCCAAGTGTATGATTCTGTATCTGGACACCAAACAGTACTTATTGATTCAGGACTCAGTCAACCTTACTCTATTGTTGTTGACCCAACTACAAGGTTGTTGTAGCCAGCAATGTGGTGTTTCAGATACATAATAATGTACGTACGGAAGTACGTATATTAGGAATGGGTTGAATGTCCCATATATAGACATAATACAAAATGTTATGATCATAAATATCTAGCAAAACAAAGTATAGAATCTTCAACTTGAACTTATTCAGAGGCTCTCCTTGAAAGATTACCAGCTGTATGCACATGCAAGGCCTATAACTCACAGAAACTTTTGTGAGCACTTGTAGAGAGCACTGGTGGGAAGCCACAATAGTGCCATTTTTGTTCTCCTAATTAAAGTGTACTTTCTAACTGACTTATATAGTAAACTTGAAAGTAATTTCCAAATAACCAGAATAAGTTTGACAGCACAAAGCAAGTTTTATTCATTCAAACTATATTCTTTTATACTTATATTTGCATCTTAAATAGGCCTAAACAAGATCTAGAAATTAAGCTTTGAAACTTAGTATAAGTTCATCCTGCACTTCAATGTAGCCATCTTCTCAAAGTAGAGTTCAATGGTCGTTTTCTGTCTACATGGCATTTATGATGCTCATGTACACTAGGATTGGGCAGTGCTCTAAAATGTATTGAAACGAGACATTTCTCATTTTCAGCGCATGACTACTTTATTAATTTTTATTACGCCCAAGTCTTGGCTGGCAATATCATCTCAGTTTCGATAGTCATATAATCTCATGCATGCAGTTGCTTCCACTGCTAAGCCAACTAATTGGCAGGAATTCAAACAAATAATTAGATTATGTACTGATCATTGTTTGAACAATTTACGACACTTAGGATACCATACACATCCGTATAGCAGGAAATTTTCATAGTTCAAAATTTCGTACAAATTGGTAAAGAGCACCAGAAATTTTTTCGTAGTTTAAATTCCGTATATGCGGCGTGCGCTTGTATAGTGCATAATGCAGAAGCTAAATTTTTGCAGTTTTAATTTTTGTATATTCAAAGTTAAAACGGCATATGAACAATGCAAAAATTTGCACCATACGAAAATTTCCCGCTATAAAGTATATGTATCAGATTATAAGCAAAGTTTTGTCCGTGTGTGTGTGTGTGTGTGTGTGTAACGGAGGGTCACGGGAAGTGATGTGACCTCGAGCTAAAACGTTACTTTTTCTTTGGACTGTGAAAAATGCAAGCTATAAAAAGTGTGCCTAGAGAACTAGCTTAGATAGTGCTAGCCTAGGATAGAATCACAGGCGCTACAAGTAAGACTAACTTTTTTTGAGATCGCTGACAAGGCTGGTCAGTGGCATATGTATCCAAGAAGAAGCGTGATAGAGAAGCCAATCTTTCACAAAAGAAGCGTAGCGAGGGTAGAACTTTCACTTCTAGGAGTCTGCTTCTCTGTCGCTGCATGTACACGAAACACAGCTAGCCAGATAACGAGTTTCTTTGCCAGCTGATTTTCAAAATGGCGGAAATCGGAAAAGGGTAGTTTGTGACGTCACGTAGTGAGGTAAATTGATGAGCTGGCCAATGCAGCACTAAGCGGTGCATATACACTTGCACCATTGCTTCCCTTTGAGTTTCCAATTGCTTATGCCAGTATTGATGTGATTGTTGTGTGTTGCTTCAACTGCAAAGGTTGTTGTAAGCCAACTGACCATAGAAGAATATTAATTTTGTTATACACAATAGCTTTTCTCATCAATTTTATCTTACTATTGTTTGAGTTATAGTAACCGATCCTATAAACCTACATAAACAAGGAGTGGGCGAGCGAAGTGAGCCCCACTCCTTGTATTATCTATTATATGATGGGTCAAAAATGAAGTAGTCATAATATTATGCTGAAATTGAGACATGCCTTGTTTTAATAGCACCTCCCGTTCCAATACTGTTTATTTTCATGAAATTTTTACTACTTATCAATTGTGCAACAATTCTCCTTTAAAGGTGGGAAAAGTGTGCGGGTATATCATACGTACGGTAGTACGTATAGTAGGAATGGGCCACATGTCTCATATAGACCCAATACAAAATGTTTATCACCATAAAAATCTAGCAAAACAAAATTAAGCCCTCAGACTTGCTCAAAAGCTCTTCCCAACAGATTACCAACTGCATGCATGCAAGGCCTGAAGCTCACAGAAACTTCACTGGGCACTCGTAGAGAGCGCTAGTGGGAAGCCACAATAGTGCCATTTTTGTTCTCCTAACGTACTTACGTACGTACTGACTGACTTACTTGAACACAGTTTCCAGAGAACCAGAAAGTCCGGAGCCAACTTTGACAGCTCTAGGTATAAGTCCTTTTCAAGGGAACTGCGTTTCTTGATACTCGTTTTCATCACAAATAAGCCTAAACAAAAATTAGAAAGCTTTGAAACTTAGCATATAAATTCATGTACTTCAACGTAGCAATCTTCCTGTATAGGTAGGTTCAAAGGTCATTCATTATTTATCCATGTGTCATCGAACGCGCATGCGCATTAGTTACCGTCTAGCATTACAATGCATGCATGTAGCTGCTACTCAAGCTTTTTGTAGGGACTAACTAGTCTCTAACGGCAGTCTTCACACTGTAGTGTTGAAAAAAGTGAATAAACAAGTAGCAAAAATTTTAAAAAATTAGCAGTGTAGGAATGGGCAGTGCTGTTCAAGTCATGGNATGAAAATTTGGAGCTACAGCGACAAGGCTCTATATGTGACACACACACACACACACACACACACACACACACACTCAAAACCTATAAACACTAACCATTAATTGTCTTGTCGAGGGCATAAGCTAGTGTCCACGTTGCATCATAGCAATACTGAGAAATTCCAAACTGCGTCAAATTGAATGGCTCTTTGTGCAAGTGAGCTCTTTCCTCATTAAAATAATCTGTACTTGTCTATGAAAGATAATAATGTGTACACTGAATCACTGATGCGTGTTACAGACTTGAAATCCATAATATAATTCCAATTAGACTGAGCAGGTCTGAGCCTGATCTGGGTAGCTATATACTTATAGAATTGGCGGACTGCTTATTACTTGAATTGAAACAAACTGATACTCAGTGCACTGCTGTTATTCCCAGTATGGTAGTACTGGGTATATAGGAATGGCACATGCAGATGGCCCATTAGTGCCGCAATACAAATATCAAGTTCAAGCCGCAAATAACTCCGCAAAAACTGAGCGCTTGGCACTAAAAGTCTTCTTAAGCTACTATTGAGCTCTTTCTCTTTGTAATGAGCCCAAAAACATGGTCTAAAACCATCGCTGAAGACGGTAACAAACTAAAATAGGCTAAACTTCTAATTTTCTCTGGGCCACCTGTTCTCAGTCAAGTTATTCTTCTTCTATCTTCTCACGCCATATCTCAAAGACCATTCACTTTTAGAAACTGATTTTTAAACGAACAAACCGGCTTGGTTTCTTTGTCTTAATGTGCTTTTTGCTATTGCTTTAAGTTTTTTGTGTCTCTCACTAGATACAAGGCCAAAAGCGTGTTCTCCATCATAATTTCTCATTATTCATAAGCAAGCTAGCTTAACGACCATTTCCATATTTAAGTGTGCATTATTTGGAATCTATTGCCGCAAGTATCTTGAAGTGCCCGCCAGTTCTGTCCTGTTCCGGGAGTCTCGTTCTCTGTGTTCAGTTCTTCAGTAGGGAACTTATCTATAGCTAACAACACACAACATAAATCACATAAGTTTACTAGCTTGGATTTTCAGAGTTTCAGCTGTCTAAAAGGCATGATTGCGGCTGATTCCGCCTATCTTGCCAGTTTGCTTACTTTTTTATGATTTGGCCATTCCTATGTTCTTACATTTCTAATGTTTTTTGTACTTGTAATATTATAGGAACCTAAGCTTACCGCTGAGTATGATTCAAGTCTGTTCAGTCAACTTGGGTCAACTGATCATGAGTCAGTACTGTGACTTAGACTATGACTTTGTGGTCATGCATATTCAGTAATATGTGCACCTATAGGTCAAGCAGAGAATAGCCCAAAAAGGCATGCATGGATGTTGCAGTAATTGGACCTCCTCTGGCTTCAAATACCGTAACATGATTTGAAATCATACGTACGGTAGTACGTATAGTAGGAATGGGCCACATGTCTCATAGACCCAATACAAAAATTAATGTTTATCACTATAAAAATCTAGCAAAACAAAATTAAGCCCTCAAACTTGCTCAAAGGCTCTCCCCAACAGATTACCAACTGCATGCAAGGCCTGAAGCTCACAGAAACTTCACTGGGCACTCGTAGAGAGCGCTAGTGGGAAGCCACAATAGTGCCATTTTGTTCTCCTAACGTACTTACGTACGTACGTACTGACTGACTTACTTGAACACGGTTTCCAGAGAACCAGAAAGTGTGGAGCCAACTTTGACAGCACTAGGTAAGTCCTTTTCAAAGGAACTGCGTTCCTTGATACTCGTTTTCATCATAAATAAGCCTAAACAAAAACTAGAAAGCTTTGAAACTAAGCATATAAATTCATGTTATTTCAACGTAGCAATCTTCCTGTAGGTAGAGTTCAAAGGTCATTCATTATTTATCCACGTGTTATTGAACGCGCATGCGCATTAGTTACTCTAGCATTACAATGCATGTAGAAGCTACTCAAGCTTTTTGTAGGGACTAACTAGTCTCTAACGGCAGTCTTCACACTGTAGTGTTGAAAAAAGTGAATGAACAAGTAGCAAAAATTTTAAAAAATTAGCAGTGTAGGAATGGGCAGTGCTGTTCAAGTCATGGATAGTATAATCTAATCCTGCCTGCTATACTTTATTCCACTATTTAGCGAAGTGATAAGATTGGCAAGATTTTGAACCATTAGTACGTGATACTGTTGCTCACCTGATAAACTTCATTTATACAGATATATAATTCTGAAACCATTGACAACAATAATTGAGGGATCAAAAATGAAAATGAAGTAGTCATGTGCCCGAAATTGAGACATGCCTTGTTCCAATACTTTTACAGCACTGCCCATTCCTACACTGCTAATTTTTAAAATTTTTGTTACTTGTATAATTATATACACTGTTTGTGTTATTGATGAGCTCTTGCTATGTAAGCTACAAAAGATAATCTCCCATTCTTATCTCATTCTGTTTTAATTATGCAGATATCTCTATTGGACTGATGTTAGAACAGATAGAATAGAAAAGGCCTCTATGGATGGAAGTAATAGGACTATTCTGCATTCTACCAGTCTTGGAACAGTATATGGGCTGACAATAGATTACGACAACCAAATTTTATACTGGGTTGACTATTCTTCTGATCGAATAGAAATGTCACATACTGATGGCTCCAATCGTGCTGTTTTGGTATCTTCTGGTATTACAAGTCCATTCTCTATCACATTCTCTGCTGGAAAACTGTACTGGACTGATTGGAGTTCTTATTCAATATATGAACTTTTTGTATCAAGCCCAATTGTTTCTCAGTTTGCAGGACACCAAGGTGGTAGGCCAAATGGTATTGTATCAGTATCGATAGAAAGACAACCACAAGGTAAAAAATTTACTACTAATACTTAATGGATTGAAATATATATCATAACCAAAAGGTCTATATTCTATATGCTATGTACACACATATATATAGCTCCAAATTTTTGTGAAGAAAGTAATTGCAGCTTCATTTGTCTATTAAGTGCAACTCAACCTGAAGGATACAGTTGTGTCATACCACCAAGTATGTACAGCATTGTTAAAGTTTGTATGACAATTATAATTATCTTATATTCCCAGTATGCTAGTACTGGGTATACTGGAATGACACAGATGGCCCATTAGCGCAATACAAATATTCACACAAATAATTACTGTTCAAAAACTGAGTGTTTCGTACTATAAAAGGCTTCTTATGCTACTATTTAGCTCTTTCTCTTTCTAATGAGCCCAAAAACATAGCCTAAAACCATCATTATATAGTAACAAATTTATATATCATAATATAATTATAGTGGCAAGGCAATTAAATCTTATGATACAACTCCTGCCTCCAAATGACTGAGATGTGTCAGTGTTTCACTTCACTATCAAGCAGGCTACACAACTTGTGGCATTGTACACACAAAAACTCAAACATGGTAAAAAAAATTAAATGAGACATAGGAATGGATAAATCCTAAAAGAAAGCAACAAAGATCGAATGGCTGTTAGAGTGTGTAAGGAATTCTTCATGCAGCCCGTACAGGAAGAATTCTGCACACACTAGCTCACACAGCCATTCCATCTTGTTTGCTTTCTTCTTATGATAAAGTTAGCCATTCCTGTGTCTCATTACATTTTCAATGTTTTTTTTTTACTTGTGTATAGATAGACCTATATATTATGATAAGTAATCAATTCCACACAATAATAACTATATAGGAGCTATGCATGTTTAAGATCACATAGTCTTTTTTTTTTTTTTTTTACTAAGGATTACTTTATCCTTCAAATCCCTGGGAATAGGACTGGCTATACACTGAGGTTGTTTCAGTTTATTTTCCCGATGAAATTGAATATTAAAGAAGCTAAGGCCTGTAATTACTGCATAAATAGTTGGTAATCATTAAGAACCAGCTGCTATGGTTCCCCTATCATATTATAAGCAAAGTTTTTTGTGTATGTTCGTGGGGGTGTGTGTCACGGCCATACATGAGTTCACCGGAAGTGATGTGACCTTGAGCTAAAATGCTGCCTTTTCTCTGGACTGTGGAGAATGCAAGCTATGAAAAGTGTGCCTAGAGAGTAGGCTTAGATAGTACTATCCTAGGATAGAATCACAGGCGCTACAAGTATGGCTGACTGTAGGCCCGTAGCCAGGATTCTTGAAAGGGGGGTGCATATTGACTACTGAAAGGGTCACATAGAAAAGTAGAAAATCTAGGGGGGTCTTGGGGCATGCTCCCCCAGAAAATTTTGGAAATTTAGGCTAATTTAAGTGACTATAGCTATAACTTTAAGTTTTGTGATTGTACCTAAATCTTAGTTCTTCTTTTTGCTTCAAAAGGTGACTGCACATGCACCCCTTTGCACACACACGCCCCTCCCCTCCCCTCCCTACGGGCCTGGACTGTTTTTGAGATCACTGACAAGGCTCAGTTACCAGTGGCATCCGTATATATCTGACAAAAGAAGCATGATAGAGCAGCCAATCTTTCACAAAAGAAGTGTAGCAAGGATCTTTTGCTTCTAAGAGTCTGCTTCTCTGTCACTGTACTCAAAACACAGCTAGCCAGATAACGAGTTTCTTTGCCAGCTGATTGCAAAAATGGCAGAAGTATAGTGAGGTGAATTGCTGAGCTGGCCAAATTGCAAAGAGGAGCTGTGCTTGCATGCTAATGCAGCATGGTTAGTAATGTTACCTTTCACTGCCCAGGTATCATACGTATACAGTAGGAATGGGCCGACTGTCCCATATATAGACACATCACCATAAAAATCTAGCAAGACAAAGCAAAACCTTCAAACTTGCTCAGAAGCTTTCTTAGACAGATTGAGTACAGCTTGTAAGGCCTAAAGCTCACAGAAACTTTCCTATAGCATGCACTCGTTGAGAACACTAGTCATAAGCTACACCCATGCATTTTTGTTCTCACTTACTTCCTTACTTCCTGACTTCCTGACTTACTTGAACACCATTTTCAGAGAAACAAAAGGCATTGAGCTAGTTTTGACTACATAAAGTAACTTTTTTCATCCAAACTAGAAACTTTTGCACTCATTTACTGCCTAAATGTGTCAAAACAAGAGCTAGAATGCTTTAAAACTTAGTATATAAATTCATACACTTGAATGCAACCATCTTTTGGAGGTATAGAGTTCAATGATCGTTATATCTATCCACATGGCATTAAATGCGCATGCGCATTAGCAAACTCTGACTTACTACTACTCAAGTTTTTTGTAGAGACTAGCTAACCAGTCTCTGATAGCCTCCAGACTTCACTGTTTAAAAAAGTGAATGAACAAGTATAGTAAAAATTTCATAAAATAAAGCAGTGTAGGAATGGGCAGTGCTGTAAAAAGTAAGGAAACAATATAATAAGGCATGCGTGTCGCAATTTTGGCACATGACTACTTCATTTTCATTTTAAATTCCTCATGCATCTTGACATATTAATATAATATTAACTTTTAAAGCCCAAGTCTTGCACTCTAAACTAAGGGTTTTGAGAGTTAATGAACTAAAACAACATTGCCTAGGTTGCCTGCTTAATACCCAACTTCAAACCATTATCATATCAGCCGTCATGTACAGCATTGTTTGAATCATATTAATATGACAGGATGCATGAGGAATTTAAAATGAAAATTAAGTGGTCATGTGCCGAAATTGTGACATGCATGCCTTGTTTCCTTACGTTTTACAGCACTGCCCATTCCTGTACTACTCTCTTTTATGAAATTTTTACTATACTTGTTACTATACAGATGCCTGTGCATGCATGCATGCATCTAGCAGTAAACATCAGTATATATATATATATACTTCATATATAACTGAGCAAGGAGCATGGCAAGTGAAGCAAGCCAGACTCCTTGACAGGCTTGTATATAATTATCATTCTGAGTGAAGTGAGGCTATACTTATAGGTTGCATTGAGAAAAGTGGTGGTGGTGCATTGTGGTAATGTTTGGGCAAGATTTAAAAAGTTGCTCTAAGTCGCTCTAGCTTCAAGGGTTCAGATAGAATAACTTCATGTGCTCACTTACCTCGAAGGTAAGATTGTCTACGTTCTCTGTATGAATCAAATTTCTGCTTCTAGCTGGTTTTCTGGACGTCAGCATGAATCATCTGATTTTAGTTTTTAAAATTGACGACCCACTCGAGTTTGCTTTATGGGTCAGATTTCTGCTTCTAGCTGGCTTTCTGGACGCAACTTATATAGCTGAATTGCATTTTCGAAATTGACGACCCTTAACTTTGTTCTAAGTACTTGAAAACAAAAGAAAACGGCGTGCATACTGAGTGAAGATTTGCACCATGTGTACTCTAGTATTATTATGTTATAAGCAAAGTTTTGACGGTTCGTGTGTATGTGTGTGCACATTGTAATAGAGGGTCACCAGAAGTAATGTAACCTCGAGCGAAAATGCTACTTTTTCTCTGGACTATGCAGAATACAGGCTGAGATAAGTCTTAAAGAGTGACTAGAGAGCAAGCTTGTACAGTGCATGCTATAGTCTAGAATAGAATGATAGGCACTATATACAGAGATGGTTAACTGTTTTTGAGATCGCTGACAAGGCTTACCAATGGTGGCCGTATCTGACAAAGAAGTTTGAAGCGTAGCCAGGGGAGAACATTGGTTCCTAGGAGTCTGCTTTTTTTTATCGCTGTACATGAAACTTAGCTAGCCAGACTGCTTTGGCCAGCTCAGCAATTAATATGTGCTATGCAATTTACCTTACTATGTGACGTCACAGACGACCATTTCCGAAACTTGCAAAGTATCACTAAGTAGTGCATATGCATATGCAGCATTGCTCACCTTTCCAATTGCTTATGCCAGTATTATAATGTTTAGATTTATACATTGTGTGTACATAAACTACTGATTGTTGTGTGTTTCTTCAACTGCAAAGGCAAATTAAGCCAACTATAACCACAGTTTATATACACAATGACATATAGCATCTATGTTTACTATTTATTATAGTAACTGCATGTTAATCCTGTAAACATAAATAAACAAGGAGTGGGCGAGCGAAGCAAGCCCCACATACGGTAGTGTGTATAATAGGAATGTCCCATAGACACAATACAAAATGTTTATCAGCATAAAAATCTGGAAAGTTAACCGCCTTCAAACTTATTTGCCCAGAGCTTGCAAGGCTCTCTCTGACAGATTACCAACTGCACTCAGGTGTGGGACTAAACGCGCTAATTAATGCGCATTGCGCTTAATGAGGAATGAATATGCAAATTTTTACGTGGTGATCACGTGCGCCAGTAGTACTTTGTACAACGCCCACTAATAATGGCCATATGTCAGCTAAAAACCAAGACGAGTTTTAGGTGGTAGGTAAAAAGTGCTTGACAAGGCTTAGTACTATGCTAGTTGAACTCTATTGGGTATAAAGAGCTACCAAACTTATATTCATGGTGATGGATCACCCCTAAAGTGAGTTATGACAATAAATATAGGCTCTTGTGTATGGTAAATTAAGCTTTTTATATGATAACTCACTGTTGGTGAATTCAGCTACCTTAAATATAAATTTGGTGTTTGTATAGACTATACTGAGCAAGTTGAAATAAGCTTAGCGGGGAGTTTTATCTACCGCCTATTTCAATTTTGCCGCTCGAGGTACATGAAGAGATGAAGCCATATCTCTACATGTAAATATAGTGGGCATGGCTAGTATGACATCATGTTCTTAGTAGGGGGTACCCTCCATTATAGAAAAGGTTTGGTGTAAATGGGTATACTGTAGCTTTAGAGATATGAGCCTTTAGTTTAGCATAAAATATCACTCAAAATGTGCTGGTCCCAGTCCTTAATGCACCTGAGCATGCAAGCCCAGAAACTCTCAGAAGCTTCTCATTCTAAGCACTTGTGAAGAGCCTGAGCATTAGTGGGAAGTCAGAATATTGCCATTTTTGTCCCTCTAACGTACTTAAAGCTTACGTACTAACTGACTTACCATGAACACGGCGGTTTCCAGAGTTAACGAGATAGTGTCGGGCCAACTTTGACTGTACCAAGTAAGTTCTTTTCACGGGAACTATATGTTCCTTCATGCTCATTTTCATCATAAATTGGCCCAAACAAAAACAAAAAGCTGTGAAACTTTTAGTATAAATTCATGTACTTAAAATGTAGCCATGCATCTTTTGTAGGTAGAGTTCAGAGATTGTTAACAGTATAGGAATGGGCAGTGCTGTAAAAAGTGATGAAACAAGGCAGGTTGCAATTCCTACACTATTAATTTTTATGAAATTTATACTATATTGTAAAAGTACTCTTGATAATTCGTATTCTGGAAAGTTAAACTTTCTAGCTCTTGAGTTTTATTTATACACTCTGTTATAAGCTGATTAAGGGATCTAGAAAAGGTGTTTGAAGATGTACGTGCACTAGCACATGCATTAATTTTTGTATTGTGTCAGTGAATTTTTCCCCATTCCTCGAATAATTTTTTCCACCATCAACTTATCCATTAGTTTCCTACACTTGTATTATTTCTAACTTAGCTCAAAGTGGTCCAGAACTCTTGTATACGTTGTCACCATTTATTTATCGAATTCCTCTAAATGGTAGCAATCCAAGCCACTATGCATATATTGGTGGTGCTCCTGTAGCAGTGGATTTTGATTTGTCGTAAGTTTACACATTTTAGGGTACCACAGTAGATATAATACTTGATTTGATTGTGCCTCATAGGAGGAACTATCTGTTTTGGTCAGATGTCAATGGTGATAGAATTTACAGAGGAAATTTGAATTCTAGTTTTGGAACTGATTCTACTGTATTATTAAATACTGGAGTACCCTGTGTAGGTAAGTGTACAGTTACTGTGTTGAAATCTTTATTTATTTTGAGTTAAAGTGAAGCATTATTATAAACCCTCCTTCTCTTGACTCTGAGTCACAATTAGCAAAAACCCTAACACTCTGAAATAATATCTGTGTATTGAGTGTGTAAGCAGTGCATATTGTAAACTTGAGAGATGAGGTACTCAGATATTTTGCTTAGAATGTGAGCATAATTTTGTAAAAAGGTGTGCTTTGGGGTGGCAGTTATCCATGTTTGGCTTGGCCACTGTCTAACCTTTACTATCCATGGTCTACCTATTAGTCTAGAGCCGCTGAGCAGCTTAACTTTCTTAATGTGCAGAGCTACATATATAGTCTCCAGAGGACCAGCCAGCTAGAGTTAAGCCAGCTTTGACTACACAAAGTATCAGTTCTTTTCACGGGAACTATACATTCCTTGATACTTGTTTGCATCTAAAATAGGCCTAAACAAAAACTAAAGAAGCTGTGAAACTTGTATATAAATTCATTCACTTCAATGTAGCCATGCATGGATCTTTCTGTAGGTAGAGGCATGCATATACGCATGTGCACTAGCCTACTCTAGCATTATAACACTAACCAGTCTCTGAGAGTCTCCACACTATATAGTGTTGGAAAAAGATGAACAAGTAGAAAAATATATATAGGCATGCAGTGTAGGAATGGGTAGTTCTGTAAAATGTATTGAAACAAGAAATGTCTCAATTTCGGCACATGACTACCTTCTTTTTTTTATGCTTAAATCTTGATTTTAAATTGTCTGCCTGCTTACACTTTACTCCACTGCTTAGCTAACTGAATTTGAACCATATATATTATAAATGAATGGATGATTAATAGAACTGTACATTTTCAACATACGTCATAGTAATTATATATATTATTATGAGGGTTAAAATGGACTCTGAATGCATGAAGTAGTCATGTGCCAAAATTGAGACATGCCTTGTTTCGATACTCAGAACTGCTTCTTCTTATCAACTGACTGCTTATTTTTATGAATTTTTTTCTACTTGTACACTATATGATTCATGGCAATTACTATATATACTCATAATCTACTGAGCGGCAGTCTTAATTCTGACAGTCTTAATTCTGACGTTAATTATAGCTAGACCCTTTTTTTTTGTCATGCATGTGCACACATGCATGCATGCATACATGACTATAAGTCATTAATTCTGTCACTTGTGGATGTGAATACATACAGCTGGAATAGCATGGGACTGGATCAACCAGAAGCTGTACTGGACAGACAACTGTGATGATGATATAGAAGTCTATGACCCTGAAACTCACACACGAAAAGTGCTCTTTGACACGGAACTCACTAATCCATATAGCATTGTTGTTGATCCAACCACAGGGTGAGTATTTTTATATTTCTAGTTCCACAAGCAAATTATCTCAACCTTGTGCATGAATGATCCCAGTATGTTATATTCCATAATTATTTTGACTGCTCTTTTGAATTTCAATTGAATTTCATATACTTGTTTGAACCTACTGATATGTTTGTATCACAAAGGTGGATGTATTGGACTGATGTTGGAACAGATAGAATTGAACGGGCAACCATGAATGGAAACTCTAGGACTGTTCTTCACAGTACTGGCTTGTCTTCTGTATATGGCTTAACACTAGACTATGCTGCTCAAATGTTGTATTGGGTTGATTATTCAAACAACAGAATAGAGAAGTCATTTACAAATGGAACACAGCGTACAGTTGTTAGGACTGGACTGGGAGATCCTTATTCTGTTGTATATTATTCTGGAAGACTTTACTGGACAGACTGGTATTCTGACTATATCTATTCAGTATCAACTGATTCAACTTCAGCTCCAATAATGGCTGTGAGATCAATTGATGGAGATTCTAATTCTATTCAAGTTATAGATAAACCGAGACAACCAGATGGTAATTAAAATTACTCTTGTACAACTTTACCTTTTACTTTGGTCACTTTGCTCCAATACTCCAGCTGCAAATCCCTGCGACAATGTTACTTGTTCTTATCTTTGCTTGCTGAGTGCTGTGAGTAGTGGAGGGTATAGCTGTAGTTGTGCCACTGGTTTTGTCTTTGATCCTATTCAGATGCAGTGTGTCCATCGTGAGTTACTTTTGCATGTAATTAGTAGAATATTGTATATTAATAATTAAACTATGAAGTTGTTGTTATCATACGTACGGTAGTACGTATATAGTAGGAATGGGCCGACTGTCCCATTGACACAATACAAAATGTTAATGCTTATAAACTTTCAGGGAAAGAAAGCTAAGCCTTCAAATGCATTTAATAGCCTCCCACAGACAGTTAGCTTACTGTATTAACCAAGAAGACTGGTAGAAAGTTTCTAGAGCACTCTGGAGAGAGCGCTCGCGAGAAGCCACAAGAGTGCAATTTTGTTCTCCTTCCTTTCTTCCTTCCTTCCTTCCTTCCTGTCTGACTTACTTGAACGCGATTTCCAGACAAACAAAAGGCATTGAGCCAACTTTGACCATATAGTGGGACTTCATTTCATCTGTAGTACGTCCTTTTTGACTCGTTTGCTGGCGAAAATGAAGCAAACAAAATCTAAGCAGCTTTGAAACTATCGATATAAAATACTGTACTTTTTATTTAGCCATTTTGATGTAGGTAAAGGTCGTCCATAGACCACGTGGTTTGCATGCACCTTATGTGCATGCGCATCTAATGTACACTTCTGCTTTTGTAGAGACTGACTATTATAGTCTCTGCTGTGTGATTGTCTCCATGCAATTGAGCACCTTGGTGTTTAAAAAAGTGAATGAACAAGTAGTAAAAAATTTATAAAAATGAGAAGTTTAGGAATGGGCAGTGCGGTAAAAAGCAATGAAACAAGACAAGTCTCTGAATTTCGGCACATGACTACTTCATTTTTTGTGCCCTACTCTTTGTGTATCTACATTCTAAATACTTGTTACTTCATCCAAATAATTAGTCAAGTGCATGATTTGCTGTTGCATTGACTCATGAGCCAAACAACCGACATTTATAATGATGGAATTCAAATTTGCAATTTACCTGTGAAAATGAAGTAGTCATGTGCCGAAATTCAGAGACTTGTCTTGTTTCATTGCTTTTTACCGCACTGCCCATTCCTACACTTCTCATTTTTATAAAATTTTTTTTACTAGTTGTGTACATACCTAAAGTCTATTTGCATTCACTTGAGCCCAGAAAGTAGTGTGGTTTTGTTTAAGTACTACTTTTCTGCATTTGTGGTTAATGGAATGTCTGTACTTTATGTATGGGTTATACATGTAATTTTGAATGGTAAGGGTAACACTTTTTAAAAAGCACCAAATGAATCTACGTGAAATTTGCAAACGAATGGTATCTAAAATAGTGCAATTCATAGATATATGGCCAAGTTATGAAGCAATTTTGAGGCTCAAGTGAACACGAATAGACTTTAATGGTATAGGCAAAACTTTATAGCAAATTTTGTTCTCTTACAGAAAGTACCCATCTCTTGTTCACATTAAATCCCTTTTATGTCCGGTCGGCTGACTTTGATGGAAGATTTATCACAGACCTATATTCAAGTGGCTATCCTCGTGCACTTGATTTTGATTACAGGTATATAAGACTATGTAAAGGTAAATTTGTTTGCACAGAAATATTTTATCCAATGACAAAGAACATATCCTGTGTTTCCAGGTTGCATATTAATTTTACAAGTCAAAAATGCAAACTGGAAATGCATATACCCTTCGAAGTGGATAGTTTCGCATCAGTATATAAACATGCAGCAAGAATGTAACACAAAATGCTCAGCCTTTATGCTAGCTACTATATATACGCCTTCATTTGAGCTTAATTTGGCTTAATTTCATTGTCTTGTTCAGCTTTCAACAGCATGAAATTTATGAGTCAAAGATTGTCACATAATTATTTACGTGTGCCATGATATTATACGTAATACAACATAATGTAAGTGCATTAGAATACATATTATTCATAAAAGCACAAAATTAACGAAAAGTGTCCTTTTTTCTAAAATAAAAACACATGTATTCTCATGTATATGAAGCCTTTAAATTAGTGGTTAATTGTTATTCATTAGTACATATCACATATGTTGTTGACTTTAGGAGAAACTTAGTGTTTTGGACCGACATCACCAATGATAGAATATCAAGAGCTCAATTATTAACTTTTGATGGTTCAAGCACAGTAACAACATTGATCAGCACAGGACTTCTTTGTGCAGGTATATCCATATAGACATATGTACCTGGGATTGGAAACGGAGGTCACGTAACACATTTTGTCGATTTTGCAGCTTATATATAGCTTTTGTAGAGAAGTCAAAAACCAACGAGCAGTAGCTACGTGTCTACAAGCCCACCCCAAAAGATAAGAATCACTCATATTGATAGCCAATAAAGTGTTTACAATTGTGCATTGCATGGACTTGAAGATTTTATCTCTGTGTGTGCATAGCTGTATCAAAACAATAGTTCTTTTTCTGGTCAGTATATTCATTCAAACTGGCCAGAAGGGCATATAGTTTGTCTTAGTGCTTGAGTTAATAGGGCACACATTAGCTCTACAGTGTTGAGATAGCCAGGCAATAAGTTTTGACAACAAAATTGATCAAATATAGCTTTGTCCGATCATAACNTGGACAAAACAACTACCGTAATTCTCTGCATGTGCTATGCACGTGCCGAAACTTAATTATTGGAACAAGGCATGTCCCAATTTCAGCACTGACATGACTACATTTTTTATGGCCAACTCTTGTAAAATTAATGAGCTATTGCGATGACACTGAGGATTCACTAAGCCATCAAGAATAGAAATGAAGTAATCATATGGCGAAATTGATGTTTCAATACTTTTTACTGCATTGCCTATTCCTACACTAGTTATTTTGCAATAATACCACAAGGGTATTTTTTCCATGGGAAGTAATTGTTGCAGATTTCATTGATTTTGTGGTGGTCCTCAAAATATATCCACTAACTTCAATTTATGCAATAGTTATCTACTTGGAATCTATAGTAGATAAGTGTTATATCTCAGAACAAAAATTGCTTTTCAGAGTCATTGGTTAAATTACTGTACTAAATCTGATTGGTCCACTTTTACTATATTACCTTTGTTTCTCCAGCATAGCAACCAGTTTTTGTTTAGTGAGAAATTCGAAAGGACGCTCGGAATAGCTCAGTTTCTTCGTCGTTTCTACAGTACCGTCACTTGACTAGTCATTGCACAGTTTTGGTTCACTAGTTAGCTAGCTCAAGAAACTGGTGAACGCTAAATAGAATCCTAAACAGGCTGGGCGTCAACCTTTACCAGAATCTGCGTGACTCTGGCCAGAATTTTAGTGAGCTCTCGATTTGTGACTGTTTCCAGTGTCTCTGTGGACCATTTCCCCCTCATGTTGACAGTTTAAAATGGCTTGAATCAGTGTGTAAGTATTAAGCTTGAGCGTTGATCATTACTAGAATTTTGCATGTTTCTACCAGACTGATTTAGTGAACTTTCTGTTGTGACTGCTTCCAATGCCTTTTTGGACATTTTCTCTCTCTTGCAGTGACAGTGAGGTTTGCTAAACAATACTACATCTTCATGCACTAAAATTAATGAAGGAACAATGTTCAAAAAACAAAAGTACATAATGAAAAAACAAAATGCAACTGAAGGAACGATATTCAGCAAAATTTGACAATCCTTCATTCTCATTAGCTAAAACCATTGCCTGAGAAGTATGATATGAACCATATCATCCTTTTGACAGATGATGCCAAGTGCTTAAAAAGCATCTCTTCTTCTATGGACACATCACTGCTCCAAGACGACTTGAACAACCTATCTACTTGGAGCTCTGACTGGTCAATGACATTTAACCATGCTAAATGTGTCTTGTTATCTATCACAAGCAGACAACACAACCGATCATCAGCTTCGCCGGCATCATCCCATTTATAACTACACAGTGAATGGCCATGCCATCAGTGAATGCTCTCAACACACAAAGACCTGGGAATTGTAGTCTCCAACGACCTCTCATGGACCAATCATATTAGTACAATCATCAGTGTTGCTTACAAGAAGCTTGGTTTGCTTAGACGTACATTTAGTGTAACCAGTTGTATCTCTGCAAAAAAGTCATTGTACTTGTCTCTTGTCAGGTCACAACTTGTGTATTGTTCCCAAGTGTGGCGTCCTCACCTAGTCAAAGATACAAACCTTCTAGAACAAGTTCAAAGACGTGCCACCAAGTACATTCTCAATGATTTTAACTCCGACTACAAGTCTCGTCTTATCAAGCTCCACCTGTTGCCCCTTGCCATGCTCTACGAACTCAATGACATATGCTTCTTTGTTAAATCTATTAAGCAGCCAACCAACATCTTAAACTATGTAGCGTTCAGTAACAACAAAACCATGCAGGTCAGGCACCTCCTTGAAGTTAGTCCAACCATTTGCTAACAACAACCATTACAAGCATTCCTACTTTGTTAGAATCACCCGTCTTTGGAACTCCCTATACCATCACTAGATTTGCATTCAAGAAGCTATGCCAGTATAGTGGGTAGTGTTAAATCAATATTATGGAACCACTTCAACTTTTGATCCCTCGAACACATGTACCTTTCACTTCTGCTGCTCCTGCTGTAAATGTCAACCCCTGATGAGGTCCAATCTGTAAACAGTCTAACTAACCCTCGGCGTGTGAAACACGCCGAAAGGGTTATAGTAGTCGTTTTTTTCCGTGTGTGTGTGTGTGTGTGTGTGTGTGTGTGTGCACTCTTAATCTGAAGAACAGCAAGTCTACTCTGAAAATTAAGGACATAGGCATGGAGTACTGATGTTCATCTAAAAAAATATGTGTATCAGAAGCTAAAAGCGTATAGTTCTTGAGCTATGCCAGGATTTTCAGTCCGAGCCATCGCTCGGGCGGCCATTTTGTCTACGTGGCCCCACCCACTATAGCACTACGTATACGTATACGTATATGTATAGCGAGCTAACGAGAGTTGCCTGATCGTGCGCTAGCTGCACCTCGCTAGATCACTGGAAGTCTGAGATAGCGACACTGACTCTAGTATAAATGCTTAGACGTAACAGAGTATTTCTAGTCCAAGCGCTTGTGATTTGCAAACTCTGCAGCAAGATAGCTTGTAATAATATTATGATCGCGACGTTGCCTAAGTAGCCACGCCCATGCACAGTACAGTCATGCATTGCCAGCCTCGATGTTATACAGCTGCAGTAAAGTATAGAAAGTGTGTTTTGCATGAGATTGCAATGCTGACAGTATACGTACAATCATGCCTAGATATCCTTCCTCATTGCCTCATTATGCAATAAATATTGTATTGCATAGACGGTGTGTATCACAGTGTCTATACGCCGAGGGTTGTGCACCATGCATATGGTGCCTTTCATTTCAATTGTAATTAATATAGTTTATTGTTTATGTTTGTAAAGGCTGCCTGTTCACTCAGCAGTCAGGCCTTCAGTGAATATGCCACATATCAACTTCACTCTGCATCAGTCTTGATTTCTATAGTCACTCACATATACCCCTTCACACATGTTACACTGTTAAGCAATATTAATAATAATAATGATAATAAAATAATAATAATAATAATAATAATAATAATAGTATTATTGCAATGGTGAGCAAAAGAATCCATGAATTAAAAATCCTATATTGTTAGCAAATTTGCAAAATTTATTTCATTCGAAAAAATGCCCTATATGGTGCATATATGGGTGTTACACCGCTCGTTTGCAAAAGTCAGTAATTAAAACATGAAAATGTTGATGAAAACATCCTGTGAAACTCTCTCGTTATATTGTTTAATAGTAGATGGTGAATCTTTTGTGCTAAAGTTTTGTTTGTTTAGTTTTCACCAATTTGATGAAAATTACAATTTCCACAAATTTGCGTAGGTCCATGGCAAAAAAAATCTTAATAGCAAAAATTTCCTGATGCCAGTTTGCATTACATTATGTGTATGAATGATTACAGTATCCATTTGTACTGATTTTAATAGGAAAATGTACTGGACTGACTATGGTAGCACACCTAGGATTTTGCAAGCCTCCATGGATGGATCTAGTATGCTAATTATTCACAGTACTGGAATATCCACCCCTTATGGCTTAACGTTGGATTACACTGGTCAAGTACTGTATTGGGTTGATGATGGAAACAACAGAATTGAATTGTCTAATGTAGACGGATCTGGTCGAATGATTCTTACAACTTCACTTGTCAACTATCCATTCTCAATAACTTTTCATAACGGTTCTCTTTTTTGGACTGATCTGTCATATGACAGGATACTAACCACTTCTGTCTCTTCACCAAGTGTCACATACCTCACCTCTTCTATTGGTGATATGTATTCGATTAAAGCAATTACTGAAGAAAGACAGCCTCTTGGTATATGATTAATTATTAATAGTAAATTTTTTCCTGTTATCTTGCATGACTTCTATCATTATAGTGGAAAACCCATGTGACCTGAGCAATCAATCTTGTGGCCATTTGTGTTTACTCACCTCCTCTTCAGTTGAACAGTTTCAGTGCGTTTGTCCTGATAATATGGTTCTGACAGATGGAAGAAATTGTGGACGTGAGTAAATAAAAGAATGCACATATGAATTACATGAATACATGTATTTAAGTCCGACTGCCTGTTTGTTCTCTCTGCTAAAGCTGGTCCCTATCTGTTGTACACTCACAATAACTATGTTGGACAAGTATATTTTGATGGAGGATTGCAAAGAACTTTGTATAGTGGTGGTTCAATAGGATTGGACTTTGATTATAGGTATAATCCCTGACTATTTAAATGATTTTAGCAGTGTTAATTTGAATATAATGTTTGAACAATAGGAAGAACTACATGTTCTGGTCAAATGAAAATGGAAACCGCATATACCATTCCTTTCTTAATGGCACTGGAGTATCCACACTCATCAATACTGGGCTTTCAGATATAGGTATATCAATTAATTGACTATATAGATGCTGCCAGAAACGTTTATGGTTCCAGGTTGTAAATTTTGAATACTCTTTTTTGAAATAAAGATGACTCTTCGGCAGTTTTGCTGCAGATCAGTTGCTCTTTTAGCCGAGCATGCAAGGGGTGCATGGTTATGCATCATGCACCATACCCATACAACTGTATTCAAGTTTCGCCTAGCCATTTTGCCTATGTATCAATTTGCCTGTACTACTGAAAGTGACACAATTATGTAACATATAGATGATGTGCATAATAAAAGGCTAATCACACAATAATGCATGCTTAGTAGCAATTCCTTTTTCTTTCTTTATTTACAAAGATGGCTCAAAAGCCTGCTTCTTTCAGGCTTTGGTTGCTTATTTCAGGCTTATTACAAGCTTCAAGCTTACATGCAGAAAGGTTGTTAGGAAAACTTAGCCTCTTGTGTGCTATGTAGGAGTAGTAATAGCAAATTGATTTTTGCCATTTGTCTAAGGCTTTTTTTTTCCATGGAGAGCTCGGAAGCCTGGCCGTTTTGAAAGTGATACCATTTCTACACAGCCTAACTATCCCTGGATCTATCTAGCAAGTCTCAAGTTAAACACTATAGAGCATTAATTGTGACAGAAACTTAGCTTTAATCTCCCGTGATCACGATTGCGATGGTTGTGATTGTCAGGGGTTTGGAGTCAGAAAAGCCTGTCAAATATTTCCAGTCTCTTGGTAGTCTAACAGCGTAAGAATACTAAGTTTAAAAACTCTATTATTGCAGTCCTTTTGTCTTTGTGCACTTGCCACACACATTACAGTTTTTAGTGCACTCATTTTGGCTGTCTGTCCCAAGAAAAGCAGCTCTAAATTCTATCTGAGCTGAGTTAGCACTCACTTTTGCGCAAATAACTCAAAATGCAAATTGGTCAGGACTTGGACAAATCTACTTAGCTCTCCAACCCGAGTATAACAATTACTGCTCTTCTTGGACTTTTGCGAGCCATTTAGCATTCTTTCTAATTAACGCCTACTCTCATATTTGTATAATGTAAAAAGTTTACAAAGAGCATCCATAGAGCTCACATGTACTTTGTTTATTGTGCTACACATTCTTCTAATTCAACACATGGATGGTCAACCTGATGGATTTCCCAACTCAGATAGAGTTTAGCGAAATTGAAAGTTCTTTCATTCATAACTCTGCATAATCTTTTTTTTTTGCTATCCAAATTGCTGTAGTTGCTGAGATTTGAGGCTTTCATAGCTTCTTTGAGCACTGCCTGCATAGTAAGCTTCGAAGCCATGCCTATTGATCTAGTGTGTGTTCAAATTAGAATCCATGTTGGTTGCTGCTCTAGTCTGGCTAGCAAGACTAATATTTTCAAGACTCTTATGTTTTCAAACAGCATACGAAAAATACAAAAATATGCACCATATAAAAATTTCCCCCTATAATATGGTAATATTTATATCTATAGTCAGTACTAGAGTGCTTAGATAAATGAATGCACTGTTAGTAGCTACAGTGTTCACTGCCAATAGTTTATATAGGATCCAGATAAGATATGGAAATTTTTTCTTCCCGGATTCTGAAAATTTCAAACAGTTTTCAAGCTTAAGCCTAAGCTTATACCAAATCATTGACATTTAGGTCTAAGCTATAGATCAAGCTTGGGCCTAATGAACGAGTGATTAGGTCTATAAGCTTAGGCTTAATCAAGAAGCTTACTAGATCTATATAAGTTTTAAAAACCATTTGAAATTTCAGAATCCAGAAAAATTTTCTCTTAATTATCTGAGTCTTGTTATATACGGTATATTCATGATGATCCACAATTTGTGCAGAGGATCTTGCTTGGGATTGGATAAATGAGAAGCTCTATTGGACAGATTCTTCTACCAATATAATTGAAGTTTATGATCCAGCAACTTCACTACGTAAAATTTTGTTCAATACGGGGTCCAGTAGTAACCCTGCAGGGATTATTGTTGATCCAGTAAACAGGTATAACAACATAATATTCATGCATGTATCAACTTTATTGTGTATTTTTTGCTACTTGTTTATTCATTTTTGCACGTTATAAATAGATATGGCCAAGAGTGTATTAATTAAGAACAGTACACAACAACATATGCATACAGATGTTTTGACTGAATCACATCACAATCTGTGTAAATTAAGTGGGTGTGAAATGTGATTATTAAATTTGCTAACTGCATGAGCTATACACACCAGTCTTTGCTTTAATGATATTCATATTTAACTTACACAGAATGTGACCTCATTCACTCTAAATAATAGTTGCGTGACCCTTAAGTGGTCAGCACTCAATGCATGGTCGAGTGCTGCACACTTAAAGGCATGCAACTATTTTGTTTGCCATTGACCCCCTATGACCCCTAGCTACTCTATTGTCACCTCCACCCAGCCACTAACCGGCAATTAGCCTATAAAAACTTTGGTTGATAGGCAATGGCAAACAAACGTGCATGCAATATTGTATGCATGTAGTTGCATACTCTTCTTAATACACTCTTGATATGACCCTATATACATAGGCTTAAAACAGTATAGTTATTAGAGTTTTTCTGCAAAAGCAATGAAACAAGGCAAGAGTCAGAACTTCCTCACACTGATAACTACTTCATTTAAACTTTATAGTCATGCAATCACTTGGCTACTTGGGATGAAGTATCCAAGCATGCAGGCAATTTTTAACTATATGTCTTGGGCATAAGTAGCCATGTGCCAAAGTTGCAGGCAGGTCTTGCTTTGTTTCATTGCTTTTTACAGCACTGCATGCTCATTCATACACTGCTTATTTTTACAAAATTTTTACTACTTGTTTTTTTAATCAGTTTTCTAACATTCTGATGTTAGATATCTATAAGACAACAATATGAGAGTAGTTAGTTTCAACAAATAGCTCGAGTAACAGCATGACATTATGTGGATTAATGCGCAAACTGCCACTGACCACGTGGCTACTTAACGACCGTTGGATTCTTTTACAGAGCTACATTGAAGTTCATGAATATATACACAAATTTAGAAACCTTTCCAACTTTTGTTTATGGCCAGTTACAATTGAAACAATTAAGTATCAAGGAGTGTATATATATATGTAGTTCCATGATAAGAACTTGCTTAGTACAGTCAAAGTTGGCTCAACACTTTCTGGTTGTTTGGAACCATGTTCAAGAACATATGATGTGCCTGGTGACACAGCTTTATATGCTTAAACCATTCATCCATATAGGGACAACAGAATGCATGAAGGATCTCCATGGCTCAAACTGAAGTAGCCAGTCATGCACCAAAATTGAGGCATTCTTTGTTTCATTATAATATACCGTTTAGCGGGAAATTTTCACAGGTCCAAATAAAGCATGTAGGAACGCTAGTTTGTTATTTCACGGTTCAAATTTTCGTAGAATCTACATCCAGCAATGACGTACGTGCGCAAGCGCTATTCGAGTCACATGCATGTTCAAATTTTCACAGTTCTTTTTTTCACGGTCAGATTGCCACCACGAAAATCGCAAAAATTTGAACCTTGCGAAAATTTCCCGCTATATACGGTACATTACATTTTAGCATCACTGCCCACCGGACTGCTTATATCAGTTACTGTTTGAAAATTTATATTTATCTTGCTGTGTATTATCCATTATATATAATTTATTGTTACAAGGTGGATGTATTGGATTGATTATGGAACTGATAGAATTGAACGTGCTTCTATGGATGGTACATCACGCTCTGTCATACATTATACTGGCCTAAGTTCATCATATGGCCTGACAATGGATATTGATACCCAAACAATATACTGGGTTGATGCTAGTTATGATAGAATAGAGAGCTCAAAAACAGATGGTACCAATCGAAGAATACTTACAACCACAAATATTCAGAGTCCATATGGTATCACTTTCTTTGATCAAACTTTGTATTGGACTGATAGTTCCAACCACAGAATCTACTCTGCCTCATTGAGTTCACCAACTGTTGTAACTAGTGTTTTTTATACTGGTAACAGACCATACCGTATTCAAGTTGTTTCAGCAGACAGACAACCTATCAATGGTTGGTGTTATATTATTCTATATTCTTGTTCATACAAAACTGACTCTGAGTATAATTATTTTAGGTACAAGTCCATGTATGCACAACAATGGAGGCTGTAGTCATCTGTGTCTTTTAAGTTCAACAAACACTAGTGGATACTCATGTGCTTGCCCTGATACATATGTTTTGGATGCAAGCCAAAGAAATTGTATTTGTAAGTATACAACTTCAGGAAAATTATATACTGTAAATCCACATCTCTATAGTGTTTTCTGTATTTCTTGTACTTAGTGAAAAAAGTAATACAAACATTAAGTCACTAAATATTGTTCAATTTGTTTTTGCATGTTTCCTTTGGAGTGCTCACTCATAGTATTGCAAAATATATTTGCTTAAACTAAAACTGCAAATCATCCAAGAGTGCATTACTATTTTACCTTTCTCTGGTGCGAGCACAAGGCTCCTTAGCACTGTGTTCCTTAATTCTGTTGCTGTTGCCATTGTTGAGTTCTTGCACTTTTTTCACTTTTTTTTACACAACTCATGCACTGTTCACCAGAATTTAATTAAACTAATTTAACTGTACTCCCTGACCATAATTATAATATCTTTATAGAGTTATGAATAGACTTTTCCAGTTACCATGGAACTGTATGATAAATTATGATGTTCTGGTTTCTTGCAATTTTGCTGCTAGTAAAACTATATAGTTGATCCATTGTTAACCATTGTTGTGCATATGAACCAAGATTATCTTTTAAAAAATACACACATTGCCGCAAAAACCTGTAGTTTCTGAGATTTGAGCATCTCTGAGCATTAATAGGTAAATTTAGTAAGCAATAATGCTATAATCTTCTTGTATACAGTTAGAATTCAGGAAATTTATTAACAATTACTGTTTTCTCCTGCATCTAAAATAAAGGCACCAAGGTGCATAACCCTTGGTGCATAATCAGGATGCTCGTAAAATTCCGAGTACTTTGTATGTGTGATTCTATGTGCTGTAAGAATTATACACGATTATAGTGTATGATGTTAGTTAAAATGTTATGCATTGCTGCATGTGTTTATGTTTTTGTATATGCATTCATGAAATAATACAATGAAAGTAATATTATATATTCCATTTGTTCCTTGATGTTGGCTATCTTTACAGCACTATTGTAGTTCATGATTGCCACAACATTCACTGAGTACACTGCATTATAGCACAATCTTGCTACTTTTGCAAGGATCCCAGGCCTTATTATACTCGCTAGCTATATGCTATTTATATGACTCACTCAGGCTTGCCCTTCATGCTCGCCCTCTACTATATCTATGCTATATGACTCTTTCAGGCTCACCCCTCATGCTTGCCCTCAAAAATTTTAACTGTATGGCCTTATGGGTGTGGCCTCAAAGCTTAGCGAAATGACTACCATAATCCTAGGTGTGCATGCGCACCAAGGGTTAATAATTAGCATGTACTGATTAGCATATTTATCAGTTAAGAATTGCCCATAACCTTAAGGTTAAGCACGTATAAAGTGCTCTTCATTTTTTTGCCAGTTTAATTTTCATAAAGTTTTTGCATCATGGCTTAATTGTAATACTTAATACAATTAAGTTGTACTTCAATGTGTGAAACACTTGATTGACTGTAATGTATTGATTGCTCTTTATTATAGTACCACCATATGTGTATCTCACTGACCGGTCTTACCTTCGACGTATGAACCTTGATGGGAGTAGCTATACTTTACTGCTTACCTTCAACTATGTCTATGGTTTGGATTATGATTACAGGTGATTTCTAGACTCAGGCGATACAACACAAGTTCAAGTGTTGAAGTCAACACTAAGACTAGAGCAAATCGATATTAATCATATCACTTGCTTTCCTTGTGTACCTATAGTTAAACATTTTTGCAGGATTCTTTAAAAAATATATAATCATTATGTATATATATTAGCTATTTTATTTCTGTAAAGATTTTATTCTTCAGTAATCATTAATATTAATGCATAAGGCATGAGAAAAGGCACAGAAAAGTAGATTTACAGTTGCTTAAAATCTTACAGTTTAATTTATCAATATCCGTATTTGTGATGCAGGAGAGAGTATCTCTTTTGGTCTGATCTTAATAATAACCGTATTGTGAGAGGAAGACTGGATGGAATGCAAAGGGAATTCCTTGTAACAACTGACATGAGCTGTGTCTGTAAGTAATTCTGATCAATCCTCAGTGTGCATGTCCATATCATTCATACAGTAGTATGTATAGTAGGAATAGGCCAAATTTCCCGTAGACACAATACAAAATGTTCATGCTTATAAACATTTAGAAACTAAGCCTTCAAACATATTTAATTAGAGCCTCTCTAGGCTCTATTTACTTCTTCACATCAAAATTCATAGAAACTTTCTAGAGCGCTCTGGAGAGAGAGAGAGAGAGAGAAAGAGAGAGAGAGAGAGAGAGAGAGAGAGAGCACTGATGGGAAACCACAACAGTGCAATTTGTTTTCTCCCTTTCTAACTGACTTACTTAAACACAATTTCCAGACAAACAAATGACATTGGACCAACTTTGATTGTACATTACAACTTGGTTTCATCAGAACTTCGTTCTTTCATACTCGTCTGCTGCTCAAAATCCAACAAATAAAATTTCGACAGCTTTCAAACTCACTCAAGTATAAACTACTGTATCGAAATGTAGCCATTTTGCTGTAGGTATAAAGGTCGTCAATAGACTATGTGGTTGTATGCACATGCGCATTCTATGTTCCTATAGCCACTTTTGCTTTTTGTAGAGACTGACTAGTCTCTGATATAGTCTCCCTACAATTCAGCACCTTAGCGTTGAAAAAGTGAATGAACAAGTAACTTTCACAAAAGTAAGAAATGTAGGAATGGGCAGTGCTAATCATATATTTCTAGGTTACCTGCTGTTAATTATACCTCATTCCATTATTGCTATAGCCAATTATAGTCTTTAGCCCCTATGAACTACAAATCAAAAGCAATTGAACAACTATAACTACGGTTGCTTAAAGCAGTGAATCACGCATGCAAATGAAGTGAAAGTGGTGGAAGTGGTCATGTGCCGAAATTCAGAGTTTTATCTTGTTTATGGACTTTTACAGCACTGCTCATTGCTACACTTCTTTTTTTTTTGAAATTTTCTATACTTGGTTTTTTTGTCATTTCGTCTGTTTCTATACACTGTCAGTGAACCAACTGAAGAGAGCAAAACTATTAAAATTCCTTGCAAAGTGGTTAAAAATGCATAAATTTACTAAATTTATTCAATAACAAATATAAATTTGGTGTTTGTTGCATTTTGAAACTCAAAGTTTTCCAGTATCATGTATATATATATATAGCTGTTACTGTATAGCACAAAATATTGGTGGGAATAAAATTTGGTGGATTGTCAAAAATTTCACGATTGGCAAATTTTATTTTGGTGGTAGTGCTTTAATTAGCAATACACGTATTCCATACGCACAGCCCAAAAATGAATATTTGGCAGACTTACTATAGTGATCGTTACCAAAACCGCCAATCTACCAATATTAAAATCTGCCAAATTTTTTTTATTTTTTTAAATTTTTTTTTTTAACGGTATTTTGTGAAGCCATAAACCTGCAGAATGTTGCAAAAATGCATGCTCAAATAATGCTCCTTTTGCTAACAAAATACAACACTTTGGACAAATACCAAGGACCTACTCTACCAAACTTGGTACCATTTATTTATCTATTCCAAGAAAAAATATGGTATACCTTAACTCACAATATAGAAGCAATGTTTTTGTTTTCTATGCCTAACTTTTTTGCACTAAATTTCGCACATTTTTGGCGGTCTGATCACATGCTTGCTTGGGGGCATGGCTTGCAATTTACAAAGAAGAATAAGAAAAAAAACGTTAGACATAGGGTTAGACAAAGTAATAGGAGTTAAGGGTCCAGATTTGATAAAGAGTTATAGAGGCTGCACTGATGAATATATGTTTCAAACTATGTATTCCGGCCATCACCAGATTCCAAGAACTTATGGTCTAGAAGTTATGTAGGGACAAACACAAAAGCAAAAAAATTCTCTCTTCAGTTGGAGCACTATAATGGTTTTGTCAGCATGGATTGCTTAATGCATAAACTAATTTTCAGAAGTATTGTCATAGTACATGAAAAAATTTTGCTCTTCACGTGATTTGGGCCAAATAATTATCGCTGTAAAACAACCATTCCTCTAAAGATTAAAGTTTTATTGTTTCTGGGAAAGGCTATATAGCATAGGCATAATTAAGCCTCGGCGCGTGCGTATAGCACGTGCAGAGGATTACGATAGTCGTTTTGTCCGTCTGTCTGTCTGTCCCATCGAAATCTCAAGAAAGACAGCTTTAGTGAAAAAAATGAATGGTACTTACATTCATAAAACTGAATGATCTTGTAACCTTACTGATTGAAATACTATATCCATGGCAGGAAATTTTCATCAAAGTAAAAATCAGTCTACACGAACACATTGTAATTGTGGGTAATACCGTATGTCAATTTTTGTTGCCCTTCATGTCACGTAAAGTATTGCAACGAGCTAAAATGTCACGGAGAGTACTAAATTTGTACATGCTAAATTATTCATGATTACATCATTGCAAAATGCGTTGACTGATGACATCAAAAGAAAAGTACATGCACGGAAAGTAATACTGAGGACTTTTTCAGGATTTTATAACAGTATATCTTGGATTATCGTTCAATTGGTTTAAGACATTGGAATGTATGCGTGTCGTTGTGACATCATAATTATAGATGTGAGATCAGCATTTGGAGTAAATTTCACTGCCATTTTGGAGTACTTTTGTATGGGAGTCAATGGGGAAATGGCCAATATTGTACGCTGCATATTTCTGCGTAGATACCGTATGTTCTAAATATGAGAGATTCAACGAAAAATTTGAAACAAGCTCTTTTCAATGTAAAAAGAACCAGGTCTGTCAGGCACTCAGAAGCAAAGTTACAGGTGCAAAATTACTAGATTGTTTTGCAAAAAAATACCAGTTTTGAAGAGATACTGTCTGTAAGTTAGAAAGTATTGTTTTGGTTAAATATAGCTACAAACAAAGTCTTCAAGTCATACTACTCATCACTAGAGTGCTTCTGTAAGTCTTTTTTGCATGATTTTTAGCAAAGAGTATGATGAAAATAAAGCACAGGAGAAAGAAACTTTTTTATATAGCTTTATATAAAGTGGGATAAAGGCATGTTCTTGTCTTGATTTACGTGCTGCTAGTTTATTCATGCTTTAGAGCCTTTTACATAACTTTTTATAAAAGATATTAGCTAAAATAGCTACAGAACAAACCTGTATTATTGCGCTTGTAACTTGTCTTCTGAGCGCCTGACAGACCTGGTTCTTTTTGCATTGAAAAGAGCTTGTTTTGAACTTTTCATTGCATCTCTCATAATTAGAACATACGGTATCTATGCGGAAATATATGCAGCGTATAATATTGCCCATTTCCCCATTGACTCCCATACAAAAGCACTCCAAGATGGCAGTGAAATGTACTCCGGATGTGATGTTTAGCTACTGGAATACTACTAGTTTATGTGATTACTTTCATGCTTGGCCACAATTTTGTTCAATTCCTGGGTAGACATGCACTGCACCATCTAGAGGGATCTGCCCAGAAAATTTTTCATGTCTGATGCTGACACAGTGACCTATAGCAATAGTTTTATTTTGAAGACGTTATAAACATGTGCATGAAACAGAATGGGTAGAAGAATAGCTGTTTAGTATTTAAAATAAGAGTGTGTACATCATAACCTGTCAATTCCTTGCTTGTGTTGTCTATAATTTACATTGAAACTATAAAAAAGCAAAACAACTAGCTTACATGTAAGGGGCGAATCCCTATCCCCCCTAAATTAAATAAAACAAATTAATTAAGGATGCGTTCGTGTAGACTGTATTTCATACAAATCACATGAGTGATGTCATAAAAGTGTTCTGTTAGTGCAACATGGCTTTGTATAATTTATTTGGAATTACTGCGGTAGTTATAATTTTGTGACAAGTGTCCTACATTCATGTATACACTTAATTGGTATACCACTAAAATTATTTTGTTCTCTTGGCTTAGTTGTTCTCCAAACGCACTGCATGAATTGTGTAGGCAAGGCAGAGCTATATTATAATTATGTATATTTATGCAGATGGCATTGCGTGGGATTGGATCAATGAAAAACTTTATTGGACTGATAGGTGTGATAATGATCTTGAAGTCTATGACCCTTCATCAACAATTCGGAGAGTACTTCTTAATGCTGCTGATGACATTCATGATCCATATGCCATAGTTGTGGATCCAACCACACGGTATATATATATCATTTCTACTCACAAAATAATTATTAGTGTGTTAAACTTTGTGTAATAATTAATTCTTACTCTTGCAGGTGGCTGTATTGGACTGATATTTCAACTTACACTATTGAGAGAGTTTCAATGGATGGAAGTTCTCGAATGGTTCTGCACAGAACACAATTATCAACTGTCTATGCCCTTACTATGGACTATGACAACCAAGTACTGTATTGGGCTGATTACTCCTTGAATAAAATTGAGAAGTCTAATGCAGATGGGACTAATCGAGTAACATTGTCATCTTCATTGAGAGATCCTTTCAGAATGGATTACTATGATGGAATGCTGTACTGGGGTGATCAGTATTCCAACCAAGTGTACAAAGGATTTGCAAATACATCAGGCCTAGGCAGTGGATCATCCATTGGAGGTTCTGTTAGGCATGGAATTTATGGATTGCGTATCATAGCAAATGGCAGACAGCGTCAAAGTGAGTGTTATGTTTAATTGGCCATGCACTTTCAAGCTTTTCCATTATAATAGTGCTTGCATGAGTATTATACAGACTGAATCTAATTTTGTTGACATTTGTTATTGTATAATTTCAGTACAAAATCCATGTCGGAACAGCAATTGCTCTCATTTTTGTCTTCTAAGTTCAACAAGTGAAATAAATTATTCTTGTGCTTGTCCAATTGGACTGTTTCTTGCTGGAGATAGAAAAACATGTACAGGTATTATGTTTGATAAAAGCAATTAAAGGAACTGTGTCACTGTATAAGTGGTGGTTTGTTACTATAAATGAACATGATCAGAAACCTTACAGTTTTATCTGTGTACATTATGCAAGCTACTAAGACTTATAGTAACAGCTGACCACGTAGGAGTACTATTACGCAAATAACAGCAAAATGCACAATAGTATAAATATTATGCAAACATTCCCAAACGTGGTACCCAAGTATAAACAAAAAATGTCACAAAATATCAAAAATTTTATTTTTAGTAGCAAAACACCGCTTATTAAAGTGGCAAATGTCCAGCATTACATTTACGTTGCTGCAGTAACTGGATGCAATGCTAATACATTCATCTGTAATAACACCTTATGCATCCCCTCTATCTGGCAATGTGATGGTGTTGATGACTGTGGAGACAATAGTGATGAAGTGAACTGTACTCGATGTAAGTAATTCCTTGTATGTTTACTGGTAACAAGCTGGTTATAATCTTGTATACTTAAAATATAAAGCTTTAGATATTAACTACATTCCATTTATTGAGCTAAACAATACTACTGGTGTGAAAAGAATTGAGCTTCCACATTCTGATGATGGGTCATCCAAAGAAATCACTATTCCTGTTGGATTTGCACTTGGGAACTCTTCTCTGGCAACAGTTTATGTATGCAATTAGTTATTGCAGTAATTTTAATGTGAAAGATTAATGTGGTTTGTTAAAACAGATTGACACCAATGGATTTTTTTCATTTGGGAAACAACCAACCTTCAGTGAGACTCCAACTCCATTCAATGGCTCAGAGACTACTGGATATCGTGTTGCTCCTTTTTGGTCTGATATTGACACTAGCATCACAGGACAAGTCTCGTATGAAGTTCACACAAATACATCTAGTATCCTGTTAATGAATAGAGTGAGCAAATATATTCGTCAAAGAGAACTGAACACATTTTCTGGCACTTGGATGTTAGTTGTAGAGTGGAACAGTGTTCCCCGGCCAGGTATGATACCCATTATGGCATAAAGTACTGTATAATGTATAACCTATCTCAATTGTTATATAGAACCTCAATTTGGTGATTTGAGATTGGTACAAGGAACATTACATAATTCAACTCTTTCTTCGGGACGACTTGAAATTTACATTAATGAACAGTGGGGTACAATTTGTGATGACTTGTTTGACATTAATGATGCCAATGTAGCTTGCAAACAGATGGGCTTCTCAGGAGCTATTTCATATAGCACAAGTATTAGTGCAGGGTATGAAAGTAAATTAACTGCGTGATTATATTTTATCATATTAATTTTAATAATTACGCATAATTTTGTTCTCAGCTTTGGCTCTGGATCTGGACCAATATGGCTTGATGATTTGCAGTGTACATCTTTTGAGACAAGGCTCATTTCTTGCAATCACAGGTCGATTGGGATCCACCGTTGTACTAGTCATACTGAAGATATTGCTGTTGTGTGTGACAGTAAGTCTTATAGCTCTAAACGGACAGTGGGGTACAATTTGTGATAATAGAATATCAACAATGTAAATAATTTTATGTTCGACTTTCATTTGTACAGCAACTGGTGATGTGCAACACGCTAAAGTAAGCAAAATGACATTGTATACAGTTTTGATGTTATCCTGAAGTGATTTATGTCATATTTAATTCTGTGACAGAGCAACACGTTTCAAGGGATTGTCATAACCAATGGATTTCAGTCTTACTCTATCTTTACCTATCGATGTGGATTTTTAGGCTGGTCTGGAAATGCAACTATTGGTTTCACAATCCCAGGAGGTGCCTTTGTGAATGATCCCAACAGTGGCAATGGTGCCAGACTGATAGCATGCCAAAACTCCAGCCTCAGTTGGAAAAATATTGTTTACAGTTTGCGTGAGTAAAACTGTTTCTCAATTAAGTATTGATGTAGAAATAGTCTATATATTTATAACTTTAGATGAAACAGAGATTCATTTCTTTACTGTTGGTGTCACTTCTGGAGTTACACGAACATATCTACCTTCAGTAGTTGATGGCTCATCAGAAGCTATCCATATCCCTTTTGGTTTTCTATTTGGAAGCAGCAACCAATCAACTGTTTATGCAAGTTACTGTAGCTAAATGTATATTCAAGACGTGATTATAATTTTGTTTTGCAGGTCAATACAAATGGTTTTTTCTCGTTTGGACGTAAGGTGACATATAGTGACTCTGAACTGTTTCCTTCATCAGCTGACTATAACTACTTGGTAGCTCCATTCTGGTCTAATGTTGATATCAGCAACAGAATTGGTGAAGTATCATACGAAGTACACAATTCTGGTAACTACCTCCATTCAATTAGTATTTGTATCAGTCAGCAACAACAAATTCAGTTCAATGCTAGCTGGATGCTTGTAGCAGAATGGAAAACAGTACCTCAATTTGGAGAATCAATATCTGTTGTAAGTCTTAAAAGTGTCACATATACAAGCCTGTTACTGTGTGTATACCTACTGTACTGTTTTAGCTGATCTATTATGTACTCTGTTAAATTCATAATCTTTTGTTGTATCTACAGACTAACACTTTCCAGGGAATTCTTGCAACCAATGGACAACAGTCATATTCAGTATTCATTTACCAGTGTGGGCAGATGACATGGGCTGGTAATGCCACAGTTGGGTTTAATGCAGATGGCAACTTCTACTGGAATGAATACTCCAGTAGAACTCCTGAAATTGGGAACATTGCTTGTATGAATGTATCTGCCTCTGGTTGGAGGAATGTGGTATACCAACTATGTAAGTAATCAAGTCAAAAAAAATGGCTTAATATCATACGTACGATAGTACGTATAGTAGGAATGGACTGCATGTCTCATAGACCCGATACAAAATGTTTATCACCATAAAAATCTAGCAAAACAAAGTTAAGGGAGGAATACACCACAATTTCTTTTCCAAAAAAAATTTTTTTTCATAGCACCTATATACCTTGCTTAGTTAATGAACTACTTGTATTTGGCATTTAGAGCATTATCATGCTCTATTATGAAGCTAGATACATTTTTGTCCAAGATATCAACTTAATTCACAACAATTAAGCCCTCAAACTTGTTCAAAGGCTCTCCCAACAGATTACCAACTGCATGCAAGGCCTGAGTCTCACAGAAACTTCACTGGAGACTCGTAGAGAGCACTAGTGGGAAGCCATGGACCATAGTGCCACTTTTGTTCATACTAACTGACTTACTTGATACTCGTTTTCATCACCTAAACAAAAACTAGAAAGCTTTGAAACTTAGTATATAAATTCATGTATTTCAAGGTAGCAATCTTCTTGTAGGTAGAGTTCAAATATCTATCCATGTGGCATTTAACGTGCATGCACATTAGTTTTTCTAGCATTAATGCATGTAGCTACTACTCAAGAAGCTTTTTCGTAGAGACTAACTAGTCTCTAATTGTATTCACACTGTAGTGTTGAAAGAAGTGAATGAACAAGTAATAAAAATAAGAAGTGTAGGAATGAGCAGTGCATGCTGTAAAAAGTATTAGAACAAGGAATGTCTCAATTTCAGCACATGACTACTTCATTTTCCTGTGTGTTCAAGTCTTAGCCAGTACTCTGACTGATAAGATTGGCATGAATTTATACCATTAATGTGATAGTATGTGATACTGTTGCTATAATAAGCTATTCATGCATCTACCAATCATTCTTGAAAATGAACCATTAATTTTATGACATGAATAATTAAGGAATCAAAAATGAAACTGAAGTAGTCATGTGCCAAACTGATTGAAACATTCCTTGTTCCAATACTTTTTACAGCACTACCCATTCCTACACTGCTTTTTTAATATTGTAATTATTAATCTTACATTGTATATGATAATCTAGATGACACCTATCTTCCATTCCTCTCACTTGGTGTAACTGCTGGAGTTGCCACTAACTATTTGCCTCAAACTGTAAATTCTGCTGCTGTGGTGAACATTTCACGTAATTTCTCATTTGGTGCTGATCGGTACCAATCAGTCTATGTAAGTATAATCATTATGATTGTATCAGTATGCATGATTAATTTTTTTGTGTGTTAAACTCTTATTCAGCTGACATCAAATGGTTACTATTCGTTTGGAGCAGAAGCCCACTTGTTTGGTCCTGTTCTGTTTCCTGAGTCAGAGACATACAATTCACTGGTTGCTCCTTACTGGGTTGACCACGATATCCGATTTTCAGGACAAATTTCCTATGAAGTTCATACCACATTCACTGCATTGATGAGCTATGTAAATAATATCATTCAGAACAGGGTTGATGATAGATTTGTTGCAAGTTGGATGATGATTGCTGACTTCAAAGATGTGCCTCAGTACAACTCATTTGTAAACAAGACAAACTCATTTCAAGGGATAATCATTTCAAATGATAACCAGTCGTATGCTGTGTTCACTTACCAGTGTGGCTCACTTACAAGTTATGGCAGTGACCAGGCCAGTGGTACAATTGGTTTCAATTCAGATGGAAGCTACTTTGAGAACTATCCATTCAGTGGAACATCAAGGTTACTTGAAGTAGCTTGTCTCAAATACCCCAAAAGCATTTGGAACAACCTTCTTTATTCACTGACTTCATCATCAGGTTAGATGGTACATGTATGCTGCTATTATAGCATGCATCTGCATGAATATTTTATGTAAATCATTGTCATGTACAGGTATACATGTTACTCTCACGTCTAATCCACCTGGACCTAGTTATCCAGCAGCTACATGGATCACATTCAATTGTGCCACATCAAATGGATCTGGAGCATATACATATCAGTGGAAAGTCTATTGTGGGTATACTGGTGATCTCCTTTTTGAGTCAAGGCCTGGATCTACAAGCACCTATAGAATCAAATCTACCCCATCAATGTGCTTTGACAGAATTGAATGTGTAATCAGAGATACAATCCTTCCTTTGTTTGGATTGAATTCAGTTACCATCACCACTATTTCTGGTGACTATAATTTTAACCATGACTGTTTAATTGTATTTGTAACAAAATGCTGCTCCTTGATTTGCTCTCCCATTAATGTAGGTGTTGGAATATTTGCAAACGATAACTCAGCACCTAATAACAGTGCTATCTTGGCTGATAGAAATAATGAGATTGGAACTCTCTCTTGTAACTCTGGTTCTCGTACTGCTGGTATTGGACAATGGTTTCTGCCAAGTGGAACAGAGATTACAGCAAATAGTGGTGGTTCATTCACTGTTGTTCATGGTGGTGGCAATTTTCCATCCTTTGCTGGACTTCAATTGAAATCTGGAATTACATTTATGGCTGAAAATGAAGGGGTATATACCTGTGTTATGCCTGATGCTGATGGTGTTCAGCAAACTCTACATGTAGGAATTTATCGCAATGGATTTTATGGTAAGTACTATAATAAGTGTTATTGAATCTCTAAACCATTGACTTTTTTCTTCATGCACTCATTTGTGAATTTTAGTCATCCCCAGATCTGAAGTAATGGCAACTAACACTGATACCATGTCTTTTGGCCTTTCCTGCACTTCAATTGGAAGCCCTGTATCGATGAATTGGTTTCTTCCTAATCTGTTGACAAGTAGCACTGACTATCAGATTGTGCAAATACTGATGAATGGAACAGCATCATTATTTCAATCCACACTCAACTTCTCAAATTCCCCTTATCCCAACACAACTGGTGAGGGTGTCTGCAGATCAACAACGTTGTATGTCAGTGCAAACAATTCAGTAACAGATTCTTCTACAGCCTCTGGTAAGGTTTGTACATGCACCAAAAGTTTTTGTTTCGTTGAATTTGATTTCAGTTGTTACCGTTGAATACATACTTAAATTAATTGTGTTTTCTGGTCATGAATTTGATTTATGTGTTTGTATTTACTGCAGATGAAAGCAACTTTGGTTTGTATGCTGTTGGTGAAGTAGTTACTATGAACTGCAATGATCGTAGTGGACTAGCAGATCAAGTTGAGTGGCTTAATTCAACTGGGAATGATGTTCTACCTGATGCATCGAATCAGTCTGCTATTCTGACATTCAATCCAGTCAATGATACACTGCATGGCCTGGAATATGTTTGTAGAATTCGTACGTCAGGAGTGGTTCGAGATTTGAATTTCATCATTTATGTTCTTGGTAAGTAAATGGAAAATTTGTCATGCTATTATTGACTACTAATAATTTTTAAAAACATGCAGTGCCACCTATTCCTGTGACTGTACAAATCATTCCTTTGAGATCTGGTACTCAATCCACTGGTCAGAACTACAATTTGATATGTACTGCTTCGAAAACTGTGAATGGTTTAAGTCTACCAGTTCAAACTCAATGGATAAGACCAGACATGACTACTGTTGTCAATGATGGAGCTATCACTGTGTCCAGTGGTGTTAATAGTACACTTGGGACAACTCAAATTATCACTTTTCAACTACTACATACATCTCATGCTGGTCTATATACTTGTAACGTATTGCTTAGTTCTCCCGCACTCTCTACTGATTTCCAGACTGATGAATCTTATACTGTATTTATTTCAAGTATGTAAGAGTTTGTGCATTAATTGTAAATGTATGCATAATTTATGTACTGTTTTTGGTTTTGTTGTGTATATAGTGCCTTCTCCAATTGTTGCAATATTTCCAAGTGATAGTGAGCTGGAATATGTAGGAACCAACAGCAGTGTTACCATAATCTGCAATGTCACTCTACCAGCAACAGTAGATGATGAGGTAGTTGTGGATATGGAGTGGTTTGGTCCAAGCTCAAATGAGACACTCAGGAACTCCTCTCAGTTTGTACTTGTGGAAAGCTATCATGAAAATGATGGCAGAGTATTTCAAAGTAGGATTACCATTAACAACTTTGACCCTAGTATCCATAATGGTGAGTACCTCTGCAATGCCTCTGTGTCTTCCATGTCTCCTTATGTCCAAGGAAGTACTGCAAATGATATGGAGGATGTTACCTTGATAGGTGAGCATTAATTGGCTTACACTTTACGGATAATTATTTTTACGTGTGTGCATCCTATAATGCCTCTTGTTCTACTATTATAGCACTGGATTCCAATGTACAAACTAACCCATCAAGTTTAAGAGTTCTGGATATTGAACCATACAATACTTTCAGTATTATATGTACAGCAACTGTTGTAGAAAACGTAACTGCATCCAAATCTTTTTCGTGGACTGTGTCTTCTACCATTGGTACCAGTATTGTGACCAGCAATAATGACACATCTGTCTTCAATCTTGGCCTTGACAGCACTACCAGTACTAGTGTATTAACAACAAAGCTCATCACTCCTGGTTCTTATGTGTACACATGTGAGGCGACAATATTGTCTATGCCATCATACTCTTCTTCAGTAGTCAGTGTGCAAGGTATACAATGTAGTCATGAATATTTTAGTCAACAATTTGACAAGTTGTTCTCAATGATTGTTATAACATCTTTCAGGTCCACGTAGCCCATTCAGGCCATCTGCTGTTAGATTCATTAATACCAGCTACTCTTCTGCCACATTGGAATGGAGAATTTCTGTGATACAATATACTCCAGAAGTTTACCACATTGAGTATGGGCTCACTCCTGACAGGTTAAGTCTTACTAGTCAAACTGTTGGAAGTGGCAGTGACCTAAGCGCTACGAATGAGATCTACTCTCTTACCCTCTTTGGACTGATTGCAAACACAACATACTACTACCAGGTCATGGCAACCAATTCACATGCATCCAACCAGAGCACTGTTGCTTCATTTACCTCTGTGCCTATACGTAAGTCTCGTGCATTCTTGGACTATCTGTTAAGCAAGCATGTGTCTTAACTTGTAATAATTTTTTTGTATATAGCCATTGCCATAGTTGTCCGTTCAAATGGAATTGCAAGAACTGGAGAAACACTGGAGCTAAGCTGCCTTATTACCAAAGATGTGAGCATAGTAGATCCTTTGGTGGTTTTGTGGATAGGACCAAATGGAGAGAGTGTATCCAATGAGACGGGAGTTTATCTGTTACCTCATTTGGTGAATGGTACCAGTGTGATGTCAGTGCTGCAATTTAGTCCACTGAGTGTATCTCATGAAGGCATCTACACATGCCAGGCATCTGTTGATGCAAATGAAGTCAGCTACACTTTCACCCTGTCTGTTGAAAGTAGGTCAGAGTATTGCACTCCTACAGGGTTGTAATACAGATCATTTCTATTAGGACAAGTTTTGAATGTGCAAATCTCCACAAATCCTACTGGTACTGTACACGAGGCTTCGTCAACTCTCCGCTTAACATGTATTGTTGTGGGACAATTTTACTCTCCACTCACCTATCAGTGGACATCAAGTTGTACTGGCAATTGTTTTGTGCTTGATGGAAATACCTCAAGCCTGGTCGAAAGTGCCCTTCACTCGACTGATTCTGGTAATCACTTCTGTTCTGTTGTTGATTCTCTTGGGAACCGTGGAATGGGCTCAATTTCCATCACAGTAGAGGGTATGTTAAGAGAATCACATTCAACATGAGGTAGTTCAGTGTCATGATATTTTATTCATGTATGAAATTGTATTCTTTAGGAGTGGGACTCAATTATGGTGACACTAGAGTTGAGAACAATACATTTGTTACAGCCAATAGTGATGGAATATTTGAAGACATTCATTGTAGTTCTGGTTCAATGATATCTAATGTTGGCCAGTGGATCAGTCCAAGTGGTGTTGATCTTGCCAATATTAACAGTATTGATCCTTTTGATATCACATTAGGTGATGCAAATGATCCAGGATCCCTAGTTGCTGAGCAAGCAAGTGGTCATCTGCTGACAGTTTTCAAGGAATCTACACTTGCCGCATACCAGATGAAAATGGAGTGCAGAACTATCTATTCTTGGGAATATATCTAAGTGGATTTAACAGTAAGTTTAGCAATTCTAATTCAGTTGCATGCATGGTTATCATACAATTATTGCTTGATACCTATATATACAGCATCAGTGTCTATTGTGTCTCTTGAAAGAGACCCGTCATCTGGATCTGTGTTCACACTCAAATGTGTTTCTTCTGGCTCACCTGCAACTCAAGTAACATGGACCAAGGATGGTGTTACACTTACCAATAGTAATGTGTATAAATCCATCCAAATTCTTCAAAGTGGAGCCACATCTACTTATTTCAATTTTCTTGAAGTACACTCTGGACCATATGGACTCCTTGGCGAATATGCCTGTATAGTTTCCAACTCAATTGGAACTGACATGAGAAGTATTGTAATTGAAGGTATAATTAGTTGATTTTTGTTCTTGTTTTGTTGTATACAGCATTATCTGATTGTCCTCCATCACAGGTATAAATGTCAATAAGAGTGATCCTGTTTTTGCACTTGGAGAATCTGCATTACTCACATGTTCCTCTGACTTGGATGTAAACTCCATTGAGTGGATCTACAATCATCAGACTGTGCTTGTCTCGTACAGTGGCAATTCTTTACAGCTGTTGTTCAATCCAGTGTATGACAACATCCATAGTAGGGAGTACACATGTCGTGTCACTAGTTCTTATGGTGTTCAGGAAGAATCCGTACAAGTCTTTACAGAAGGTATGTGGTTCTTACCATTAATACTACTTACTATATATATAGTTGAGTTTCTTCCTTTATTATGCAATAGTTCCTATTGACGATGTACTAGTGTCTATTACAACTATGGGAACAATTGTAGCTGGACAGCAATACAGGTTAATCTGTACAGCTGTATTTCCACCTGAGATTACCATACTTCCAAATGTGATTTGGCGAAACTCTGCTGGTGTTATCTCCAATGGTGATGGCATCACTATATCATCTGTATTGACATCGTCTACAAATATTACCACCATTCTGACATTCGGCCCACTTCGTATTGCACACGGTGGACAGTTTAGCTGTAGGGCTACTGTCACCTCGGCAGCACCTCCTTATACTATCTTAAAGACATCGGAGGTTGATTTTGTTGTTCCAGGTACATACAAGCTTTTGTATTTCACATTTTCCCATAATAATGTGTCTGATTTTTTTTCAATTACAGTACTTGGTAGCCTTGCAGTCAGTATTTCAAGTGTACCTAACACTGGAAGTAATGTGTATCAAGTTGGATCACCTGTGACTCTTTTGTGTCAAGCAAGTGGTGGATATCCTCCTTTGACCTACAGCTGGAATTCCACATGCGCTTCAGGAGACTGTTTTGTCCTTGGTCAGACCTCACAATCGGTTACAACAGGTGTTCTCTATTCTGGCGATTCAGGAATTCACATGTGTTCAGTTATTGATTACATTGGACTAACTGGAAGTGCAACTCTTCAGATGACAGCAATGGGTACATGCCTAGTATATATATAACCCTATTGTCAGGTCTATGATTATGTGCATCACTATCTACTGTATAGGTGTTTCCCTTTATCTTAATGGAGTTGGCTTGGTTCAGAACAATAGTGTTGTTCATGCATCTGTCACTGGAAGAATTGGTCAACTACAGTGCATTTCTGGATCACAGTTATCAACCATTAGAACTTGGATTGCACCAGATGGAAGTATTCTTTCTGAACAAACAAATTCATCATTCATCATACAATCTGGTGGTCCAGGATATGTCACAATTGAACTTCAGAGTGGCTCAGCCCTGGAAACAGAAGATGAAGGAGTCTATACCTGTGTAATTCCTGATGAAAATGGAGTTCAGCAGTATCTATACATTGGATTGTATCTTAGTAGATTTATTGGTAAGTTATAAATATTGGTCTATTGTCTCTATTGTTCAAATTTTTCTCCTTTTTTTCAGTTCTCCCTCAAATAAGTTCCCTTCAGCTTGCTACTAATGCCGGTTCAGCTCTATCTTTGAACTGTACTTCCACTGGATCTCCTGCAGCAGTTGTGCTTTGGAGGAAAAATGATGTCGTCCTTGGTAGTAATGTAATGTATACAACAACACAGATATTGAGAGATGGAACTACAGCCACTTACGATAACCTACTCAGCATTGATGGTACTCCATCAAAACTCATCGGAAGGTATACATGTCTGGTTCAAGACTCTTTGAGGCGTAGCTCAGAACCATCAACACTCCAAGTTAGTGGTGAGTTCATCTGGATATATACTGGTGATAGAATTATAATTCTGAGGTTCTGTTTGTTGCCATTCACTATAGGCTTACAGATTAGTGGATTTGGAAGTAGTCTTACCGTTGGTTACGATGCAACCATTTCCTGTACATTTGACTATGAATTCACTTCAATTGAGTGGCTCTCTGGTGATGATGTGATTGTGAGCACTACTACTACAGCCCAAGCTGACCTCATCTTCAATCCTGTGAATGATAGTGTTCACAATCAACAATATACATGCAGAGTTAGTACTGCTTATGGCACGCAAAATCAAACTATTACTCTACAAGTACAGGGTATGTGTGCTAATATAATTATAATTATTTACTTTGTCATCGACTAAAAAATTATTGTAATTTCAGTTCCAGAAGAGTCTATTGTGGCATCCATTGCTTCATCAAACCATTTGCCTGTAGCTGGATACAACTATACACTCACATGCACTGCTGTGTTTGGCGATGGCTTTGAAAGTTCACCCATCATTTCTTGGATTGATCATTTTGGCTCTGTAGTAATGTCTGTTGGAGATATTTTAGTTTCTGGCCCAGTGACAATCGGGAATACCACTAGTCTATCACTGAGCTTTGATCCACTAAGAACATCAGACAATGGAACATACACCTGTGTGAGTGTGATACCATCTACTCTACAGGATAGCCGTCTAAACACATCAGTGTCTCATTCTATCAGTGTCCGGCTTTGTAAGTACTCATGTCTTGTTGCACTGACAATGCATAATACTACTCACTATGTATGCATGGTTTGCTACTCTATATACAGCGTTTCCAATTATTATCACCATCACCAACACCATTGACCCTGATCATGGTCCTGAATACTCTCCTGGGTCATCTGTTGAGTTGAACTGTACCTCTGAGGGAACAGACCGTACCACAGTCACAATGTGGAGCTCTACCTGTGACAGAAATTGTTTTGTACTCCAACAGTCAACAGCTGCATCTATTAGAAAAACTGTTTTACATTCAATAGACTCTGGAAACCACACCTGTATTGTCTCTGATGATGTAGGGCATTCTGGATCCAATGTGATTGAGATGCGTATTTCAGGTATGTGGTCTGCATGCACTATATATATATATATATATATTATAAAATTTATGTTGATCATTTGATTGTTCAATGTGTTGTTTTTGCAGGTGTCGAGTTCTATTTCTTTGATCCTGGAAATGAGAGACCTTTGTCAAACAATAGCATCATTTTAACAGACAACTTTGGCCAGATACCTCGTCTTCAATGCATTTCTGGTTCTCAATCATCAAACATTGGACAGTGGATTGCACCCACAGGTGATGATATCACCTACAGGTCAACTGACTCATTTAGCATTGTACTTGGAGACAATAGTGATCCAGGTTATATTGAAGTGAGCCTAAATAGTGGACGATCAATAACATTCAGTGATCAAGGTGTATATGAGTGTCGTATTCCGGATGAAACAGGAACAACAGCATCCATCTTTGTAGGAATTTACCTCCAATTTTTATCCAGTAAGTTTCATGGTGTATACTATATAGATTTTACTTGTGTGCATGGTTTTGTCTAAAATAATTACTGATGATTGCTTACTTTTTTCCAGGTCCTGTCCAGATTGTTTCTCTTAAAGAAGGCTCAACAAATGCCTCTTTCTCACTGAACTGCACATCTTCTGGTTCACCACCTACTTATGTGACTTGGAGTAAGGACGGAAATATCATATCCCCAAATGATACATTTGAAACTCTCCAAATCTTGAGAGATGCTGTACTGACCATTTATGACAACATATTGATTGTGGATGCTGAACTGGAAGAAGCCCTTGGAAATTACACATGTTCTATCAACAATTCCATCAGTGCAACTGTGGAAGAAACACTTGCAATCGAAGGTATTTCTACATTGTATATTATGGCAGCTGCTGTTGAATTGTATGTTAATGGTTACTTGTTGATATCTTTTAATAGGTTTAATGATAAATGGAAGCAGTCTAGTAAATGTTGGCCAGAATACATCAATCTCCTGCTCCATGAACTCCAATACTGAAATGATTGAGTGGTTGTATGATGGGGTTGTTGTGTCATCTTCACATAGCGAGGAAGTTGTTCTCACACTCACTCCTGTTCTGGACTATTTCCACAACAGAGAGTACATCTGTAGAGCTACTACATCCTACGGAACAATAGAACAAACAATCACATTGTCTGTTCAAAGTAAGTCCTTTGACTAATCACTGTCAAGAAGTAACACTTATTATGCTATTGTATCTGTTTGCACATAGTCCCTTCAACGGCAATGACAGTGTCAATCAGTACAACAGGAAATTCAATTGCAGGAGAGATGTACAAACTTGAATGTACAGCTTCACTTGCAGCTGGAATTCAGTCAACACCTTTCTTTACGTGGTTTGACTCAAATAATAACACAGTTACAAGCAGAAACAGCATTATTGTTGGACCAGCAACTGCTACCTCACTACCACTTCAGTTCGGAGTACTGAGCATAACACAGAGTGGACAATATACCTGCCAAGCTGCTCTTTATTTGCTAGCACTCCAGGCTCCCTTGTTTTCATCATCCAGTGTATACCTTGACGTACAGGGTAGGTGAAGTAACAATTAATTAAAAACACTCATCACAAAATCCTACTTTATTGTATACACCTCCCCCCCTCCCCATGCAATGCCATTTTAGCTGTGGAGCTGAATGTCACAATTGTCAGTATGCCAGCTGGACCATTCATCAATGCTGCTGACTTGCTGGTTCTACAATGCCAGGCTTATGGTGGAACAGGAATCTACTCCTATCAGTGGTCCTCTAACTGTACAGGAAACTGCTTTTTGAATGCTCAGACAAGCTCTATTTTGACTCAAAATGCAGCCCGTGCTACTGATTCTGGACAGTATTCATGTCTAGTAACAGATGGATCAGGGAATAGTGGAAATTCTTCCATTGTTATTGAAGTTACAGGTAATTTTATTTTTCATGCTAGCTTAGTACACTGTATGGTAGGAAAATCTTGTAGAGTCTAACTTTTTTGTGGAGATCTCTCGTCAACCTTTTTTTTATTGTGATTCACGAAACCACAAAGTTAGACTCCATAAATTAAACTTTCCCACTATATGGTACATCTTAATCTTTTCTCAATGTAACTTTATCGACATTGGATTGTGTGTAGGTGTTGGGTTGTATGCTCCTGATAGTGCATCTCATATTCAGAACAATACTATTCTTGAAGCTGACTCAAGTGGACGTCTTACTAGGCTACTCTGCCTATCAGGATCCAGATCATCTGCCGTTGGACAATGGATTGGCCCATCTGGATCAGATCTAACTACAGTCCAGCAGGATCCATTTGATGTTAGTTTTGGAGATGGTAACAATCTAGGACAGTTGGTGGTTGAGACATCACCAACAAATCCCTCACTTACTGCAAATGATGAGGGTGTTTATTCATGTGCCATTCCTGATGAGAGTGGAGAGACCAGATACATGTTCATTGGAATATACCTAGCTGGCTTTTCTGGTCAGTAGTTAAGTTTAAGATGAAGTATTGAATTTGCTGGATTGTGTCTCTATATTATTTTGCTATAGTGTTACCAAGATTGTCTCAGTTGGAAATCGTTCGTTCCGCTAACCTGTCAGTACTGACCCTCAACTGTGTGTCAAGTGGATCACCTGCATCAACTGTCGTATGGACCAAAGACAATGTACAACTAAATGACTACCCTACATACCAGCAGCTGGTAGATGGAACAACAGCTACCTACCATAACTTTCTGGAAGTCAATGACAGTCCTGATGAAGTACTTGGTACATATTCTTGTAGTATTCTCAATTCAATCGGAAGTTCTAATACTCAAATGCTAACAATACAAGGTATGTGTTTAATCTACAGTTAATATTACCATATACTGGTGCGTTTTTAAGCGCATCTTGCATATCGGTACTTATTTGTTGATAAACACTCATGCAAACAAAGTGTAAGTCTTCTGGCTCGTTATTAAGCGCACCATTGACTTTTGATACATAACGACGTACACTCCTGATCTGCAGCAGCATGTCATGCATTTTGAGCTGATTGTTTGCTGTTTTCTGCAGCACAGTGGGTGTGGCTATACTATATGCCACATGGATGTGTACTTTGAACTCTAATGATGCTTCTAATTGAAGCCCATTTATGACTTTATAGGTGCTTACTCGTATAGTAAGCGCATTGTGGAAATAATGGCACATATGCTTAACAATGGGCCAGTACAATATTGTGTACCTTGAGGTTTCAAGCTAGTTGGTTCTTAATTGACTAATGCTAATATTGTTGTGCCTAATCATAGGAGTTCAGATAGCTGGAAATGATGAGCCTTTAATTCTGGGAGAAAGTGCACAGCTTTTGTGCTCCTCTGATCTCATTGTTGACAGCATTGAGTGGCTTTTCAATGATCAGGTTATTGTGCAAGCATCAAACAATAGTGTTAGTCTTCTCATTTCGGAAGTCACTGAAGGCTATCACAACAGGGAGTATGTGTGTCGTGTAACAACTCCTTCTGGTGTGGCTGAAATAAACACTACTATCTTCGTTAATGGTAGGGTATAGTTGTATTGATCACTATAAACCTTGAACTTTATTTTTACTTAATCTGTAGCACCAGCATCTGCAATCAGTGTATCAATTTCTCCGGCTACTTCAGCTGTACTGGGTCAAGCTTATGCTCTTACCTGTGTGGTGTCCAAGCAAAACATCCTGTCAGCAACTGTGGACATTGTTTGGCTTGATCCAGATGGTGTTGAACTTTCCTACAGCACAGACAGTACTATTGATGGAAATAACACAGTTATTTATACTGTAACAACAGAATTTGATCCTCTACGTTTGTCCCACAGTGGAGTGTATACTTGCCAAGCATCTGTTGTGGCCTCTGTGTCATTACTGGGCCTAAGCAAGTCTGCATCAACTCCTATCAATATTCAAAGTAAGCCATGTTATTGTATTTAACCTACTGTTTTTTTTTTACCTCAATCTGCCTGTCTTTAGTTCCTCCACCAAGAGTGAACATATCTACAGTTCCAGCCAATGAGCCACTTTATGCTGGAAGCAATCTGATGGTGATTTGCTCTGCTGAGATCACTACACCATCTGTTGATTCACCAATCTCTGTCTCTTTCACTTGGCTGAAATCAGGAGATCCATTGAATAATGATGGCAACCATACCATGGTCTTGGACACTGTACAATCAAACAGCCTCACGTATCAATCAACTGTGGAGCTAATGTCTATCATTGTTGGTTTGGATAGTGGAGCATATGTGTGTGAAGTTGAGATAAATGCCAATCCAGATTCTGTGTATATTCAAGGTACTACCCACTCTGCTGTACTACCAATATCAATACAATGTAAGTTTTACTGACTGCATGATTATTGCGTTTGCTGGTTCACAATTGCTGTGTGTCCTTTTTCCTTTAGTGCCCACAATCAGTGTTGTTGTTGATCCTACCTTGGTTACCCTATTGGACGTTGATCCCTATAATATGCTTTTAGTTTCTTGTAATGCAACACTGCCAAGATCAGTTGCAATAGCCAAAACTATCATGTGGAGTCAAGTATCACAGGATGGAGTAGCAGCAGTACTAAGTCACAATGGAAACAATGCTAATATCACGAACATTGGCTTAGACAATGCAAGCAGTACAAGTGTTCTCTCAACAATTGTGAATTCTGCTGGACAGTGGAGATATGTATGCAATGCAAGTCTACAACTACTAAATGACCCCCTGATATCTTATACTTCTCCAGCAGAAGTCACTGTTAAAGGTAAAGTTTCATTTCGTATTTGTTTTCTATGAGTGTTAATTTTTTAATAAATTTTTATCCTTCTCTATAGGTATGTCTGTTCCTCTGCAAATGACAGGTATTGTGGTAACCAGCATAAGCTCGGATCGATTGGAAATGCAGTGGATTGTCCCTGTTGTTGCATATACTCCAGAAGTTTACTCTGTAGTCTATGGTATTTTGCCCACTCAACTCAACTACACTAGTGAAATGGTTGCTGGTGGAGGTGATATATCTGCTACAAATCAAGTGTACTCAGTTGTTTTGAGTGGTCTGCAACCCAACACCACCTATTACTATCAAGTGGTGGCAACAAACAGTATTGGAAGCAACTCAAGCATTATTGAAGAAGTAACAACTCCATTGCCAGGTCAGTACATGGTTTTTATGATATCTAATGTACAGTTGATGGTCTTTGTGTATTAGTTTTGATGGCATTAGTAACTCAAGAAGGAAATTCTACTGCTGGAGAATCTCTCACTTTGAATTGTACTATTACCAAAGCAGAGAATGTCACTGGTTCTGTAAGCATTCTTTGGATTGGACCGACTGGTAGTCCTGTTTCTATTGACAGGCTAGGGGATCCCATTACATCTGGTTTAACCACAACTGTGACCCTACAATTCACATCCATCTATACATCAAATGGAGGGCAATATACCTGTCGAGCTAGTTTGTTTACAGGGGAAACAGAACAATTCTTTGTCTTAGCAAGTACCGATGTTTTTGTACAAGGTAATTTTCTTGGCATTTAGATAATTTTCTTCAATATGATAAAATACTTGTATATTATAGTTCCCGCTCCTTCTATCAACATTAATGGACCTGTTGCTGATGTACTCTATGCTGGAACTACTCTCAACTTGGTATGTATGATCGAGCTACATTTTTCAATTGATACTGCAGTTAGGGTGGACACCGTTTGGAGAAAAGGTGGAGAAGTCTTTGAGAATCATAGTCGTACTATTGTCTCGGCCCTTCGAGAGGTGCAGCCATTGATTTATGAAACAACTCTCAACATTGCTCCTTTAAGTGATTTGAGTGATAGTGGTCTGTACAGTTGTGAAGCTAGGACAATTAATTTCACTCAAAACTACGTAGACTTTGCCATTGGCTATCAGTCACACGTAGTAAGCATTGAAGGTAATTGATTCAGACTTAGAATTGACTTGATTCAGAAGTGTACTGTCATACATTTTATTCCTTTACACATGCAGCTCTTCCAGTACCCACTGTCTCAATTACTGATGAAGGTGATCAGCAAGCAGGGAAAAACTATAGACTAATTTGTACAGTATCATCTGTAAGTGGACTGTTTGATGATGCCATATGGACAGCCTCTTGGTATGACAACAGTGGGAACCTGCTGCAAAATGAAAACATCCTCACGACAAATACTCGTGCATCTCTAGTATTGGAGTTTGGACCCCTCTACTCATCACATGGAGGAGTATATTTGTGCAATACTTCTATTGTCATCCCAGATACGGCAGAAGCAAAGAGGAATGCAATGTATTATGCTGTGAATGTGCAAAGTAAGCCAATTTCTGTGATTATCCACCATATTATTTTTTTGCCTATGTATTTATAACGCTTACTATTTAACAGTTCCACAACCGAACATCAGCATTAGCAGTTCACAAACTGACAACTATTTAGCTGGCATGCTCCTGGAGCTCATGTGTGTCATTGAGATTGATCAACTTGTTGACTCTGATATTGGTGTCACTGTACAGTGGCTAGTCGATGGAACAAGAGTGAATGACAATTCTCGTATTAGATTTTTACCCACAGTGTTAACTGGAAACTCTCAGTTCAGCACAAGTTTGCAATTTGGTACTTTAAGCAGCACACTTGATAGTGGAATCTACACTTGTGTAGCAACAGTTTACTCTACCGAACCAGGTGTCTTGATTAGGAACAGCACTGGGACAGCAATGTACACAATCACTGTAATAGGTATGTGGCAAACTTCATGTATGTGTAAAATTTCACAGTGATGTTGACATGTCCTTTTCATTTTAGATCCAGTACTCTCTGTGATGCTATCACCATCAGAATATAGTGGCATTGATGTGAGCCCATTCAACATGTTCACTCTAATGTGTAGTGTTAGTACACCTAACGAAATCATTCCCAACTTTGTGGTCAACTGGTATCATGGAGAAAGGCAGCTAGATAACAATGAAGCAGATGTATTTATCACAGAGGAAGCTGATAGTGAAGACAATGTCTTACTGAGTGTGCTCTCGGTAGCCAATACAGGTAGCGCTGATTCTGGACAATATCGTTGCAGTGCTATCCTCAATATTCCTCAATCCACTACTGTGGTGAACAGTCAGAGTGCTACAATCATGATAAGTGGTATGTTTCTTTACACCATAGTCTAAGTTTACATATCCCATGACAACCACTGGTGGTACATCATGCAGCTGTTGTTTATTTATATAGTAACTGCATTACATTAAAGAGTCATCTGTACTGTGATGTTGTGTTAGTATAGTCCTAGACCCCGCCTCTTTTGCCAGCAAAAAATGGGCGGGTCTAGAAAAACTGACACACTTCAGGTGAAAATCTGGAATGCAATAAAGCAAGGTCACGAGCTACATAGACGATCTATCGTATGTACATGTATGCTAGCTGTTCATGTCATTTCACACCGTGCATTCAGAGGCTCAGTCAGTTTTAGAGGCTATGCCCTTTTTGGACATTACTTGGTCTTTTGTTGATGCTATTAACGGTGAGACAACTATGACTATGGAACAAGCTGTTTGATTTCTTCTTAGGATGTCAAATATCCATAGCAATTAAGCAGCTGTAATACAAACTGGGCCAGAACCAGTTATAGCAGTGCTACAAATAGCTCTCTGCCCCTAAAACTGCAACAATACCATATCTTGTTTTTCTTTAAGAAAGGAGTAGTCAAGCCACCTAACTGCTTTGAGGCTACTTCTTTTGCATGATGTCACTTTTTCTTGCTGGTTCCATTATACAGACTGAATCATAATCATATGACACAAACGATCTGATTGGCTCTGGCCATTTTGAGCACAGAATGCCGGAAGTGTGCCAGTTTTTCTAGACCCCTATTTTTCGCTGGCAAAAGAGGCAAGGTCTAAGACTAGACTAATGTAATGTATGGTTTGTCTCCTTTGTGTGTAATTTCTTCCCTCCTACACATGTCAGAAAAGCTGCTGCTAAAAGGTTTTCTTCCTCTGTCATTCAGGTCCTATGCCTCCACATGCTCCAACAATACTAAATGTGGAAGCTGGTACTACACAGGCAACAATTAGCTGGAGAATACCAGGAATTGTGTATACTCCAGAGAACTATTCTATTTTTCACGGAGCTATGAATGTCAATATTACACAACTATTCACTGACATACCACAAGGACTTGACCACAGGTCCATCGATCTGGCTCAATGTTCTGTGACAGAGAGAAGCACATCATGAGAGTTGATTTTCCAAACACTACACTTGACTTCAGACGAAGTGTAAAGTCAATCACATGGTATGCACGCTGCTTGAAGGTCTTCCCATGCTTATCTCTTTTAGTCGAGAACTTTGGTGCAAATTTCTGTTTTAGTGTCTAAGAGCAGCAAACAGAATATAATAATTGTCATGATAGAAAGGCACAACAGATAGAGTGAGTAAAGTACCTGCACATTAACAAGTTGACCAAGTTCCATGAGTTTATCAAGCTTTTCTTCAGCATTTTCAACCTTCCATATTTTAGCCAGCTTCAGAACAGACTACAGGGATAAATAACATAATACTAATGAAAGCACCATTGGTGCACAAGCCTCGGCACTCTCATATAGAATACAAAGGCATGCGTGCATGGCATTGTGTATAAAAGAATATCGAGATCCAAGTGAGAAGATTAGGCACTGAGCTCAGTGTGGGCCAGTCTAGTGAGCACTCCCAAGCTCTATTGTATTTCTAAATAACACGCACTATGCATAGGGTGCGGTTTTGAAGCTAAGCACTCAGAGATGCACAAAAGCCTCAGATCTCAGAAACTAAAGCGTTTTGCAAGATTCTACACATCAAATTTCAAGATAATCTCGATTCATGAATGTAAGCACCTTCCATTTTGGCTCCAGAGCTGCCTTTCTTACACACACGCACACAAAACAACTACTATGAAAATGTCGTACAAAGCCCATCATCATGGACACCTATACCCTCATGCATTCATCTCTCCAAACATACAACTACACATTCCAGTTTTAAATTAGGAGCACGCACACGTAACAAGCATGAGGCCACATAAAACATTAGGAGCATGCACACAGGTATACAGCTGGAGGCCATGCACATGAAAAACAGCATACACTTTCCCTTTGATCTCATCTCCTGCCGACACCCCCACCCATCAAACCTACAGCTTCTTCATTCCTCAAAGCCATGCAGTCTTCATCGCAAGAATGGCCAATGTTTATACACAAGTGTGGAAAGATTCAAAGACTACAGAGAAAGAAGCACGTCATCCTCACTTGTCTGAGCTCCTTCCTAATGCTTCTCCTCAGATCTAACTTCCTATGAGCTCCCTGTGCATCATAGAAGTGCAGCGAGGCGTGGTAGTTGGATTCTGCAGTAGTCAACTCCAAGTCATTGGTGGAGCCCATGAGAAGCTCAACGACACAGCGGTCATTCTCAAAGAGGCGGACAGGCCACGGGAGAAGGAACTGGTCTAAAGAAGAAGACAGGAACAAGAAAGAGGAAGATGACAATAATGATTGTACATACATCATCCACAAATAGTGTACAAATCGAATATCCTTAGACATGTATAGTGATTACTATTACATAAGATTTGCAGGTAGTGGTACCTGGATGCAACTGTGAGACACTTGGTGTGCCCAGCTGATTAAGATAGTAGTGCTTGAGCGAGGCACTACGAGAGAAACATAAAGCCCTGAGAGAGAGAGAGAGAGAGAGAGAGAGAGAGAGAGAGAGAGAGAGAGAGAGAGAGATTAATCATTTTTCAAAGCAAAAGCACTTTTTCAACCATCTAAAAACTACACTAGGAATGTGAACTTAGAACTAGAACTTATTGCAGGACCATCCTGCTAATCCCTGTAGCTACCGTACTGTGTGTAGCTCATTAACAGCTGCAATCATGTTGCTATTCCCAAGCACCTTAAGCTCACTTTGCTCACCCGGTGTAAGGATCAATGAGTACACATCTCATTGGGGGAAGATCCATGTGGATGTCCCCTGAAAGGTAGCCCTCGGACGTGAGTCTGAGACCCAGTCCAGTAGTGCAGTGGTCCGCCACCATAGAGGTGCAATGAACATCCCTGCAGGAGAAGGATAAACAGAGAGGTGATTCTGACGAAAGGTGTAATCAGCTCACTTCACATGTCCTCTATGTGTGCAGTTGTGGTATGTGTAATGTTTCATGAAAATGTCAAAGCTAACGAGGAAGCAGCCAATCTTCTCTGTCTTCAAAGAGATTCTATTTACTTTTTTTCAACAGCTTCCATGACACTTTTGAATTGATTCCTCCATTGCACTTAAAAAAGAATGCAATCCTGTACTATTTTATTTTGAGCAGCTGCAATTCAAAAAATTCTCTGTCTGTGATTTTCAAAATTGAGAAGACACTAAAGAGAAGACATACATACCACTCTGCATGCACGTGTCCATTTACATTAGCATATGTACATGTACTTTATTCTATGAATGGTGGCAAAGCCAGAAAAAGTGAGCTTGATCAACTTGAGCAAACTACTCTCAAAATATCACTGAAATCCAATTATCTGTTTTACAGGGCATCTATTTTATCTACACCACCTAAATGCTTACAGAGAAAAATGAAAAAGAAGATGTTTACCTCTCAGGTTTCAGCGTCAAAAATGCTTCCAAAATGAGCGTAAAGGTAACTTCTTCTGGCTTTTGTTACACACGGAAAGCACATTCCTTGTTCTAACAATGGCTAATTTACTTGTCACATTGGGACGACACCAGTAAAGACTACAGTAACAGTTTCAAAACAAGGGCTTGCTATGAATCACTACAACAACCACCTTCCTACTCACACTTCAAAAACAATATTGATTTAGACTCGTGTAAATAAGTTGGGTACACATTCCTCAATGATAATGTGTCTTTACTCTCTTTCTCTCCCCTCCTTACGTGAAGAAGTAAGGGTATCGTGGATGGAGCAGCCTCACTCTCCAGCACAGCTGCATGATTGGTGCCACACTCAGACACTGCTTGGCCATCATGTCAAGAAGAGGCTGCCAAGGATTGAAGCGTGACCTTGGAACTGATTCGTCCACAAAGAGCTCCCACTGATTCTGGTCGTGGCTCTCTATCCAATCTGGCCACACATGGTTGAGGTAGTAGCTAACAGAGGGGAAGCAAAATTATGGTAATTCATGACAGCAGTAGATGGAATCTTAAAATATTCTGAAATCTACTATTCTTTTAATGAATCATAAAATAAGCCCTTTTGGAGAATAAAGGTGTGATCCATCATCACAAAGAGAAGTGATAACATAATATTATGTGTGCCAGTGGATTGTGACTAATAAAATGAGTGTGTCTACAGTCTCATCTTTTCTCAGTAGCTAACTGCCTACCCATCGCTATGGCAACAGGTCACATGTGTTTACCTATTCTGAAAGATCTGCCAGGCCTTCTTGGCTGAGTCCCCATTGGCCAACAAGGCATGGGCCAGAGAGAGGTGGTAGTGGAGGACAGGGTGGCTATCAGCGTACTTGGAGAACAGCTCCACACACTCATCCAGCCACTGCCTATTAGCAGCACCATGAGTGAGGGTTGGTGCAACTAAAGAGAGAATAGGGGGAAAGACAAATTTTAGCATTTGTAAGATGAAAGAGTAAATGAAGCCAAAAATCTGTGCCTGGGTGGATTGATTTACAACAAATGGAGATTAAGTAACAGATTATGTTATTTGATAACACTAAAGTTGCAAATAAAGCATCAGGAAAATAAACATGGGTGGTAAAGTAAGTTATCATGATATCACAAAACAGTATGACAATGCTACAAAGACCTACTGTTTGCCAATGGACTAGATACATCTCCACCAACAGCCTTTCCAGCGTGGACACAGAGTCTGGACTCACAGGCAGCTGCATGCAAGTACCAGTGCTGAAAAGAACTACTATCCAACTCTTTGAGAACAAGGTTCCATGCTCTAGCAGCCTCCAGGGCAGTGGACTGAGACAGAGACCTATAGAATCAAAATGGGTATTTAACACCTTTGACAATTAATGATCACTAATACCGTATAGCCGGAAATATTTACGGTCAAAAAATTTGACGGTTTGCTCCGCAGAACGTAAAATAAAAATATTGACGATTTTAAATTTGACGATTTGCGCATGCGCATAATACATTCATATACGGCGCCCAAAATATTGGCGGATTTAAATTTGACGATTTGGACTTTGACCGTCAAACCGTCAAATTAAAATCCCCGTCAATATTTCCGGCTATACGGTAGTTAAAAAAAAGTTCTGCATATTAAAATATTCCGTATACAAGGCTCACCCACAGTCCCATACTGAAGCTTCAAGGACATATGACGAGAGTTGAATCTAAATAGGAAATAATATAAGAGCACCAAAACTAAAAATACCATAGGCTATGCAAACTAGTGTCGTATACGGTTGTATTCACCAGGGAAGGCATGACTGGAAAAGACTCCCTCCTTATTCTATCTCTCTCAGCTCCTGCCAGGAGAGCACTCTGACGAAAAAAATGGCAAGCTGAGCTCCGGTCGCCAAACAAGATAAACATTCGGCCAAGTTCATTCAGTGCTGCAGCCTTGTCATTGTCTGAACATGAAAGATATCAAATGCATATAGGTAATGGTTGTCACAACAAAATGTGGCATATTTACCATAATACAGTAGATCAATGGCGGCGATGAATGCATTGGAAGCAAGTCTTGCTTGACCTCTTGCCCAGTAAACATAGCCTGGCCACAACTTGAGGAATTCAGACAGCTTTTCATGGAGCTCTTTATAGCTGCAGGGAATATGTGAGGACATGAGCTTTAGCATCACAGCAGAACGGTACCTGGGTTACAATAAACTTAGCTTACCGTGTTTTGACGAAATTATCCACATAGTGTACAGCAGCCAGCTGAGCTGGTGAGAGTGAGGCTTTGTCACCTGTGGCTGTTTCTCTTTTCCCACTACCCGGGGTGAACAATGGGAAGAAGTAGTTAGTGAAGTGAAGGAGCAGCCTCTGAACAAATTCATCAGCAAAGCCGTAGCACCCAGTGGAAACTGGACGGGGAAGTGGAGAATGGAGACCATGTGAAGAACAGATGAGAGTACCATCATCAGACCATGGGGTCTGGAGAACATATGCTTGTTGTTTGAGTGGAGCTGATTTTGTGGGGATTTCTTCAGCTCGTTCTCTTTGTTGCCTTAACCTTTCCACAGTTCCCCTTTGGAAGAAGGCCAGAAGGCGCTCAAGCCATTGAACGTGTGTGGCTACGATGTAGCTCTGTTGACGATTGTGACAGAGGAGAGAATGGATGAGAAATGGAAGGCTTTCTGCTGAGTGTGCATCGGCTGCAGCAAAGGGAAAAAATAATATTAACTAGTGAACTGATGGGTATTTTTGATGTCTTACTTAAAGCTTCTTGGCGTATCTTTCTAACACAGGTCTCAACAAGACTAGGAACTTCAGCACGGCTAGCTAGCTCCAGTTTACCCACATCAAGGTCTTCCACTGAGAGTTTGTCCTCGACCAGGTTACACAGTGGCTGAAAGAATTCCACATTGGCTAGCTTTGCAAGGTATCGAGCCTTCTTTTTGCTTTTCTTTGACTTCTTTGATGCTCGACCCCCAGATGATTGCTGGGGGAAACCAACAGGGTCAATGTCTACCTGGGAGGCCTCTTCTAGGTCATCCTCTTCCTCAGAGCTCAATGGAGACTCGGGTGCAGAGTAGTAGACTTCATCTTCTCCATCACTGTTCACTATCACGTACACATAGCCATCTTCTTCGCCAGTAGTGAGCTCTACATCAGCGGTGGTCAGAGAGGGATTGTCGTCTTCCACTCCTGGAGATAAGTCGGACTTTTTCCTCTTCTTTTTCGCCTTCTTTTGACTCTTTTTCACTGGCAAACTGGTTGGCATGGAGAGCTGCCATGAAAGCATACGTTTGAAGTCTGTTGGAGGAGCAAGTCTGGCCTCCTTCTCCTCCAGTTCAGTAGCCATTGCACAATCTGGAAATGGTCGTTCACTGTGACGTCATCACCCACGTGTAAATAGAACTTGAAGCATGGGAAAGATCAGAGCAAAAAAGCGCAAAACCAAGAGCCGTTCGTGCCCAACTGGGCTGCCCTCTGTGAAAGAAGCAAAACAGGAACAAGAAGAGAATCCTTCTACCAACCAGGACCTACCATTGCTGAAGCAGGTGTGGTGTTTTGTGGTGTCACCATCTCTAGTATTTGTTGTACCTTTATCATAATAATTTGTATCTTTATTTCCAATTTATAGCTTCAAAACTCCTCTCCAAATGAAAGGGAATGGGCCTGTCGATCTCTTTCCCATCTGGTGATGGATGAGCCAACTTTAGCCATTCTCATGGAGAACAGAGTGATAAGAAAGCTGACACCACTATTACTGGATGAGTCCTGTAGTGTCCGAGAGGCAGCTGCTGGAGCATTGAGGTGTGTGTGTGTGTGTGTGTGTGTGTGTGTGTGGNTGTGTGTGTGTGTGTGTGTGTGTGTGTGTGTGTGTGTGTGTGTGTGTGTGTGTGTGTGTGTGTGTGTGTGTGTGTGGTCTAATGGTTTCTTTCTTTATATGTATGACATAATTTTTAATTTAGAAATTTGAGTACTGTTGACAATGTGGACTTCTGTGATCGGATGATTCAAGAGGACATCATGACTCCTCTCTCGCTCATGTTGAAGGACTGTCTGGGTAGGCTGGAAAAGGTTGGGACACAAGATGATGATGGAATGGAAGGAAGCAGCAGCAGGAGTAGCTCAGCCGGTGCTCGTGGCAAAGGGAAGATGAGGAAGCAGTGTGATGTTGACAGGCAGCAGCTACTAGGAGTGGTGGAACAAGGACTGCATTTACTTTGGAATGTCAGGTAAGCTTCTACACACAGTTTTAGAATTGTATGCATAAGTTGTTTTTGGTGTGTTTCTTTTTTTTCCAGTGAGAATAGTCCAACTGTAGTGGAAGTGTTCAATCGTGAGGGTCTGTTGCCAGTGGTTTTGCAGCTGCTACAGTCATCTTTCTGTCCTCCACCTGTTGTTCTTGTAGCTGGTATGTATGGGGAACATTCATTCTTTGATTGTAAGTTTTCCATCTTTTATGTATAGTGGTTTTGTATATACAGCTCAGTTGTTGCATACTATCACAGAGGATAACCAAGAAGCTATAAGGTTGTTGTGTTCTTCTCAAGACCATCTTAGACACTTGGAGGCTATGCTGGCTGCCTCTGGTGAAGATCAAGCAAACACCCATCAAGTGCTTTTGAAGACTTATGTGGCTGGTATGTGTTTCAAGCTCATCTTTCCCTTAAATAACTCAATGGACTAGATGTGTATTGCAACAATCGATGACGTGTTCACACTTCTCATATCTATATAGGTACATTCCAGAACCTGTTGTCTGGTCTGTCGGAACCCTTTCAATCTCAGACTCTGAGGGGAGTGTTGGCATTTCTTGTCCGTGTCTTAGAGACCGACATTTCTCCACTTCTTCACAGTCTGTTGACCACACCTCCTCCCACACCCCCTCAGGTGAGCATGTAAAGAATTAATGTAAAGTAGATTTCAAGTTTAGTCTGTGATGTGTAGGCTAGTGATCCTCCTTCACAAGGTGTAGCTTCAGTGACACAGGTAAGGGACTGGTAAGGGTGATAAATGTACATCAGGTGTAGTTCATTCTCTCTCTATAGGCAGACACAAAGCAGAAAATATCAAGTGAAAATCAAAGCATGGTAAGAAATAAACGATTTGTTTTTAGTCACTCATTTTTCATACTGGCTATGTTGTTAGGTCTCTTTAATACAAAGTGCACTATCTGCACAGCAGCTGGCTTTGGAGATCATTGCTAATGTTTGCTACACTGAGTGTAAGTTGTTTGTGTACATAACCTCGTAAACTAGGCACAGAGAGGGCCTTGGTTTATGAGGCTATGTACATACCATAGTAGCCGTGTACATTACTATGTCTGAACATTTCTATTGCTACTAGCTGATGATAGTGATGAGTGGGAAGACATTGAAGAAGAAGAAATTGTAGGAGATGTTGACACCGAGATGGACGTGGAGAGTGAACTGAAACAAGTTTGTGAAAATTTATGATCATTTATTTCATCACACTAGCTTAACTTGATCCATATTTTTATGTCATACCTAGGATTCTCCATCACCTGAAAGTTCACCTATTTTACAAATCATAACAGAGCTGATGATTCCTGAAAGAGTACGTCTACTGTTGTGTTATATGTTGTATGTTGTGCTTGTTGTGCGTAGTGGCAACAAATTTATCTTGTGTGTAGATCTGGAGAATGAGCCATGGTGCTGATGTTGCTACCCAACAAGCCTGTGCAGCCATTGCTAATGGAGACACCGTTATGGCAAGGTTTTTTTTTTAGAAGTATTAGCATAAAAATCAGGTATTTAAGTTTTTCTCTTGTGTTGTTTAGTTTGAACACTGTTCGTGATCGGTCACTGCTGACTCTACAAAACCTCATCTCTGTGTTGCCAGTGGAGACATGGGGGAACAAGGACAGTTTGGCTGAAATGTGGACCTCTCTTGTTGGTCGTGTTCACCAGCTGTCTGATGTTGGAGCCCTGCTTGGAGTCCTAGTTGTATTGAGTGACAAACTGAACAGAATAGGATACAATGTAAGTACATTGTGCTGCTCTTTGTCTCTACTATCTGTGTTAGTCTCCATGTGTCTGTTGTAGTGTGTCAGTGTAGAGCATGTTCGGCTGTTGTCTCAGTCAGCGACGAGTGCCACTGATGATCAAGTTAAAGTAGACTCAATTCGTGTACTTGGAACTGCTGGGAAAATGATGCTTCAACAGCAGAATCCAAACATGGAACTACTCAATGTGAGACCTAATGATAGAGCTAGATATGACTGAACGCGTATTCTGCCAACTGTATTCTTCATATTCACACACAGGTTGTAGGCTGTACACTGAGAGACTGTATAGCCTCTGATCGCAGTCTCTGGGTTGTGTCACAAGCTCTGGACTGTGCATTTGACATATTTGGTGCTGACAACTGTCCACTGAGTTTGTTTACATCTTTATCGTTGATGCCTGTGCTCAGACAGTGTGCATCAACATTCAAAGCAAGGGTGAGCGATTATTGCATGGTAGTACGCAGAGGAGGTACGACACACGAGTGCCAATTAGTGCATTCCAATCATGTGGCTACTAATAGTTTGGTACTGGATTTGGTCACATGCATGCCGAATCAGAAAAAGCATACTCACATTTGTCATACCTCCTTTGGGTATATTGTTCTTGGGACGTACTAGTTGAAGTTTTTGTTTTGTTTTCACTCATACAGTTGAGAGTAGAGAAGATAAATTTAGGTCCATATCTTGGATTTGTGCAGAATACCAGAATTAATCTGCCTAGATTTATAGATTATATGAGTGGTAGAATAAAAGGTTGAAACTATAATTATTTTGAGGGAATTGTTAATCAACAATATTTTTCATTGAAAAAGAAGGAAAATGCAACTATTTTCACTACAATTTCATATATGGCTACTTAATAGTCACTTCTTCTGAAGCTTACTAGCAGCACCAGTGTCTAGGAACCAGTGTAGCTCTCCACTCGTTGGTTTAGCTCTTCCTGCTGGAAGTGGCTCTTTCCCGGCAGCTGGTTCGAGACAACCTTGGACAGCATCAGCCTTACTGTCGCCAGTGGATATAACGGCAACATGCTTGGCATTGTTAAGAACAGGAATAGTCAGTGTGATTCGAGCTGGTGGTGGCTTTGGACTATCGGTGATTGGAATGACCACTTCTTTTGTTTCTTGCAACCCGGGGTGATCGGGGAACAAGGAACATGTGTGGCCATCAGGGCCCATCCCAAGGAGGAGGAGATCGAAGGACGGTAGGTCGTCCCCTGGGTAGAGTTTGCGTATCTTTGTAACATAGTCCTTAGCAGCCTCAGTAACACCTACACTAGGATCAATGGAGTAGACTTGGCCAACTGAGACATGATCGTAGAGCTCTCGTTGAAAGAAAGCATGTGTGCTGTCGTCGTGGGAGAAAGGTACATGGCGTTCATCACAATAGAATATATGCCACTTTGACCATTCAATATCAGTCTGTCCCCTCAGTCCATTTGAAAGAATCTTGGCTACACTTCCTCCTGAGACCCCAACTGAGAAATGGTCATGATGTGTGATTGATTTCTTTGCAACTGACTTTATAAAGTCCAATACTTCTTTCTGCAGTTGACTGTTGTCTGTGAAGATGTGCAACTGTGGCTCAGCCATAATTTCCCTTACAAAGAATTTCCTGCCTTTAACTGAAAGATCTTTGGTTGAGTCTCCACCCATCGCAGCCCTACTTCCTGGACATTTTATAGGCGGGGCATGTAGATATGTATGTGGGTGTGGTTGAGCGGTTCAAAAAGTATTTGGTAGGCTCTAATTGGAAGGCAAATTCTCAAAGAGAAGTGAAGAGATCATGTCAGTGGGATTATCAGCAGAGGAGCTTAAAGTGCTGTAAGGAAGAAGTTGTTTTTTTATGGTTCATACAATATCTATTGGTGTGTGTGTGTGTGCTTAGCAATGTATCAGAAGAACGATATATGGAGGATCGGATTGCTCATGTTGAGAGGAACTTCTCTTCTCTGGCAACTGATCTTGGAGGACTGGTGAGAAGGACAGCTCGACTGAGAGACAAGGGGGACAAGATTGTCAAGACCCTTCAAGACTTTGCCACCACTGAATCAGGCTCAGTAAAGAAGAGTTTGGACGGTCTTGCAGAGTGCAGCGCTGCCATTGAAAACTGCAACCAGTTGAAGGTGATTGTAGTATCTATGACAATCATACTCTCTAGTCCATTATGGGACATGTTTTTTTCCCCTTCAGATCGACAGAATGGAGGCAAATGTAGTGAAACCCCTCCTAGAGTACGATGCTGTTTGTAGAAAGGCTAGAGTGAGTGCAAATTTTACTATGTGAAACCAGCTTTACACATGTCATCATTCACCATTGGGTATAGGAAGAGCTCAGAACATGTCATAATGTAGGAGAGAGGGAGGTGAACAAACAAAGAACCCTGGATAGAGTGAGAGTCAGAGATCCTGCCAACAGAAAGAAGATTGTATCCACACTCATGTGTACATAATATTAGCTCTAATGTGGATTGTGCAAATGATTGTTGGATTTTAATTTCCTTGACAGGTTCCATAGTCACAGGTTTGTTATCTTCACGTGTTAACAGTATACTTTTGAGTGCGATTGACTGCAAGGTATACATACTTGCCAAAGTGTGATAGATTACTTTTTTTTCTAACACCAAAGCTCGAGTCAGACTTACAGAAAGTCAAGATAGAAAAACAGCGATGTTCAAAAGCACTGGAAGATTATATGGAAGGATTTGAGAGAAAACGAATTCAAGATTTAAAGGTGTTGTTTATACTTTGTGTGAGATGGTCACAGTCTCACACATGCGCACATCTTTGGCTAATAATATTGATATACTATTGAAATATCAGGCAGTGCTGCGTGAGCACATGCATGCCCAGATGGCATTTCATGCAAAGGCTTTGGAGCTTTACACCATTGCATTCCAACATGTGCAGAGTATGGAAGAAGATGAAATGGTTGAGGTAAAGCACACATAACACACACACCCATGCCAGCTTCATGCCAACACCTCTAGACCCTCTCTTTGCCTTGATTCACCTATTTTGCACACAACTTACTATTGCTCACACTCCAGCTGTTCTACAAAGGCCTACATCCTCGCAAGCAACAACCAAGAAGTGGAACTGCTAGTCCTGCAATAGCATCTGTTTCAGCAACACCCACCCACCAACCAGAAACTCAACAGTAGATGACCACACACACTCACTGAACAATGCATGACATTGCATGTTACATGCCACAATTAATTATTGTAAAAATGACAGCAACCCGTTTCACTTGATGTGTAAAGGATATTTAATGAAATGTACAACCTTTCAAAGTGCAATGGTATACTAAGCTTGTGGGTACATAATGCAAAAATTAGTAACGCTCAAGTGTTTGTAGTAAATGCATGCATGTACATGTGAAAACAAAGGTACTATACATCACAACGTCTAGATCCATTCATATGCTGCTGATCTGTGCCTTTCTACAATGGAATACAGTATCTTTGTCCTTTTGTTGGCTAAACAAGGAACAGTTCAACATAGCGACCTTGCAGGTACCTTCGGTTGAAATCTTGGATGGCCAAACGAGCCATCTTCTCACTTGGGAATGTAACAAAGGCCTTTCCACTCGGGCTACCATCGTCACGGCACTGGATCCTTACATGTTCAAAGTCCAAACTGTACCCTCGGAAGAAATGCACAACATCCTGAACGTTGACATCATATGGTAGGCCTTCCATTCGGACAACCTTTCGACCGGATCCTGCATCACCTGGAGGCATGTGCATTGACGTGGGTCCACCAGTAGCACCTCCCCCATTGTTCATCCCCATGAGGGAGTATCTCATGTCATCTTGAGGGTAGAACGGCTTAGGAGCATCGTAACCAGCACTGGCTCCTCTTGGTGGAGGGACATTGTCATAGGGATGTGGCGGGGGATAGTTGTTGTGACCCCCCACGGAGCTGTGGAAGTGACCCCCCGAAGGCTCCCCCCTATGTGACGAGTAACCAGAGTCGCCATGATGGGGCCACTGAGAACGGGATACGGGACTCCTATCTCTGTACCCATACGAGCTACTGCCAGCTGGATACTCTGAACGGTGCTCGTGACGAGGATAGAACGATGCCTCACCACCGTAAGCCAAACTAGCAATGGTATCCCTGTACTGACCCTCCCTCTTGTAGTATTCCTCAGGCTCTGAACCACCATATGTAGCAGTGTAGGCTTTCATTCTCCTTCGGGCAGGGGAAGGAGTGCGGTCTCGGAACTTTTTCCCACCACGATGTGGCTCTGTTTCTAGGTACTCTCCTACCACCTCAATGAGCTCTTGTTCTGTGCAAGGCTCGACACGGATCACAGACCCATCCAAGCGTTTCCCGTCCATTTTCAGTCCTTTACGACATTCGTTATTGTCACCAAATTCCACGTAGCCATCACCGCGGAAATCAGTGCTATCTGATTCCTTCAAGAGGTGGATGCAGTTCCTACCTATCAGACAGCCTGCAAAAAACTTCCGCACCTCCTTGTACTGATTGTTTGGCGGAATGCCTTTGATGTAAGCAAATCTAGTGAGGAGCTTTTTCCTGATTGGTGTGTCGTCATCCACAGGCTTCGTTGCTCCTTGACCGGCCATGCGATTCAATTCCCTGGCGTCTATTTTGCCACCACGTGCATTAAGGGTGAGATGATGCATCTCTGTTTCATCTGATCGAAACACCTCAATGTATCTTGAACCAATGTGGTTTTTATCCATGAGCAAAGCATGCTGGACCTCTTCATCACGAAGCTTAACAAAACCTAGCCCTGTCTGTTTCCCATCTCGAAACTTGATTATACGAATGTGTTCGTTTGGGATAGCAATGTTTTGGAAAAACCGTTTGATATCGTCTTCATTAGTTGAGAAGGGAAGGCCTTTGAGGAGAACACCCTTGGAAAACATACCAACTTCAGTAGCCATTTCTCAAACTGATTTTTTACTACAGCTATTTGATTCAAACCTACAATGAAGGTCCAAGAGAGAAATGTTAACGTTATGATATGCAAACTGCCATTTTTTTTACTATGCCAAAATTTAGGCTTGTGTCACACAAAACTTACACCCTTGTTTGGCATCACATGTAGCCTCAGTGAAGCCGAATGGATCTAAAAATAAGTATTATACCCTTTCACAAGAATTATGCCTGACCTATCGAACATACAAGGCTTTTTACAAGGGATCTCCTTGGCCTTACTGAAGTGCATACCATGTTGACAACCAAAAGTTACCAAAAACACTAATTTAGGTTTAGCCAAGGACAAACACATATTCGATACCAAATCCATGGATTTAATCTATACTTACCAACAAGCTGTTCCCTTTCTACACCTTTTGTAACGCCCAAAAAAGCAGACAAGCACACACAGAGAATCCAAAGTCACAAGTCGCGAGACCACTGGTTATCGAATTCATGTGCGCATGCGTAGAAAAAATAACACGTGCTGCCTGGTGGGTATTATTAAGAATAATATTCTGGAAAAATTATGTTGAGAAGTAATTTTCGTTTACAATGGGCTCTATGTCGGTCTGTAAGCGGTGTCAGAAAGGAAATACAGCACAAACTCTTTCCTGGTATGCATCAAGGTATCTACAGGTTTTCAACGAGCTCAACAGCAGAAGAAAATGCAAACACTGACCTTGTAGAAGTTCTAGGTGCAACATATGAAAGAGATGAAATGACCAACGTAACTCCAACCATTCTGAGTCGAGTAGGTCGTAATCTTCACCGTATTCCAAACCATCCAGTCAACATCATCAAACAGAGGGTGGTGCATCATTTCCAAAAAACATACACTACCAGGACTGGGAATGCTCTCTATGCTCATTTTGATGATGTCATTCCAGTTGTTTCAACCGAACAGAACTTTGACAGTTTGCTGATCCCACCCAACCATGTTTCCCGAAGCAAGAATGACAACTACTATGTCAACACCAGCACCATATTGAGAGCACATACCTCTGCTCACCAGAGGGATTTCATACGAATGGGGTTTGATCGTTTCCTAGTCACCGGTGATGTGTACAGGCGGGATGAGATTGATTCAAGTCACTATCCTGTGTTTCATCAGATGGAAGGCGTGAGACTCTTCACAAGAGAAGAACTGTTCCCATCTTCAAATAGTGAAGGACTAGAACTCTTTGAAACTGAGACACTTGACGAGACAAATGAAAAGCAAGCAGTGCACACAATGGATGCTGTAAAAATGATGGAGTTCAGTCTGAAGGATACTCTCACAAAGCTCGTCAAGGATCTGTTTGGTAGTGATATTGAGTCTCGCTGGAACCAATGCTATTTCCCATTCACCCATCCCTCGTTTGAGTTGGAGATCAAGTTCAAAGGTGAATGGATGGAAATGTTAGGATCTGGGATTATGCGACAGCCAATACTAGAGAAAGGAGGTGCCAACAATAAGATTGGATGGGCTTTTGGGCTGGGCCTTGATCGACTTGCAATGTTGCTGTTTGATGTTCCTGATATAAGGCTTTTTTGGAGTAGAGATGAAAGATTTATTGAACAGTTTTCATCTGTTGGACTAGACCCCAAAACCGACATCAAATTCAAGCTGTTCAGTAAGTTTTCACCCTGTTTCAAAGATGTGTCATTTTGGCTACCTAACGTACAATTCAGTGAGAATGATTTCTTTGAAGTAGTACGATCAGTTGGAGAAGACCTCATCGAACGGGTTGAGTTAATTGATGAATTTGAACATCCCAAAACCCAACGAAAGAGTTACTGTTATCGTATCACATACAGATCAATGGACAGAAACATTACCAATGCAGAAATCAATTCCATTCAGAACTCCATAAGGGAAAAGATAGTTGAGACCCTTGATGTTGAACTACGATAGCATTGATTTCATGTCAGATGCATAAAAGATGCACAATAATTATTATTATGAAATAAAAATGATTTGTCTGTCATTTGTGCTTCACTCTAGCAGATTTATGTGACTTGTTAAGTTTCCCTTCATTGCTCTTTTTCTGTGATGCCTAAAAAATGATAAATTTTTGTGGGAGTGAACACTGCCTGCATGTAATTGCATGAGTCTATTGTTCATGGATGTTTCACACACCTGTTGTCCAATGCCAGTCTCTTGCAGCAGTATTCTTGCAACATTGTTGATGTGCTTAAACCGATCAGAGTGCAAATGAATTCCTCCATACCTATGACATTGTATAAAAGATGAAGGCAATGACATTAAGACACAACATGACACTGAGACTGACTCTTCGTACTATTCCTTACCATCTAGTAACCACCACCACTACATTTTGAACATCCATAATCTGTAGACAGATGCATGTGTGCATATTTGTCCAGGAGAGCTCAAGTGTCACCTGATGAAAACCCTACCTGGAGTAAGTGGAGAAGTCTACCACCAGCAGCATGTTCGCCATCATCATCACAGTCCTGCTGGAGCACATTACGAGCACTATCAAAGAGTCTATGAATGCAGAAAGAATACAGTGTATATACAGTGGTTCCACTGAGACACAAGTCCTCATTAATGGATAAAGAACAGAATAAACATACCTATAAGCCAGTATATTGTGAGTAGCTGAAGCTATTTTCTTGTTTGTTTTTAGCATTTCAAGAACTTTTTTGATCTGTTGTGAAGCAGAGAAGGAAGAATGTAATTAATTTAGAGGATTGATCAATTTCTGTATGACTTGTTAACCTCACTCAGAGATGTAACTTGAGCAACATGTGCTTGAAACGTACTCTTCCTATCAGTGAGAGGCTCTCCATGAAATATTTCTGGCAGACTCTTTTTTGAAACTACTTCTTCCTCAAATCCTTTTCTGTCTCCAGTCTCAACAGATGCCGGGCTCTCATCCTCTTGTGAACTGTCTGTTGGTAGGGATTCTGAGGGGCCAACATTCTGGATGTTCTGTTCTGTACAAATCAAGGTACGTTGGTGATCAGCACCAGACCTCAGTATAGTACGGTAGATATAAAAAAACTGTACTTGTGCATTCAATATCCAGTTGTTCAATAAACTCTTTCACCCATTCTATCCACTGGAATACCACAACCTCTCCTTTGTTCTCACTAAGGAAGAGGAGAGATACAACCATGACGTAATGAAATACAAGATTCACCTAATCTTTACCTAAATATCTTTACCAGATTCTCAGCAATACTTTGCAAGTGTTTATTCTCAAGCCATTCTGCATTCCTAGGATAAATCCAAAGAAGCATCAACTCAACAAGAATGAGAAATCACGATTGTACTTTATCTCAAAAACTGGCGGCGAATTACTTGGATAGTCTTCAGGAAAGATTATCTATACATGAATAAGATTATATATTTGATTATAGCTCTTCTCTCTATACTGAATCTATTACAATGAACCATACTGAGATATCCATTGATAGGTCTCCAAAATGAATACTGATGGAGTACACCCTTTGTTGCTCATCAACTGTTGTGAAGTCAGCATCATAGATTGCTTTAAAAGCTTCCACTTCATCCTCCTGTAGATCACAAATGCAGTGGACAATAGAGTCAAGTGTGTAATGATGTCCATGTGTGCCAGAACTTGCCTGATGCTGTGCATTCATTTTGGGAATGGGTGGTGGGTGTGGCTACACATTTGGTGTTTTACGGATGCTTGGATTACGGAGGAATACGAAACAAACACCACGTGGTAAAAGTGAAAGAGTGTGGTGCAATGCCTGGAGTCAAGAGAAAGCAAACTGTTAGTTGATCTTCTGTGACTCTATGATGATGATATTATCGTTTAGTGTATGTTTTCTCTAAACAGGCCACTTCAGAGACCTCTAAAGCCAAGAGATCCAAACGGTCATCGTCTGGTGACTCTCCTGCTAGCACAGACCATGAGGAGCCCTCGCTTGAAGACGACTATGGTCAAGAAGATGAAGTTATAGAGACCCCTCACAGTAAGGATAGGAAGTTAGGGAAGTTGTCAAAGTTTAAAATCTGCAAAGGGACAAGGAAAATTCTCAAAGAGCGAGGGGTGAAGTATCTCTTTCCGATTCAGTACCTCACTTTTGATCATGTTTATGACAACAAAGATGTCATTGGTCAGGCCAGAACTGGAACGGGTAAGACCCTTTCGTTTGTGCTTCCTTTATTGGAGAGGCTTTCTGCCAAAGGATCGCTGACAAGTACTTACCGGCGTCCACCTACGGTGCTAGTGATGGCCCCCACTCGAGAACTTGCTATTCAAGTTCACCGTGAAGTGGAGGCACTATCTCCTGAGGGGCTCTCTTCATTCTGCATCTATGGAGGGGCACCTTATGAACCACAAGAGAGTGCTATCAGACGAGGACTGGATGTTCTTGTTGGAACCCCGGGTCGAATTTTAGATCACATGGGGCGTGGAGTGTTGAAACTCAATCAACTCAAGTCAGTGCTTACATTGTAGACCATTAGTTGGGCAGAGCCTGGCTTCCACGAAAAAAAATCGGGAATTCCTGATTTTCCCAATTTTTTGTGGAAGTCAGGCTCTGCCCGACTAGTAGACCATATTATAATGTTGTTCATTAAGCCTCGGCGCGTGCGTAGCACGTGCAGAGGGTTACGGTAGTCGTTTTGTCTGTCTGTCTGTCCCATCGAAATCTCAAGAAAGACAGCTCTAGCGACAAAATTGATGGTACTTACGTTCATAGCTCTGAATGATCTTTGTAAAAATATATTTTTTGCTGTCCAAAACACTGTAGTTCTTGAGTTTTGAGGCTTTTGTGCTTCTTTGAGCACTTAGCTTCGAGGCCACGCCTACTAATTTGGTGTGCGTTATCTAGAATTTGTGTTGCTGAGGTCCAATGCTGCATGGCTCTTTGCATGCATGGCTGTTGGTTAGTGTTGTTTGGCAAGACAGACATGAGTTGGTCTGCTTTCTATGTAAGCATATTGGGCATGCAAAGACTTTACACAAGCTATAGATCATTATAGCTAATGCATTTAGCTGTGGTTAGCTAGGCTCTTACTGAGGCCCAGCTCATCAGTGCTAGACTTTGCTCATGTGGTTTATAGTCTGTAACGTGCTGCTTCACCATAGCCGTGTTAGCTATGCCGGCCACTAGATGGATCATAGCCTGTAGTTTTGAAGTTTTCAGTGATACTGAGTTATGTTACACTCTTGTACACTGTATGCATATAAGTGTGGTAGCTAGTTGAGTGCGCCTCGGTGCCTTCATTTTAATGAGAAAAGGTTCTTGGGTTCTCCACTAGTTTTAATGGGAAAAGGTTCTTGGGTTCTCCACTAGTTTTAGTGGGAAAGGTTCTTGGGTTCTCCAGTATAGTTATTATAATGGGAAAGGTTCTTAGGTTCTCCAGTAGTTTTAATGAGAAAAGGTTCTTGGGTTCTCCAGTAGTTTTAATGACTTGAAAAGGTTCTTGGGTTCTCCACTAGTTTTAATGGGAAAAGGTTCTTGGGTTCTCCACTAGTTTTAGTGGGAAAGGTTCTTGGGTTCTCCACTAGTTTTAGTGGGAAAGGTTCTTGGGTTCTCCAGTAGTTATAATGGGAAAGGTTCTTGGGTTCTCCAGTAGTTTTAGTGGAAAAAGGTTCTTGGGTTCTCCACTAGTTTTAATGGGAAAAGGTTCTTGGGTTCTCNGGGAAAGAGCCACTTCCAGCAGGAAGAGCTAAACCAACGAGTGGAGAGCTACACTGGTTCCTGGACACTGGTGCTGCTAGCAAGCTTCAGAAGAAGTGAATGATGTCAACTGTACTATGTTATTAGGATAACTTTGGTTCTTATTGATTAATTATTTTTAAAGAATAAAGTTTGCACACACTATAGTATCATCTCTCTACTGACTAAATCACAGAATCTAAAAATAACAATTATAATACTAGTAGAATAGCTTCAGTTACTACATGGAAAGCCTAGCTATTACTAACATTAATTTTGCTGATCGAGTAAAGATTATAGTAAGTTGCTACATAACATGGCATAAACAGCTATATACTACTATCTGGTCAATCATGGGAGCACATGCACATAATCTAACAAATTATAAAATTAATAGTATAATAATTATAGTTTAATTCTTATAGTGTCAGATTCACACTCAGAGCGGAACATTAACTTCCACATAATGCTCATCATCTTGATCATGATCTTGTTTAACTTGATCATTATCTTCATGATCTTTTTCAGCTTGAAGGTTTTGACCTTGATTAGATGACTCAACAAGGTCATATGTGTGAGTCAAGTCAGTCTCAGCTGCTGAGCTCTCTAGCTGTGATGATGATAAATCAGCTTTTGTGTTCTCAAATGTTAAGCCAAATGTTTCTCTCGGTTGATATTGTTGCATTTCAACTTGTGTTGCAGCATGAACCTCAGGTTGATGTGTTTGTCTATAGAGAAACATAGTAAGATGTAAGATCCTCACATGCAGCCCCATGCCCATGCACATGTCCATAATTTCTCACCTTATAGGGTAGTTCTTGGAATGCTTGTAGCAATTGAAAATTTGAACTGCAATAACAATCACAATTATAACAACAACCAAAACAACAACTCCAGCAGTAATAAGACCAGCAATAGGTGCAACAAGTCCACTCAATGAATCAACTTCAGGTTTGCTAGTAATGTCAATAGCTGTAGGATTTTCAGTCAGTGGTTGGGTTGTACCAGCACACAATGGCTCACTATATGACTCCAGCGATGTCATACAGGCAGGATCCACTTCTAATTGATTATTTTCAACAAACATGGTAGCTGAACCAGATTCAACCCACGATTGTAGGTAAGTAATTAGATTTGAATCACTCTCGTCAGGTGTGCTGCTCAATGTAGCTCTGAAAACAACATCGGTCACTTCAGGTGGACAAGAGAGTTCAGGAGTTGTGATGTATGATGTGCTAACTGAACACACACACTGTTGTTCCAAAACTGTGGAGACTTCTTGTGAAATTTCATCCAACTTCAATGCGATTAAATTGCTCTGTTCCAAAACAAGAAAATATGGAATGTGAAAATGGGGCAAAACAAACAAACAAACAAACAAACAAACAAACAAACAGTGTGCTGGTACAACCTATAACTGACTGAAAATCCTACAGTTATTGAGCCCAACTTACTCTCCACTCCTGGCAATTAAGAATTCCCTTCAGTCTTAGTTGAAAAATGGAAGTGGTTGGAGCTATGACGATATCACAACCAAAGCTCGAGCATTAGACAAACCACATGCAAACAGGAATTAAATTACACATACCTTCAACTGTAATGGGAGCACTACTTAATCCTTCTCCAGCTGTTGTACGTGCACTTACTGTGATCAAGTACGAAGTGACCAAATCAAGACCTCCAATGACTATCTCAGAGTACTCAGCTGTAACAAACTGCATCAACAGCTGTCTCCTAGTTCGTGACTGCAGAGGGATATACACTACTGTATAGCCAATGATGATACCTCGTGCTTCTTCCAGAGAGAGTTTTCCCCAGCTGATCTCTATGTGTGTGCCATTTAGTCTCCTTCCAGAAACACTCTTAGGAGCAATATTTGGAGCTATATTATTATAATTATACATAAAACATGTTGAATTATACGACTGACAGATATCGTTTATGTAAAACCCTAATACACTCTTGGTAATACTCACTTCCTTCTTCTGTAAATGTGATGTTGCAAACTGCTAGACCATATCCTGCTGAAGTCCTGGCTCTCACAGAAATATTGTAAGGAGTGTATCGATCTGTAAAAAAGATTGTACATAAGAAATCAATCACAGGCTATATACACACAATACTGTTAAGATACATGACTTACTAAGACCAGTGACTAGAATTGTACGCTGATCTCCAGAGACATCATTACTGAAGACTAATGTGTTACCCACTTGTACTGACACAGAATAGACCTCAATGTCACCATTTAATATTTCTGGTTCACTCCAGGTTACTTGGAGGATATATGGCGAAATCTTGACAAAAGACAAATCAATAACAGGTCCTGGAACTAAAAATCATGAAGACTGGATCATACCAAAATGTCACAATGGGACACAATATTTAGTATACCATCATCAGGTGTTGCAACAACTAGTGTTACTGGAGGTCCTCTTCCACCTGACGTGGATGCATAAACACTGCAATTGTACTCTGTTCCTGGCCTCAGATCAGTGAAAAAATAGCTTCCAGGCTGTGGGTATGTGACAGGAAGTGACGATATCCCTGGTATACATGACAACGTATATGACATTATGACTCCATTTCGTCCCTCTACAGGCACTTGTCCCCACGAGAAGAGCACAGAATTAGGACCAGTCGTCTCAGCAGTGAAATCAACTGGAGGGAGGCTAGGTCCTATTCATAACAGACAAGATGATAAAGCTAATATTTTCTATTCAGTATACCTGTACGTGTACCTGCTTCGATGGTGGTAAATGTCATAATGCCAGATAAAATTTCACCATGTGTGTTCAAACTTTGGATTTGATAGTAGTAGATGGTGTTGGGTGCTAGTCCATATAGAGTGATGGATGTTGTGGTGTTTGTAGCAGATATGTCTGCAACAGAGTTAACTGTTTCACTAGTCATTACAAATGACTGTCTGCTTGTCCCATAGTTCACTGTGTACTGCTCAGGAGTGTATGAAAATCGTTCAAGAACCCACAGCACTACTGCTGTGCTTGCTGTAATGTTGACAACTTGCACACCACTCAGTTGTCCAGGAACACTCGGGCCTATGTGTATACAACAGAATACAGGAGATAATTATGTTGATGAAACTAGTACATGTACACATACCCTTGATGGTAACTTCTCCTATTATGCTAGTAACAATTGCAAGCCCAGGCAATATCATCCTGACAGTACAGTTGTATGAGTAATTCCCAACAGGAAGGCCACTCAGGGTCAGTTCACTTATACTCTGTGGCAGGTTTACATCTCGATTGGATATCAGAATTGTGTTCCCATTATCAGTAACCAAATTTCCATCTGCAACACTTCTCCATTCAAAAGATTTGAGTAACTGCACATTAGCATCAGCTGTTACAGCAGAACATCTCAGAGTAACCACATTATAGGGGGCATGATCAAGAGCAATTCCAACTGGTGGTTGAACACTTGCTACAAGCATTGGACCTATACACATGTGTACATCCATGGATGCATATATGTATAGTCTACCATAGCATGTAATACTATACTGTTGTTGGAAAGTTAGTGAATTTGTCGTTGTAACATCATCATATGTAGCAATGAACCTCTACAGTATCACTATACTGTTGACTGGGAAATTTTTGCTATTAAATTTTTTTTTCACCACTAACACCGAGTGCTAAAAATTAAACATGTGAATCTTTGAATACATGGTAATCTTTATTGAATCGGGCGAAATAACCAAAATTAAACAGGTGAAAATTTTAATTGCGAAATTTTCCCAATCTATGTGTGGCATATACACGTGATTCTAAAGAAGACAGAAAACTAAATTTAGTATGCACCATTATTGAATGCACTAACCTGTCGCCACTACATATACGTTGTTTGATTGTGACTGAGTACTGAGAACAAACTCATTGGAGTTTTGGGAATTGACAGTCACTTCACACGAATATTGTCCATCATCACTCAAGTATTGCAATGGTCTGAATGCCAACTGAGACACATAAGTTGATTGTCCCATTGCTATAGCACTAAGCACTCTCGTGTGTGGGGGAAAAGTTGACAATATTGTTCCATTTCGTCTCCATGTTGTATCAATTGTTGCTTCACTATCCACAGCAGTAGAAACATGAATACTACAGTTTAGTGTAAGGGTGGTCCCAGCATAGAGAGGTGTGGGTAGTGGGAGGATAGACACCAATGGTGGAGGAACTATATATGATCGAGAGAGTGAAAACTAATGTTAACCCTGTGTTTGGTGCATGTACTTCAATCTTACTTTGAACTAAAATGTTGTGGGAACTTGAAGCATAGTTCTGTATTTCACTGGTGTATGGGGAGCTCACATTGGCTTGACAAACGTAGGTTCCACCGTGTGATGTCAAGAGGGGGCTAAATTGGGCAGCATACGTGGTCAATCTTGAGGGGTTCCCAATCACCGGTTGAGTACCAACAGTTATTTCTCCTCTAGACAACAGAACTGTTCCTTCAGGAGAAATCCAAAAAATTTTGGGGGTGCTTGTGAGACCATCTGGTGCAATGACTCTGCACAGTAGACTGAAGGTTTGTCCAGCAATGGCAGCATCATTTGTGATGATAGATACAGTAGGTGCAGGCACATCTGTAAAGGATTAAGATAATACATGGACATGTAACACTTCAGCACTCAATTAACATCATGCACATACCAGGTACGCCTGATCGCCCTTGCACCAGTTCACTCATAGGACCCTCTCCAGCACTTGTGCGTGCTGTGATGCCCACCACAATCAGTTGATAGGGCATCAGGTTGTTCAACAAGTAGTTGGTTGTTGTGATGGCTGTAAGTGCAGTGATTGGAGATCCATCAGTGAAGTTAACATAGAGAGTGTAACCAATGATGACACCATTTGGTGCCTGTGGTGGTATCCAACTGATAAAGACTGATGATGAACTTCTGGACACTACTTCTACATTGACTGGGGCATCACCTGGCGGTGCACATCCTCTTTGAAGGAGGGTACTTAAAGTGAGGCTCATCTCTCAGATCAGACTCCTCACTGGCTTCATGGAGATGTTCCTTGTTGTGCTGTTCACGCAGTAGACCATTTTCTGCAGGCCGGTGTGATATCATAAATAAAATTTCCATGTCACATAGAAAGACCACACTTACACAATGCCATACTACATGTAACACCATACTATCACACATAGATCTTGAACTTGAATGCATGTGACCTTTGTGTGGGATGTGTATGAACTTTGCTATAGTTTGGTAAATTTTCAATAGTGAGTATGGGATGCTAATAATTGTATTGATCAGCATATGTGGGTGCCTTAATTCAATTGGTAATAATTATTATACAATTGTAGTGCACTTACCAACAGATGCTTGGATTGACTGTGCCACTGCTACAGTAGCTGGATTCTCTTTTAGAACTTGTAAGAATTTCTCATAATCTCCAGGATAGAGACTGATATGTTTCTCCACTGATTCTACCAGTGCAGTTACTTTATCTGTATCAAAAACACCAGGACTTGATGTGACATTTTTCCATACAAGAGAATCCAGTAAGGCTTTGGAATATAATTCTGTGGCGAGATGTACTGGATCAGGTACAGCTACAAGGAGACTTCTGAAGTGTTTGCGTATGGCTTGCAGTTGACAATCAAGTATCTTAAGTTCCTGTTTAACGTTATAGTCTGTGGAATCTGGAACGTTAACACGGCAATGCTGGCTCTCAGGTGTTTTACAGCAGTTGTCTGAATGGGTTGACAAATCCTATAGGATGGTGATTAATTAAAGTACATCACATGTACATGCGGACTTCTTCTGGGTTGTACTATGTTGAGAGTGTAAAGGACTCTCCCCACCCTGGCCCATCTAGAGTGCCATCCATTAACTGATTTTATGATCTAGAAACATCCATTTGGCTCCATCATTAAAATACTTCAGTGTTATCTTCAAAATTAAGTTCTTTCAGCTCTGATTGATTGACACTGATCATCATGAGTCAACATCAATAATTATTGATAAACTGATGTCAGAGTGATATCAATTAGACAACTTTTTAAAGCTTCTTTTGCCAAAAAATATGAATTATACACAGTGACACACATTCGCTTACTGAGACTGGAAGGAGATCCGACACGAAACTGCGGCAACCTGCCGCCATCTATGGTTGAGGCACTGATATCATATCATGTCATATGCATGACGTGACGTACGTACGTACGTGCATAATCTCACGTGACGTACAAGTTCTGCATATCGCATGCATGCATGATGCAAACGTTAAACCACGACTACCCAATTCAATGAAAGCACAATTCAACACATACATAGTAGTAAAAAAGAAATAAAATAAACAACAGCAAAAAAAACAAACAAAACAAGCAAAAAACAAAACAAAAACATTACTAATACAGTACTAATTAAATACATCATGAATCAAAAACGGTTTAACATGTTTTAGTTATTAATTAACATTTTTAAAAAATGTTAAGTGAGCGGGGATTTCAAGCACGTGAAGAATGGTAACTCTATGGTCCAAAAGGATAACTATACTCTGCATATATACTATATGTATGCAGAAAAAAAAAGTTAATTGAGCGGGGATTTTCAAGTCGACCCGAGACCTTGTCATTATATGACTGTGCTANAGAGTAGGAGTACATTGCTTGTACAAATGTATGCTCTAAATGTGATTTATATTAGAACTGAATGCGTAAGACTTGTTCTAGACCTCAAGCTACCAGGAAAAATAACAGAGCTCCACCCAATGGGAAAATCAGGTAACAGAGAAAATTATACTAGTGCTCAATAACTGAGAGATGGGATATAAATGATTTCCAATTTTGGACAAAAATTTTGTGGTTGTTGACGATTGAAGTCAGATGCAAACTTTTCGTTGACACTTGACTTTAGTTTGCCTATCAAGGAGTTAGCAGTTGTCTTAAAACCATTTGCCTTGTTTGTATATACCCTTCTGTGTGACTACAGCATGGTTCTTGTGATGGTGGTCCAAGTGCAGACTAATTTATTAAGTGTGAACTCTTTTAGCAAGAACACCAAATGTGGACTTTATAATCACCACACATTCTTTCACAGATGTCTGTCAGTTATTCCCTGCAATGAATATCCACGACATAATAATCTTTTGTGAATATCTCCACATATTTTATGTTGTGTGTAGTTATTATTGAATGTTGTGCATGTGGGAGTAGACAAACAGTATAGTTTTATGCCTTCTCTATAATCATTTTACCAGAAGGCATAACAGAGTTTTTGTTTTCTCTCTTTCTCACTCTCTTTATAGGCTACATGTTGAGTGTCACTCAGTTTCCTGATCTCTTCCGTGAGGAGATCTACTGGCTCTCAGAGAGAGGTCGTCTTTTGGGAGTCTTGCCGTGTGTTGGAAGTAGTCCCAGGAGTTTCTTCTCAGCTACACTCCAGCCCAAGGTGGCTCCTTCTGGCTCTTTAGATGATCAAGATAAAGAGGAAAGTGGAGGATTGTATGTCTTCTTCGATGATGGTCTTGGAGGAATTGCTTGCTTGAGACCCAGTACTCAGTAAAGAGCTTGTAGTTTTGTGACATTTGATTGAGAAATTGTTGTGTTAATTGGTATTAAAACTCTAATTTATTCTTCTGTGAATTAATCCATCATCATACACTAATTTTTTAAGTTTGACCTTTGCCATTATCTCGAGCTGATAGATTCTACCTCCCACGCGCGCGAGATCACAAGTAACAGCTAGCGGAAGTGATCGTTGAATATCTGTAGTGTTAGCATATCGATGCTGTTTATAGGTCAGTGAAATTTTATATAAATCCGTCAGTGAGTGATCTGCGTCGGGTTTTTCTTTTTTGCCAAGATGTGTTCAAGGTTTTTTACATTGCTGACAATCCTTTTTACTCTAGCTACTCTTTCAGCAGGTATGATACGATTTGTATGCATGAATTGCATTGTTATTATACTGTCTGCACAGTAAACTCATGTGTGATCCTAGGCCACAATGCAACTTTTCTGGTTATTAATTTCGGTAGTTTACTTGCATGTTATTTCAGTCTTTGTTGCACACATGATCAATTTCAGCTCAGCCCAGGCGAGAAAGAGGAGAGATTGGAGACTTTACAACTCTAGCACATAGTGTGTCTGGAACAGTGCACATCTTGGGACCTAGGACAATTTTCCTTGAGAATTTCAACTATGATGGAAATGGTCCAGGTATAACAATGGTTATTATTTCCACCAATTTACACTTTTTCCATCGAACCATCGAGTGCATGCATGTGAACTAGAAATCTTTGTTCTACCACAGATACTGTGCTGTACTTCTATCCTCCTGGAGTAGCTGCTGATCCACAAGGTGCTAGTGGTGCTGTTGTCGTTGATTTGCCAAGAAACTCAGAATTTGGAGAGTAAGTAGGCCAATTCAAGTGTTCACATGCAATAATAAAATCATTAGTATTGATACCTGTGAATGAACTTGATAATTGGCTCTATCATATCAGCGACCAAATCAAAAATGTTTTATTCAGTCATGCATGTAAATCCTCTCTGTCACATAGTGATCAAGGAAGGTTCCAAGAACGCCCATATATGAATGAGAATATCTTGGTGACTCTTCCAGAAGGAAGGACTACTTGTGATATTGGGATACTAACGGTGTGGTGCCGCCAAGCTAGAGTGTTGTTCAGTAACATCACAATTCCAAGGAGTGCTTTTGTAAGGCATTGAGCGAAGCATGCAGCTGCAGCTCAGTGTTATTTTCATAGTGACATCTGTGTATGATTACTCTCTAATGGTGCACTTCTATCATAATAGTAAAGTTATCTTTGTTTCTCTTTCTCTTTAGGTAAACGATGGAGCTGCTCCATGTAGACCTATTGTAAGAATTATTATATTTTGATTCATATTACTTTTTCTTGAAGAACACTTAGTACCAGTACATTTATACCTTCAAGGTACACTTGTATATTTGTTGCAGGGTTCAGCTGAGATTGGAAGATTCACTACTATGGCCCATGAAGTGTCAGGAACAGTCCACATTCTTGATCCACGGACGTTGTACCTTGAGAATTTCAACTATGATGGCCGGGGACCAGGTAGGGTGTCATCCATTGCAATATCTTTTGACCCTCTTTGGATGCAAATGGCTTTTTATGTGGATTGAGTGTAATTTTTTTTTGATTTTTTTTTACTAGAGATTGCTATGTTTGTTCTTGTGCTTTCATCACTGTAAGGTTCTTGCCATTGTTTTCATGTATTGCAGACACTCTCCTCTATTTCTATGCTCCTGGAGTAGCTGCTGATGCAAATGGTGGAGGATCCAATATTAGGCTTCCTCAAACTGTTGCAGAGTACGTCCCAGCACAAAATGTTTGTTTTTCCACCAGCTAATCTCACTTTGTGGTGATTTTTTGTTTAGCTCTCAAGGAAGATTTCAAATGCGTCGCTACATCAATGAAAATTTTGTTGTCCCTCTACCAGAGGGTGTAGATGCCTGTGCCATAGGTACTCTCTCAGTGTGGTGTAGAGAGGCTAGGGTGCTGTTTGGGACAATTCCAGTTACAAGAGATACTTTTGTAAGTTAATATGCATGGTTATAACTATAGTTTTCATAGTAACCATTCACTTAATTCTTGTGTTTCTATAGGCAAATAATGGACAAGCCCCTTGCACTGTCATTGTAAGTGAAGTTTCATGTGCTATGAGTGCCTTTTACATAATTATAATAATTGTGTCCCTATAATACATAGACATGAAAACTACGATTACACTGCAATTATTAGCACAGAGTTTCATTTTCTGAGCCAATTTTATTTCAGTCTGATGACAGTGGAGGGCTGCTACTGAACCCTGTGGAGGCTGATCTGGCTGCTGAGCGGGGCCAGGTGGGAGACTTCATCACCAGGGCACACGGGGTGTCTGGAACTGTGCACATCTTGAGTTCAAATAAGATCTATCTTGAAAATTTCAATTACGATGGAATGGGGCCAGGTTGGTAGTTCATGGTTCCTTTAATTCCTTCAATCTTAGTAGTTTTCACCAGTCACAGCTGTATTATAATTATGCTCTCCATTGATAGCAATGGTGTATATTGATTGGTGTTATTCATATACTGTAGATACTGTGTTGTACTTCTATCCTGTTGGAGTGGCTGTCAGTGCCACTGGTGGGGGGACTGTCATTGAGTTGACTCGTAATTCACAATTTGGAGAGTAAGTTAGTTCACCAAGATGAAGTGAATACAGCTAGACTGGTGCACATTTATTAGGAATGAGCGGGTATATGTAGCTTTGCCAGTTAAATTAACATCCCAAATTGTGTGTTTGTGTGTGTTTGTGTGTGTTTGTGTGTGTGTGTGTGTGTGTGTGTGTGTGTGTGTGTGTGTGTGTGGGTGTGTGTGTGTGTGTNGTGTGTGTGTGTGTGTGTGTACGAGAGAAAGAGAGATCCTAGTTTTCCTTCTCCTCACTTCACTGTGTTCATACCTAATCATCCACCACTAATATATCAGTAATCAAGGGAGGTTCCAGATGAGGCGTTACGTTAATGAGGGTATCCTAGTGACTCTTCCAGCTGGAGTGACCACTTGTGACATGGGGGCCCTTACAGTTTGGTGTCGTGAGGCTCGAGTCTTGTTTGCTGAAATTATGATCCCCAGGAGAGCTTTTGTACGTGTATTAATAATTTATCAATGTTTATGATTCCTAACATGATGTATGTCATTCTAGGTGAACAATGGAGCAGAACCTTGTGCTTCCTTTGTAAGTTGTTATTAATTTTATCTATGGAACAGCATTGGTAGCCATTGCATGGTATAACGTTGATGTTTCATTTTGTGTAATACTATACAGGGCTCAGCTGAAATAGGAGACATGGAAACACTTGCTCATGAGGCATCTGGAACAGTACATGTTTTAGACTCAAAGACAATATACTTGGAGAATTTCAACTATGATGGACAAGGACCAGGTGTGTAAATAGGATTAATTGCCCATGCAGTTATAATTTCTCACGTATAATATTTCATGATGTGATGAAATGTTTTCCACTTCAGACACTCTACTGTACTCGTATCGTCCTGGGCAGCCTGTTGACCCGAGGGGCGGTGGTACCTTCATCCCCCTCCCCCTAGGCTCAAGAGAGTGAGCTCACTACTTTATTGATGTGCACTACTACTCTTAGCATGATCTACTTCAGCGTGCATGCCATCACGACATATACCATGCAGGGTATCAGGGAAGCCTTCTTTCATTGTAGCTCTTCTTGTTTGTTTGTTTGTTTTTGATTTTTTGTTTTGTTTTCATTGTTTGTTTGTTTGTTTGTTTGTTTTTGTTTGTTGCTTTAGCTCTGAAGGAAGATTCCAGATGCGTCGCTATACTGATGAGGACATTGTTGTCACTCTACCTCGGGGAATGAGTACCTGTGATATTGGTAGTCTCACCGTTTGGTGCCGCCAGGCTAACGTGACGTTTGCTCAGATTCCAATTCCAAGAACCAACTTTGTAAGAGTCTACAGCCAACCATCCTGTCAATCAATGACCATTACTTTTTTGTTTTTTTGCTAATACAGGCTAATAATGGAGCTGAACCATGTAGAGTGATTGTAAGTTATTGGTAACATGATAATAATTATAATTTCAATGCTTATACAGGACAATTAGTACATTGAGACTGCATCATGAACATGAACTTAAAACTTGTATACATGTATACCGTATAGCTATAGAAAAATAAAAAAAATTCACAGAAAGGCAATAGCTATACTTTTATTTTCAAGGATTGAGCAGCCCCTCTCCATATAGTTGAGATTCTGAATTTTTCTTGGGTAAAATTTTCACAAATGACTGGCGATCTCTAGCTGTATATATAGTAATTTTATACTGGCTTGTGGGATTATTCAGTCTGACTCAATAATTGTTTTGTCCAGGGTGATGGTAGTGGAGGTGTTCTGTTGAATGCTCCAGAGTTTGATAACTGTATGCCACTGGATGATACTCTCCAGTTGTCGTGGAGAGTGGACAATGCAAACGCTCGAGTCAGGTTCCGACTGTGTGGATGTGAATCTCAGGAAGCAGGGTATATATGTGCTGTGGAGCTGTTTGAGTGACTGTACAAGTTCAAAATTATTATTATTAGTGGGGGTAGGAAGGTGGCGGGGGGAGGGGGGCAGCTGTTTTTGAAAATGGTATAATTTTATGGAACGTATTTCATTTTTTGATATTAGTGTCAACCAGTACATGGGATTTGGACTCAGCGGTAGTGATGCCCGGACTCTTATGGTTGGAGCTGATCCCATCATAACCTGGGTGGACTCCACCTCTGGAACTGAACAGGCCAATGCAGTGGACTACTCTCTCACTGCGTATAGACCAGTAAGTGGGTCTTTTTCTACTTCTACATACATCTATACCTGTGGGACTGTCTGCCTGACTCCCCCTCCCTCCACAACAACAACACACACACACACACACACACACACTATACCAGTGTAACAATGGTGTGGGAGCCTGTCCTGATACAATGGATGCCAGAGGAGGGTGTACAAATGATGTCTCTGATGTGATTGGGACTACCTCAGGAGGAAGGCAGTGTGTCTCCTTCACCAGACAAATGAACACAAGTGAGTCAAACTTAGAGTGTTAGTCACAGGAACCGTCATGTTATGTAGGCAACGATAATATTATTATTAATACTTTCTCCACTAAAAAGTACAGAATAAACTATCCTAATTTCCCATTTTTCCTTGAAGAGGGTATTGTGGTGGAGTGACACTGTTCTAAATCCTCTGTGATTATAGTGATGCATTAAATTTATGTAAGCATCTGCACATACATCGTACAGGTGACTCTGTGTGTGACAGGGTCATTGATCCCACCAACCAGAACCAGTACATAGTGTGGGGAATTGGTCGACTGCTGGATGAGACTGTTCAGCAGCACTTCACAAGAGCTAATCGTAAGAAGGATAACTTCAAGTCTTCACAAATATTCATTTTGGATGCATGCATATGCCATTCCATGTCTGCTCTCTCTTTCCCTCAGCTTCTGATGCTCCCATTCACCTGGGGAGGAGACCCAGGGATGACTGTGCACACACTCAGCTTGTCTGCAGGAGTTGTGATCCATTTGAAAATGAGCAGATAATGGCCAGAGTGAGTACCACCTTCCAGGCGAGGATCGGACCAGCTGGTAGTGAAAGAGGCTACATGGGAATCACAGGTGGGTAGAGTGGGAATCAGTATACTGTAGAGCACAAAAATAATGGTGGATTGGCAGTTTTGATAAAGATTGCCAATGTTAAATCTGCCAGACAGTCATTTTTACACACTACATACGGAATATTTGTATTCCTGCGTATGTTAACACCAAAATAAAATCCACCAATCATATGATATTTTGATAATGTAAATCCGCCAAATTTTATCCCCACCAATATTTTGTGCTATACTAGTATAGGAATACTTACCATACTTTAATTTAAATTTGGCAAATTTTTGTTTTGATTGCCAAATTAAAAACAAATTTATAGTTCATGTCCATGTGTGTGGTTTTGCCTTACACTATTAGATCTCCTAACTTAAAATTGCTAAAAATGCTACTATTTTATTGAAAATTCAGGAAAATTAACCCACACTATATGTTCCATCATTACATCATTGTCATTTTCTCCCCTAGGACGTGCTGGATGGGGTATCAATTGGTACATCAATGGCACACTCATTCCTGAGCTTGTTGTGGAGCGTGGCCAGACCTACACCTTCATGGTTGAAGGAGGGGATGACCCTAATGATGCATCCAATTATCACCCTTTCTACATCACTGACTCTATTGATGGAGGAAGACTTCGTAACAGTCAGCAGGCACAAAATGTGAGTGTATGATGTGCCTCTATTAGAAACCAATCTTNCTGCAGGTATACATAGCGTATTAACTAACTCCTTTTACTTTCTAATTTTCCAACTGTTTCATCTTTGCTACAGTTGGTCCTCTCTGTGAATACACTGAGACTCCTAACTCGGAGACTATGAGGGAGACTTGTGATGCTGGACTCACTCAATACGTCAATTCCCTTGCCTTCTCACAAACCTCACTGTGTCGCACCAACTCTGGACAGCCTGGCAAGCTTGTCTGGACTCCTGACGAGACCACTCCTGATGTCGTCTACTATCAGGTGCAGATCAACATGTAGCAATTAATAGTTTTGACTAAAGTGTAGGTACATTGCGTATTGTGGTGAACTTACCCTGCTTGGTCAGGTTTGCCTGCATGAATTACTTGTGTTTTCATTGGGGTCCAATGGACTTTAAGTGTGTACCAAAGTATATGTGTATTTTGAAGACTCTATAATAAATTATTAAGTATTCTTGTCTCAATTATTTCTGTAGTGTGCCACTCATCAAAATCTTGGCTGGAAGATAGTGGTACAGGATTCTCATGCTCCTGTACTCCAAGCTGTTTCTCTGCTGGTTTTGGTTGTGAGTGGTTTGGTAGGACTTATGCTACTGTGAGCTCATCCAAATCTACTGAGCTCCGTATAGTTCCGTAGTTCATGAACATCTAGTTATTGAGCATGCAGTACATTGTTGTTGTTTTTTTGTTGTTGTTTTTAAGCTTCTGAGCACTACCTCTAGATCTGTTTTTATGCAACAATTGTTTATGGTTGTTTATTATATTATTTTTACCCCTCTATTTATGAAACTATTATTAATTTTTTGTTATAGTGACTGAAATTGAACCACCAGTGATGGGCATAATACTTGTGGTCTATAAGCTATATGCATGTTCTTAGCCATGCAATGAAAGCAGCCACCTTGCACTGTAATGTGCAATTAAATTGGAATAGTCTGTACTATCATACGTACGGTAGTACGTATAGTAGGAATGGGCCGACTGTCCCATAGACACAATACAAAATGTTGGTCGCTATAAAAATCTAGTTAAGCAGAAAATAACCTTCAAAGTTGCTGAGAGGCTCTCACTGACAGATTACCAACTGCATGCAAGGCCCAAAACTCACAAAAAGTTAGCGCCAGTGGGAAGCCACCATAGTGCCATTTTTCGTACTTACGTACTTACGTACTTCCTAACTGACTTACTTGAAAAGGATTTCCAGAGAACCAGAATGTGTTGAGCCAACTTTGACAGCACAAAGTAAGTTCTTTTCATGGGTACTACATTCCTTGATACTCGTTTTGATCATAAACATGCCTAAACAAAAACTAGAAAGCTTTGAAACTTAGTGTATAAATTCATGTACTACAATGCAGCCAGCTTTGAGAGTTCAAAGGTCATAATTAACTATCCACGTGGCATTATTATATGTGCATGCGCATTAGCCTCTCCAGTGTAATGCAGTGCATGTAGCTGCTACTCAAGCTTTTTGTAGAGACTAACCAGTCTCTAATAGTCTCCACACTGTAGTGTTGAAAAAAGTGAATGAACAAGTAGTAAAAATTTCAAAAAAATAAGTAGTGTAGGAATGGGCAGTGCGGTAAAAAGTATTGGAACAAGGTGATGTCTCAATTTCGGCACATGACTACTTCATTTTTTATTCCCAACTTTTGCCTGGCCAGCAATCTATATAGTCCACTACTTAGCCAACTGATTAGTAGGAACTGAAATTGAAAATGCAATAATAAACTGTGGTACTATTGTACAGTTCATTGGATTTACGACACTGAGGATCCGGATCAAGATTAAAAATGAAGTAGTCATGTGCCGAAATTGAGACATCACCTTGTTCCAATACTTTTTACCGCACTGCCCATTCCTACACTNACCTGCACCAAGGAAGGAAACCATAATATGAGGGAATCTTCACAGCTCTAAGGGTCATTAGAAGTGGAAACTATACTTTAACATATTGTAGCTTATTACAACTTAACTGAAAATTAAGCTATAATGCCTTTGGGTATTCCTTTAAACATACTGAAGATTCACACTTTCCACACACCCACACACACACCCACACCCACACCCACACCCACACACCCACACCCACCCACACACATACACACACACACACACACACACACACACACACACACACACACACACACACACACACACACACACACACACATTGTAAGGTCAACACTCCTCATACCTGTGATAGCCATGTAGCCTCGTTCATTTCCAGAAGGCCCAATGGTTGCCATGAATGTGGTGTCAGTTCTGGCAATGATTCGTTCATTGATATATGGTGGGCAAGCCCTACAGACCAAGTCAGTACCCATGCACTCATCCACTGGTGTCCTTCCAAGGAAGATGGGGCCATCTGATGCTGTTTGTGGATTTTTAATTGTGAGGTATGTATAGTACTATTATCACTAAATATGTACTCGAACAGCTAGGTTTCACAGGTATTAGTGCTCTTGTGGGTCATCAAAAATACCCCATAATAATTATGGCTTATGATAAAAGAGCATTATTGTAGTTGCAATTGTATAGATTTGTGCTGGTCAAATTCACACTCTTATTATCAGTTCTAAAAATAACTTACCCTGAGCCCTGGTAAAATGGCGGAAGGCAGTCTCTCCCAGTCCCCCAATTCCCCACACTATGTACTGGTTCTGGTTAGCGGGATCAATGGTGATGTCACAAGTGGAATTATCACCTGAATATGGATGGTGTAAGGAAATACAGGAAATTATGGATTCTGTCTTTTGTGCGTGCACCAGTTTCCTTTTTATTGATAATGTTTTGTCAACAGTGTGGTTGATGGGATTGCTTTATTTAGACTTCAATTATTGCAGACAAAAGCACTTTTTGAGAAAGAGAAAGCACTTTTTGAGAAAGACCATAATGCACGAATGTATGTATTATGCACATATATATACACAATGTCATACCAATACATTTTTTACTCAGGGAACACAACAGCACACATAACATGAAGGCACAAACCTCGGCACTCATTGTGACAACTAGCTGTATACATAATACGAAGAGTGTTCATAGCTATTTCAGTAGTATCAACTACGTATGAGTACTATGAGTGCATGAATCAAGAAAACTAATCACCTAGTTACACCTGCGAGTAGATCATCATCAGTGCAGCTTCTGCATACATAGGCTGAGCTCAGTAGTGTATTTCTAGATAACACACACTATACATGGGGTGTGATGATGGGTGCAGTATTGAAGTTAAGCGTCCGGAGAAGCACAAAAGCCTCAAATCTAAGAAACTACAGTGTTTTCAAGATTCTATACACATTATTGATTCATAAACGTAAGTACCTTCGATTTTGATTGTGACTTTTGATTCTTGAGATAATTGAGTAACAGACAGACAGACACACACGCAAACTGACTACCGTAACCCTCTGCACATACATAGTACGTGCCGAGGCTTAATAATATGTACACCCTACTCACTTGTTGAGAATGATCGGATGAAAGAGACACACTGCTGTCCATTCCTCACAAACCCATTCACATCAGAGACATCATTTGTACAAGTCCCTCGTGAGTCCAGTATATCAGGACAGGCTCCCACACCAGCACGGCACTAGGGGTAGATGGACAGGGAGACAATAGATAATTATAGTTTACTCTACAGTTTGGTCATAGGCACTACTTGCATAACTATACCATGTGGAGCATACGCTTATCATGTTATAATGTATTTGGTATAATTGTTTGGATATTCATACCATAATAATTAATACCTGTGTGTAAGCACTTAGATGGTAGTCGACAGCATTAGGCTCTCCTGTCATTGTGTCCACCCAGGTTATGGTGGGATCAGCTCCAAACATTAGAGTCTGAGTAGTACTGCCGCTGAGTCCAAATCCCATGTACTGGTTGGTACTGTAAAAATAAAAATTGTGCTTAATTGTATGCTGAAAGTAGCAAAATGTAATACAGACAAAGCATGCACGATAGTTTACTTTTACACACACACACACACACACACACACACACACACACACACACACACACACACACACACACACACACACACACACACACACACACACACACACACACACACACACACACACACACACACACACACACACACACACACACTTACTTTCCATCAGATTGACATCCACACAGTCGAAATCTGACTTGAGAGTTGTCTTCATCCACACCCCAAGACAACTGCAAGGTCTCATGGAGAACAGCACAGTTGTCGAATGATGTATCAACAACAGGGACATTACCACCCTGAACATTTAGTGATAATACCATTACAACAGTAATATCAATATGCTAGGTAATCATTCATAACTATTACCATTACATGACATAAGGGAACTTACAACAAGTGTGCACGGACTGCTACTGGCCTGGATAATTACAAGAAAAAGTCACCACCACTTTCAGTTTTTACAGCATGTATAGTCTATTCTACCAACACTTACAATAACATCATCGGTTGAGACTTCTAGGAAACCAAAGATGGCATCAACTGGTTCACACCACACAGTGAGTGTACCAATGTCACAGACATCCATCTCTTCAGGTAACGTGACTACAAGAGTTTCTCCATTGAAAGGACGCTCTGCAAGGGCTCCATCACCACTGGAGTGAGGTACAATAATTATTATCTTAAACTCACACTAACAATGTTGTCTTGAACAGCCCTACCGTCCAATGCTGCCTTGTACTCGAATAATTGTGCCTCCCCTCCTAACACGAAAAGCATCTACACCAGGAGCATAGGAGTACAAGAAGACATCTGGGGAATTTCAAGAATTAAGATGAACAATATTCTGTGAGAGTTGACATAATGGGAAGGAACCCAATATTACACAAATTAGGTATAAAGTACACATGCATATGACCAAAAAACATTCTCTGAGCTGATGACTCACCTAGTCCTTGACCATCAAATGTAAACCCTGTGATGGTAAAAGTTCTTGCATCGTTGAAGGTAAGTGTGCCTCCAATACCGTGAAATCTGTTGATAAATTGTCCAACCTCTATCCCTATTTGTCAAGTGAGAGAGAGAGAGAGAGAGAGAGAGAGAGAGAGGGAGAGATAAAGGTCACAAGACGATTGGTTTCTAACAGAGGCACATCAATATAGTATTGGACATTCTCGTACATTACACTCACAAAGTTATCACACTTATTGTTATATTTGATCACTCACCTTCCACTATCGTGGATACTACTATCATCAAAATAACTGCTTTCAAGTACATTATAGTGCCTGTTTTTGCTGTTCTTTTTGGTTTGCACACCTGACGTGCTGATGCCGAGCTCTATATTGGTTTAATTTCTCACGCATTTGTATGGTAATACGAGCCACGCCCCAAATCCCAAATAAATGCATTGCGCATGCGCACAAAGTACGTAACGGATCACAAATTTTTTTGTTTATTAGCCTGTATTATCTATGGTATTACTGTACTATAGCTATTTTACTTTATTGTGTAACATATCATAAAACTTTGTCTTTGAAACTGAACTTTGATTAATTGTTTATGATTCTCATAAAACTCCTTGTAATGTTACTGAGTGTTAGCATTGCAATATTACTCCAGCAACTATACCTACAACTACAATAGTCAAACCGAGAGAACCAGCAAAAGCCTTGGCACCATCCTCAGTTGTCATTGAATCAACTATGATTTGGTCAGTTGTGGTTGGATCTGTTAGGTCTTCATTAGTTGTGGTTGGATCTGTCAGGTCTTCATCAGTTGTGCTTGGATCTGTCAGGTCTTCATCAGTTGTGCCTGGATCTGTTGGATGCTCAGGATCTTTGACAAGGATTCTCCAACCAAGATTTAAATGAGTGGCACACTGCATAGTAATGATACAAAAACACACAGTCACACTGAAAAATTGGTAATTATTAACAGTAGGTTCAGCTACCTGTAGTACAATTTATATCAATCCTAATAGTGGACATATATATAAAATTTTAGCTTTGTAGAGTCTACTCCTGATTGCAGAGCTAGAGTCTAAGACCAGGCATGGGGGCCTATTAGGAGGTGATAGATCTGGATACATGCATTCTAGCTATTAAACTACTTTCATTAGCCAACTTCCATAAGTTATACCAGTATTATTGCTTTAAAAAATGGTTAAATCAGTGAAAAAAGGGAAAGGACTGAGAATTGTATATAGTAATTGGTCATATCAATAGGCTATAAACTTTTAGTCAATCATGATACTGATACCTGATAGTAGACTATATCAGGAGTAGTCTCATCTGGGGTCCACTCCAGTACACCTGCATTAGAAGTGTCGCACTGAGATGGATTGGAAAATTGAAGCAATGGAAGGTACTCATCAAGATCCCTGCAAGTTTGTCTGCTAGTTGTGGCTTGTGGTGACTCTTGAGCCTCACACAAAGGACCAACTGGAGTGATGTGTGTGTGTGTGTGTGTGTGTGTGTGTGTATACTACGTACCTGCTGTAGGTTCATTGTTAGTTGTTATTCCAGCATACACTATTTCATTCTAAAATTGAAAATAAAATTTAATTGTTAGAGTCATAAAACATCCAGTGAATTCTTACATCTTGTCTGCCTTCACTGTTTTGCAGTCTTCCCCCAACAATTGAGCTGGTGATGTAGAAAGGATGGTAAACATCTAGACGTTCAGGGGTGTTCCCTCCTTGAACAAGGAATCTATAAGTTTTATTGCGCTCTACAATTAGCTCAGGAATAAGAGTGCCATTGATGTACCAAGCGATACCCCACCCAGCTTGACCTGCACCAAGGAAGGAAACCATATTATGAGGGAATCTTCACAATTCTAAGGGACATTAGGAGTGGAAACTAAACTTTTAACACATTGTAGCTAATTACAACTTAACTAACTAAAATATTATATGGTTGCATAAATTCTTTCAAGCTAATACTAAAGCACTTTATCACTTTCTACATACACACACACATTGTAAAGTCAACACTCCTCATACCTGTGATAGCCATGTAGCCTCGTTCATTTCCAGAAGGCCCAATGGTTGCCACGAATGTGGTGTCAGTTCTGGCAATGATTTGTTCATTGACATAAGGTGGACAAGCACTACAGACCAAGTTTGTACCATTGCACTCATCCACTGGTGTCCTCCCAAGGAAGATGGGGCCATCTGATGCTGTTTGTGGATCATAGAACACAGCAGTGTGTATTGATTGACTTTATCATAAATTCACAGTAAAATTTTGAGCATCCATGTGCACGGTTATGAAAATTTTTTCAAACGAATAACGATCTGCTAATGGCAATGAAACTCCCAAAAAATTAACAAACACAGTGAGAATTTCCCATTAATAATTATTATGGTTATGATTACTATGACAGGCCAAGTATGAACTGTCTGTCACCAAAGCACTCCACAATTGCATAACTTACCCTGAGCCCTGGTAAAATGGCGGAAGGCAGTCTCTCCCAGTCCTCCAATCCCCCACACTATGTACTGGTTCTGGTTAGTGGGATCGATGGTGATGTCACAAGTGGAATCACCTAAAGAGAGGAAGAAATGCAGTAATTAAGTAAATTAGCTTGGGATTCAGCACCAGTTTCCTTTCTGTTGATGCTAATTGAGGATATTGTGGCTAAATAGNTGGTTGATGGGATTGCTTTATTTAGACTTCAATTATTGCAGACAAAAGCACTTTTTGAGAAAGAGAAAGCACTTTTTGAGAAAGACCATAATGCACGAATGTATGTATTATGCACATATATATACACAATGTCATACCAATACATTTTTTACTCAGGGAACACAACAGCACACATAACATGAAGGCACAAACCTCGGCACTCATTGTGACAACTAGCTGTATACATAATACGAAGAGTGTTCATAGCTATTTCAGTAGTATCAACTACGTATGAGTACTATGAGTGCATGAATCAAGAAAACTAATCACCTAGTTACACCTGAGAGTAGATCATCATCAGTGCAGCTTCTGCATACATAGGCTGAGCTCAGTAGTGTATTTCTAGATAACACACACTATACATGGGGTGTGATGATGGGTGCAGTATTGAAGTTAAGCGTCCGGAGAAGCACAAAAGCCTCAAATCTAAGAAACTACAGTGTTTTCAAGATTCTATACACATTATTGATTCATAAACGTAAGTACCTTCGATTTTGATTGTGACTTTTGATTCTTGAGATAATTGAGTAACAGACAGACAGACACACACGCAAACTGACTACCGTAACCCTCTGCACATACATAGTACGTGCCGAGGCTTAATAATATGTACACCCTACTCACTTGTTGAGAATGATCGGATGAAAGAGACACACTGCTGTCCATTCCTCACAAACCCATTCACATCAGAGACATCATTTGTACAAGTCCCTCGTGAGTCCAGTATATCAGGACAGGCTCCCACACCAGCACGGCACTAGGGGTAGATGGACAGGGAGACAATAGATAATTATAGTTTACTCTACAGTTTGGTCATAGGCACTACTTGCATAACTATACCATGTGGAGCATACGCTTATCATGTTATAATGTATTTGGTATAATTGTTTGGATATTCATACCATAATAATTAATACCTGTGTGTAAGCACTTAGATGGTAGTCGACAGCATTAGGCTCTCCTGTCATTGTGTCCACCCAGGTTATGGTGGGATCAGCTCCAAACATTAGAGTCTGAGTAGTACTGCCGCTGAGTCCAAATCCCATGTACTGGTTGGTACTGTAAAAATAAAAATTGTGCTTAATTGTATGCTGAAAGTAGCAAAATGTAATACAGACAAAGCATGCACGATAGTTTACTTTTACACACACACACACACACACACACACACACACACACACATACACACGATTTTGGTGAACATACTGTGAATACACAAACCATGTTGCAACCACAGAGATCACAAACAATTGGCACCCAATACTCACCTGCAGTTACTGCTTCATTATCAATTCCTGCATAAACCGTTTCTTGCTGAAGTATGAAACAAATTTCAAGCAGTAATAAGCAAAATAGCATATGATAAGTAAATACTCACACTTCTATTTTCAGGAGGATTCTCTAGCCGGCCTCCAGCGATTGAGTTAGTAATGTACAAAGGATGGTAGTTATCAAGATCACTGGGATTGTTTCCTCCCTCAATGAGAAAGGTGTACGTTTTACCACGCTCTACAACAAGCTCAGGAATGAGAACACCATTGATGTACCAAGCAATGCCCCATCCAGCACGGCCTAGGAGAGAAAACGAGTTAAATGTATGTTATTCTTGAGTTGTTCTATAACAGTACACCACTCACCTGTAATGCCCTGGTATCCTCTTTCGTTTCCTGATGGTCCAATTTGAGCTCGGAACACAGTGTCCTCCCGAGCAATAATGCATTGCTCTGGAAATGGATCGCATGCCACACAGGATAATGATTTATCCAAGCATTGATCTTCAATTGTACTTCTTCCCAAGTAAATTGGACGATCACTACCTGTCAGTGAGAGTTACTATGGTAACCAGAGGGAATTAGAAAACTGACTAATGAGCTGAGCTTACTCTGAGCCCTGGTAAAATGGCGGAATGCAGTCTCTCCCAATCCCCCAATCCCCCACACTATGTACTGGTTCTGGTTAGTGGGATCGATGGTGATGTCACAAATGGCATCCGCTATTGTGCATCAGGGTCATGTTTGTGTGTGTGTACATGTACAAATGGATAGTTGTTTTCCAATTAATTATCTTGCATCATGATCAATTATTATTCATGCTGTACATTAAGTCTGCTGCACATCTAGCTAACATTGAAGTGTTATACTATCAAAATAAATATGAAACAAAATTAATCTAGCGAGCAATTTTAAACCGTACAACAGACATTATAGATCAAGAAATTTTCAGTGGTTAAATATTTCATCTGTTAAATTTTCGCATAGTGTGTGGTTCGGTAAATATCACCATACAAAATATGTTTAATTTTTCACCGGTAATGCTCATCAATGAAAATTTCCTAATCTACGGTAATTGTACACACATTTACTGTAATGTCTCACATGTTGTGAACGGGCGTGAGAATGAGACACATTGCCTCCCTTCGGACACGAAGCCCTCCACATTAGTGACATCATTAGTACACTCTCCACCTGCAATCATGGTGTCCGGACAGGCTCCCGCACCAGCTCGACACTGAAGGGAGAAGAAAGATATGCAGCTACATGTACATAAAATACTACATACTACCTATGGTGTGGTCATGTGCCATCACTTTTTAAAGCACTCCCCATTCCTACGCCTATAATTTTTGTGAAATTTTTACTACTTGTTATAATTATTGTGCTTTGGTATTCGCTAAAACATACTTAGACAATTTACTATCAGGCATGAGTTCTAGTGGGAGATTGCAAAGAATGCTTACACCATTCACCTAGCACTACTGTTATAGATATTTTATTTCAAACAATTCCTACTATGCACATAGATCCCTTTACCAATTTATTTACATGGCTCCTATACCGCTTACTTGTGTATAACCACTGAGGTAATAATCGACAGCATTGGGCAGTCCTGTTCCTGAATCAACCCAGGTTATGGTGGGATCAGCTCCCTGCATTAGAGTCTGACTCTCACTGCCACTGAGTCCAAATCCCATGTACTGGTTGGTACTGGATTTGGCAGATTTCACTAATGAAACTGTTTTATATACATTGGGTATACACTAGTGTGGTAGTCAGCTCACCCTGGTGTTAAGGACTGACATCCACACAGTCTGAAATCCATTCGAGAGTTTTCAGTGTTCACCCTCCAAGAGAGCTGCAGTGTCTCATGGAGGGGGATACAGTTGAAGTTATCAGGAGTAGGAATTGGAGTATCACCACCCTATACAAACAACACACAACCAATGAATAGAAAGAAGCATAACTTCATTACCGAACAGCTGATACACACACACACACACACACACACACAATTGCTAAGATAAGTATAGAGCGAGCATTTATAGACTCTATATAAAAAACCACTCACCTGAACTTCGTTTAAACACAGCAAATGTTATGATAAAGATCAAGCTACTCAGTCTTCCAAGATTCATTTTACTTCGTTTTCTTGACTTGGATGTGGGCGGGGCCAGTAACTAAATTACTAGAATATTCAGATTGATTTTTTTTAAATAATGGTTGCAATTTACAAAAAATTAATGAGAAAGTATGAAAAAATTTATAGCTATGCAAAGGAGTCCAAAGACTAACAATGTCTTATAATTTGCGTGAGATGCAACAGCATGAGAATTATCACCAAGTAGAGTTGTAGTATCATCAGCAGATTGAGTAGTAACATTTTTAGTCTCCTCATCCATGACCAATATTTTCCAGCCAAGATTGAGATGGGTGGCGCACTGCAGGGTAAAAGAAATTAATGGCAATTAAGTGTTATGATCTTCACTGATCGTTGTACATGCCAATTGTAAACTGAGTACCTGATAGAAGACAACATCTGGTGTGTTCTCATCAGGGGTCCACTCAATTCTACCAGGCTGGCCGGAATTAGTTCTGCATGAACCTGACAATCGGAGTGAGTCCGTGTACAGGCCCAAATCAAAGCAGTTTTGTCGCAGCACTTCAGACTGTACAGTCTCTACAAGCTTGCACAGTGAACCCACTAAAAAATATCAAAATAAATAATAATGGCTGAGATTTGCATCTAAGGTGATATAGTATGACTTAATACCTCCTGTTTCTGTGCCATTTTCATCAAAACCAGAGAACACATTCTCACTCTAGAAGACCAATGAAAGCAAGTATGATTAATACTGAGAGTGCATGGAAAGACACACAATCCAACTGGCTTACGTACTGCTTGAACTCCAGGAGAGTTTTGCAGCCTGCCTCCACCAATAGAATCAGTGATATAGAAAGGATGGTAGTTACTTAAGTCATTGGGATTGTCTCCTCCCTCGATGAGAAAGGTATAGGTCTGGCCACGCTCCACAACAAGCTCAGGAATGAGTGTGCCATTGATGTACCAAGCAATGCCCCATCCAGCACGTCCTACATAATAAAATGGCTGATTACATAATATTATTGTAATAGTCCGTTTATGATCATCTAATACCTGTGATCCCCATGTAACCTCTTTCATTTCCAGAAGGCCCAATTCTAACTTGAAATGTAGTACTCTCTCTAGCAATGATTTGTTCATTTTCAAAAGGCTGGCAGCTTCTACACACCAGATCAACACCTTGACATTCATCTCGGGGAGTTCTTCCCAGGTGAATAGGATCATCAGTAGCTGTGTGCATGGATAATGTCCATTCAAGTTATTATATATAGGTCAGTTTCTTTAGTAGGAAAAAATAAACTATCTATCTGTGAATTTCATACGTTCAGCTCTAGTAAAGTGTTTGAAAGCAGTCTCTCCCAGTCCTCCAATTCCCCACACTATGTACTGGTTCTCATTTGTAGGGTCAATAGGGATATCACATGAGTCAGCTGAAGGGGACCAGGAATAGTATCAATAAAACATGAGTTTATTACTAGACTCAATAACTGAGCATACATGCTGAGAGTGGTTTGGTGAAGGAGACACACTGCTGTCCTTCAGAAGTAAACCCAGTCACATCAGAGACATCATTTGTACAAGTCCCTCGTGAGTCCAGTGTATCAGGACAGGCTCCCACACCAGCACGGCACTGAGAAAACATTCATTATTATTATAATAATTATATTTTTATCATGATTGCAATGTTTTAACATAGATGTGCACGTATACATACCTGTGTGTAATCACTGAGATAATAATCGACAGCATTAGGCTCTCCTGTCATTGTGTCCACCCAGGTTATGGTGGGATCAGCTCCAAACATTAGAGTCTGACTCTCACTGCCACTGAGTCCAAATCCCATGTACTGGTTAGTGCTGGATGAAACAGAATAAAGTGACTATCGGTATTAGTCTAACCATATGCAAGCATTATGCCATAGTACAATGGAACGTCAACTAGTCTACTCACTTTAGATCCACTGATTGGCAGCCACACATCTTGTAGCGGATTTGAGACCTGTTCTGGTCTATCTTCCACGACAGCTGGAGTGTCTCGTGCAATGGGATACAGTTGTCAAACTCAGGAGCATTGAACAGTAGACCACCACTACCGTCACTCTGAGAAATGAAGTTAATGTACATAGCATAAATGATTACTAACTTAAGCTAATTTTAGTTTTGTAAACTTACAATTACTGCACATGGCTGTATTCCATCATTTGCCTGACATTGTAAAAAGTGAAAACAATTAGTGATTAGCAAGTATGACTCAACATGCAGGAATGTACTATATAAGTTTTACAAAGGTATTCCTTGGAATCTCAATCTGCCCAAAAATCACTCGAGCTTGTCTGCACCACACTGTAAGATTCCCAATATCACAGGCGGACATTCCCTCAGGAAGAGTCAACAAAATCCCTTCATTTGAGAACCGACGTCTTTGGAACCGTCCTTGAGCACTAGAAGAAGGAAAATGCACGAGTAACATAGTTAAGAACATTTCCATGTGTAGCTATGTTGATGGATGATTCACTTACTCTCCAAATGTCTGTGATAGAAGAGGAATAACAGTTCCCCCTCCAATAGGATCAACAGGGACACCAGGAGCATAAGAATACAGCACAGTGTCTATATGTATACATGACATTGTAACAAGAAAAAAATATTCAAGTTAATGGTCTTGCTTAATAATTATAATTGGGAGGGCTCAGGCTATTTCTGGCTTGAAGCTTGATGCTCCATCTATACCTGGTCCTTGTCCATCATAGTTGAAGTTCTCAATGTAAACAGTTTTGGAATCAAGAATGTGTAGAGTACCAGACACATCATGTTCTAAAGTTTCAATGGTTCCAACTACAGCTGATCCCTGTAACAATGATTAATACAATGATGATAAATGCTCAGGAAATATTGCCAGCATCCTTTATTATAGAGGCTGTTACTTACAATAGCTGCACATGGTTCAGTTCCATTGTTCACCTGTATCAATTGAAAAGTTTGTTTTCAGTGATGTGGTGAGTAGTGTCTAGTGGGTCATACAGTATGCTTTACAATGTTAACAGTTTAGAAGCTGAAAGCATAATATTATTATAACAATAAAGCATTGTAAGATTGGATGTGACCTATTCCAATCTCTATACCTACAGATCTACACTTTATGGCTTACAAAAGTGCTTCTTGGAACTTCAATTTGTCCAAATATAACCCTGGCTGCTCGGCACCAAACAGTCAGTGCAGCTATATCACAGGTATTCATTCCATCAGGGAGAGTCACTCGAATATTCACATTAGTGTAACGTTGCCTTAGAAACCTTCCTTCGTCACTAAAGAAGATAACACATTGTATGATATTGTGATGATGCAATGCTGTAACTGGATTGTCTATTCTTGATACCGTATAGCGGGTAAATTTGGAGAGCTTAAAATTTAGTGAAATTGCATTTAAGTGTGATTGGCGACTTGATTTAATTCTGCACACTGCATTGTTATAATTATGCATGTGTATGCATTTAAACTATTAGGCTATTTTTAATTTGGTGATTTGCAGAATAATTCGCCAATTCGCCAAATTTACCCGCTATACGGTAGTTAGTGAACCTTACTCTGCAATTTGTTGGTCAGCTGGCAATGGAATGACAACACCCCCACCATTTGGATCTACAGTCACTCCAGGAGCATAATAGTACAATACAGTATCTGTACAACAATGAAAATGTGCACGAACCGATATAGCAGCTGACACATTAATGTCATTGAATTTGTGCATGGAAATATCATTGAGATCAATAGCTGGGACTCTAAAATATAGTCAGCATCCAAACCAGATCTCCGAGGCATGCAAGGTAAATAATACATGACCAGTATATTCTTCCCGACAGGATAGAGTATGGCATACATCTATACATGTATTTGTGTATCTTTCCTATGCACCTGGGCCTTGTCCATCATAGTTGAAATTCTCCAAGAAGATAGTTTTTGAATCCAAAATATGCACTGAACCTGCAACATCATGTTCCAATGTTGTAAAATCTCCAACCTCACCTCGTTCAATCAAGGTCTGAGCTGCAGCTATGGAAAATCAAAGTATCCAATGTCATAATACAGTCAAATTGCAAACTGACTTAGTACAAATAATTATTATCAAAGAAAAATAAAGTATTCACTATTCAATATGATTACCTGCAGCTACAGCAATTGCAAGAAGTAAGGTAAGAAGTAATGATCCTGATTCTGTAAAGGTTGATGGCATCTTTGTTTCCTTTTTAGCAAAGTATAGAGATGAAGATTTAGTTTCAGCCTATTTATAGGCTCCGCTGATGCACAAAGCCATCATTGCCAATGGCTGCACGAGCTGTAATTAACCACAGGGTCAAAGGTCATCCGGAACGTGACATCTTGATTGGGTTTGCATGCAGATTATACAGGGTAACAATTACATTGTTACAATGCATGTGACAGTGAGTGTTCATTGTTGTGCAACATCATGCAGTGCAAGAGAGGATCATGCATGGCCATCAAACAATAAGATCCATTGTTTGTTGCAGCATGGTGTTTTCTTGAATAGATGGGGGTAGTTTTACTTTTTGAATGTGGACCGTCTACACTTTTGAAGACTCTTCAAAAGTGTGGGTCAGTGACTAGCTGACTCAATACTCAGTGCCTAAAATTAATATAGTAATGTCAAGAGTCAATAAAAGCTATATGACAGCTTTCTAGCTTTTGAGACCGAATCATTCCCAGAGTAAGTACATGCAGTAGATTTATTTCCAGATGTTGCTCAGCTACAACATGGTCACGTTAGCCTCTACTAATGACAAATGAATCAAGAATAGAATACCACCAAGATGGTTCAGGCTGACAGTGAGCATGGTTGCCATGACACTACAGCTAGTCTTCAGTAATATTGCATGCTGTATACATGTGCTGTGCATGCCCCAGTGTGTTGTGTGTTTGGTATGTCTTCAACGATATCACTCCCAACATGTATCTCTGAGTGTGTCTATGTGCACATAGTTGTAGACAGGGAATACAAAGCCCAATGCTTCAGTTTAGATTTCCTAATTGTGCAGTATGTACAAAGATGGAAATTTGGTCATGCTTCCATAAGGATACAGGACATAAACTGGATACTAATTTTACCACAGAAGAGGAAAAAGATTAGCAAACCCAAACAAACTGAACACATGAAGCCCACACTATGTACACAACACATGTCTGTGGTATAATTAGCTATAGAAAGTTGTTATGGAAACTTAAAAGTGATGCCAACATGCAGGCCAGAGCTGTCTATTATTCTTGGCTGCTATAAACTATTCAGTGCTGCAGCTGATTCATACACTATACATGCATAAATTTAGTTAACTAGGTCAACGACTCCACATAAATTAGCTAATGATTATTACAATTGACACACAATTCCCAGTACGGTAGTACTGGGTACACAGGAATGGCACGGATGGCCCATTAGCGCAATACAAATATTCACGCGAATAACTCTGCAAAAACTGAGCGCTTGGCACTAAAAGGCTTCTTAAGCTACTATTTAGCCTTTTCTCTTTTTAATGAGCTCAAAAACATGGCCTAAAACCATCGCTAAAGTAACAAACACACATATGCCAAACCTCCAATTTTCTCCATCTTCTTCTTATTCTTCTTCTTCTTCTTCTTCTTCTTCTTCTTCTTCTTCTTCTTTTTCTATCTTGGCTCAACTTTTCTCAGAGACTATTCACTTTTAGAAGCTGATTCTTGAACGAACGAACTTGGTTTCTTCCGGTACAGTCGCTTTTGCCATCGGTTTTTAGCGCCTCTCATTGAGTAGCTAGATACAAGGCGAAAAGCGCCTCCTCCATATGGCCGCCATTAATTTCTACACTTATGCATAATTCATTAGCTTCTAGAAAATTCGAATTGACGACCCTTTCCACACACAAAAGTGTGCGTTATTTGGAATTAAATGCACTGAAGTTGCCTGGAACTATTTTGTGATACCTGGTTGCTCTTCTTAAGAGATGAATCAGGACTTTGATTATCATAACATATAGAAAGACAAGTAAATCTTATGATACAGCTCCTGCCTCCAAATGACTGAGATGTGTGTTTCACTTCAGTATCAAGCAGGCTACACAACTTGTGACTTCAGTCAAGTACCAGCTCAGCAGCCCACCGCTGGCTCAGTGAGTCTGGTTTGCCAGACTACTAGCTCAGTAGCTAGCTACACACACCAACTCAAATGTAATTTGTAGAATTGTGGAAAAATGAGAACAAACAAGTATAAAAAACATTGGAAATGTAATGAGACACAGGAATGGTTAAATCGTAAAAAGAACGCAAACAAGATGGAATGGCTGTTAGAGTGTAAGGAATTCTTCCTGTGGGCAAAATGAGAGACTCAGTAAGGAGATTGTTAAATGCAGCCCATACAGGAAGAATTCTACACACTCTAACAGCCATTCCATCTTGTTTGCGTTCTTTTTACGATTTAACCATTCCTGTGTCTCATTACATTTCCAATGTTTTTTATACTTGTTACCATTAGACTGCTCGTGAAAATCTACTCCAGGTTGTGCAAACATCCAGCCCCAACCCCTTTTTGTAATGCTTTCTGGCACGATTAAAGGGTGTGTCCGAAATAATCAATAGTCAGCCCAAAAAATCACATCACGGACGGCAGCTCAAAACAACCTAGAAACAACAAAACAACCTTAGCAGATACTATGCCAGTAGCCTTGTAGGGTGCGATCAAATTAAACAATTGTCAGAATATTATATACAGCAATATCAAATTACACACAGAAGTTTACAATAAATTTCTTTCAATGATTATGCACTCAAACTTGCTTGCTTACACATCTAAGTGCCTAAAACCAGTGAAAACGCTAACAATTAATGTTTGACAATCGATTGTTTGACCTCAATGATATGATGGTTTCATTTAAGACACTACTGCCTGCAATCAGCTCCTCTCTTGGAATATTAATAGCAAGAGAACTGAACTTTCTGATCTCCAGATTGGGTAGCTTTACCACAAGTTTACAGGTTGTTTTGAGCTGCCGTCTGTGATGTGATTTTTTGGGCCGACTATTGATTATTTCGAATCCCACTATGCAACGAAAAGCCCCGCGACCTTTGACCCGCGATTAACCCTGTGACTACGGCATTTTACTTAGAAAAAATCAAAAAATCTGAACCATGGATGTCAAGCTCGATTGATCATGTTGATGTGCACAGGAATCTGCAGCATAGCTGAAAAGAATGGATTGCTAATAGGGTAAGTAAAGAATTCTGTTTTACTGCTAATGTATGCTTACTACCTTTTTCCAAGGCCATCTGGCACAATAATGCCACGAGTGAGCCTCAGTGGTCTGTAGATACTGGTTTGTTTTTTTGTGGCCTACTTCACACACAGATCAGGCCTTAGGGTGCTCAGTGTCTATGTCTGAAGAAATTTTTATACTGCATTAAATTTGAAAGGAAGAGAAGAATTTGGGCCAAATATTCAATTTATGTCAGTACATCAATTTTATACCTATCACTAGGCAGCAGGGTGCATTAATAATTGTATATGTCTCTTTTAATCAGTGCACATGTGCATATGTGTATGTGTGTGTGTGTGTGTGTAGGTGTGCGTGTGTGTGTGTGTGCGTGCGTGTGCATGTGTGTGCCTGTGTGTGTGTGTGTTTCACTGTGGGTGGGTGTGAGTGTGTGTGCAATAAGAAAGCAAATCCTTAGAGTACTATGCATGCCATCAGAAGAATCTCATAGCTGCTTTTAGTCCCAGGCAAAATTTAAAAAGTCAGAAAATATAGCTCAATGTGCATAGCTATCAATGTTGGTATCAAGTATATGCAGACAATTTTGAAATCAACTGAGAAAAGTGAATCAGACTCATATACAAGTGGCCCCAATGTTTCTCATGTAGTATATACATGTAGCTAGCTAAAAATTAAACCACATAACGAAGTATAACTCTGAACAGCTTGGACATTCCCAATGACGATAAATATAGTCATAATGTCATTTCCAGAATTATTGTTATTATTACTATAATTTCTTTGCTACGCCACTAGGACTGAGGTACAAAATATGGAACAGGACAAATAGAAGCATATTGAGGAAGAAGATTGAAAGTCTTTGAACGAGTTCTAAGTGCAATAGGGATCTATAGGCTATCATCACCTCAGCAGACTTAATATCCACACCAGACTCACCACCTCTGACCCTAAAACCAACCGTTAGAGCACGATTCGTGATTAGAAACTTCTTCACAGAGTCATTATCATTTATCAGTCTAGACCAGGGTTGTATATTCTAGTATATACTCAAGTGAGCTTTTTTTTGTTTGTTTGTTTGTTTTTTCTTCTTTTTTCAAGTTAAAACAATAGCATGAGCATACAGGTGTGGCATGACTAAATAGCACAGAAGGGCTAACAATGGACATGCAGCCACCTCAATAAAAGAAAATAAGTTAGTATGATAAGTGAATAAAAAGTTGAGGCATCTGGGGATGTAGCTAATAAACCAAAAATTATTGTGCCAGATAACCTTGGAAAAAGTTAGAAGCTACTTTATAGCCAGAACACATTCCACGGTGCAAAATTTGTTAAAGTAAAATGCCGTAGTCACAGGGTTAATCGCGGGTCAAAGGTCGCGGGGCTTCTTGTTGCATAGTGGGATTCGATTATTTCGGACACACCCTTTAATTGTGCCACAAAGCGTTACAGAAAGGGGGTGGGGCTGGATGTTTGCACAACCTGAAGTAGATTTTCACGAGCAGTCTAATGGTAATAGTCTCAAATTAGCAACGCCCACATGTAAGTCAGAATAGCGTCCGATAATTGATGGTGTCCGAGCATTGATCGCTTACTCTACCTCGCTTGAAACTGTCCCTTTCAGTTGTTGGAGATGATAGCATTAGTTCTCACCAAGTACCTGATAGCGTTGTCATGATTGAAAAATGTGCGGATCAGCCTGAGGATGAAATTGATCAGTTTCTTGATGCACTGGAGATTAGCTCAAAGGTATACATTTTTCTTCGGAGTATAGACACAATGGTTTGACAAAATAATTATTGAACTGGAGGACCACATTTTTGATGAAGTACAAAGCTTTCATTGCCATCAAGAACATCAGGAAAAAGGTTTGTACACTGGACAATAACAAGTATTTTAATATGCTACTGTTGTTATAGTCACTAGTTATTTTAGTATTGGTTTGTTTATTATTATTTTTTTGAAATTGTAGAGAGAATCACCTACATGATGAATCTTGATACTACTGCTGGGTTTACTCGCACTGTGCATCACTGTAACGCAGAGATGCCAACCTTAGAATGATTTATAGAGTGAGATTGGTCCAAGAAATGCGTGAGAATTGGCCAAAATGCGTGAGACTAGCTATCTTATTGCACTTGAATGATATTTCTAACTTTATGGTGTTTTTTTAAGTGAATATATAGTTTATTGTAACCATAATTATTTACTTACTGTGTCTTGACTGTTGTTCTTTGGTACCGGTCCTGGAAGCAACAATGCTTACTAGAGCGCAAATTAGCGCACTTATCTTGGAAAATATCAATTTCGTATTATACTTTCGTAAATGAGTTTCTGATTGGGTATTAGTCATTATTAAATTATATTCTTGTTCACCAGTATGCAGATTGAAAATATCAAACTTTAATTCTGCCCATATTACTATTAAAGTTTGATATTTTCAATCTGCATACTGGGTTGGTGAACAAGAATATAATTTAATAAATTCATATTATAGTATACTGTTGTCACATGATCAGAATGCAATTAACAGTCTTGCAAGCTCAGCTCTTGTTCATTTTATGCTGATTTAGGCTTAGCTTTCGTGCTGGAAATAAGGCCAAACACAGTACAGCAGAATGCGTGAGTTTAGAAGTTGCATGCATGTGAGAGTGAGAATAAGCTCAAATGCGTGTATCTCACGCTAAACGCATGAGAGTTGGCTTGTCTGGTAACATATATGAAGATGTTGTGAAGATGTATACATCTGTGAGTGGATTAATTGTGGGTGAATTACCAATTCGTGTGCGGTTTGAGTGTAAAATGGCTGTGGATCAGGGTGGAGTAACAAGAGAAAATTAATGTATTCTGCATTTTGGGAAAAACCTTATTCCTTGAATTTTGATAGATCAACACTGTTAGTTCCCATGCTTTGTCCACAGACAAACATTTCTCTGTTGCCTGTTGTGGGAACAATCATATCCCATGGGTACCTGGTATGTGGGTATATTCCTGTGAGAATTGCTCTTCCTTGTCTTATTGGAATTCTTTGTGGACCTGGGGCTACAATTCCAAACATTAATGCATTTCTCGTTTATATTTCAGCTACTGAAAGGAGATTCAAGAAAATCTGCTCTCTGCCAATGTATGCCGTTGGAGTGTTTGATTCAAGTTGCTAAATTTGAGTTTTGTTGTAAGCCAGCAGCTGCAATTTCTATGATGCATTCAGGGATTCCAACTAGTCATGCTGAGTTCTGGAATACAAGGTCAGTTGAAGGTGTACGCTCCATTTACAGGACCCTTGCAGTGTCATGCAGAAAAGTATTAGATATTATCACTACACCTGATACAATGAACCCAGCTTAATGCGTATCCATGGGTACCTTGTAGAGATGATTGGAAACATGTCGACTAGCACCATACAGAGGTTTCTTTGATTTACAACAGGCAGCAGTGTTCTAACTGTGAGGCGATTGCAACTGGTCTTTAATTGTCTTGAAGGATTTACACGAAGGCCTATTGCACACACGTGTGATTGTGTTGTAGAGCTTCCTGTGAGCTATTCCCAGTACGGTAGTACTGGGTACATAGGAATCGCACGGATGGCCCATTAGCGCAATACAAATATTCACGTGAATAATTCTGCAAAAACTGAGCGCTTAGCCCTAAAAGGCTTCTTAAGCTACTATTTAGCGTTTTCTCTTTCTATTGAGCCTAAAAACATAGCCTAAAAACATTGCTAAAGTAACAAACTAAAGTATGCCAAACCTCCAACTTTCTCCATCTTCTTCTTCTTCTTCTTCTTCCTCTATCTTGGAACGACTTTTCTCGAAGACCACTTGCTTTCAGTAGCTGATTCTTGAACGAATATACTTGGTTTCTTTGTCTTCACATGCTTTTTGTATCGGTTATTCGTCTCTCTAGCTGAGTCGCTAGAGATACAAGACGAAAAGCGCCTTCTCCGTATGGCAGCCATTCATTTCTATACTTATTAATAATTCATTAGCTACCTTGGAAATCAAGCTGACGACCCTTTTCCAGTTAGACACGTGTGCGTTATTTGGAATCCGAATATTCGCTGCCCTGCCTGTTTTACCTAAAGATTTCTGGTTGTGCTGAAGTCTCTGTAACCAGTTACCGGTCTTCAATAATAGGAGGTGAATAGACTACTTTGTTACATAGTTGTCATTATAAGAAGATGAGCAAAGCAAGTAAATTTTGTAAGATACAGTTCCAGCCTCCTGAGATGCTTCACCATCAGTGACTTTATACTGATAGCATAGATTATACGCGGTGCGGGTCCATATACTAAGCTAAATATAGTGAAGTCAATGGAACCTACGCATGCATGCTGGAGTGCCGGTAAATCCGGATACTATAAACAGGCAATACAAAATCAATAGGAAAGTACAAGGACTACCGTGTCTCGAGACACTTTGTAGATTATAACATAACTGAGCTATAATATCTATGCTGATAGTGTACAAGTAACTACCATATACACACAAACTCAAATGTGATGTAGAATTATGAAAAAATGAGAACAAACAAGTGAAAAAAACATTGAAAATGTAATGAGACATAGGAATGGCCAAATCGTAAAAAAGAAAGCAAACAAGATGGAATGGCTGCTTGAGTGTGTAAAGAATTATTCCTATGGGCAACATGAAGGACCCACCATGGGAAGAGAGTACTACATGCAGCCCACACAGGAATGATTCTGCACACACTCAAGCAGCCATTCCATCTTGTTTGCTTTCTTTTTTACGATTTGGCCATTCCTATGTCTCATTACATTTTCAATGTTTTTTTCACTTGTGCTAATTATAGTGAGCACACCAGATTAATAGGTGTGGTCTCGAAGCTAAGCGCTTAAAGCACAAAAGCCTCAAATCTCAGCAAGCACAGCATTTTGGATAGCAAAAAATATATTTCTACAAAGTCATTCAGCGATATGAACGTACATACTATCAATTTTGTTGCTAGAGCTGCCTTTCTAGAAATTTTAATTGAACAGACAGATGGACAAAACAAGTACCATGATCTTCTGCACTTACTTTGCACGTGTTGAGGCTTAATAAATAGAGGTTATGCACTTATGCACCGGAAGTAAAACTAGGGACATGTCCCTTGGGAACAGAGGCAATCTGCATGCTGAGTTTGAGGGCAAGCTGACCACATGTGGTATGTCTGTAGTACAAACAGTTACTTTACAGCATTTTTGTCTTATTTGCTCACCTTGGTGCTCCATTCATTACCAGTTGGATGGCATACAGTTTAAGATGTTAAAAAACTGTACTCTGTCTGAGCTAAGAAGTCCATCTGGTTGACCTTCCACGTTTTGAATGTGAAGAATGCAGTGCAATAAACGAAGTGCACATGAGCTCTATGGATGCTCTATGTAAATGTCACATGATACAAAGATGAAAGCCAGTGCTATTTAGAAAGAATGTTAGACGGCTTACATTGCTTTGTGTGGTGATCATTAGTTTTGTTTCTCTAAGTTCAAGAGCAACAAATTGCTTTTTATATGTTATTTGGGTTAGAGAGCTTGGCAGATTTGTCCAAGTCTTGTCCAATTTGCATTTTCTGTTCGTGAGTTATTCATGCAAAAGTGAGTGCTGAGCTGAGTATAGAAGATATTCACTGTTGCTTTTGCTCAGCAGAGCAAAAATATGATACGGAAAAAATAACATGGCAGCTACCAAAATGCCCTCAAACATGCCAGCTTTTGGTGTTTGACCATGCCCCATGCTAGCCTCGTTCCCAAGCTCCTCCCTAACATATATTTTCTTCAATAGTAAGGAGAGAGAGAGCCTGGTACATTTTATCACGTGAGTGATGCAATCAATGACGTGCTTCAATTTTTGTAATGAGCAATTTCATCAGTCTTTTACATGTGTTTCGGTGAGCTAGTTTTCTTTCTCCTAAAAGTCCAAGAGTAAAAAAGACTAACATCTAGGCTTTATTTCTTGTTATCTACAATCCAAGAAATTGTTTAGCTATTACTCAACTATGAAGGATGCTTTTGACAGCATGTTGTAACTCTTTGTGCTCTAAATTTTTTTAAATTTTGCGATTTCTGGATACAAAAAATCTTGGTCAATGCAAGCTGAGTTTCAACAAAAGAGCAATAATGGGTTATAATAATGTAGCATCTACAGCTAGCTCCCTTACCAAGGCTAAACAAAGGTTTTACAAGTTAGAGTGAAAAAACAAAATGGGTGTGAGCTGAGATGACGAAAAAAAAAATGCTGATGTAGGCCACATCTACCTTTAGTATTACCTCTACCTTGTGTCACTCATGATATTTTGTACCAGGCCCTCTCTCTCCATATTTTCGAAGAAAATATACATGAAGGAGCAGCCTGTGAACGAGGCTAGCCCTGTGTATAGCCTGTATTATTAGGCCGAGACTATTGCCACTGAAAATTTGTGTCAATATCCGTCACTTACAACTATTGCCACCAGTTCGTTTCAGAAAAAGCCTTTGATTGCCTACTACCACTGGTAGGTGTATGTGCACAGAACTTTGAACTTTGTGTGGGCATGCACACATGAAAGAGCGCCATGGCCAGTCGTTAGGCCAGCAGTCCACACGCACAAACATTAAAAATTCAGGAAGTACTACGTAAGCACATTGATAAACCTAGCTCACACTTACCCTGAAAGATTTTACAGACCTGTTAAAATATTGGAAGTTTGCGGTGAGATAGTTAGCGTTTGAGTAAAGCAACTCTTTCTCTTTCTGAAAAATCAAGTCTAACTTCCAGTAGACGCTCCTATGTGGATCTACACTGCTGTTTTCAGAAACCAATTTAAATGGAAGCACTGAAGTAGGTCAAGAAAAAGTGGAAATAGTTTGTTTTGCCTAGTGCTGTAATAACAATTTCTGTGTATAGCGCAACGATAAAGCTTCAAAAAAATTCAATGCCGAAAGTTGCTACTGCTCTAGGCTAATGTAGAAAACTGCATGAACTGTAATACAGTCAAAGCCAACAGTAAGTTGTCTGTCAAATCCTGACTTCCACTAAATTTACTCCAATCAAAAATTAATTTCCGCAAAACTGGGAAAAAAGCTATTAGAGAAAGCCACGTTGGGCAAGACAAGATAGCACAAACAACAAGAAACTATTTTGATTCATGTAAATTATGTAGCTAAGTCACTATGCGATGCTCTGAGCTGTAGAAGAGCCCCATGGGACGAACTGAGGGAGTCAAGGTGCCTGGCTTGGTTAAGAAAACAAGGATGTCATGAGAGTCCTACAGCACAACCTGACCAACAAAACTGAAGAGTCTCATCCATTATGTCATATATGAAAAATTGAAATCAGAACTGCTGAGCTTGCAAAACTCTCTGTCAATGTGTTGGCCTGTTTGAGATAAGCTTGCAAGCAAAATTTGGGCTTCTAAAACCAATCGCACAATAAGTTTTATTGCGAATAAGACTGAAATCTATTTTAATTGTGAACAGCTGCTAGGTCGCTGTTCAAAAGCTAATTTTTGGATATATGGACTAGGTTAGGATTATGGGCAACAGTTGGCTCATGAATATGCTAATCAGTACGTACTAGTTATTTTAGATGCTGAAGAAGACAGTTAATTTCATCTGCCAAATTGTGCAGAGCTAGCAAAAATTCTAACCGTATATTGGCTATTAACGAACTGTACAGTCTTAAGTAAAGGGCCAGACGAAGAGTTTTTTTTGAAAATGAGTGACTGAAACATCGTAGCTGCTCATTGTCTCCTAGCTGGCAGCTGCCTGGGATGCTTTGCTGGACGCTCTTTAGCTTTCTAAAACGCTCGCTGTTTGACATAGAAAAAAAGTCTCGACGTCTGCTAACACCTTTGTAAGGAACGCAAGTACACAAAGCACCTGAGCTACAAGATTAGTAGAGCTCTGATTCTTGAGCTGACACAGCAAATGGCCATGGGTGGAGTCAATTTTAGCCTCGTGGTAGTGTTTGTAAGTACAATTGTAGCCCACTTGTGACATAGATCAAAGTGCCAACAGTACATATATATAATTATATATATGTGATTGCACTGTGGTCAGTGCATATATCACTGATGCCACAAATGACTGCTAGTCTGAAGTTTTATTCGGAAGACAAGCTCTAAATGGCTCCACCTACTCTGTCTGAACTTAGATTGCTGCTAAATTGGTCAGATGAGTGATGAATTTCTGATTTAATTACATTACACTTCACCACTCGGAGTGGCGTGGGTACTAGCTAGCACCATTATGTGAATAAGTAGTCTACAACTAATCACTTGCTCACATGGTCATTCTCTAAATTTGTTTAGTATTCCTAAAATAGACAGTACTGTATGCATATGCAGCCATGCCCTGTTTAGTTCTACAACAGATGTTGTATGTTGGATTTTTCAATGTTGAAAATTTATTTTGGGTTCATATGCCAATCTCTAGGCCTTCTCATTTGATTTTAAATGAATACTGACAAAATTCTTTTCATTAATGCATGTAGAATGAAGATGATGTTGCTGAGGCGATGGAGGATTTTGAAGATTATGCTCAGGACTCAATGCATTCAGTGAAAACAGTTGCCAAACTCTTGGAAAGTGAAAAGGTAAGTTTTTCAGAGTACGAGGTGTTTCTTCATAAGATACTTTTTTTTCTGTAGTTGTCTGAAATTATTTCCAAAGTAGAACATTACATTGATGATCCTGGAGCTAGTCAAGGTACATGCATGCACGGTATGTATACAAGTGAAAAAAACAATAGAAATGTAATGAGAACATAGGAATGGCCAAATCGTAAGATTAAGCAAACAAGATCGGAATGGTGGTCAGATTGAGAGAAGGGTTCATTTTGTGTGTCTGAGTTACAGTAGAGAACAACAAAAAGTTGTGGTTCTGTACATATTTGTCTCCTTCTATGGACCTACTATGGTAGTGTAATTAATCCTCGGCGCGTGCGTAGCATGTGCAGAGGGTTACGGTAGTCATTTTGTGTGTGTGTGTGTGTGTGTGTGTGTGTGTGTCTGTTACTAAATTATCTGAAGAACAGCAGCTCTAGAGTCACAATAGAAAGTACTTACGTTCATGAATCGAAATTGTCTTGAAATTTGATGTGTAGAATTTTGCAAGACAATGTAGTTTCTGAGGCTTTTGTGCATTTCTGAGTAGGGCTAGGGCTAGGGTTAGGGTTAGAAAGCTAGGAGCTGGCAAGTTGATTTCGGGAAAAGTTGATCTTGTGATACGTAACCTAGTCCTAGTCCTAGCCTAGTCCAAGTCCTGGTTTTTGTAGTCCTGTGCAGTGTTGATTTTATGGTAGTTGATTTCGGCAACAGTTGATCTCGTGAGACAATACCTCTGATCTGAGCGCTTAGGCTTCGAAACCACACCCATCAATTACACCCCATGTAGTGTGCGTTATCTAGAAATACAGTAGGCTTGGAGGATCTGGAAGAGTGCTGGGCCAGTTTAGATATCTTGGCTGCTTGTCCAGGCAAGTAACTCAAGTAAGATAGCACTTTGTGGAACTATCATGATGATCTTACTGATCTTAGATACATGTATGTTGTTTTGAGTGAACTTCAGGCTGCACTGATGCCTGAATCAGTAGTGCCAGTCAGATAATTTATAGATGATCTGATGATCTGTCATTCAAGTGTAAATAAGCATCTGCAGTGTAACTGTTAATGTTTCACCGTTCAATAGATATTAATTTTAGTCTTAAGTGAGTGTTCTATAGATTATAGCTAGGCTGGCTCAACTTGATCGTGACATAGGCATGTACCGGCTTGATTGGGGCTGCACAGGTCATTGGAACTTAATTAAGTTAATTTCAAGATGCCAGCTTACTTGGGTCTCAATACTCAATGATGACGGTCTTCCTTTACTGATATACTGTGTCATTCATGTTTTGTTTTGCATGCTAGCTATATGAGTGCGCCGAGGCTTGGCACCATAGGTGCTTTCATTTCCATAGTACATGCTTATACTATGGTGTAGTTTTTGTACTTTGCACCTTTGTTCTTATACAAACAATTAGCAGACCTTTCAAAAGTTGATAGTAGTCATGTTTCCCAGTCGTTATATAGGCCAGCGGTCTAACCTTGTACCCAGGCCCCTCCCTCCTCGAAAAATAAGGAGGGAGAGGGCCTTGGAGCTCACGTCACGCACGTGACCAAAATGATAGAACCTAGGTAGAACCTGAAAATACGGTCACCTACGGGCGCAAAATACGTGGGCAGTCCATTCGCTTGCTCATGATATGCCCACGCTAATTAAAGTACAGAATTTTAGCTTTACTGAAGCAAAATACAGCACACAGCAAAGAGAGGCATCTGGAAGATTTAGGTCTTGCAAAATGACACAAAAGCGGCAATGCTTCAACTGGAGCAGGTATGTGGTCGTCAGTCAACTCAGTGTAGTTGCTCCACCCACTTCGTGTGCAGAATTTTTTTATATATAATTATATGGCCAGTACTAGTAAATTTGACAATATTCAAGAGTGCATAGCTGGACTTGTGAGTTGCAGAAACTTTTAACGACTGGATTTTCCTGAAGCTCTATCTTAGCGCTACAGATTGATACCAAAATTGTTATCATAGCAGTAGACAAAACAATCTGCATACTCGGTTGGTGAAGAAGAATATAATTTAGTAATGACTAATACCCAACCAGAAACTCACTTACGAAAGTACGAAACATTTTAACAAGAAAACACGATTTATGGTACGTACACATACACGCCAATAGAGTTCTTGTGCTCCTTGTTTATTCCCAGTACGGTAGTACTGGGTACATAGGAATGGCACTGATGACTCCATTAGTGCAATAGAAATATTCATGCAAATACCTCTGCAAAAAACGAGCGCTTAATTGGTACTATAAGGCTTCTAAAGCTTTAGTTTATATATAGCTCATTCTCTTTCTAATGGGCCTGAAAACATGGCCTAAAACCATTGCTAAAGTACTTAACTAAATGAAAGCACCAAGGTGCATAAGCCTCGACGCATTCAACTAGCATGCACAACTAAACAATTGTAGCTAGCTATCTGGCTGATGCTAGTCAGCCTGACAGGCATAACTTGGTACAAAACACACACTGAACTAACTTACTATGATGGATACTTCTACACAAAGTCAAAGTATTGTCTCACTATATTTAATTTGCGTTCAATGAGTTCCTTACGTGTCCAAGCAGCTAAGCCAGTCAAACTCAAGTCCTTCTAGCAGTTAAGTTCTAGGAGTCCATGATTCAAGCTCTACTGTTTCTAGATAACGCACACTATACAGGGTGGGATCAATGGGTGTGGTTTCGAAGCTAAGCGCTCTGGAGAACCACAAAAGCCTCAAATCTCAGAAACTACAGGGTTTTACAAGATTCTACGCAACAAATTTCTAGATAATTTTGATTCATGAACGTGAGTACCTTCCGTTTGGACCACAGAGCTGCTGTTCTTCAGATAATCTAGTAACAGACAGACAGACACACACACACACACACAAAACGACTACCGTAATCCTCTGCATGTGCTTCGCACGCGCCGAGGCTTAATTATGCCAAACATCTAATTTTCTCCATCTTCTTCTTTTGCTTCTTCTATCTTTCTCCAAGACCGTTCGCTTTCAGAAGCTGATAAATAAACAAATAAACTTGGTTTCTTTGTCTTCAGGTCCTTTTGGCATTGTTTTTGTATGTCTCTCGTTCAGTCACTAGATACAAGACAAAAAGCACCTTCTCCGTATGGTAGCCATTAATTTCTATGCTTGTGAATAATTCATTAGCTACGAGGGAAATCAAATTAACGACCCTTTTCCAGTTAGACAGGTGTGCGTTACTTGTAATTTGAATATTCCATTAGCTAATTAAGTGGGTGTGGTTTCTGGTTGCACAAAATTTCCGCTGCGCTTTGCGTGCAATACTGCTCCCTCTTGTCTAAAATCCTGGCTATGCCCCTGTAAATAGCTTCCAATTCGAGCATACCACAGCAAAATGCGTATAAAACTTCTTGAATATACAGTGCAAACCACATAAGAGACCAAAATTCTTAAATTTGTATCAAATGAGGGTTAATCATCAATAAAATGCATGATAATGCACAAAATCTTACTGGTTTTCAGTAAATTTGCGTGGAACCCTCTGTATTCACTGCTCAGTATGTACCCGTTATTTTGTGACATCACATATTTTTGATGATGTCACACGATAAGTCACGTGGTACATTTGAATGCCGTTAATGATCGATAGTGCTTGGAGCTTCGAGTCTGCGATGGAGAATGTTATTTCTACGACTTCATCCGGTTCTTTTCAGAACCAAACCACATCCTCGTCAACCTCTGTTACTACCAGGAAGCACTTTAGAGGAATTAGTGGGCTGCTACGTGATGCAACCAACCTCCAAACATCCTCAAGTAAGAGAGCATGCATAGGTACAAATAATGCAATAATTGCATAGCATGGTATGAACATTTATGATGCTCGTGGAGATAGCAAAGCTGGAAATAGTGTCAGATGGAGTGAGCATGAGGAAACAAATATTGGAACACTCAGACAATTAATTAAGCATAAAAAATCAGTATTCAGTACTGGTAAAGAAAATATCAATAAATTTGTAGAGAGGGATATCACTGCTGAGATGTACAAGGCATTTACTTTGCAGATATTCAACAATGCTACAGCACAATGGAGTACTGGTATAATGGAAGCTTGTAAGTTTGCTTCAGATGTAACAGGTGTGTCAGCTTTCACAGTACGTTTATGGGCATCCGACTGCTTTCTATCACTTGTAAATGTATCTTCTGAAGATATTGATCATGATTTAATGGTGGAAATTCTCAGTTCTGAAAGAGGCAAAGAAAAAAGGCAAGAATGTTTGATACATGATGAATCTTTCTGTTTGAATGCCAGGAAATTTGTTAGAGAAAATTCATGTATTCGAGGACAACCAAACCTAACAGTTCAAATTTTTCTGATTGGGTAGAGAAAACGTATAATTTGAAAATCTCTTCGGAATGTTCCAGACAATGGCTTCACTGTCTTGGATTTTCTCAAAAAAATCATCATAAAGGGGTTTATTTTGATGGCCATGAACGTGAAGATGTCATCACTTACAGACAAGAGTTTGCTGAAGAGATGCTCGAACTGTTACGTAGATGTAAGTTTCCTGGCCATGAACCACAATTACATCAAGGAGAGAAAGAGTTAATTGTTATTCATCATGATGAATCGACCTTTTATGCTAACGCTGACCAGAGCAACCACTGGGGTGATAACGAATTGATGGTTCTCAAACAGAAATCTTTGGGACAGGCCATCATGGTCTCTGACTTCATTGAAGAGGCAACATCGCAATACTTGCATTATGAGGATAAACAAGCACGACTACTACTTGAAACCAATTCAGACGGTTACTTTGAAAATACCAGATTCCTAAAACAAGTTGACAATGCAATTGACTTATTTGAGATGAAATTTCCTGATGCACAAGGGTTATTCATCTTCGATAATGCCCCCAGTCATAAGAAATGTGCTGATGATGCATTGAAAGTGGAAAATATTAATGTAAAACCAGGAGGAAAGCAATCCATAATGCGAGATACTGTCTTCAATGGTGAAATACAGAAGATGGTCCTTCCTGATGGTCAACCAAAGGGGTTAAAATTAGTTCTGCAAGAGAGAGGGGTTGATACAACAGATATGAATGCAAACAAATTAAGAGAAGTACTACGAACATATGAAGATTTAAAAACCCACAGACACTATAGTGGAAGAAAAAGTAACTGGCAGAGGACACCTATGTAGGTTTTTCCCAAAGTTCCACTGCGAACTAAATGCAATAGAACGATGCTGGTGTCATGCAAAAAAGCATACCAGGGCATATGCAAATGGAACAATAACACAATTGAGAACACTTGTACCGGAAGGCTTAGATAGTTGTACACTTGATTTGATTAGCAAAATTTTTGTCACTTGTAGGGACTATATCAAGGCCTATGCTCTAGGACATACTTGTAAGGATGTAGATGCAATAGTTAAGAAATACAAGTCACACAGAAGGGCTTTAACAAATGAAAATTAAAAAATATATATTTAAAGTGAATCTTTTGAAATGGGGTGGTTTTAAAAAAAACAATTTGATTTGAGAGAGATATTAAGATGTCAGGTCTTTAAAATCCAAATATGGCATCATCAATCAATCTATCGAAATCTGTTTGTTGTGAAGGAGGGAAGAGGACTTGTTCAAGAAAGGTGTCAGAATCATTAAGTTCATATGAAGTAGAAGTATATGTAAATTGATCTGTTGGGATGGGGGATTGAAAAGTTTATCTAGAAACTCTGGTGAGAAAGAACGTACAGTAACAGAAGAGGAAGAGTAGGGGATTGTGAGAGAAAGCATCGGTTGTGAGGGAACAGTATCAGAAGAGGAAGAATATTGGATTGTGGGAGAAAGTGTCGGTTGTGAAGGAACAGTATCAGAAGAGGAAGAATAGGGGATTGTGGGAGAAAGCGTCGGTTGTGAGGGAACAGTATCAGAAGAGGAAGAATAGGAGATGGTAGGGGGAAGCGTCGGTGTAGTCAGAGGATAAGAAACAATGGCAGAAACAGTAGGAGAATAGGTATAGGGAATAGTAGGAGAATGTGTAGGGGAGGTATAGGTTACAGAAACAGAACTTGAAGGAAGATGAGAAGAGAGGGAAGTATTAGAAGGTAGAGGTACAGGTAGAGAAGGAGAAGTAATGTAAAAAGACAAACCTCGTGGCTGTGGAGTAGCTTTCTTCAATGTTTGTTGGACGTACTTCAACATATCTGGTAACCCATTAATGCTAATATTCACGTCAATTACTCTGTATCTCCAGTTTCTGTTACCACTGCTATGCCTCCAGTATGGTTCAGATGCTACAGAACTGTATAGAAAATGTTTAGAATACAACACTGAATGATAATTTATCAATTTAACTATCATGATAAGTTTAAGTTTAGAGAATTCTAACCCAACTCAGTGCATACAAATATACTTACCCAGATATGTTGCATGGTCCAAGTAACATTGGAGAAAGTCACTTCGCTACTTCAGCAGCAAGATGACCTAACATCATGCAACTACTAGGAAGCTTAACCTCTACATCTTTTGTGTGATACGGGTTTCTTACTATATCTACACTTGTACCACACTCCACTCCTACATCAGACAACTCATAGAACTTGATACCCCAACTATGACATGTAAAAGTAGCCAAACTCACATCCATCATTCGAGTTGCCATTTTCCTCTGAACGTGAACGTCGAACACGAACAAAAAGAACGTAATTGAATAACTGAGGTTGATGACATCACGTAGTTGACTGCAAACGTTTATACGTCATCAAGACTGCAGCATTGCAGCAAAAGCACCCCAAATGCACAAATATCCTGCCGTTTTGGACAAATAAAAAATAGGAGCGCTTTAAGATTTGGTATATCTTCCTAACATTTATTTGGCTACCCAGATATAAAATCTGAGTCCTTAACTCGCAGTAGAAGGTTCATTTCCGATCCCTAACTTTTTTGCACTAAAATTTGCGTTTTTTTGACACCTATATGCGAATATCTCACGTAAACTTTGTAGTTAAGAACTCTGATTCGGAATATGTATTTATCAATGCAGCCTCTAACTTGCTAAAACATCTGGACTCTTAACTCCCAGTAGTTTGTCCAATCCTATCCCTAATGTTTTTGCCTTACCGTCCTTTGCAAACGGTGAGCCTCGCCCTCCCACATTCACATGACCAGACCCGCCCACTCACAGATTTCCATTTATTTCCAAATTGCACTTTAAAAAGGCTATAATCATATCAATATTAGTACAATTTGGAAATAAATGGATAACTNTGCATACACATGCACCCACGTACGCATACATACACACATTATTGGGGCGAGCCTGAGCGAGCCCCATTGGAACGGTGAAACATTGAGGCAACTGTAACGGCGTTGACCAAACCGGAATAGCTATGCTCAAATTACGCGAAAATTAAAAGTAAATTAAACATCCTGGCATCAGATTTATTTACGGTATTTCTATTTACACGCGCGCACGCAAAATCGAAGAACATTGAAAGAGCTAGAGCTGGACGTGCACAGATCGACTCTGAAAAGTCCTTCAAGTATATGCTTATCAAGTTACGACATGAGTGGAAGTACTGCCAGGCTGAGCTGACTGTGAGTGATAGACTGCCAGTACTGTTAGACAAAAGCAACAACTAAGCTAAGCATGACTAGTCTCGCTAGCCAGACTCTCCGCAAAAAATGGGAGAGTCTGGCTAGCGAGATAAGTCAGCTCAGTCTGACAGTACCGCCACTCAGTCTCACAGCCTGACAGTAATGCCACTCACAGTCAGCTAAGCCTAGCTTATTTCTTCACTCCTTCCCTTCCCAGGCGAATGGGCAGCCAGCCTGCTTGTGGCCTTGAGTTGTACTTATAACATATTCTCAATTTTGCCTATAACAAGAGTACTGTGATTATAATCACGCTCTTATCTACTTTGTAATAGCATAGTCCTGTGAATGAAGATCCTTCGCTCAGGCTTGCCCAACGATGTTTCCATCTGACTAGTAGTAACTGTTACAGTAACCAACCATTAGCCTATAAAAACTATGATTGCTAGGCAATGGCAGGCAAACACACACACACACACACACACACACACACACACACACACACACATACACCACTCCAGTTGGTCCTTTGTGTGAGGCTCAAGAGTCATCACAGGCCACAACTAGCAGACAAACTTGCAGGGATCTTGATGAGTACCTTCCACTGCTTCAACGTTCCAATCCATCTCAGTGTGACACTTCTAATGCAGGTGTACTGGAGTGGACCCCAGATGAGACTACTCCTGATGTAGTCTACTATCAGGTATATTTTATAATTAACTGTCAAGGCTAATAAAAGACTCAAAATGGGGGGCCGTGGAATGAGGCTAGGCCAATTAAAATAATAGGAGTTGAAAAGGTTTTTTGTACTCTATAAACCTAAGGTATTTGAGCTCATCTCATGTTTAATTTTAAGGAATGATATCCTATAGCCAATTATGAGTAGTTTACATACCGTATAGCGGGTAAATTTGGCAAGAATTAAATTTGGTAAATTGGGGAAATATTTTTCAAATCGCCAAATTAAAAATTGCCAAACAGTTCTATATGCACACGCGCGCATATAAGCAATGCAGCGTGCGGAGCTAAATCGGCAAATATTAAATCACTAATCATGCTAAAATGCTAATTCGTCAAATTTTAAGCCTGCCAAATTTACCCACTATGTGGTATAAGTTTTCAGTGTGATGATACTGCTTGTGTGTGTATTATATGCAGTGTGCCACTCATTTGAATCTTGGTTGGAGAATCCTTGTCATCAATGAAGGAGATCCCGTGCCAGAACGTGATGGTGCCAAGGCTTTTGCCGGTTCCCTTGGTTTGACTGTTGCTATTGTTGCCATGGTTGTTGGAGTAGTATTGCAATACTAACATTATATGTAGTATTGAGCTGAGCACACATCGTACATGTGTTGATTTTATGTAACACTATTTTACTAAGTGTAATTAGCTGTGTAATTTTACATCAAGTGTACTTGACCTGTTTTAACAACTGTTACCATTGGCCCACTGAGTTGTTCCATACGTTGTTATTGTGCTGTCAATGGCAGTACTTATGCTAACCAATAATTTTAGACTGTACAATAATTATTGCACTATCCAGGAAACACAACTGCCATACAATACACCTTTGCTGTTCCATAATAGCCCCGTGGATGCACATCCTTGAGTAAAGTGGATAATGCTAATGTTCAAACTTTGGCAAATTGCTACTTGTTTTACAAAACCTGACATTATATCACCTACCAACTTTTTTGTTTGTTGGTGTAAGCATGCATGACTGCATGACATGTTTGTTACTGAGCACTAGTCTCGCTATCCCCAGACTCTCCGCAAGGAAAAGGATAGTCTGGTGAATTGCATTATACTACGTATACTTTTTGTTCCCTGTTACCAGAATCTGCCAATCTGGTAACCACTGCAATGTGTATTATAAGTGAGTGCATAGGTGAGTGTCAAGTATGTGAAGTAATCCTGGTTCGTAATGAATCTGATTATTACTATAGTGCAATGGGCCAACAGCTACTGAATTAAAAGCTTTCTCTAATGTACAGAAACAAGAATTGTTGGCAAATGAGTAGACTACACTGAAAAGTGGTCATGTGTGCAGGTAATTTTAGATATCTGGAGCTTTCAGCTTCAATTTCACTAGCTCTGACCAAATCAAAAGAACATGGCTTGATATCAAATGCTGTCCTGTTTTTTCAGCAGGTAGAGGGTCTCCATAGCCAAAGCATTTTTCCCTAGCAGTAAATGCAGCCATCATCATGAGTTACATGGACTCGCCGTTGAACACACACATGCATTCTTGCACCCTATTATCAAGAGTATAATTATACTTGCTAATATCAATAACTAAAATCACTACATTTTTTTTAGTCTGGGGTATTTTGATAACTATATTGGTTTAGTTTTTGCAAAATTAACTAAAACTAAATCTCTAATCATTAGTCTTCACTGGAAACATGCATCTGAACCTTGAGCTACCAATTTGACACACATCATCTGAAACACGTTTCAAGCTATAATTACATGAAGGTGTGTTTAAAGTAAACTAAAAGGGTGGCACAACAACTAATTAACTGAAGCATAGTATCAATAGTAAAACTAAACTAATACTAAAAATGGGCAACCAGTAAATAACTAGAACTAAACTAAAATTAATTAGCATTGTGGATGTACTAATGCGCATGCGTGCTAAATACCACAGACCACGTGGATAGAAATTAAAATCATACCCTATGATTATAGTTATTATATTATTAGAAGACTCAACTTTGAACTCTACCGAGGCAGCATATCAGTAGATGACTGTATTATAGTGTACGCGTCGAAGTTTGAGTACGAGTCTAAGTTGTATTTAGCCTCGGCCTGGGGACGATGCAGCAATGCTAGAGTTCAATACTTGTACTAGCGCCTGCTCGCGCACGCCGCCCGGCCCTGGTGAAATCAATGGATCATGGGCCCGGATCAGACAATTGCAAATCTAAATATGGTCATATTACGACACTGCTCATGAATATCATCCCACACAATAATCACCAGATATTGATTCAGTCAGTCACAAGCTGCAGCAAGAAGCAAGAACTGTGAAGATGGGTAAGTTTAAAGGAGACTCTGTAGATTATACTGTGTTAGTTAATTAGCTCAATTATATTTGATTTATACCATACTGTACAATTGTTTCCCAGCGGCAGAAGATATAAAAGTCAATGTTGCCTCTTGGGGCGCTGGTAACTTTGTGCACATGACCTACACCTCTCCTACGTCTCCAACAAGGACTGGATTGAACTTCATTTGTGGGCAAGATTATGTCTTCCATTGCAACCCTCGATATGATCAGCAGGTACAGCCATGCAGCAAACCCTGTAGACTATTGTACTTAAAATATTGCTATAATAATATCAATTTTTGTGCAAAAAATTTCACCATTTTTATTGCCCCGTGCAGGTTCTTGTGTTGAACACAAAAACCAATGGCCAATGGCAAGGAGAAGAACGACCCTCCAACTTCCCTCTGACCAAAGGTCAGCCCACGCAAATCACTGCAGCTGTCACTGACCGGACTATCGATGTCTATGGCAACAGGAAGCAGTTTTCCTACTCTTACAACCATCGCTACGATGTGAACAGAGTCAACCAGGTCCACTGCTATGGAAAGGGAGTACCCTGCAAAGTGTGGGTTGGAAAGGTGAGACCAACAATGAATGATAGATGGTCAGATAATAATCCACCCCTTTTCCCCCAATATGGCCAAGTCACTACCAGTATTCCTTGTCTTTTCTCAATGGCTATGTACACTACATGTTCTTGTGGTGGCTAATTCTTCTAATCAGATTCTTAGAATCAGATCTGCACTATGCACATATTAAATTTTTCTAAATTTTTCTGACACAGGCCCTTCCAGACTTTGAGGTTGGTAGGGTAGTCTACATCAAGGGTACGGCTCCAACAGAGACAGGCTTTAATATGGACTTGGTTGGTGCCCTCCCACACAACTACAAGACCGACGATTTTGCATTTCACATGGGTGTGAGGTACCGTGAAAATGTGGTGGTACGTAACCATAAGCACGACGAAAAGTGGGGACAAGAGGAAAGGGGCGGAGGCATGCCATTCACTCCTGGACAAGTGAGCTACAACTAGTGACTTGTAGTTAATAGCCAATACAATGTGTACATTGATTTGTATTGTACCATGCACAAAGGTCTCATTGACCCTTTAACCAAGCAGCTGTGTTTATACACAGAGCTTGACAATGCAAGTATAGATAAATTAATATATCAATAACACAAATTCCTCCTTTCCCTACCGCATATAGCCCTTCACGATGACAGTGGTGGCACAGAAGCATGGCTTTGAAGTTGGTGTGAATGGCAGTCACTTCTGCTCCTTCAATTACAGGATGTCACTCGACAGGGACATGTCTGTGGAGTTCATTCGTCTGCCCCACATTGAGAAGATTGAGTACTACTAGAGTGTGCTAGCTAGCTGTACTGACCACAAAACTTGATTTTGTGCTGAATTTAGTATATTTTTGTGTGTTTACATGACTTTGTAGATTGAGTTTTAAAATCTAGGCCAGTACCTTGAAATTTGGACAGTTTGTGTGCTAATGAAATTTTAGAAGAATTTGAAACATTAACAAACTACTATAACTTTAGTACATGGCCAATATATGCTATAAGTATGGGGGATAATAATTATGTAGCATACAGTCCAAGCAGATAAATATTGGGGCAATAAAAATTAAGTTTATAATTCTGCAACACGTGAAACCTTGACAAGCCAGCTAGACATCTTATGTTATTTTGCTCCATCAATAACACCAGAGTGCATCAACACACTCCCCCATAGACACAATGTAGTCATGGAGAGGTGCTGAAATTGGCTGTGACAAGTTGGCAGGTTTGTCAACAGTAAGTTCAGATAATACTCTTTTAGCTAATTGGCTGTGACAAGTTGGAATCGATCTGGCGTGTTTATCAAAAGTACAGGTAATGCACCTTTATTACACTTGCAACACTATATATCATGTCTCCAGAGTCCAGATTAGCTAGATCTGTGAGTAAACACTGTGCACTCACTTTCAGAATGGGAATTGCAGTGAATGTCATGCACACTCAAAACACAAATGATGTTATTTTCTATTCAGATGCATGCGACTGGTATTTACATGCACACATATTATACAATGTTGTGATCATTTATTATACACATACATATCGACTTAAACTATGGATTACCATTTGAATTCAATGCCAGTTTTTACTGCTGTAGAAACTACCAAAGCATGTACAATTAAGAAGCCAGATTACTTTGATACTATACTACAAATTATAGTTGCATGACCCTTAAGTGGGGGGCACTTGATGCATGGTGGAGTGCCACATATACACATGCAACTAGTTTGTTTGCCATTGACCCCCTGTGACCCCTAGCTACTCTATTGTCACCTCCACCCATGCAGTAACCGGCAATTTGCCAATTAAAAACTTTGGTTACTAGGTGATGGCAAACAAATTAAAGTACAACAATTATAACACTATTGTATACACTTTCGGCAAAGACTACTTTCATTTTTTTATTACAAAGTTTCATAATTGCCGGTGTGCTGATACAAATTACATCAATAATTATTAGCAGTATAGAGAGCTAGAGTGATGTTGGAGGAAAAGTATTACAGAAACACCAGCCTCTAGCAAACTTTCTGGAATTTGAACTGACTATATATCTCTGTCAAGACTAAACTAAGGTGACATCTTTATTGAGCAGTACTATTTCTCAAATATACATACAAATTAAATGATGATAATCCCTCCATGAACACTGAGTCTCTATATCCACCCACCAATTTAAACACACACAACCACCACGTACCCACTATATATACACACACAAACACGCACACACACACACACACACACACACACACACACACACACACACACACACACACACACACACACACACACACACATTGGGGTGGCCTGGTGCCTTGTTCACCATTGACTCTGACTCACAACCCATGGGTAGGCGGCTCGAGTCCCTCCAGTGCCACAGGTATTTGTTTCCCATTTTCTCTTTCGAGCTCTGCCTAGGAGTTAACTCAGCTCTACCCCAAAAAATGAGGAGGAAATGTACGCCGTCGGTCCCGGGGGACCTGCATTCATTAGCCCTAGGCTATTTGCAGGCCCTCGTTAGCCACAATTGTGGTAAACCCGAAGGGGCACTTAAAAAAAAATAAACAATACTTCAAGTGGACAGCATGAGGGCTGCAAGCACGAATCCTGTCCATTTAGTAATTTGTTGAAAGTTTACATTGGACATGATTTTTTTTTCAAATGAATCACATGTTATATACTAGTATAAAGTATATAGGTAAAAAGGTATAAAGTATATAGGTAAATAGTATTATTCCCACTAATAATTCATAACACTTGTTATGAGCTATAAATAATATCCATGGCTCTAGCAATGCAAAGGCAGTGTATATCAGTTCCAGCTTGAGCTGCTGATATTGACAAGTTTGCCATTGCTCTCATCTTCTCTTTCCATGACATAGCCAACCCAGGCATGCAATTACACATGTGCACATGCACAGTCAGTATTTATATGGCCTAAGCTCTAGCATCTTCACAACATTCCAGTTCTATTCCAGAAGAGATGTCAATACAGCTGAGAAAAGCATGTCAACATTTCCATGCCCTTGTCAAACATATGTCAGGAATCCTACAACCAATCTGGATAAGATTCAATCAGTCCAAGGAATACCTTTAAGGCTTACAACTGATCATACAATAAATTTATATGAAGATGAAAGTATTTTTGTGGCATACTATTATGATAATGACTATTATTCCAGGAATCCTCAAATTGAAAGTATGCTGTGGTGCATACTCCTCAGTGTGTGTTTGTTTTCAGGCCCATTGGGAGGGGGGGTGCAAGGGGGTGCAAGTGCACCCCCCTTTTGAAGCAAAAGGAAGAACTAATTAAGTCTCAGGCATAATCGTAAAACGTTAAATTAGTCATTAAAGATGTTAAATCCCAGAATGCACCAGAATTCAATCAAATTAGCCTAAATTTGTAAATATTCTGGGGGAGCATGCACCCAGACCCCCCTAGATTTTATACTGTTTAATGTGACACCTTCGGCAGTCGATATATGCACCCCCCTTTCAAGAATCCTGGATACGGGCCTGGTTTTCTGATGTATTAACTTTTATCAGTGGTAGATTGTATGCTAGTACTAATATTTGTGAACTGGCATCTTGCAAGCATCACACTTATACATCAGTATAACTATTAGTTAGGCATAAGCCACGCCCATTTAGTATGTACACGCCGAGGGATAATTATGCATTGTTATGACATAGATAGTATAGACTGACGTAACCTTATACGTATAGTTGGATAGTTTATAATATCTATGATGAAAAAATAGGTTTATATTATCAGCAACATGTGTTACTGTGCCTAGAGCATGTGGCAATGCAACACCTATAAAAGGTCAAAGTTCAAGGTTAGAGATGACGACATGACTTCTCTTGTTGAAATCTTTTCCACATGTAAACAAATACTAGTATTCCAGTTATTGCAACACCAACCACTGCTAGAGACACTGCATTATAATGAAATTACAATTAGACTTCATTGGAGAATTTGGAACAAACCTTCTTCCCCCGCACCCCCCTCCCCCCAACAGTTACACTTACGGAGTATACTAAAGAACACCCACATTAGTGTGTTGTATAGACGCACTTCACCCAATCCACTGTCAAGAAGGAATTGTGTGAATTCTTGAGTTGGAACAGAATGCTGATAATACAAATTAAAGAGAAACAGACACCAACCAATGCATGATACAATGTACTAGCTAGAAAGAAATATCGTTGACAATTTACCTCTTTGATGTATAGGATAGGTACATAGATTGTCCCATCAATGTTTTCAAGTTGGCTGCAATGTAAGTTTAATCATTCGAATTCCTTCACATGTACTATGATCTTTTAAACTTACAGAAAGTCATCCGATTGATTGACTTGAGCATTAATTTGAATGAGAGTTTGGAACTGTAAGTTAGCTCCTGTGAGTGGCTCAACAACAATCTTGCTTTCGTGGAGCTCTCTGTCTGGTATAAGACCACCCACCCTCTGTAGCAGCTCAGGATCACCATCCAGGAAGTGTGGTTTACTACCAAACACTGGCACTTCTGGGAATTGTGTAGGCCCAAGAAAGAACATACCATCAGGACACCATGACCCCCACCGAGCATTTTCAGGATTGGTGAATGCACTCTCAAAAGTAGAGTTTGGTAGATGATATTGTATTCCTTCGATGCCATTGACCATTGTTCTACCAACTGGGACTAGCTGAAATGAGCGTATCGCATCTTCAACAAACACTTCCAGTTCTTCGCTGCCTTGTAAGAGAGGCTGAAAGAGCAGCCCCTCTGTTCCATTAATGCCATTGGCACCCATTCCATTGGGCCATATCTCCACAGAACCAACATTTCCCTTCCACTGTACGAACTTCCCAATGTCTCGAATGTTTCCAGCTCCAGTGTAGATGGTACTAGGGAGGGAGTCATTCACAGAGTTGTTGACCTGAATGGACACATACGTTCTGGGATAGTTCATGTTGAGTACTCTGAGGAGAAAGTTACTGTTGAGCTCTTCAACAAGATCATCAGTGTAGTTCCATGCAAGGGGAGTTGCAGGCTGACAAACATAGAGCTGTGCATCTGTTCTAGCAAAGACGGCATTTTCTAGAAATTCGTCACTGAGTCCACTAAAGAGGGGAATATCCCCACCATCAATTGCTCTTTGCAACTGTGCAACAGCAGCCTGAAGATACATAATAACAACAAAACAGCAATTAATTTTACTATTATAGTGAATGTGGTCCACCTAAGTAATTGAAGGTGGTGTATGAGCTATGAAGAAGTTTAGAGATGATTTCACCACAAACGCATATTAAGGAGGTCAAAGTAACATCAAGCTTACCACCAATGGCAGGTTGATAGTACAAATATGGTCACTCTCCTTAAGGCCATCTCCACTTGTTTCTTCATTGAAATGAAATAATCTTGTCTGGTTGAATGTCAGAAGGGTACCATCCTCAGAAAAATTTAGAAGAGTTTTTGTGCGGATTTCACTATAAAAGTGATGAAATCATCGCATGTATGTGTGTGTGTGTGTGTCTGTGTGTGCATGTGTGTGTGTAGGTGTGAGAGCCTGTGAGAGAAAGTTCTGTACGTAACTTATATAGGTCACATAATCATGCATGATCGTACTTCCATACAGCTATCCTTCCTATATGCATATAGCTGCTACCAATCCTTTAAGAGGAATCAACACTACTTAAATGGTAGCCACAAAAGGATATGGGTGTTGGATAACTTAATTGGATGTGGATTTGCAAGGACAATATTGATTGTTGCTGAGAATAAAAAATATCTTGAATGCTGCCAAGGTGTTTACTCCACAGTCATAGTTTATAAAGTCTATGTCTATTAATGCAGCATTTTATGTATATCCTAGCTTGTTCTCAGGCTCTCTCCTAACTGCCAAAAAATAAGAAGGAAGTGCATGAAAGAGCTTGGGGCATGTGCAAAATCATGCATGTGAATGACATAAGCTGTAGTAAAATGCCATACAACTCTCTATTATCTTTTTTACCTGACTTTGTGTACCATGCAGGCTCTAGCTTTCCCTTTATTCTTCAGTGGTTAACATTTGCAGGGAGCATGAGTCTGGGGACAAAGCTAGTGTTTGAAGTATAAACCAGGATGAAAAGTAGGGCTATCAGCAAAGTTATTGTCCAAATTTGGAGAGGTGTGTATGCATGTGTAGCTCACAATGTAATTTTTAATGATTACTTCATCTTTTGAAGCTCTATCAATATGTTGTGATGTACACATAGAACACCTTGAAATCCAGTGATACTACTCTTTATATGGCATTAAGAGTGCAGCTGGAGGTCAATTAGTTAATTTTGTTGACTTAATGTACAAAAATTTTAATAAGAACAACCAACCAGTAAATGCAGCAAAAGCATGACCTTGGGCCATTGGGCAGATATGTTGAATGAAAGTGCTCACTGATAAAACACTTACCTGTAGCTGTATGGTCCAATCTCAATCAGGTTGGGTTTAGCTCCAGCTTGAAACTCTTCTGGGTTTGTTAGATTAAAGAAGTAGATATCTTTAAATATTGGCACAGAGGGACTGAGAAGTTGTTCGAAAGTTGCACTGCCTTCCTGAATGACCACCCTCTATTAAAGTATAGTACAGAACAAGTATATTGTTGTATTTATAAAATGACAAAGGTATTTATCACTCACAGCCATGCATTGAACTGTAATACCTCTTCAACTTGGTGTTCCAGTATTGTTGGGAAAACTAGAACAAGAACAACTGCGGAGCACAACAGTAACACAGCACTGACAGTGCAGCAGATAGAGAAGGAGCACAGACAGAAGGTACTTTTACTAGAAGACAGCATTGTTGACCATTGACAATACTAGTGATACACTTCCACAAATTAATGTTATATAGGAAAAGCATACAAATGCAACGACCATTTCCATATCTACAATTTTGTACTGAAGCTCTCTATTTGTGATAATATAGCATAAATTATGTATAACACAAAAAATTGTTTACTCTATTGATTTAGATGATGCATTTGACACATTTGAATTTTTTTTTGTTTAGCTATGGGTTTTTGTGTTTCAATGATTCCACTTGGAAGGTTCTTTGGATTGACAAAGACATGCCCATTGTCCAACATAAATTCACCACCACTTGGGGAATTCTGCACATCAGTCCTTAAATATATTGGCTCAACTTTGATGAGTTCCTTTACTGAAGCAAGCATAGCATTTACTGTAGGAGTGTTCTTGTGGATGATGGTCTTGTGCAGCTTAGTGAGATTGAGAGCTTCGAGAGTCCTCTTCTGCCAGTAAGGTCTGCCTATTCCACTTCGAATTAACGTCACTCCATGGAGCATGTTGGGAACTTTACCAGCCATCTCTGATAAACCTTTTCTTCTCTCTTTCTAGAACAAGTCTCTGGGTCTTGCTGATAAACAAACCACGTGGGTAGGGGTGGAGCACTACACTTTGCACGTGTCCATCACAAGACCTTTCGTTTGCAACTGACCAATGAAATCGCCTGGAGTGAAAATCAAAAAAGACGTTTATACTTCTGTTTGTTTGACTTTGAGGGATTACAGATCATGTCTGACAATGAATCAGTGGAGACAGGGAGAACCTCTCCCATTCCTGGTACTGGAGGTAGACACGAGAAATCTCTCGGGTTGTTGACTTCCAAGTTTGTTGACTTGTTGCAAGGAGCTGAAGGAGGGGTGCTTGACTTGAAGAAGGTACTCATATGAACTATAGCTAGTATCTCACAACTTGACAAGCATACATAGTCCACTTTTTGTGTGTGTGTGGGTATTTGTACTGAGTTTGAGCTTGACTATGGTTTGTTTTTGAAACTAGGCAGCTAACATGTTGGATGTGAAACAAAAGCGACGGATATATGATATCACTAATGTACTAGAAGGCATTGGTTTGATTCAGAAAGAAACCAAGAACACAATCAAGTGGATGTAAGTGTAGCAAGTGGACTATAATATACTTTCGTGTAAAGGTTCTTAGCTTTTTGGCAAGGATGGGCACTCATGATGATAGCAGCTAGACTGTACCAGAGCACCACAGGCTTTTGATACCTTTATGAGTGCTTGCTGTCAGTGTATGTCATATGCGTACATGTTTATTTCGTGACGAGAGAGGAATACATAATATGTTTATTACTTTAGGGGGAGCACACAGTCTGGAAATACCAGCGCTGCTCTGGCCCATCTGGAACAGCTGAGATCACATAAGGAGGCTCTGGAATGGGAGGAGAAGAAGCTGGATGAGCAATACAGACAGATGGAGCAGTGTCTAAAGAATGTCACAGAGGACACTCACAATGATGAATATCCTTTAATCATTGCCATGGTTCCTAGGTCCTCCCTCCGGTGTACCCTGTATATCAAAGAGGAGAGAAGGCTTTGTTTGTGTGTTGCACCTTAGGAGGAGAACCAGGGAATAAGGCCATTACTAACTGATTGTTTTTTCTTTAACTATCTCTCACATTAGCGTTTGTGACTCATGATGATGTCGGTCAACTGTCACCATTTAAAGGTAGGACTCTAAATACAAAATGTTGCAAAGCATTATTCTATTGTTTTCATTTATTCAGACAATACAGTGATGGCTATTCAAGCCCCAGTTGGAACCCAACTGCGAGCTGAAAGGGTTAGTTTTTTGTTGTTGTTTTGTGTTGTCATTATAATATTCTACATAATATCTGGACTCATTGTATAGGATCGTGGTACCTTTCGTATGCACCTTAAGAGCCACTCTGGACCGATACAAGTGCTAGTACTAAACTCTGACGATTCTTCATTGTGTAACATGCAAACCATATCGCCACCATTGCAGTCAACCAGCACCACAACCACCTCACAATCAGAGGGCACAACAGAGAGGACTGAAAGAGGAGAATTACAAGCCACTAAATGCTCACAGTTGGAAGAAGGATCAGAAGCCTCTACCACTGCTGCTCCTGGTGGTAGTGGCAGTAGTGCTGAAGTGAGTGCATCTTTGTCCTTGGAAGAACTGATAAAGAATGTTGTTGCGTCCGGTGTCTGCTTGAGACAAAACAGTGAGCAAGAAAATACAGATGATGATGTGATCAAGGAGGGGGAAACCCCCATGGAAGTTGATTCGGTTCCTATACCTGGAGCTGGTACTGGTGGTGTGACTGTCTCTTCAAGTTTGTCTCCGACCTCACAATCACAGGTGGTGGAAGCAATTACCAGTACATCACACAGTGAAAGAGGTGAGAAAATGGTGTATTGTCTTTTTGATGTTGAGTATTGTGGTGGGTAGTCCTTCCTTGAGTGACAATGGAAACTGTGTGTCAGTAATGTTCACTTCCTTGGTGCTAAGCAACAGGAAATCAATCTTATATTTCAAGGAAGTGGGCTGGAGAGAAAAAAAAAGTGGTGGGTGGAAGAATTTATATAAGATAAGATGTACAAAGTAGTGTTGATTGTGACCAATTCACTAAGATTCTATCACAGCTTCATAAGTATCCATGATTCTATTATTAATTTTTATGATGCATTTATCTACTAGATCAAAGCAGTGAAGCAATAAAAGAACCCGAAGTTGTTCCAAGTGAGTCATCGCTCTGCTCTAAGAGAACATGTTATCATTGCCCTCTATTCTAGATGCAGTACCTGTGCTCAAGTTGTCTCCAGCACCTGGTGAGAAAGACTATTTCTATCATCTTGATGACAGAGAGGGGTTGAAGGAACTCTTTGACATCAGAAAACAAACTGCTTCTTCCCCAGCTTAATGAGTTGTGTGCCTTAGCCATGATTGTACAACTTTGACACATTGTTCCACTCTTCAATCTCATGCCTTCTCTTTTCTTTTTGATTTTGTATTGAACTTGTTGATAAGCATGCATCTTTATTTGCAGCAGTTTTTGTATACTAGCGATCCTTACCGCATTGTAAATGACGTAATCAGCTTGGTGAGCCGATGATTGACATCAGACATGAACACAATGAAGTCCTCAGCGGCTGAGCCTTTTTATAGACTAGTTATGTATCTACTATACGTACATATATTAAATTTATTACAGTTTAACTATTATGCCCATGCAGTTGTAGAGAAAATTATATTCTTCAGAAAGCTTGTGCTATAATTTACTTGAAATGGATTTAACAACAATGATATATATAAATATAATATGCCTGATAATATGATACAGTTGAAGTCTGTTTAAGTGATATGTTTGAATACAGAATGAAGATGATCCTGGACTGATCTGAATGTATAAAAATTGCTAAATTTGTTTTAAAAACTAAGTTATGTATACGTCGGAGAANGCTGTTGGTAAGTTGGTCTGTGTTTAGTCCTGTAGTTTCAAGGCAGAAGATAGGCGAAATAAGCCATGTGTGTTGTCACGTGGTCTAAATGTTGAGCACCTAGTACAAACCATCTACTTCATGAGCCTGCCAATGGGGATTGTTGGTTTATGCGTTCTCGTGGCCTTAGGAATTGAGCTTCTTCTCTAGACATTACACCCTCCTTGACTCTGACATACATTATTAGGCTCCTAGTTTTCACAAGCAGACACATGGTACAAGGGGTGGTCACGAACCATACCCGCTGTACTAACACCGCAACCGGGATCAAAATTTGATCCCGTCCAATTTTTAGCTGACCTGTTCACCACTTTGACCTTGATCGTGATAAATGTTGAACTTTGACCCACGAAAACATGCTATTTGCAGCTAATGACCTTTGACCGTTGATTGAAAGCGAACAGTAGAGCTTTCTTGATCCTTGATGGGGCCAATTTTTGTTACTTTGACCCCTTGATCGCTCTTGATCCCGGTCGCGGGTGTTAGTACAGCAGGTATGGTCGTGACCACCCCTTGTGGTAGCTACTTGACTATATACTTGAGTTCTCTATCTTGTTCTCACATACACCTAGAAAACCATCCAAGCCCTTCATATTTTTTACACCCCCTCCATATTTGCACTCTGCTTCCCAGCACCCCTAGTCCCGTTGTTTACCATAGATAATACTCTCTAGCCAGAAATATATTATCTGAATATATACATTATCAGGATTCTATGGTTGTACCTAACCACGACCACTTTTTTTCACAGTTATTTCGAATCTCAACACACTTGTGCTCCGTCATGGATCCTAATCTGACGAGTAAAGAAATTCGACAAATTTTTATCGACTACTTTTTGCAAGTGATCACAAATATGTTCACACTTCGTCCACGGTGCCTCACGATGACCCATCGCTACTGTTTGCCAATGCTGGAATGAACCAGGTCAGACTTGACCGCCTCTCCTCGATTGATACGTACCACTCTGTCGTAATAATTAACTTAACCTCTCCCGTGTTGTACGCATACAAACCACACTGTGTATTTGTGCATAGAGTACTAATCTTGTTAATTATGATTACTGGGAGGCAATGATGATAATTTTGTTTTGCCCGTGTATCTACATAGACATGTACATATCGATCACCATGGTAACTATTTATATACAGCATGTACATGTGCAACCAGTTATAGCTAATGTTTGTGATTCTAAGCTTTCCAATGGGAGCAAGGCTATTGTTTGGTTTATATTGAAGTGGTATCAGTTGTCATCCGATTCCTTTGGCTTGGAGCCTGATGAAAAAGAATTACAGCAGTTTAGTGATGAAATTAACTTCACTGTTGAAACACAAGCATGGTTTTGAAGTGAAACGCGTAATCAATAGGCAAGTAGTAGTGTCTGGAAGCTCAGCAACACAAAGGAGGGTTTTATTGGGTATCATCCAGCTTGTGAAGGTGGCGTATGATTCCCTCAATTACCGTTTGGATGCAACGTGAAGTGCTTAGCTACTGGTATGCACAAGACTTTTGTCTGTGATTGGAACGCTTTTAAACAATAAGGACTAATCAATGAATGTAAGTTGCAGAACAAAATACCACCTCTATGGGATGAAATTCCTTCGCCATTCTGTCTCAGGCTCTGCTTGTTGTTTTGAACTCTTCTGCTGCGATCACGTGTGTGTATGTGTGTGTGTGTGTGTGTGTGTGTGCACCTGTGTCGGTTGGTGGGTGGGTGGGGTGTGGTCTATCCTTATCAGTAATAAGCTTGTGAGTGGATAATTGTGACTTGTATGCATAAACAAAAAGGTCTTTGTGAATTAGCAGTTTAAGCGTGTGTGGTTCTTTGGTTAATTGATCATTTGTACTCGATTGTTTGTGCGATACTTGGTGTACATGTAAACTCCTCAAAATGTGATAACCTCACAAATCCTGCAGGCCAATCGTTGGGATTCAAGTTGATTTAGCTTAAAGTGTTTCCTTGCCTAGATGTGGTCATTTGTGATGTGATTTAACTGGCAGTCATTTTAAACCGGCTGTGTGCTTGTGCACGTGTGCGTCCATTCGAGTGTAAATGTGTACCTGAGGGTATGCACATATCTTTTCCTGTGTATTGGATATTCATATCAGAGGTCACAACATGTCATCGATTATACTTTCTATCTCTGAATGCATAGCTATGACACGCTTCATCCTTAGCAGAGGCCAGTCCTTGTACCTCCTGTGCCCTGTGTGACTCAGAGCAAAAATCACCTTTACCATGCCTCTCTGTGGATGTGTTGAGAAACCCCCCTCCCTCCAGTCTCAAGTCTTAAGGGCTGCGTACTTTCAAAGAGTTAATAACTGTTTATAACTGTGTGTTTATGCTTTAAGGGGAAGTGTATGAATAAATTTCCACTTGTAGGTTCTGTAATTAGTGGAGAACTCTCTTTTGCCTAATAAACTCAATTCACCTGGTCTTCCTTAGGCTAATTTTGTTGATATGGATGTACATGCATAATCAAACTCCCCTCTACTATTTTTAGACTTTTGTACTGTCAGCTTTTGCGGCGTGCTCCAAATATAGTTCCCGTCGTCAGTCACTCAAAATGGTCATTCAATCGTACACCTATTGCTTCTTCACTAGCACAGTTGCTTCCTCCCCTTCTAGTACCATAGCCCTGAGCATGCAAACACAATGTTAAGTAAGATATGTTTGGACTCTAGGAGAAGTCCTTCACTTCACAACCAGCACTCTNCTCTTTAGCCCTTCACCTAAAGCCCCCCCCCCCCCCTGAATGACTATCATTGATGGCTTAGAAGGGTTTCCATTCAGATGTGCTGTATCACTGCACATTTACTTAAGCCTATACTGTTATTGCTCATTAATTTGATTGGGACAAGGCCTCTGTTTGCTACCTAGGGGTGTCAAAGGTCAAACTAGTGATGGAATGGTAGCCTGTTGGCATTAATTAAGGACCGTATTAGGCTTGGGATTGTACTTAGGGGATTTCCAAGGCGGGGATTAATATAAACAAATTATCGCTCGTTGGTGCAGTCATATAAGTTGATAATGCATCTTGTTGGTCGATTGATTGCAAATTAGCGCCCGAGGGATGCGTATGTACATGGTACGTTGATATGCTTTTGATGGCATTTGTGGATAATGTTCGAAGCATGTGTTATTTGTTCATTCTCATGCATACACCACTAGAGTTCCCCCAGAGAGAGTTCTGCCTTTTGGAACTAAAGATAACTTCTGGGAGATGGGTACGCCCCTTACAAATTAAATTAATCAGTATGCCAATAAAATTTCCAATGCAATGTGAATATTGAGTATAACAATAGAGTTCAGAGTGTGATTGAGCCTGTAAGTTTTTTTGTTTTTTTTTGGATTAGTGAGCTTTATTGTTAGTAGGATCTAAACAAGTTGAACAATCTGTATAATTTACAAGCCTCGAAGCTTAACCCTCTCTGAATCTGGGGGGGAAAAAATTGCAGGTGATGTTGGACCATGTGGCCCCTGTACCGAGATCCACTATGATAGAATAGGAGGGAGGGAAGTACCTCATCTGGTCAACGTGGATGACCCGGAGGTACTGGAAGTGTGGAACCTTGTTTTCACGCAGTTCAACAGGTTAGTTGCCGGGTGTTTTGTTTCTGTGCTGTCAATGCACATTTGTGTTCATTGTTGATATTAATTGAGACTATTAAGTAGCAATGTTTGAAAATTTATGAAGACACTTTCACTTACGAATTCAATGGCTTTGTTGCTTAATTTGAATTTGAGGATTTTATGTAGTTTTGTAATAGTCTTACTGGGTAACAATTAAATGACACCATTGCACTCTCGTAGTTTGTAATATTTGTGTGTGTGTTTGAAAACAAAGGTGTGTAATTTACATAGGAAATGAGGAGTTAGGGAAACAGCACCTTATTCGTCCAGACATTGACCAATGAAGGAATGTTCCATTGTGGTGAATGGTTGATTGAGCTTCTCTAGCCTAGAAACTTGGGAATTGTTTACTATGTAATAACTACTAGTGGTGGTTGGGGGAGTACTCCACACGAGCAGTGAGTGTGTGCATCTGCAACCTCCTCTGACCTTGAATGTCATCTCCTGTGACTTGTGCAAGTTGGAGTGATCTCTCCACCTCGCCACTGGATGTTGCGAAGGGACTTGCTGGTCGTGAGCTAATGAATGATATTGCGGTATATAGTTTCACTCAGTGATATGATGTGTGTGTGTTCATGTGTACGTATGTGAGGTGAGGCTGTGGTCTGGTGGTATTGATAATAGGCTGACCACAAACAGTTGAAGTAACTAGGCAGGTGATTATGAATAACAGTGATAATAATATCATGCAGTTCATGATTTCAAACGTTTAGGTTGACATTCATAAATAAACATAATGGGTGAAACTGTGTGGTTGCTGGTTTCTAAGGTAGCCTGCTAAGTGTTGCTACAGTGCCTGTTCTGGTGGTGTGTATGTGTGTGTGTGTGTGTGTGTGTGTGTGTGTGTGTGTGTGTGTGTNGTGTGTGTGTGTGTGTGTGTGTGTGTGTGTGTGTGTGTGTGTGTGTGTGCCAGTGGGTAAGAATGCTATAACAGGAAGTAAGCACCTACAATGCAGGTTGATTAGTGATGTACTGTCTTCTACCTTTAATTATTCTTAGCTACATGTACTTCCTAGGGGCTGTATTCTGCATATATGGTAAACTGTGCAGCATATTCTAATCATAATGCATATTTGAGTTGGTTGGTAATTGGAATCTCATTTCATCTCTTGAGCCTGGCTAAATTTCCTGACATGTTGACAGCTGCTGGTTGTATGCAGGGGGTGGATGTGACTTCATCCTCTGGAGCTTGGGCATATGTGTGATCCACATAGTGTTGCAAGAGCTCTAAACATATTGCTCAAGTATTGCTATGTACAAAGTTTTATGCGTGTATTGTATTGGTATCCCCCTCCATTGTGTGCTACGAGGAAGTGTCCTGGTAAGAGTGTTTCTGTGGTTCCTGCCATCACAGCTGCTCTGACTGGCCTGATCTAATTATGCAAACCTTTTCCTGTGAAGAAAAATTAACTTTTTTCCTTATGTGGAAATTACCAACGTTTCTTAAATGTCTTGAGAAGATTATTAGAAAACTGTGTTCAAGTCAAGAGTAGTGGAAGTGAGATAAGATTCCTTAGGAATTGCCCCAATTCCACTAGTTGCTGTGTAACCTGTCCTCTCCGATGCTTCCATCCTGTGCCTGTCTTGTCTCCAGCTGTGATTGTGTTGCCCGCTGTATTGTGGCCCTCAGCTGGTGTCGGCTGGTGTCAGAGACAACTGGCTCCATTGCACCATCTCTGCGTGTAATCTACCTTGCACATACCAGCTAGTATTTGGTTTGTGAATGGTGTGAAGCCTAATTGACGTGGAAATTGCCTGCATGCTGTATGTGAATGCCTCGGAGAGCTTACTTTGTATCCATGTAGGCTCGTGTCTCACTCGTGTTTGTTGTGATGAAATTTTACCCTGCTAATAGAGTTACTACTATTGGGTAGTGCAGAGAGTGGGCCACTTCCTTCTTGCTTCTCCACCCTTACTGACTGTAACCTCATAGTGTGTGTGTGTTCACTGTATGCACTGTAGCTATGTACTGTGTAGCCATGAAAGGTGTTCAACTTCGAAGCGACTGACACCCTATCTTAAGGAATGTGCCAATATTGATAGTATCCCATGCCTCTGTTTACACTGGCTCTGTGAAGATGAGATGAGTCTCTTTCTCTTTGAAAGAACTATCATTTTACTTCCATCCAATTACCACTGTGAACTCATTAAGAAAACTGAAATTCCTGCTCCCTTACTGAAATGCTTGTGTTTATATGCAACTATGTTGGTAAGCCTTTGTTCTCTGGTGAGCAGTTGTCCTCTGTGGTGAACTTCCTGGTCCTAGCAGGAAGTCAAGAATCCTTTCAGCTGCTGATGGTTAAAAATGCCAAAATTTTACACCATTTAGTCTATGAGATTTTCTCTTCTTTTTTAAATTTTGTTAGTAGTTTTTTTTTGCTGGTGTTATGTTTACATCAGATATTTGTTGTTGTTTTTTATGGTAAACAAAATGTATTGAGCTATATGCAGTCGTGCTGTTAATTGTACTACTCAGACAACAACCACACCAAATGCACTCAGAGACGTTGGTACACTGTAAACACTTCAACTGCCCCAAGTATAGTATGCATAATGATGTCAGTTCGTCTTATATTATTGTAGCACCATAAACTGCAACAAACAAGTTAAGCATGGCATTACTGCTATTCACACTAGCTTGCTTGCCAGAAGCAGTTCTCATGAAATAATTATTACTGGTGTTTATCGTTGCCATAGAGTCACTCATGGAACTTTTCCATACGTGCATTTGTCTGTTAGTCTGAGTGCTACACACACACATTGGCCTTAACACTCTAGAGAGCTCATTCAACATGTCTGCTACACTGATTTCAGCAATTGGTCTTCTCTTACAAGAAGAACATCTCACTCTCTTTGATCTCCAATTACCGTCAACATCCCAGTCCAACTGCCTTGGGCTTTGGCCAGATGAACCATGTACCCCGTTGTGTGTGTACCCAACAACTTCTCGTCGATCGATATGGGCATATGGCCCACTACATACATAGTGTGCTACTCTATTGGCTGTGTAATGGGATGTTGTGTTGAGTCTGTTGCTTGATGGCTTCTAATGTGCCAGGAAAAACGGATCAAATATGTTTGATCACACGGTGTTTGCCTTCTCTGGAGAGTGTGCGTGATGTGTTGACTGTTTCCAAGTTAAGACTGCATTCTCCTTTCTTTCACGGCCAATCACTGATGATCTGTTGGTAACTTAAGTCGTACACACAATACAATGGCTTGCGTGTGCAGCTAGCTCTTATGCACGTGCATGTGCCACTAGTGTTTATCCACTCGTAATTATGCATGCATGTCTATTGTTGTTGTTGTTGTTGTTGCTACGGTTCCAGTGGCCTCTGCCACACCCTCCTGCTCTTCAGCCAAACAGCATACTTTGCTTGTGGCCGTTCACTGGTGCTACTTGGCTTTCATATCTCAAACATAATTACGTGGTTTATTGATGGACTGTATGTGATGTTGGCTGCTCAATTGGCAATGGCATCCTCTCTTGGAGGTCACTGCTAATAAACATCTCTTGTTCCTAAATCTACTTACGCACAACTCACCTCACCTCACCTCGGCATGCTCCATGCATGCGTGAAGCCAAGCGTGTGTGAGAGTGTGCTTGTTTGCCGCGCACAATCGACATGACAACAGTGCTATTTGAATGCGATGTATTTGCGTACTTGTTTGTTTTTTTGTGTGTGTGAATGCTATTTGCTATTTGTGCCACTAATGGTGTCATAATGTGCTCTAGAAATGCATGGAGTACGTGCGTTGCCCATCAAGGTGCATTAAGCCCTCCCATAGTGGCCCATCTGGAGTAGACATTCCTGACTGAAAGAGACTTTTCATAAACTTCTTATTTTGGTATTGGGTATCCGGTAGACTCAAGTGGAGTTGCATAATGTTGCATAACCGCTTGGCATTCCTTCACTGATTCTCCACCATTGGCGTGTAGCGTTGTGATGGTAATTGCCATGACCAACCTGTTGTGCGTGGTGGTGTGTTTATTTCAACTTATTACAGGGGCTGTGGTGCTTGCCCATTTCTCAATTTACAGAATATGTATAACGATTGTGTGCTGAGCTGTAAAAGGCGCAGTTCTCATGTATGAGAAAAAATGAGTGCTATTTTTGCTTGGCGCTGGGTTTTGTAAACTCACCCTCACGGTTCGGAGTGTACTATTCAGGGAGTGTGTCTTATATGAAGTTGTTGTTGTATCTTTGATGAATGGGATTTGTTGTTTGGTCATTTGGTTGTTAGTGGGTGTGTGAAAAGCTGCAATGTCAACTCTCCTTGGCCGTTGACGTAGTAACGTACTCGTAACTCAACACCTACTCCTGTTGCCTGCCCTAGCAATAACAATAACAGCCACCTCATGCATTATGTATGCACAACAACCAGTATGTATCTATGTACGTGTGTGTGTATGTGTGTGCATGGCACATGGTGGTGCACCTGTTCAATTCCGTCGTCATCACAACATGTTTGTTCAGTGCAAAGAAACTCTATGCTTTAACTCTCTGTTATCTCACTGGAGGGGTAGGTGATTTGAATGTTTATTTGGCAATTTAGAACTCATGAATATTCAAAGTTATTTTGTGATGGGACTTGAGCGTGATTTCGCAAGTTATCGACATGACATGCAAAGGACCTCAGTTTTAGAGTTGCTGTTTCTTTGTGTGTGTGTGAGAGAGAGTGTGTGTTGCATCCTGTTCAGATAGACATTCACTTGTGCATGCAATGACTCATGAATGTAATTTGTACGGATGTACTTTATGAAATAATGAAGCTTTTATGTGTCTACCAATAGACAGCATAAGGAACTACCTGATTAAATTCAGGCTCTTGCACACACTCACTCCCTCTTCCCTCCCTCTCTCTCTCTCTCTCTCTCACTCTCTCTCCCTTGCCTTAATTGGTGATATTCTCCACCGAGGGAGGGTCAGGGGGGGGGGTGAGGGGTAATGTCATGCAGGTGTGCTAGGAGTGGATTCTGTTGATGGCCGTTGTTATGGGACACACTGCAAAGAAGGGAAGCTTGCTTTCTTCAGCAGTCATATCATCACCTAATGAATAACAGCTATGTGCAGTCTTCTCGCTGCCATTCAGACTTAAACCACATCTGTGTTAAGAGTCACGTTCCACATGCACTTGTACGGTATATTATTCCATCGCCTTGACAACCCCTGTTATTCCCACTGCTAATAGACATATAAGGTAGTATTATAGTTGCTTGAGCATGGAAGTAATTAATACTTCGCACTGTGATTGCAGTTGGTTTTTCTAAGGTCATGTTTCAAAGTCCACTGTGTTTGTCTCCACATGCTACTACCATGGACACCCCTTCTCAATAACAAACATGTTTAAAAATAATTTTCTCTGAAAAACACGAGAACTTCTAACTCTTGTTTTTCTCTTCTCTCTCCTGTCTCGGTGATTGTGGTTGTGTTTGGGAGAAGCTGTTGGTGCATGTGGTATTGGAATCACTAGAGGAGGCTAAAAACATCCCATCCCTGGCTTCCGTTGGCCCTCCTGACTTGGCTGCGTCTAATGTCTCTCCAAGTGGCATTTCAAACCTCTGAAACCACATTTGCTTTCTAAGTGCTTGCATGTGGTTCTCATGACTCAAACTAGGCAGTCTGTTAGTCGTAATGGAGTGGATGTTGTTTTGTTGTACGAGTGAACTCACTCACATGCTTTCTGGCGATCTATTGATTTTCGAGACGACTGCTATCCTACTAATGTGCTGCTCAATTGACTTAAAAGATGTAGGAACGAATGATAATGATCTGATTGGTTTGTCTGTCTTCTGTAAACACCCAGGAAGTTTACAATTTGTCATGAATTCCCTTAAATGGATTGTCGTCAAACTGACGCGTTCACATACCTCTGTGTGAGAGAGTATGCAAGGATTTCTCAGATTGTCTCTCGTGGGGAAATTTTTTGCACTTTCTCTTTTACCTCGTGAGCCGTCAAGGTCCAAATTGCCATTGACCCCCCCTCCTAGAAATAGTGTACTTCTAGAATTCATGTCACATGCACCATGTAGCCATGTGTGCATGTACCCATCTATGTATGTATGTATGTACGTATGTACGTATGTATCTTTGCATGTATGTACGTATGTATGCATGTATGTATGTGTGTGTATATCTATTGTATGATGGGTGTGTTGAGGTCATCTAGTAATTGCTTTGGTGTGAATATGAGAATTGGTGCCTGTTTAGGAGTTTGTTTGAGTATCGTATTCTTGGGATGGTCCTTCACTGCGACATTTGACTCTTCCGTCCGTTCGAGATGAAAGTTGAGCACATCTCATCTTTAGCGTCAAAAAAAAAAGGAATAAAAAAAAGACTCTACTTTCGTCTCACATACTCCACAGCAATAGTATCGTGGCTAGCGGATTCAACTTGCAATATTGGTTACCATTTGAGCTATTAGATAGCACACAACCTATCACCGTACATGGGGATATCATTTCCACGGCCCGCCCACCCCCTACAGAGAGTACAGGCAATGGGCTAGTTCTGTATTAAGTAGTGAGAGAGGGTGTGTATGTATCTCTCCCACCGAGGTCCTGGGGTCACTACTACATGATGGAATGGGATCATCTTCATCTGAGCTTACAGCAGAGGCAGACTAAACTCTTTGGTGGGAGGGGGATTGTCTGCACTCGAGCATTTTTTTCCCTCTCTACAAATTGTGTATCTTATATTATTTCATCTCTGGTTTTGTGTGTCCTAGTCTCAGTGTTGATTCATGCGTACCTTGCTCTGGTGTTGAATTAATTATGCATGTACTGGAGTCGTTGATTATCATTGTGCTATGCGTGGCGTTTTAATAAATCTTTTATTGTAGAACTGGTCATGCTTAGGTCAAATTTGGTCATCTTTCTCTTTCAATTATCGTTATCTTGGTGTTAAGATGTATGCTCTGTTCTCCTTGCAGAGAGGTGTCTGGTGAACTGAAGGTCCTCCCAAAGCACAATGTGGATACGGGAATGGGCCTGGAGAGGATCACCTCTGTGATACAAGGCAAACTGAGCAACTATGACACAGATTTGTTTGTACCTTACTTCGACGCTATCCACAAGGTACATGACATATATGGAACATGTTCCTGTATTGGTCACACATTCTTGCCATTGTTGCATACTCAGCCTGGCCCCCCTCGTACCCAGACTCCTCCCCCTTGTACCCAGGCCACTCCTTTTTTACCCATTCCAAGCTGGGAGGAGTTTAGAAAAACGAGCTAATGTCTCATTTTCGAGCAGATTTCCTCAGTAGACCACGAAGTTTTTACCACGAAATTTTTGGCATTGTGACCTCCTGTAGACCCTATTGTACTAGTCTGTATTGTGCTCTTAGACTAGTATGTGTGTGTTCTGAAAGTGTAAGAATGCACCTTGTCTGAAGTACAACAATGCGATGCTCGTGGTTGTAACTCTAGTAGATGGTATGGCTGGCTTTCAGTAACCTCAGCCATACACGACGGTGGTCGCAATAATCCAACCCCATTCCACGTCTGCTTCTAAACCATAATGGAATGAATGAACTCTGTCCAGTTGTAAAACATTGTTTATTTATTGTCTCCGATTGGATATTCAACAAAAGTATCCATCTGTGGTAATGTATGCATTCCTGGGACATTTTTCTCATGCATTATTCTAACAATAATGAAACGAATAGTATGTTTTATAAACCAAGCACCCACAATTGCCTGAGGGTAGTGTGTATACAACATATCTCTCCACGGTAACACCCAATCAAACCATTACCTCGATTGCGACACGGTAAAAGAGTTAACACGCTATTATTTTTGCATTCCATTCTGAAAAGAATGTGTTCCAACACTCGTTTCTCTGTTGACTGCAGTTGGTGCGTATCGTGATGTGCTAATGTGGTAATTGGTGTGATTATGAGCCATTAAGGGGTCTTAAGTGGCTTCCTATGGCAGTGCAGTGTAAACAAATATTTTAATTAGAATTAGCAGTAATCTAATTTCTCTTAGGAATTTGTCAAGCGGTGCTTCAATTAACATGTGATAATATTTCACTAAAAATTTGAGCAACGCTCTTCATGTTTCACTGTTGTCTCACGAGCACACAACAGTTGCCTCCAAGACTCTTCCCTTGACACATTCTCAGTCTACAGAAAAAACACACACACGCACACACACACACACACACACACGCACACACACACACACANCTGGATGATGTGGGCAAGGACACCTACCATCACACTTTTTTTGAAATGCTTGGAAACTGGTCATTTGGAGATTTCTTTAAGGTACATAAATGATATTGTGCTCCACTCTCTAATTTATCAGGGTTCTCCCTAAAGCTTGTCAGAGCACACCATTGTGGTCATGATAAGTTTACTTTGATGTGGTTAATTTTAGTTGAAAGAATGCATAAAAACCACAAGAATGATTTGATGTTTTCTCTGGTACCACTCTGATAAGGTATCCTGGGAGAACCCTGATTTATGCTGACTCATCATGGCTGTGTGGTAATTCTTGTACATGAGAACATCAACGTTTGTATCAAAAGTACCGATGGCAAGATCATGAGTAGAATGTACTTTTTCTATCTTTGTACATGTATTTAATTTTCCTACACATGTATGTAGAAAGAAGCTATTGAAATGGCATGGGACTTGCTTGTTAATGTCTACAAGGTCCCAAAGGAGAGGCTCTATGTCACCTATTTTGGAGGAGATGACAAGCAAAAGCTAGTGCCTGATGAGGACTGCAAGCAGATCTGGCTGGATGTGGGGTGTGTGAATAGGAATGTATTAGGAAAGTGTACAGTAGAGTGAGCAACCACCAACCACCACCACAACTGTGTTTCTTAGTCTAAATAATTGTGTGAAATTACTACTCTGGCTTGTTTCAGGTTTTACTTCTGTCACTCTTCAAAGTGTGTATGTGTTATATATTTACCATTCATTCTCGTGCATGCACCACTAGTGTACCTCCAGAGAGAGTTCTGCCTTTTGGAGCTGAGGACAACTTCTGGGAGATGGGTATGTCCCTTACAAATTAGTATACACATCAATTTTCCAAAGCATTGTGAATACTAAGTTGTTACTACAACGTATATATGCTAGCTCCATTGAAACAAAGTAGGATTTGGACAAGTTGTCCTGTCTGTAACCCCCCATTCCCAACCACAGGTGATGCTGGACCATGTGGCCCATGTACTGAGATCCACTATGATAGAATAGGAGGGAGGGAAGTGCCTCATCTCGTCAACATGGATGATCCAGATGTTCTGGAAGTATGGAACCTCGTTTTTACACAGTTCAACAGGTTGGTATTGTGTTCCAGTGCCATCGATGTGTATTTGTGTTCATTGTTGATAGTAGTAATGTTTGAAAATTTCCCCAAGACATTTTAAACTCACTTATGAATGTATTTGTTTCAAGGAATTAATTGAAATGTATAGCTACTGCACATTACAGCAATTAGATGAGACCCTTAGTGAAAATAAGTTTTGTATGTACTTACATAGTATATGGGAAATAGCTTTTACCAATGGAACACATCCACACCCACACCCACACCAACTGTACAGCAACCCTTGCTGCACATCATCAGTCAGTGCTCTGTTCTCCATGCAGAGAGGTGTCTGGTGAACTGAGACTCCTCCCACAGCACAATGTGGATACGGGAATGGGCCTGGAGAGGATCACCTCTGTTATACAAGGCAAACGGAGCAACTATGACACAGACTTGTTTGTACCTTACTTCGACGCTATCCACAAGGTATGTATGGAATGTATCATTTGCATTCTTGCTACATGTATTATTGTTGGTATACCTAAATCGACACGCTTAGCTGGATGAGTGGATGAGTGTACAACAGTATACCTAAATGGACAAGCTTAGCTGGATGAGTGTACAACAGTATACCTAAATGGACAAGCTTAGCTGGATGAGTGTACAACAGTTGTCTCCAAGACTCTCTTTTCCCCTCAGTCTACTTGAACTCACACACACACACACACACACACACACACACACACAGGCAACTGGTGTTCGACCATACTCAGGCAAACTAGGTGATGAGGATGTAGATGGCATTGATATGGCTTATCGCGTCGTTGCTGATCACATTCGAACCGTTACCGTTGCCATCACTGATGGAGGGAGGCCATCACAGAGGGGAAGGGGGTGAGTCTCATGGCTGTTATACCATACATCGTAGTGGGATCTGTTGTATAGCAGTTATTGTGGGCAAATTCATTCCACTAATTATGCACACTGGGCATGTTACTTGTATATTTGCTGTGCCTACCTACAGGTATGTGGTGCGAAAAATAATCCGTCGTGGCATTCGACTTTTCACTGAGAAGCTTGGTGGTTCACCAGGTGTGTTTGCTGACCTCGTGCACCCAGTAGTGGCCACATTGGTGAGTGGAAGAATAGAGAGAGAGAGCTCTAGAGTGTGACTTGAAAGTGACTTTCCTGTGACAGTTATTAAGTATACCATAGATTCAAAACTTTTTGCAAAAATCACAAATCATCAAGTGAAAATTTGCCAATCTGCCGTATTGTTTAGAAGAGCCTCTATAAACATCCCGGTGGATGTACCGATAAGGCTCTGGTGTAGTTGTTCAATGAATTGCTGTATAGCAAAAGAGATTTTATTTTTAACTTTCTCATCCTGCTTGGGAGCTCTCGAGATTGGCTCACTAAACTTGCCTGCCAAAGTTTCTGTTCTTAAGTTTCTGATAGTCGTTCTTAAAATGTGTAACTAATTAAGTCATTCAGTGGTGAACTTATGAGTTGATTCTGTGCTCTGTATGTGCTCTAACAGTCCTGTTAGATCAATGTCTCTATTGCTGTCTCTGTCTATGCATGTGTGTGTGTGTGTGTGTGTGTGTGTGTGTGTGTGTGACTTCCACTCATCTAACTAGTCTCCTTGTAATGTTTCCCTGAGATCATAGTTTATAGCTTACCAAACGTAGTTTTTATTTTTGTGTATGCAAATCACACTGGTGTCAGTGTGTTCAAATTTGAATGATGAGAACGTTACAAATTGGTCTCCTTTCATGCTTTGTTCTCAAATAAGTGTTTTCATGGGGTTCTCCATGACAGCCAAGTTAAGTTACTGGGTTATTAGTGTGACAACGGGGATAAAAAATCTTAATAATCTGTCGTGTGTGCAATTATTATCAACCCACGTACACAAGACCAGCTGTCTTTTGGAGTTGAGAAGGCCTGCTACGATGTGACAAGGCTTTCTGCAACACCTCATTAGGCTCGACTCTAAATGATTTGTACTGTGATATAAATAAAGTTACGCTTCATCGTGTTATAGGTGTATACATTTACAAGTTGTATGCACATGCTCCCTGGAGAGTAGCTAGCTTGGTTCTATGCTTGGATTAAATTAAGGGGGGGAGGTTGTCTTTTTTTGTTGTTGTTTTGCTGCTGCTGTTGTTGTTATTATTTGTTTGTTATTTGACAATAAGGGATTTTAAAAGTTAACTTGATGTGATTGTGTGGTTAAACATACATGACAAAACAATTCAAATTAGAAGTGATTCACCTACAAGGTTGTCTCTCAGTCAGTCTCCCTCTAGGCCAGTCTATGTGCACATCTCCGTACAAACCAACGTATTGAGGATGGTACATAACTTGTTGACTCAACTGTCTGTTTTCAATCAGCTTGGCATTTGCTCATATTTCTAGTGTTGTTGCTACTGCAGGTTTCTTGCCTAGTGACTCTGCTGTATAGCTCGTTGTGTGTTTGTGAGAACTGCTGCAGTTATATGGCTTAGTATGGCCGACAATCTGGTTAGCTTCAGTCTGTCTCCTGACGATTCTCTCATCAGAGGTATTTTCCTGTGACAGTTTAGAGTATATTGTTTAAAGAAGCTCTAAAAATTGGTGGAATCTGTGAAGAAGATTCCGGTGTAGTCTGTAAAGAAGTGTATAGTGTATCAAGAAGATATTTAAACTTTCTCATCTTGCATGGGCTCTCAGAGATTAGACTCATTAAACTTTCCTACCCCAGTTTCTATGATAATCCTCTTTGAGCTGCATCTCAGTTTTGAACTTGTATGAGTTGATTCTTCCGTATGTGCATATTGCTCTAACGATCCGTACCAGATTACGTGACTTCTCTTCAACGAGTAATGTGTCGATATAATGTTTGACCTCTTTGACCGTTGGGTCTATTTGTCTGTCATGTGCTGAAGCACTGCCTGATGTAGTGATTACCACCATAGTCATAATTTTGTTACGTATTACCTGTACATGGCATATTGTAGCATTTTGTTCGCTGATCATTACTGGTTGTCTTTGTGTGTATGTGTGTGTGTCTACAGGGTGATGCTTTCCCTGAGCTCAAGAAAGACCCTCAAATGGTGAGTATATCTTCATGATGCATGTAACTAGAAGCAGTGCTGCCTTGTCCTTCCTAGTCTCAGCCGTTGAGACACTTGTCAAAGCCGGCTTGCTATGAATGGAACCTGGGCCGGCTTGATCTCACCTTTAGACTACTGGTCATCAATCCAACAACTTGAGTGTTGTAGAGTTTTAGCTTTGCAAATAAATTATTTATTGCAGTTTGTATCCAAGTCCTTGTTACCAAGGCATATGGTATTTCCAATCATTATTATACCACCTCATTTCCATAGTCAGTGATGCTCAGTTCACACTTGACACTGTCAAGGAGGATGTGAGTATCTTTGTGCATGACACAAAATGAGGGCATAAAGTGATTATGTGGTGGCCATCTTTGTACTACATTTCCTGTGGCTCTGACCAAAGCCAGAGAGAGAGGGAGAGAGAGGGAGTCAGCCCAAGCCACACAGCCTACTCTGAGGGTGGACTGACCCCCACTGCCCTTCCACTCTTGGTCAGTACAGAGCTAAACAATCTGTCAACTTTGAAGGTATTTCACTTTTTGTGGGTGGTATCTAGCATGTCACAACTACGTATACATACATGCACCTGGGAAAGAAGAACTATACTATTTCCTGTAATTATTGTGAAGGGGCGGCTATTGTATATTTGCCTTCCATTTCATACAGCTCATTTTCTATTCCGCTCTTGCATACTTGACGAAGCAACTGCTCTCACACACTGTGCACTGTGTCTATATAGTATAATATTGGGAACTTTGCACCATTTGGTGCTATCGCTAAAATTAGAAATACAAGTCCAAACATACCAACCCTATAGTTATAAATATAGCTACCAGCAGTGAGCACTCTTGACCTGTAATTCACTTAAGCTTGTGCTTGAGTTTAAGCACCACTTTCATGTGATTGTGTATGCAAATACTCCCCTCTGATGTGCTCTCCACACAAAGGACTTCAAGGCCGTAGCCCTGAGTGGCAGCTAAGAATGGGCTCCCCGGCTCTTGTTACCCATTCACATTGAAAGTGCCCCTGTCAAGTATGGGAAAACGTTTGAGTGGATGCATTTCTACTGGAATACCTGGAGTTGTAAACAAATACTTATGGGTTATCCTGAGGTGGAGGAGTATTGGGAGTGTGCATGGCACTAAAATGGTTAGAGTGTGTGTACGAGCTGCTACAAAGGACATTTAGGCTGTGTGTGAGTTCTCCCTGCTTCCATCAATGGTGGACTGTTGGTTGCAGTTGGAAGTCATCTATTGTGTGTGCCTACATGTGTAGTGTCAAGAGTTGCCATGGTAAATAGGTGTTATGTAATTTGCATCCTTGTGTTTGAATTGTAGGCAACTGGTGTTCGACCATACTCAGGCAAACTAGGTGATGAGGATGTAGATGGCATTGATATGGCTTATCGTGTCGTTGCTGATCACATTCGAACCACTACCGTTGCCATCACTGATGGAGGGAGGCCATCACAGAGGGGAAGGGGGTGAGTCTCATCGCTGTTATGCCATACATCGTAGTGGGATCTGTTATATAGCAGTTATTGTGGGCAAATTCATTCCACTAATTATGCACACTGGGCATGTTACTTGTATATTTGCTGTGCCTACCTACAGGTATGTGGTGCGAAAAATAATCCGTCGTGGCATTCGACTTTTCACAGAGAAGCTTGGTGGTTCACAAGGTGTGTTTGCTGACCTCGTGCACCCAGTAGTGGCCACATTGGTGAGTGGAAGAATAGAGAGAGAGAGAGAGCTCTAGAGTTTTAGCTTGTCTTCTGAGGATTATAAAGTGACTTTCCTGTGACAGTTATTAAGTGTACACCATTGATTCGAAAATTTTTGCAAAAATCACAATACATCAAGTGAAAATTTGCCAATCTACCGTATTGTTTAGAAGAGCCTCTAAAAACATCTTGGATGTACCGATAAGGCTCTGGTGTTGTTAATGAAGTGCTGTATAGCAAAGAGATTTTATTTTTAACTTTCTCATCCTGCTTGGGAGCTCTTGAGATTTGTGGTCTGTATGTGCTCTAACAGTTAGATCAATGTCTCTATTGCATGTGTGTGTGTGTGTGTGTGTAGGGTGATGCTTTCCCTGAGCTCAAGAAAAATTCTCAAATGGTGAGTGTATTCATGATGTGTATATGCAAATAGAAGCAGTGCTACCAAGACTGTTAAATGTAATATCATATACTCCTGTATGTGGGAATATGGCAGTTCTTGATCCTAATTAGGTTAGACTTCTGAATCCAACAACTAGGGTACTTCATTTACCTTTTCCCCTCCAGGTTATTAATGTCATCAATGAAGAAGAGAAATTGTTTCTTAAAAATCTCACTCGTGGAGAGAGAATCTTTAGGCAAACCATCCAGAAGCTAGGTCCTGATGCAACTGTCATCCCAGGTATGGGTGGCAGTGACAAGCACACACAACACTTGCACATGTGTCTGCGTGCACCAATGCATCTTATGTATGCTTGAGTCGAGTATCTCATGTGTGCACTGTTGGTTGTTCTTTCACTCACATGCTGTTTTACCTTTGTACACGTACCATTTTAATTCTTGGAAATGTTATATTGAAGGAATGCACTCTTACATGTGCATCCCAACAGGTGATGTGGCGTGGCGCCTCTACGACACTTATGGCTTTCCACCAGACCTCACTCAGCTCATGGCAGAGGAGAGAAGCCTGTCCGTCGACACTGAAGGATTTGAAGCTGCTAAACGTACTGCACAGGTTAGATAGAACATATTTAGTTTGTTTGAGTGGGTATCCTGCTGTTTACTGCTGTCCTATGCATGTGTATTTGTGTACATAGATAATAGCCAGAGGTGTTGGAGGAGGAGTGGATGACACCATTAATCTGGATGTACATGCTATTAGTGATCTTCAAAAGAAGGGTCTACCTCCCACAGTGGACAAGCCCAAGTACAGCTACACCTCCACTGAATCAGGATGCTACAGTTAGTGACGACGGTAGTTGCCGTGTAGGGATGCTTTCGTTGGAAGGAGGGAGGGATGGGGGAGAAGTGATTAGTTCTGGTTGAGTCTGTCATTTGTGCTAGGATTCATTTGGCATTATGCATATCAACACTGACAATTATATTCCAGCACAATGGTTTCCAGCTACCTAGCATGATGTACTGGTTGTAATATAATGCTGCAGTTTTACGTTAGAGGAACTATACAGGAATGCTTCTTTAAGCCATTACTTCCCTGAAGGCAATAAAATAGGACCTCAGTTTCCTTGTAGTGACTACACTAAAGAAATTAATGTGCCTGCCACAAGTAATTATTGTGGCACTGACTTTGATCACTCTCTTCCACAAAGAGAAATGTTTGAGAAACTTTTGTGTGTTGCTATGTGCACGAACGGTGATGTCACTAAGTATCTAGGTGGTGGTACACATCTAGAATCCATGTAACTGAAAAAAAAGCCATTTGACGCAGGCATGCATGTAGGATTGGTATGTATACATGTACATATTCTATTTCTTACACCCACAAGCCTGTGAATTAGCACAAACCACAGTATGTAGCGTGGGCTAATAGGTCTTTAAACTCATTTGATCGAGAAGTTTTGATGTTTGTTTGTTTGTTTGTTTGAGAAACGAGGGTCGTTTGTACCTTGTACCCGTCGCTTCTTATGCCAGGTTGTCACATTTTTTTTTTCAAAGAGCATTTCATGTGAACCGTAAATTGTTTCCACTTTATATTATTATGTGTGTGCTATTTCCCAGCCTATTGCATTGTTGTATGTGTATACTGTGAGAGAGTGATCTCCTCCAGCTGTTATGCGTGCACCCCATGGAGTGTGAAGTGTTTGTCCTGGCTGGATAATGTTTACGTGAAACTTGTACATTTTTCCTACATGTTGCCAACGGGATGATGACCACCTGCATGTACGAAGCCAGGAACTTGAGTCAAAAAAAATGCGATTAGTGTTTTTATGAATGAGAGTCCATTTCAGTTTGTCATAGTTTCCCACAGACTAGTGGATATTGTAATCTACACACTCGACGTGGCGTTGTTGAGAAGAGAGTTGAGGGCATTTGTTTTTGCGCCTGGCAGTGGTATGTGGCTGATTGTGCCACCTGCTGGAAGACAGCGTATTGTCCCAGCTGCCACACCAAATGAAAATATTTACATGTTTGTTACATTGCACTTGCTTCGGTGTAGTTTTCAGACAGGCACTTCTAGTGTTGGCTTACTTCCCTCCTCTCTCCATCCCTGTGTGCATGTGTCGTACATGTATCATGTGTATGTACTTTACATGCATGTGGCCTGTGTATCCATGTCTCACCTTGTCCCTGTATGTTTGTCATTCTCTTTCTCTCTCATACACTCTATAGATTTTGATACCTGTGAGGGAACTGTGGTTGCGTTGCGGCACAATAAGGAATTTGTCGAAGAAATTGCCAGTGGTACACTCGCTGGAGTTTTGTTGGATAGAACTTGTTTTTATGCTGAGCAGGGTGGTCAGATCTATGATGAAGGCTTTATCACCAAGATAGGAGATGAGGTACAGTGTGTGTGTGTGTGTGTGTGTGTGTGTGTGTGTGTGTGTGTAGCAAGTGTTAATTGAGGATGAATTCCCACCAGTTTTGGAATTGGGCAAATAGCTTGTGTAAATTAATTTTGGACTCCTTATTATTGTTATTGTCTTTTTCCCTCTCTCTCTCTCTCTCTCTCTCTCTCTCTCTCTCTCTCTCTCTCTCTCTCCAGGAGACGGAGTTTGCAGTACGGGATGTCCAAGTGAGGGGAGGCTATGTGCTCCATGTTGGCATGGTCGAGGGATGCCTCAGGGTGGGAGATAAAGTCTTGTGTACCATTGATGGGGTGAGTACATGCACACACTCTCACACACACTCATGTTCTCCTGTGAAGACCTGCCTGGTGTTATGTGTCTCCAGGATCGTCGCAGTAGTGTGATGAAGAACCATACTGGTACTCATGTGCTCAACTTTGCTCTGAGGAAGGTCCTTGGAGAAGCTGATCAAAGGGGATCTCTTGTCGCTCCTGACAGACTGCGCTTTGACTTTACAGCTAAGGTCAGTCATGGGGACTTTCAAATATAAGACCATTTCTACATCTAGCTAATGCAAACACACAGGGTGCTTTGACCAATGACCAAGTGAGAACTGTTGAGGAGATTGCAAGTCGTGTCATTGAAGCAAACAACCCAGTCTATGCTAGTGAGGCACCTCTGCCTCTTGCCAAAGAAGTGCAAGGCCTGCGTGCTTGTTTTGATGAGGTAGGCTCTACCTCTGGTTTATATCATGTGTTATCTTTAGTACTGCATCTGCCTGAGGTCTCTTGTTCTACTGCATCTCTTGTTGTAGTGGTTGTAGTATCAATGACACAGGCAATAGCAAATAGTGCAGGAAAATTAGCAGCATTGATTTGATAGTGTCTCTTGCTGTCAGTCACCTCCATACATTTCTTGTACTGGTACCTATGTTGGTAATGGTCATCAGGACCATATGCTAGATGTGCTGTGCTCTGTACCCAGGTGTATCCTGACCCTGTTCGTGTGCTAGCTATTGGTGTTCCAGTCAACAGTCTAATGGAAGATCCTACTGGTCCCTGGGCCATTGAGAACTCTGTTGAACTCTGTGGTGGAACGTACGTAGCCTTGATTATCCTCACATTTCTCTGTTCACAATTCTTGCTTCTTTTTTTTCTACAGCCATTTGCAGCGTTCTGGTCACATCCAATCATTTGCTGTTGTCTCTGAGGAGGCTATTGCTAAGGGAATCAGGAGGATTGTGGCTCTCACTGGAACTGAAGCAATAAAGGTAAATAAATTGCTACCATTGCTGAGAATGAAAAATGACTCTGTTACAATTCTGTGTTTGTTGCTGTTTTCCGTTTAGTCACACAGACATGCTGAGAACTTGGAACAGCTTGTTGAGAAGCTGTGTAGTGATGTGAAGACCGGTTTGGAGAGTGGCTCCCTGACCTACAAGGCTGCCATTGCTAAGATCACCGAAATGAATGATGTGAGTTTGTTAGCTGTAAAGCAATGACTGTGTATGCATGATTCTAGCTAATGAGGTAAAGGTCACCACAATTATGTGGTAATCTTCACTACCACTGTACTGTGGGTGTAGGAACTCTCAACTGCTGTGATCTCTCAATGGAGGAAAGAGGCAATGCGAGATGCTCTCAACACGCTGAAGAAAAATTCCATCAAGGCTGATCGTGCTGCTAAAGAGAAGCTATTACAGAAGGTTGAGACTCTGCTGTGTGGTGTATGCCAAATTTGATTATTTGTCTTTCTCGTCCGTTCAGGCTGTGGACAAAGCCAAAGAGCTTGTTGAAGGTCTCGCTGATCCCCAGAGTGTCGGGATAATGGTTGAAGTCATGGAGGTCAAGGGGCAGTCCAAGGTACCAGGTGTTCTATTGTTTACTGAGTGTGTTTAATGACTGTGTGTTCTCTTCCATTAGGCATTGGATGCTGCATTGAAACAGCTCAAGACACTAGCTCCAAACACTGCTGCTATGTTGTTGAGTGTTGATGATGAAAACAACAAAGTAGCTACTCATTGTCTAGTGCCCAATGTAAGTCGTACCATAGTTGCATGCGCTCCTCTATATAGTAACATAACTACTCCTTCTTTCAGAGTCTCATTGAGAAAGGTTTGACTGCCAATGAGTGGGTGAAGGCTGTGGCCCCTGTCATTAGTGGTAAAGGAGGAGGGAGGAAAGATGTTGCTCAGGCATCAGGGCCAGGCACCGACAAACTGGCTGAGGCAGTAAGAGTTGCCAAGGAGTTTGCAACATCCAAAGCTCAATAATAATAATGATGGTCTAAACTAGGTATAATGGTAACTTATTGTGAATAACTGTCAATTTTTTTAAAAAATAGCATTGTTAATTATTGTTAATATTCATTGGATCCAATTATGGTATAGGACAGTATTTCATTGTGTACTGTACATACCTATACCATTAATAATTATTTTGTCTAATAAGTGACATGAACAATGACACTGTGTACTGTATATGTCTCGCTTACCATTTCTTACTAACATAATATGTCAACATGTACATGACTAAGATTGGGGTTGGGTTGCTACGGACTCACTGTTACTGCTGTATGAGGTTGAAATTTATCAAGACATTCCTGTAAGCTTAATACTAGTGCTCAACAGGTGCAAACTTCAAAGGATCCAAGGAAAGAGACACGTAATAAATGAACAAAGGTTTGACAAATCGGTGGTGACAGCTGGATTAAAAAAAAAGAGAAATATACACTGAACTCCTGGACAAAACATGTACAGGACTAATCACAACACAGATCATAGATATTAGAGGGTACGTAGTCTCTAATATCTATGCACAGATACAGAATAGGTTTATTTGTGCGCATGCGCACAACTTTTCACTGACAAAAAAGCGCGGGAAAATGCAGCAGTTCGACACGAGAAACCAACATGTCTTCCAGACTTTACATAGCCAAGAGTCCTCCTTTTTCTGAATTGGAAGTTTTTATTCTGAGTCTTGGTGACCAGGAAGGAAGCAATGGACCTCTCCTTCAAACTCTCAAAGCAAAGTGCAGGTAAATAACACTATTGTGTGTTGCTCTACTGTTTCAACTTCACATCATAGTATTAAATAATACTGTTATCTGAATGCATGTCATGTTTGACTTCAAGGGAGCTGGCAAGAGCTGACGGTGCTATTTTAGTTTCCCCAACAGCTGAGTCACTGACTTCTCCATATGGTGTAAAACCAAACCTTTCACTGTGGGTCACTGCAAAGGTTATATTAAAGTTTACGTAGTTGGTACGTAGGTCATTGATTCATAAAAGGCATGGATCTGCTATTACAGAAAGGCTACATGGACAGTACCAAGATTAAACAACGATTACATCTCCTAAATTTGAAGGTACTAGGTATATAAAACATTGTCATGTAATATGTAGTACTATCTCTATTTTGATTAGTATTATTGCTGCAGGTTGTGAATAGAGTTACCTTGTCACGGAGCATACTTCAGGCCTGCTACCAGTTCACCATCATGGCCAGACTGGCTCCTAAATGGAACAAGGTTGCCAGCTGGCTCATCAAAGGTATCTATAGGGAATTCAATTTCACAATAGTAGTGGTGATAAGAAAATATATTTACGGCCGATTGACATGTGACATTATAGGTTCTGAGTTTTTTACCACAGGAAAAGCCCAGGCTCTGAGTATGTACCACGTATGTATGCTCTTGTATTTGATATGATTCCATTGTTGTCTCTGTTTCCAAGGTTTAGAAGTTGGGATAACTGTTAATGAGATTACATTGAATATGACAGTTCGTACAGTCACATTCAATTCTTTGAAGGTACATTTTAAAAATGATAGTTATGTAATTTTATAGCTCTGTGTACTATCAGGTTGAGGATCTTAACACAACCACCACAGTGCTGAATAGATTCAAAACAGATCCTCAATATGTCATAAATGAGACCAGCATTGGTTCTAATAGATGCCTCCTGCTTCCAAAGTAAGGTTCTTTGTATTGCACCATCAACAATCAGTGGTCCTAGACCATGTATTGTGTTGGTCAGTTTTTCAGTTGGTTACATCTTCTCTGCATCTCATCAAATCCCTCACTCTCACGACTTCCCTAGCTACGACAAGGTCAGACTACACTGGAAGAAACAGGTATACAATGTCATGTCTCTAGTTGGCATTCAATCAACATTCGAATTCACTGACCACAGTCACCATTATGTTTGGACCTCACTTTTGTACGTAGCATGGAATTATTCTTCCCGAAACCCAAGATCTTTTTTATCAGGTGTTTTTCAAGTTTAATTCTGGGAAATTCTTCAGGTAGGACTTTAGCATAGTAGCTACATGTACTTTGTTAACTTCCTAACCTGTGCTTACACTATCACATAACACTGTGTTAGCTATCCTGGTAGTTGCGTCTTCAAGAGCCATCCCCTTGTGTTTCCAAGTAGAGAGGCTGATTTTACCACTGCCTCCTTTGTTGCTGACGTCCATGCCAGACTACCCACCATCTGTGGGGAGCCAGTGAAGTTCCTAAACAAGGCATTCATCCCGTCTGCTGAACTCCACATGGCAACACAACCAGCACACACAGATCACAGATTCCTCAACACCAAGCCAGTACAGCCAAAGAACACACACAGTGTACAGCTATCAAGACGTCTACCCATTCCACCACAGCAACCCACCACACTCCAAGGCAGTAAACCAACCACTTCTCAATCTAGTGGAGATACTAGTGCTCCACCAACCACAACGTCCTCTGCAGTGAGTCAAGTCCGCACTGTTCCTGTATTCAAGCCCAAGATCAACTCAAAGGGAGTAGAGAAGCAACCACAGCAAACCAATAGAGAGACAGGCAAAAGGAGTGATACTGCAATAGTTCCATCATTTAAACCCAAACTGTCGAGCACAGTGAAACAGACCAGTGTGAAGGTTTCCTCAGCTATGCAACAAGACAGAAACCAGACTGGTAGGAGTCAGCCACCACCACCCAAACGACCTTGCTTGGCACCAACCCTACTACCACAGTCCAGTCGATCAACTACCACTCACAGTATGACCACCAACACATCCTGTGGGGCACAATTTAAAGAGAGACCAACTCAACAAATTGTACCTGATTTGAATGTATCACTTGGTTCATTGGACACTCAAGAGTTGAGTTTTGGTAGTCCTCGTCCCAAGCCCGCCCAGAAACCAGCCAAACCTAAGAGCAAGGCTCCTCCCAAAGAGAGACTACAAGTGGAAGGTGTAGGCAGTGATGTCATCGATAAGGTAATGAGTGTGTTTCACTTCACAATCATGTCAAGTACTGACCCATTTCTTTTCTGAAGATCCAAAAGTGCAAGGTTCAAATGTTGAGGAATTGGCTACAGGAGAATGGAGTGAAATATCGTAGCAAAGATAAGAAAGATGACTTGGCTAGAATGGTGGCAGTTCAGGTCAAACAATCTGGAAAGACGTTTGAACCAATGTGAACAGTCCCCATGCTTCATGGCAATGATGTAAGATCTGAAAATTATTGCCACAACATTAGTACCAATTCAATTGAATGAGAAATATGTAGATATGATCTATTTATGTATGTATGTATGTATGTCAACATGGCGTTAGAACTGACAATACTTGTGGAGAAGAATTTATTATCCTTGATATTTGCACACTTCTATTCTTGTAATTATGTCAGCTAATCAAGGTCTAAGTTGATATTGTCACCAAACTTTGCATAGAGCTGTACTTTAAGTTCAGAGAGTGTTCCTTTTATCTTTTCTGCACTGGACTTGAGAGTGGCTAGCTCCTCCTGGAGATCTGTCTTTGACTTCTCCAAGTACTCCTGTATCCCATCACTGTCCATGTGGACAAAGATCTCACCTATCTGATAGCTAAGATTGGTGTTAAGGTCAAGAACAGTGCACACTACCGTAGCCAAAATTTAATCAGATTAAGTGTGTGTGTGTGTGTGTCTGAGGATACGGTATACATTGATCATCATCTAGCATCATAATGTCATCTGAAGCATCTTCAAGGTTTTGGAGCTCTTTCTGTGAACAGACAACAAGAGAACTTTGAAGGACTTGGTATCATTTTCCTAGCTAAATTTGGGACTCTAATACTCTTGCAGCAAAGGTGAACATAGAGTAGACGCTCTGTCAATGTATTAGCACAACAGTTGTCTCACCTCCTTCTTTGTGATCTCCTGACTGAGATCATCCAAGTGATTACTCTCCCTGGCAAACACATTGATCTTCATCTGGTCTTCATGATTCACCTCAACCTGACCACAATACAAGTTACAACCAGAGCCTTTCATGCACAGAGTAACAAACCTACCCAGTCAGTGTGGTAGACCACTTACCTTGATGTCAGCAGCCTTGCTTGCAGCAGCAGAAGGAGCAACAACAGATGATGGAGTGGCCATGCTGGTAATGAACTTTAGACCCGAAACTGTTGCGTCATTTTTAATTGTAAGGGATTCCCCCAAACTTGGCCACACTTCGTTCATGTGACTAGTGATAAGGTTTCCCTGTCTCGATCAAAAGCTAGGATGGCTGCTGGAAGGTTCAGACAACTCCGCTTGCTTCTGTGGAAGAATTGGCTGTTTAGTGTAAGTAATAATTTATGAGTACAATTTGTCTCTGCATGAATGTATAAACCAGAGATGAACTTCAAAATTTATAGCTGTGATTCATCTACAGATCCGTAGTTGGAAAGCCACTTTCCTGCAGCTCTTTGCCCCTTGTTTCTTCCTGATCCTCGTCACAGGTCTCAGTTACCTCCCTCAAGGACTGCAAGATCTCCCCTACCCATCAACAGACTCTGTGGGACACCTACCTCAGTGTACTGTGAGTGTGTTGTCAACAAGTACACTGTAGTCATATCATTGGTGTTGTCATGCTATTGATGTGTCTCCAGGCATGGAATCACCAAACATGTACCTCTTTGGTGGCCATGACTCTTTACTCTGGAGAATCAGTAAGATGTAGCCTAACTGTTTCTAAAGTTGATTGTAAGTGTTTGATTTTTTTCACTGTGTTCAGCATGAAAGCTGTGTAAATGACTTGCTGGAAAAATTCTCTAAAAGTAAGTCATTGCGAAGATGTGCTAGAGCCTTGTTTATTCCATCAATTCATCATCATTATTACTGTCCATACAATGCCATTGTTTACACAGCAACTGGAATGACAGATGTTCAAAAGACCAGATTGAACGTGTCAATATTGACAGAGAAGAACGTCTCTGAGGAAGAAATAAACGAATATGTACCTCAGGCACTCTCATTCTACAAATTTTGGAACGAACATTTCAAGCCTAATGCAACTCAAGTGGTAAGGACTAATGGTGGTACATGTGAGAGAAAGCTGGAACCAGGATGGTTCAGCTTTGTGGTTTAAAAACACCATAATTATGATATTGTGAATAACAACAATTATTGTGTTTTTGTTTCACTTTTAGGCTGTTGTTTTTTTGGAGTGCAATACAAGGTGAGCCATTACATGCAGTGCTAGCTGTAGAGTAGAATTTGTCATTTGTCATGTCAGTGTTTGGAATACCCTCTTTACAGTTCACCGCGGCCTAAGCTGAACTACACTATACTCTTCAACTCTTCCCGGGCATTGAAGTTTCAACAACTCATCTTTGGCTCACCGGACAAGCCTGATGGCCGTGTTGGTATGTAGGACACACATGCCTGACAGAATGATGTGTATGTACATGCAGACTAAGGCACACATGTACATATTCTATATTTTCAGAACTGGCTTATGTTCTCGACAGTCTTTTCATGAGTATGGTCTTTGACAAGAATGTCACAGTGAAAATCAACACCACCACTTTCCCCAAGTTTTACCAACAGATGTCTGTTCAATCAAGACAAGTAAGCACCAATATAGATGATATGCATACGTATCTGAGCCTTTTTATGTTTTGTTTATTTTTTGGCCCATCATTATCAAGGATGCGTCCCTTTAAAAGTTGTTGTAGTCCATTTTCAGTATGGATGATTTGTGTGTTTTCTTTCTCAACAGGCTGCTAGTGCAACACTCTTCCTCTTCTGTGCAATAACATTCCAGGTACTCACTGCATTGTGTATTCTTTGTTAAAAATTTATACTAATGGCAACATCTGGTTTTCTCCTGTGTAGTTTATTATGATGATGTACAATGTTGTGTCAGAGAAAGACTTGAAGCTCAGGCAGGTATGATCCCAAGATGACTTTCTTTAGAGTATTAGATTTGTTAGTGAGTGATGTCCTTCTATTTTAATTGTTGTCTTCAGGGATTAAAACTCATTGGTCTCAAAGACTCTGTCTACTGGATTTCGTGGTTAGCATACATTCTGTTGGACTGTTGTTGTTGCTGCAAAGTCTAACTTGAAAAAATTAATATTTCATTTTCAAAGGACCATAACAGGAATCATTATTGCCTTGTTGTCCACCATTGTCCTCATGGTGACAGGTATGTGTGTGTGTGTGTGTGTGTGTGTGAGAGAGAGAGAGAGAGAGAGTGTGAGTGGAAGATCTGTTGTGTCATCACTTCATGTTGTGATTCAATGACATGGTTGTATTGTTGCCACTCTCAGGGTATGCCTGTCAACTCAAGTTCTTCCTCAACACGGATATACTCATCAACTTCTGTGAGAACCACTACCCTACTACTGTATTCTTGTACACCCTGTCATAACTCTAGCACACAAACTCACAACTTGATTTTTCCTTCGTGCACGCATGCACACACACACAGTGCTCTTCTTCATCTACAGTTTGAGCATGGTACCACTGGCCTTCTTTGCCAGTGTCTTCATCAGTACCATCAGACAAGCAGGTGAGGATGGGTGGATGGAGACACATTACTGATATAAATTATGTGCACACTATTAACTTCTCCTATTCCTGCTACAGTGAATACAGGCATGGTGATCTTTGTGGTAGGGCTGATGGTGATATCCTTGTTGAGTAAGTTGATACTCTCAGAGGCTCTGTTGATGGTGTTAGTTCAATCTCGATTATGCATGTATCCAGGCAACCCATTTTTGCTGACTCAGCTCTATAAGTATGTGAGGCCTCTTGTGTTTGTCCTTTCATTCCTTCCACCATTCCATCTGGTATGTTGCATATTAGCATTGTTTCAATGTTGTGTTAAAGCTGTTTCTTCTGACCTAGGCAAAAGCCATGGCTGATATTGGCATTGCCTCCAGTAGCTTGGACATCAGTGGTCTACCTAAAGAGCCCTACCGTGAGTTTAATTAATTCTCTCACCCTGTCAGCTCCTTAGGAGTATTGAGATATGATGATTTCGTTACTGATTCTCAATACGATTTTGAATCTTCGACTCTTTCTATTCTTCTGCTTCAGACTTTGGCTGGCACAATATGACAACCAGACAAAAAGTGCTCACATTTGATTTCAGTCCTGACTCAACTAGCTTGGTGAACACCACAGATTACGTAAGTCCCTTTGTAGTCACGCGATCTAACTGGTTGATCATGTGATTTGTGTGCAATGGTGTTCATTGCAGTTTTACATGCCACCAACGTGGATCTCATTTGCCTGTCTTGTGTGGAATGGTGTCCTCTACGGAGTACTGGCATGGTACCTTGATGCCGTGCTCAGAGGAAACCATGGCATCCCAAGGAAGTGGTGAGTCCATGCATTCAAGAGTGTGGTGGGGTATGTCTCAACTGTCTCCAATAAAACTTCTTATGTGGTATAAGGCTGATCCCTATAGACAGCTGGCTACTCCTGTGTGGCCTCCATCTCTGGCTCCTTGCTTGTAAACTCCTTAGTTATGTTTGACTTTTTTTTTCCCCAGGTATTTCTTTCTCCTGCCCTCCTACTGGTGTGACTGTTTCTATAGTAGAACTAGTCAGCTCTCTGTGATGAGGGAGTCCCCTGAGCTCCAGGCCGATGATACCAGTGCTGATGAAGATGAGGGTATAGGAGCCTCTGAGTCCACTAGCTTACTGCAAGGGAACAAGGTGAGACTCATATATAGATACAATGATTATGTTCACAATTGAATCTGACTCTTCTCTATACAGCAATATGGTGCTAACTACGCTTTGAGGATAAATGAGCTAGTGAAAGTAAGTTTCGTTCAACTAGCCTCATCACCGGACTCCCTGCTCACTGGAAGTTGTGGAAACTACTAACAAGGAACAGTTTTTGGTGGGCAGGGAGCCTGGATAGGAGGGGCTAGGTTATCAACTAGGCATGGTATGAGTTGCTTGTAATGTGCTTCCTCTCCCACCCTCCCATAGACCTTCCACTCTTCAACTTGCTGCTGTTGTGCCAGGAAGCACAACACAGCAGTGGACCATCTCTCCCTCAACGCCCAAGAGCACCAAATCCTTGCCCTTCTCGGACACAATGGTGCAGGAAAGACTACCACCATCAACATGCTCATTGGTCTACTGGAGCCTGACAATGGTAGCTCTTCTCTCCTTGGTTACAGTTTTGTACATCGTCTCTAACTAGAATTGTTGTTTTCACTCCAGGTGATGCCTACTTCTATAACTTGAGTGTTCGTAATGATCTGGATGCCTTGCGTGATGTCCTGGGGGTGTGTCCTCAACACGACGTGCTCTGGGGCGATCTTACCGCTCGTGAACACATGGAGCTCTTTGGAAATCTCAAGAACATAGAGCAGGAGCAGATGAACACAGAGATAGAGACTCTACTAGAGGAGGTTCAGCTAAACCACGTAAGAACTCCAACAGTGAATGGTTGTTCAAAACATAAGAGTATTCTGTTTCTTTGTGTCTGAAAATATAAGTATTCAATTTCAGTGGGGTTACTATAGTTTCACTCACTATCTGTCTTTGTATGTGTCATCATGTCGTGGTAGGTTGCCAACCATCGTGTCAAGACGTTCAGTGGTGGTATGAAGAGGAGACTCAGTGTTGCTCTCAGTTTTCTCGGTGATCCTAGAGTCATCTTTCTCGATGAACCAACGACGGGGATGGACCCTAAGATTCGCAGGAACATCTGGAATCTGATCCTACGGAAGAAATCCAATCGTGTCACGATCATGACAACTCACTCGATGGAGGAGGCGGACATCCTAGGGGATAACATCGTCATCATGGCCAATGGAGTGATCAAGTAAGACAGATGAAAAAATTGTTTGATTTGTCTTGCTGAGATGGTTGTTAAGTGGCTGTCTCCCTCCCCTTCTTTGCAGAGTTCAAGGTACCTCGTTGAACTTGAAGAATAGGTTTGCAGGTGAAGTTTTTGGCCAGTAGTGTACGCGTGGAAGTTCTAGCTCACTAGCTGTACTTGTGTTGCTGGTGAGCTAGTGTCTTGTTTGCTTGTGTACAGGTTACATCATAGAGTTGGTTGTGAGGAAAGATGGTGTACAAGAGATTGAAGACCTGGTGAGAAAAAGACTGCCAGGTGATTGATTGGATCACAACCTTGATGAATGACTAGAATTTATCGAATGTTCCTCTTTGTTTTCACAGAAGCTACTGCTAAATCAGACCCCATTGCTGTAGAAGGAGGAATGCTGTTGGCTTACAACCTGCCACCAGATAGGTGAGTCGTTCAAGTCAGAACATCCCTGTTGTTAGTTCTAAAAGTGATGAGCTTGAACACTCAGTTTATTGCCTAGTGTTTCCTTCTTTCCAGACAAAAAGAAATTGTTCCTTTCTTCAAGATTATTGAGAGAGATCACCATATTGCTGAGCTGGTACAGGACTACTCCATTTCCCAAACAACACTGGAAGAAGTTTTTCTCAGGGTATGACATGCTCCTTAACATTGCTGTGCGTATGCAGTACTCCAGTCACTGCAGCAAATACATGCACTTTTTTTTTTTACAAAACTATGTAATAGAGCTCTTAGTGACGCATTTCGTGCTGACACTGGATTCCATATAATGCCAACCATGCTCATGTCCCCTTATGTACATCTGATTCAACAGGTCACTGTAGAGGAGCTATTCAAAGACACCAACTACCAGCCTGTGCTGTTGCGCTCCTGCTCCATGACCCCTGCCACCTCCCCTAATGAAGAACCTTCCCCCCTCTCCGCCATAGTCCTGCCAGGGGGTGCTGGGAAGAGGGGAGCCAGTGATGTCAAAACATGATCGATTAGCATAATAATAATTTTTAGTGTTTTTAATTCAACTTGACTAATATGTATACATTATTTTAACCCTGCATTTACTGACAGGTTTCTTTTTTGCATTATATTTTTTGTGTGAGTCAGTATTTAATAATTTTTAAATTTTTTTTGAACTCAGTGTTTCTATAGTTGGGTAAAGGGTCGTTAGTCAACTTAGAGTGCCTATGTCTGTGATGACAGATTCAGAGTCTTCTTTCACTGGTTTCCAGCTGCCCTCCACGTTGAACAGAATGGGACTGGACCACTACATCAGCCCAGATCTACCTGGATTTCTGGCCACCACCAAACAAATGTAATAAATTAATTATTTCTATTGGCATTATGTCCTCCTCTGATATAAATGTTCTATTATAATCAATGACATCTTTACACACTGAAATTCTCTACGCATGCAGTCCAGAAGATTTCATAGTCACAGAGGTAGACATTGATGGGAGGATGGTGACGTTGGACCCTTGCTCTGAGCTTCCATCAAAACCTGAACCTGTGCTGCCACCAGAAGAAGCTGCAGAGAGACCACATAAAGGAGCTCGTCCTGTTTGCTCAGAGGTTCCTCCTCTTGAGCAGTTGGTTACTCCTGAGCAACTTCAGTTGATTCAAGAGTTGGCTGAAACTTACAAGACATCATTGAATCCTCATCCAAAGCAGAACACTTTGCTAGGTAAGTTTTTTACATGCAGTTGCAACAATTTTCATCATTGTACGTTCTACACTATAACATGTTTAGGTTCATTTTCTAATAAAGATGCTAGAGCCTCGATACACGTTGCTGTTAGACTTGCTTTTCCAGTTTTAGAGACACGTACATCCAGAGATAAGGAGGTATAGTAATCACTGTTTAATAAAAAAAAAAAATTGAGCAGTAAGACTCACCTACTGTAAACCTTGTAGGGAGTGTCCCAGATTCATGTTGTGCCTGATCCTAAATTTGTCAGACTGAGGGAGCTTCTAGGCTCCACAGAAGCAGAAAAATTACTCTCATTCTTAAACTTGTCTGAAAAGACACCACAATCTGTCCACTTTCTACCTTCTGATGAGTCAAAGGAACATCGAGCTAAAGTAGGACAGAGATCTAGATTCCTGTTTTATTTGTATTCCTTCGTGATATTATGATACACATGTCTGCTGTGTTCAGGTTCATCAACTCTTGAGTGAGCTCTATGGGTATTTGGTGACCACAAGGACCTACACTGCTCAACATGGATCTAGAAGAAACAAGAAACAAAAACTCGATCCACAACAACGTAGAACTTTCAATGAGCCTGATGACTATTCTGATTCCCAAATAGCAATTAAATTCAGACTCCTTCCAAGTTACAAGAAGAAACAAAGTCCGGATGACTTCACTGTTAAGTTTGTCCTCCGCAAACGGAACACAGTGAGTTGCATAAGTGCATCTACAAGTGGCTATTTATTACCAATGCTTCATTCTACAGGAGTGTCTTCATGCCATACATCAGCTCTGTGATGTCCTAGACTGCAACCCTTCGCAGTTCTCCTTCTCTGGCACCAAAGACAGACGTGCCGTCACCACCCAGCACATGACAGTGAGAGGAGTGGCTCCTGAAAGGTCTGGTCCTCATGTGTGTGAATAGTCTAGCCTTGTTCCGAGGCACTGTCCCCTCAACTGCCAGCCAGCCTTCGAGTGTGAATTGATTCTACTTTGGAATTTATCCCACTGATAGTGACTGATATTTTCCTACAGGCTACTTGCAGCAAATTCTGAGCTGACCAATGTTCAAACTGGCAACTATCAATACACTGGTGCCCACATCAGACTGGGAGAGCACAGTGGAAATCATTTTAAGATTGTGTTGAGAGATGTGAGGTGCCATAAGGGACACCCTTACAATCTCAGAGACGCCCTCCCTCTTGCTATGGAGCCTCTCAAACAAACTGGTTTTGTAAATTATTTTGGACCACAAAGATTTGGGTGGTCTTTGCACTCGACCAGGGTTGGACTAGCTATGATACAAGAGAACTATGTAAGTTACTTCTCTTTCCTTCTAGCCAGCATGAGTAGATTGTGAATGTGATCACTTTGACAGAAAGCAGCTGTTGATACTATACTAGAGGTACATGAAGACATCAGATCAGGTGATGTGTTGGATGCTAAAAAGTAAGAATCGACTCACACACACACACACACACACACACACACACACACACACACACACACACACATACACAGCTATAAACCTCTCTTTCACGCAGGTACTATTTCACTACTCGTGATGCAGCTGGTGCATTGCAACGTATGCCTTCATTCTGCACAAAGGAGATCTACATTCTCAGAGCTCTCCAACGAAGCGGTCACTCCACCCATGGCTACCTCAGTGCATTGATGGGTGTCCCCTTCAAGATCAGAAACCTGTATCTAGAGAGTGTGTCCAGTGTGATGTGGAATCACCTAGCTACTTACAGGATGCAAGAGTATGGAGCAAAGCCAGTGGAGGGTGATCTGGTCATCAGTGAGGAGGACTGGACCAGCCAACATCCAGTAGTCGATGCCAAACGGTAGAGGCTTTACTCTTCTTATGTGATATTATAGCCTCGATCCCTGGGCCTTTCCTTGAGCTTTTTTGTTGTTGTTTTTTTTTTTTTGCCAAAGGCAAGACCCTTTCCCTTCTGTATTGTGATATGTAGGGTGGGTTAAGAAGGAGACTGTGCCTTTTTGTTTGAATAAGAGAACTATATTTGTTTACCTTTTTTTTTCTCAGAGACTGTGTCCATATTCTGACCTCCAGTGACTTACAGACAGGACAGTACTCCATCAGAGATGTTGTTCTGCCACTTGTAGGGACCAATACAATTTTCCCAAAGAATAGGGTAGCAGACAGGTCAGGGCCACTATCACAGAGCTTATGTGTGCTATACTTTCTTTTTCTCCTCTTTCTCTGAATGCAGATTAAAAGAGATGTTGATTGCTGCTGGCATAAGTCTTGCATCATTTAGGTACATTCTATATAAACCGTTGATTTTGTGTTTTTGCGAGTAGTTTTTAGTTGTCGTTTTACCAACTGTTCAGGCTCAGAAGGATTCAGATGCACTTGCCTGGTAGCTATAGAAAGCTTATTGCTCATCCAAAGCAGCTTTCGTGGAAATGGCTTGATTCTCCACAACTAGCACCCACTAGTTCCCAAGTGATTCAACCTTCTTCCCCTGCATCTGGTGCTAGCAACCCTGGTCAATCTAGTGTTTCAGAATCTTCTAGAGGATCCGGAGATACATCTTTTCCCAACTTGGAGATCAGTTTCACATTAGAGAAGGGATGTTATGCAACTGTCCTCCTAAGGGAACTCATGAAGCACATATAAAACCACAACAATGTCAATCAGCTAGTGAATCATGAATATATTTATTACGTCATGAATACTATTATTAGCCATTAAGTATTGCACAACACAACTGGAAAGTGGTCGAAAACTATAAAAGCAGTGAGCTCTGGCTCTAGATGATGTAGACTCAACTTCTTCGACAACAAGACATTAACTTCACATTACAGATCAATGGGAAGCTGTGAAGATCTCCCAGAGGATAGTGATAGGCTCCTGGATACTGAGTCTGATGATGATGATGATAGTACACAAATCCTGTCTGTACAAGGTCAGTATGCAGCACTGCAGCAGCTGATATTAACCAACCAATGGTGTATTTTATGTATCTTTATATACAGAGCACCACCTTCACCAGGGAGGAATGAAATCACTAGTTAAGAACTTCTCTTCCAAGTTGAAGAAAACGTGGTTTGTACAGGAGATTATAGTACTGGTCAAACTAGCCATTCCTGTGGTGAGTTATAACATACTTTAGACTTAAGCAGGATACATACCGCATGACTCTATGGCAGTCTATGCACTGAAATGTTTGAGTCACTTGTGATTGACTCATGATGGCCAATTTTCTCTTATGACTATCTACAGGTGTTCAGCTTGGTCTTTGAGTATTCTCTGTTGATAGTGTCTCTTCTGTTCATCGGCCATATTCCTAACACTGAGCATTCCACTAATTACGCTGCAGCAGGTATAAATAGTATTCCTTCATACATTATACATATAGTTGATGTGCTTATATATTTTTTTTTCTCTTGAACGTTTAATTTTGTGATTGACAGGACTTGCAGCATCGGTAAGTGTTTTGACACTTCACAATGTTTCTGGTGTGTAAGTATTGTGTTTCCTCATTTATTTCTAGTTTGTTAATGTTACTGGACTCTCTGTTGGCAATGGTCTGGCCACTGCTTCTGATACTTTGAGTTCACAGGTATAATACCACAGATGTATTGGCATCACCTGCTTGTGTTTATTTTCGTTGCTGCTTGTGTGTGCAGGCGTTTGGTTACAAGAACTACAAAAGAGTTGGGGTGATACTTCAGAGAGGTATATAACTGGCTATATAATATGGTTACTAATTTATGTGAAATTATTTTTTGGTTGTTTTTGTTTTTGTTGTTGTTCTTTTGTAGGCATCCTAATCCTAGGAGTGTTCGTGTTGCCCATTTGTGCTCTGTGGTTGAATACGGAGTCAATACTTCTGCTTGTGCAGCAAGAACCATGTGTTGCCAGGTACTCTTCACACTTAATTCTATCTTCTCTCACATTTTACCTCCTAATGGTTTACTCTCTCTATAGTTTGAGTTCATTGTATGTGAAACTCAGCTGTGTGGCATTGCCAGTGAGTTGGTTGCATGGTCAGATGAGTGTATTAGTTGCTCGTCTCATCTATTGTTATCGTCATGCCAACAGTTTGTGTTTCTCTACATTGTCTTACAACACTATTTGCAAGCTCAGGTATGCATTTGTTATGTTAGCTGGGATGGTCTATTAAACTGGGGGGTAACTGTTGTGTTTTCCATGCACCTCTTTACAATATCAGGGCATTGTGTGGCAGTTTGCTTTCATGGGGTTCCTTGTCAACTGCATCAATGTTGCTCTTCACGTGTTCTTTATCTATGGAATTAAACTAGGCTTCAAGTAGGTATCAGTGTTTGCGGAAAAATTCCATTGCATTTGAGGCACCATTAACACTGTTCTCTCGCCTCTCTCTCAGAGGTGCAGTGATTGCTTTAGTGATTTCTGACATTCTACTACCTTTCATGGTGATTGGGTATATATGGATAAGGAAGCTTCATAAACAGACGTGGGGGGGCTGGAGTTGGGAGAGTCTGAACCAGTGGGGCCAGTACCTGAAGCTTGCCGTCCCTGGTCTGCTGATGACGTGCTTTGAATGGTGGAGTGCAGAGATAACAACATTTGTAGCTGGCTCTATCAATGAGATTGAATTAGCCATCAACTCAGTGTGGTTTCAGACCATGGTGGTACTGTACATGGTAAGCATTGACCATATTTATAAAGGAGAGTGCTTTAATAAGAGTTGGGGCTTTTGTGTGTTTGTTTGTTTTTTTTTGTATATTTTCTTTTCCAGGTTCCAATAGGAATAGGTGTTGCTACATCTGTGAGGGTGGGCAATGAACTTGGGGCCGGCAACCCACTTCGTGCAAAACGGGCATCATATGTAGCAATTGCCATCATCTGCATGTCTAGTAATTTTTTGTTTTTTTCTCTGGTAACAGGTTGTATTATTTAGAGTGAAAATGTGTCTCTTTGCATACAGTGTGTGTAGCTGTGCTGTACACAATTCTCCTCATGAGCGTCAAAGATGTGATTGGCTATTTGTTTGTCCCTGGAAACGAGTAAGTCAATACTCATAATATTATTATCTCAGCTAGTAGTCTGGTATCCTTACATTTACGTAAAGGTCTGACTGCCCCAGACAAGCTACAATAATAACACGATGATGCACCTGTTTCCATCCATTGCAGTGAAGTAGCTCACAAGGTGTCCCACTTGATGTATGTAGCCTGCTTCTTCCTATACTTTGATCAAGTTCAAGTGAGTCTTGCTGTTTGTAGCATGATGACCGTTCTACGTTTATATACATTTTCCTACCTCGTTGGTCGTCTTTGTCTGTGATAGGTTGTAATTGCAGGGGCTCTGAGAGGATCTGGTCGTCAGTACATTGGTGCCATAATGAACGTGATCTCATATTACATCATTGGACTGCCACTAGGCATCACCCTGGCGCTGAAGGCTAATCTTGGTGCTCTAGGATTGTGGGTTGGCATGGCCAGTGGAAATGTTGTTCATGTAAGTAGGGTTTACTGTATTCAAAAAATGCATTTATTACATCCTTGTTTGTTGTTTGTTGTGTTTTTTTTTTAAACAACGAAATACTGTAGAGTGTAACTTTTGTTGTTGTATTGCTTCGTACCAACTGGCAAAAAGAATCAGACAAGGTATGTCTTGTTATTAGTAGTATATAATGTTGAAATCAAGTGTGTGTGAGTGAGATTGAGTGCTCTTGAGCTGTGTTTGTGCTCTCTCCTTCAGGCAATGAGAGCTGCACAAGGAGAGTCTAGTAACCCCACCATCACTGAAGGTAGTACTTCAGAAGGTGATAGTCCAGCTGTTTCTGAGACCAATAGCACTAGCAGTGTGGAACAACTCCTGGCTGAGGATGCAGAGAAGGAGGACAGAACTAATAGTGTGCCTCTGAAGAATCTAGCTGAGGAAGAAGCAACAGAAGAAGTTACTGAAGATAGTAGTGAGCACAAAGAGAAGGAGGATGCAACTTTGAACCCAGTACAGTTGAATGACAAAAGAACACATCGAAGAAAAAGTATCAAGCTTGTTTTGATGAGAAGTAGTTTCTTTTTGGTTGGTTTTGTTCTCTTAGTGATTGGAGGAGTGTTTAGTAGATTTCTTCGACCGTACGTTGATCCTGAGGAGTACTTGAACTGTAGCAGTGAAACTGCAACCAACACAAGCCAGTGGATTGGCAGTGGTTTTAGCAGTTCAACCTCTCATGTTGACGCTACCACATGGATCTAGCTGCTTATGTTGTTTATGTTGTCATTTTTAATCAGGTCTTTGATTACCACTAGTTTTTTCTAGCAATGTTTCATTCACAAGCCACAATCCACATGCATCATGCATGTATTAATATTTTTGAAGACCTCTGTTGCACTGTGTCAATGAATACAGTAAGTTGGGAGGGGGTGGAATGCAGTGATTTGACCCCAGTTGCAGCACGCGATATTCTCACACTCCCACGAACTGTACAGCGCTGAGTGTGTCAACAAAGATAGGCACACCTTTGGAATACTTCATGGCTTGGAGAGAGGACAACAGCGGGAGATTTCACTAGTCAACAATGAGCCTATTAGTGACGGGATTTCGGGTGAGTTTACAGTCTAGCAAAGAGGGTGGGGCTAGGGGTTGTGGTGCACTGTAGCTGCCCAGGAAAGAGGATGTATGCATGAATGGTACTGTGAGTATTGCAGTAATTAGAGTGGACACAAGCGTGAGAAGTGCATAAGAGATGCTTGATGTGTTCAAGGGTTTAATTAAGAATGATTACTCTATTTATAGTGTGTCATAGTCATCATGTCTGGCATACTATTCATTCCTGGCTTCACATGATCTACAGGTGCTCCACATACTTATTCTTTCCATGGTTCTTATGCCCATTGTTCATGGACAAGGTGACCAGGATCCAATTGGTACGTTGTAATCTATTTTGACAGAGCACCACACAATTGCTTACTTACATATAGCTGCCATGCATAACATGTACATTATTGATCCCTATAGCTAGTGACATTACTAGCCTCGTACCTTGGCCTTGTTTCCTCCGTTTAAACCCCCCAGGGAAGGCCTGGAATGAGGCTATCACATTACTACTATTACTACTTCTCATTTATGTTAATCAGCTCCATCTCATTCCTTTCATTAGCTCCAACTTTAGCACCGACGTCTGTTGAGACCTTCCCACTGGGAGCCAGGGAGCTGCGTGTTGAGTGGGTACCACTTCCAATCTCTACTACTGTCACTGGTTACCTAGTAACCACCACACCTACCAATGGATCGTCGATGACTAGTGTTGTATCTGGTGTGAGTGAGTTTGTCTTCACAGGGCTCAGAGTATATGAGCACTTCAATGAGACTGGTGTGGAGTATTCAACAACTGTTAGAGCATTCAATAGTATTGGAAGTGGACCTGAATCTAATGCATCAGTTTCAATATTACCTCGTGAGTGAAAAAAATTTATACACTATGTGGTTGTACGTGTGTGTGTGGAGGAGGTGTCTTCCTTATACATGTGTTAAACTCTTGACATAATACACACACACACACACACACATACAGTTTGTCCTGGAAGATGCAACTATAGATATTTTAAGGAAAATACCTCGGATTGTACCACAACAAGCTGTGTCTGTAACAGTGCATTCACAGGAGTGGATTGCTCAGAGCCAACTTTCTATGCAAGAGATCTGGTCTTAAGTGCACAGGCATCAGCTGATGCTATATCGGTAAGTGTAACTATATGTGACATGCTATTTTGAATCATTACAGATTGCGTGATACATAATATTAGAGTTTTGTCTTATTATGTGATTACATCATAGTGATGTCATATTACTATTACCGCATATACATATATACCATTGCCCATTTAGTCACTATACAATTTCACTATGGGCATTTTTGGTCATGTGCATTATTAATTCTCAGGTTCGTTGGAGCTTCCCTCCAATCCCTACTCTGAATGGGAGACTGGTCCTCATGTATCGTACCAATCTGACCTCCATTGACAGCATGGGCGCCAGAGACTCAGTGTCTTCGATGAGCATTCCAGCTAATGTTAATAGGTATGTTGATAAAAATACCAATGGTTTCTCTTTTGGAGTATTCAATTAGCAAGAATTCAGGGAGTGAAAAAGGAATTGGGGGATTTTGTTTTCTAATTTGCACCCAGGGAAACTGAACACACACACACACACACACACACACACACACACACTCACATGCACGCACAAAAGCACAATGTTGTACATAATATTTATCCCATGATATATATGCACACACAGTGTATCAGTCAACATAAGCAGTTCAGCACTAAACTACCTTGTCACAGTTGAAACAATCACTGACATTGATGGTGACGTAGCCATTGTTGAGCAATACCTCTGGTTTGTACCTCCAGGTATGTTAATGTGTTATTTAGTGTGTAAGATTATACCACAAAGTTTTGATACAAACACCTCTCAACCATATTCATAATGAGGCAACATCAGATTTATACCTTATTTATACGTTTGCACAGGACCTGTTGTTAACTTAGCAGGTGTGGCCACTCGTACATCAATCTTTATATCATGGGAGGCCCCAGTCACTTTCAGTGATCCACTGACAGCATATCGGATTGAGTATGTTCGTGCCGGTTCTACACTTCAGTTCGTAACTGTTGGCCCAACGGTTTTGAATGCTACCCTGACATTCTTGAGGCCTGGTACAACCTTCAATATCACTGTGACGGCTGTGAATGAGGATCAACGGAGTATTGAGTCAACTGTCATTCTGGCCACTCTACCAACGGGTAACACATGTCTAGGTTGCATGGAGTATGATAATGATGATGTTGCATAAGCTTGGCACAGTTTTTATTTATAGTAGTTGTAGCTTTGTATGCTGATAAACTGGTGGAAATTTAGTAGTAATTAATATCTCTTTTTTGTGTTCTATAGTGTGTGATGCAAATTTCTTTGGTGCACCCACTGATGTTGAGTGTACTCAGTGCCCACTCAACAGTGTCTCTCTTGCTGGATCTCAACTTCGAAGTAACTGTACCTGCCCGGCTGGCTTTGAGGGAATCAATGGTGAACCTTGTACAGGTATGGTACTATTTTATGTTGTAAGCACTTGATTCATTTATTGTAGAGTTTATCCTCTCTAGTAATGCACATGTGGTACCAAAAACATTTGGTGTTTTTGAGGAACTGTAACTTTCTTTCTTTCTCATAACATTGGCATTGCCAAAACGTGTATTTATAATGATAAATGTTTAAACAAAACAAGAGGACAATGAAAGAAAAACTGATGTAGTTTAAAAATAAATTTCCAAACAGAAATAACAAAAAACACATTGAAGTAAGCAATGTAAGTTTAACAAACACAGAATTAAATTACAATAATATTATTTGCTAGTCTGAGATGAACACAATCGTATTGCCAAAAACTTGGCGTTTACAACTAGTATAGAGTTTCATCAGTCCATTCTGACACCTCTGCTCTCAAGATGAGCTCGATATCTTGGACACATTATGTAGATTGTTCGGCTCTGATAAACTCTCCACAGTCTAGCACATCAATAACAGCCAGTCATCGGTGTGCACATCTAGGACTTGTTATCAGTTGGCTCCTTTCCCCGAGCCTGTGTATGAAGGAAAGGTATAATAATTATTATAGTGATGTTTATCACAACTTGGTAGAAATTTCCTAGTTTGGTGCCCTATTGAAACACATCTTACTCAAGTTTCCCCAACAATTAAGATTATAAAAGTGATTGAAAATTCATACTGAGTAGGGAAATAATCTTACTCCCACTCTAGTTTGATCTTCAAAGAGCTTCACTACTATGTATGGCTATCTCAGCTGATAACAGTGATAAGGTGTAGCATAACACAATGCATGGTGCCTTCCCTTATAACTCCACCACACAGAAATTCAACAAATCTTGTCCCCATTTTTCTATTGTGTCAACTCCTGTCTAGCCCACTCCAATTATCGGAGGCTAATAAACTAATTAGCATCACTTCTGGTGAATTGAAGGAAATAAGGCGGAAAGGATAATCCTAGAGCCTGAATTACTGGGACCCACCATGACTTTGTTATCATAGTGGTGCATAGTTGTTATGCTAGCCCATTCTCTGATCACATGCCATTGACTAGGTGGTAAATTCCAGCCTTCACTCTACAATGGAGGGGTGTTTTTTTTTTACAATCACAAGACTAGTGAACCTATTCTTATCTATAATCACATGCACACGATGGCAATAACTCCCAGACAACAAACGTTTTAATTATGACTACACAAGTCATGTGAAAAGATTAAAGAGTGGTAGTGACGCAGCTCTGCTTACCTTCAATTTAGTAATGTAGACAATGAGTACACCCAGCACCACACTCAGTACCACCACCACACCACCGGCAGCTACTAGCCCATACTTATAGTTGTCAGTATTTTGCTTCTGTGTCTCTGTATGAATAGTAGAGCAAAAAAAACAAAAAAACCCACTTTTTATTGACTATAATAGTATGACAAATTATTTGCATTAATGCTAAGCATTCACCAACTTTTATTGCCCAAATTTGAATTGCATTAAGAAAAAAATAGTGATACCAACTAGCTACTAAAATTATTGTGAATGATATATAAAGCTTTGTTGTGTAAGCATCTAAGTGAGTCAGATTTATCCCAATTAAGGCTCCTCATGTACAGCCTCCTATTGAAAACTTGATTTCCTTGGAAATGGGTTATACAAAAAGGAAGGAAACTTGCTATCAATTTTAATGCCTATGTATATTGAAACACACACAACCAAGGGCTTGATTTCTAAATCAACATACCTATATCCATTTGTGCTCCCGCTAGCTTTGCTTCACAGTCTAGTCCTGATTTGATTGAAGTAGTACTTTCAGTGGTGGTTTCAGACTTACTGGTCATAGTCTCCGTGGTGGCTTCAGTTGATGGAGGAGGAACATCTATATAATTATTTTTATTATCATTAATTATTATTATTATTATTATTAAGCAATGATGCAAAATCTATAATCTTGCATGAAAACTTACCTACAACTGTCACTCGAATTGGATCAGTCATATTTTGGTTTCTGTCGTACTCTGTACCTCCATCTACTACAATAAAGGAGATGGAAAAGTCTCTGTAGTCTTCGTCATCTGTTCCATGGATGGTGAGTATCAGACTCTTAGTGAGAGACTTGACGTTCAGCTCTTCCCTGTGGAGCCTTTGTAGACTGCTGTTAAACACTCGGCCAATGTCCTCATTGTTCTCTTCAGAATCAATTGGAGTGTAGGTGCTAGTCCATTCACTGTTGTTGACTTGGTAGTAGAAGCTAAGGTTGTCATTTGCAGTGTCTTCAGGGTCGAGGTGGACAGTGCAGCTCAGCACCACTGTGTCATTAACTCGAACTTTCACCCCATCACTCATTGCAGTTGGAGGGTGTACTTCACATGGCTGTACTTTAGCTGTAGTGTGGTTATGAGAAAATGCACGCATGTAATAGGCTGGCTATCGTTGATACTTAGCTATTTTGAACTCACCATGGACGTGGGTAGTACAGCAGAGAACCGTCACTGTAGTTGCCACCAGCATGAGCATTGATACTAGATACAAACCTGCCATTTTTATAAATCTCGATGTTGTAAAAGGAGGAATATATAATTCACTTCAAAGATTGCAGCAAAACCAGTGATAAATAGTTTTAACTTTACTCTGAGGGCGAGCTGCAATTGTTAACCTTTATATGCTCACTGAAAAGGGAAAATACCTGAACTGCGCATGCGCGATGATTTCAATGACGTCATAGTATGAACTACTAAAGTAGGCCTTGCACAATCATCAGTGGGATGATCAGTTCAGCATGAAGACAATTTAATTTTTCAAGCAAATGCTATTATCTGCACTAACAGTTGGGTATCATAAGCTTACCACCATTAGCCCGTCTATTTTGCAAATAAGGTTGCAGAGGTAGACAGACTATATATAGACCCACTTTTTCTTCTAGTGTCATGGCATCCATAACAGTTATACACTAGGTTTAAGTCTTACCTATCATATATGTGTACGTGCAAGTATAATCTGAAGTGGATTAATGGTCTCAAACATACCATAGCATCCCACCTGTTGAACCATGCTATTAATAGTAACATCAGTGGATCCCCCTAAGGCTAAGGCCTTTGCTAACAAGTGTTTATTGGACAATCAATCTATGCATCTGTTACATATATACACTGCCATTGTGATTATCATGACTTCCAGGTTGCTGTTAAGGCAGACTCACCCAAGAGGGACAAATCCAGGGGGGGTTTCTCCTTTTTGTTTGTAAAAAGACAAACAATAAATTATGCATAATATTCATGAGTTGCCTTAGCTAAGCATATTATAGTAAGTGTATTATTTTCAAATCGAGGATAATTTTGTGTAATTCACACACACACACACACACACCTAACATCAGCTTGTGCAGTTGGTCTATTCAAAGCGACAGAAGGTCCAGGAAACTGTACTTCCTGTGACCTCCTCTTCACTACAACCACCAATGGCTCAGTGTCCTGTGATGCATGCCGCCACTCCACTGGGACACCAGATGCCAATCCACCCAACGGCTGCTATCGTACGCTAAATTATTGTACTCTTGTAGCCATTCTCTCGTAATCACTGGCTATTACTATATCCTACTTATAGCATTTGAGTCTACTACTATCCTGCTAGAGCCAGTGGCCAGTGACAGTGCCTATGATGAAGACTCCAACACTATCACTCTCTCACTGGGATACAGGAGCATTATGGGAGACAGAGTGCTCAATGTTAATGGAGGTGATGTAGGGGGACTAATTGCCTATAGAGTGTGGTGTGTGGTAAGTGTCACATGCTACTGTGGCTTTCACTTTGATTGTTGTGGTGGCTGTGGGAGCACTACCTGGGAATGGCATTCTTGGAATGATGTAATGATAAATTATGTAATCCCTACATAACAAGTACTAAGTATACCAGCACATCTGGTTGGAAGCTTGTCATTAAACACTAGTATAATATTATTATATATACAAGAAAGCATTGACTGAATAACTGGGTGTGGTGGGGGGAATCACCTTCAAGTCATTACAGCAGTGATGTAATTTAGTTAGATACACTTAATTGACCATCTCTTTGATCCCATGAGGCTAAGTATCTGGTTGCTTCATTGGATGGGGAAAGTACCTGTGGTTTACAAAGAGGAAGTGGGTTTACAATTACACACACACACATACACACACACACACACACACACACACACACACACACACACACACATTAAAGGTCATTAGAGGATTGATTCCAGAATCTTATATACATGCAACAAGGCTAGATATGCAACCACAGTCCTCACCAGAGCTGAGATTCTCCTCCCTACTGCCACTGGTGGAGTACCAGTTCAACATCACTCTCATTGCAGAGAGACAAGGAGCAACCAATGATCTGGTGGGACGACCTAGCCCTTCAATATCCTTCATCACTCAGGCTGGACGTAAGCTAAGGGAATGCCTTCACTCAGGTCTGCATGAATACCAGGTTCATTACCTTCATTGTCATCATTTCAATGTAGAGTCCAATGCATCGTTGACAGCTCTGCCTCAAATAACAGGAGTTGCTTCAGCTGAGGAGAGTGCAACAACTGTGATTGTTTCTTACCAGATTGACTCTAATGTTGTCCAGCTCATTTCAAGACTTCAGCTGGAATATGCCAATGCAACTAGTGGCACTGTAGATTCAGACACACTTCAAATCATTCGATTTGCTAACAGCAATCTCTCTAGCAGTGGAGTGTTTACAGTGAACGACTTGACCCTGGGCAATACCTTTGCATTCAGATTGAGAACAGAGATAGGAAGTTTCTCATATGTTTCAAATGTAGTGCAACATCTTATACCATTGCTGCTGGCTCCCACCACTACAACTTCACCAATTGGCTCCACTGTACAACCATTGCCCTCAATCACTTCTAGTTTATCTGTAGTAGTTGAGCCGAGCACTACTGAATCTCAATACTCAAGTACATTAATTTCAAGAACTAGTCAAAGCACTGCTACCCCAACCTTTCAAAGCAGTACTGCTACCCCAACCTTTCAAAGTAGTACTGCTGCCCCAACCTTTCAAAGTAGTACTGCTGCCCCAACCTTTCAAAGTAGTACTGCTGCCCCAACCTTTCAAAGAAGTACTGCTGCCCCAACCTTTCAAAGCACTGCTATCCCAACCCCAACTCCTTCACTGCCTTTGGAGCCTCCTCTGCCAGCTCCTCTGATAGACACCAATGCCTCTCAAGTTATTAATAGCACTGATTTCATCATCAGTTGGTCACTGCTGACCAACTCCAGTGGCTATGAAGTAATGATCTTTGATAGTAATGGAGAACTCATTCAAACTATAGCTGTACGTGAGTCCGTGTCAACAGAAGTTGAAAGTTTAGGTTCTTTTATTTTTTTAAAATCTTGTAAATTCTCTGATTCTTCCAGGTTAATGAGGAGTTTGTTTCAGAGGTGGTAATCACTGGACTGAGCCCATTCACTAGTTACAATGTTCGTGTTGCTGGTGTTGCTCCTAGTGGTGTGATCGGGGAGCTCTCAGGAGCATTTCAGTTCACCACACCAGAAGCATGTAAGAATGTGGTTTACAAATTGTTTGGTCAGTGAGTCTTCACTAAATATAGAACATGAAAAATTAGCTATAATGATAGCCTTGTTCTTAGGATCTTTCCCTCTCCCTTCCACACAAGGAAACAGCCTGTAAATGAGGCTGCTTAGTAATATTTTTACAGCTCACAAAATTTTATTATAATAATTTTTTATTATAATAATTATATCAGCTCCCAGTCCTCCATCTAACGTGACGGTGACAGAGTTAGTGGGAAATGCTGTCATTAATGTGACTTGGAGTCCACCATCAAACCCTAATGGAATCATTACAGGTGTGTGTGTGTGTGTGTGTGTGTGTGTGTGTGTGTG
>CAXIPT010000001.1:4482803-4658690 GCA_964030475.1 Tethya wilhelma
ACACACACACACACACACACACACACACACACACACACACACACACACACACACACACACACACACACACAAAACACGCAAGGCAATTAATTACATGTATAATAATATTATGTAGGTTCATAGTGGTTTACCACATGTAGTAAGGGGGACAACCACTGCTTACATGTGCATGCATGCATGGCGATAAACTAATACTACTTACAACTGGGCGCATTAATGGCAGGATTTTCCAATCCCCATCAATTGTGACTCCACCGAGAGGAATGTCCAGTGTGATCATATCTGTTTCAAACTCAACCGGTTGATTTGGACCAGGAAATGCACCCTTTTGGCTATAGTGCTGTTCAATTGCCTGTATATATACAACATAGATTGATATATGAATATCTATGTAGCTGTCAATATGTTTCACAATTAATAATACACAATTACCATTAAGTGTGCTTCTGTGTTCCACACGACTGTGAAATCAATTTCAGGGTGTTTCAATTCTCTTGAAAGGTAGTACAAGCTGGCACAGTACTGTCTCTCCTCAGAATCCTCCTGTGTAATACCTATACCCGAAAACCTATCCATTTCAATGTAGCCGTACGAGCTGTATCTAGTAAATAAACCTCCTATTTTTTTAAATGTGTATGGCAACTCCTTCTGCGTGCAACTTGTCCTGACAAAATTCAGTCGAGTTGAATTCTCTGACTTAGCACAGTGCTGTATTCCCAGTGATATTGCTTTCACGAAGTGACAGTAAGGCTTACACTGAAGCCAGTAGACAGGGCTGACCAGATGAGTTGTGCTTGGAAACTCGTAAAGACCAGAGAGTGAGGCTTTGATGGTAATGGTACATTCTTCAACATCTGTAGGTAAGCAATTCTCTGGAACTTGTAGTTTCAACCCAAATCCTTTCCAGTGATATTCTTGCATTGAGTTGGTCACAACTAGTGATGTAGTACCACATATATCTACACCTCGCAGGCCTTCACCTGTCCCATGTATGGTGAATAAAAATAGAATAACCAACAAAAATAATCAAAATAAACCATACTTTTCTCTTCCAAATGAAATGGCTGTCTGAGAGTTTCATTCCGGACTAATAGTTGTTTATTTTCCTTCCAGAGTTCCTCTATAGTGACATCTTTTTGAGAGTTTTGCAAAGTTACAGCAGCAATTTGGTCTTCTTGAGCCTTAATACATCTCTCTTGTTCATCAATCTTCTCTTGCAGAGCTCTTATCTGATCAGCTAGATCAACAGATGGATATTGCAAGATATTAGACATTGTAATCATCATACCTCTGACCAATCAAAACTCACCAGATGTCACAGTGGTAGGCTTTTCATCAGAGTCGACTAATGTTGGAGTTTGTGGTTCACCGGGGCCTGCACTTGTAACTCCAAAATAGTTTTCAATCTGTTGGGCTATAGAACTGTAGTGAATTGAGCGAAGGTAAGTGAGCAGAGTCCTCCATGTGGGATTGAAATCACTTTTTCCAGAAAGCCAACTGTTGACAACAATCCTGGCACACAGGACTGGGTCAATGGTACTGAATGTGAGAATTCTTCTTTGATCTAGAACGGTGAGAGAGATTTCAAGTTTCATTTGTAGAATATGATATGTTGTTGCTAAAGTGGTTAGGAGGCCAATCCCAGCTGCTTCCTCTAGCAGAGAAATCGCTCTCATCGAAAATCGGCTATCGAGACTGAACTGCTCGGCTGCATCAATAAAATAATATTATTTATGACAACATAAAACAACAATTGCTCTTTTTTTAGGTATCTACCTTTCAGCTCTCCAATATGAACATGTGATGACACATTCAACTGATTTCCAATTCCACCGAAAAATATCAACTCTCCAGAAGGCAGTGTAACTGTGCAGCTGCCCTTTAATGCCATTTCTACATCTCCAGCATAGATCCATACTTGAGAATGAGGGGAATATGCATGGATTGCTGACGTAGGCATTGCATTACCTCCTTCATTAGCTACTGCTCCGCCAACTGCAACTAGGTGATCTCCAAAATAGGCTGGGCTGGAATCACACAGAGGAGTATCAACAGTCTTTGACCATACTGGAAGGTTGTCTTCCAATGAGCTACCCAGCAATTGTGAAACTGAAGCATGAAAGACTTCTTTGTCCTGCTCCAAGCCTCCCATCAAATACCATCTTCCATCGCACACTGTGGATCGCATCCAATAGGATGGCCTCGGTAATCCTTGCACAGTTTTCCAGCAGTGATCACCAAATACTTCAACTGTGTCACACTCTATTTGTTCCTCGTCTAAACCTCCAGCAACCAAGAGATTCTCGTCATGGTTCAGAGCAGAAGTACAGGAACGATAAGTTGGCATGGGAGGGAGCTCATCAGGAGAAAGTTCCCAGGTTTGACCATTCCACAAGTAAAGATGATTTGTCGTCTCTTCAGTAGAAATGTCTACTCCACCAACAAGAACAAGACGAGAGTTGAATGAGCAGGGAGAGTACCAAAACACGGGGGTGTGCATGTTTTCCCAAATGTCTGTTTTGGGTGTATAGATGTAGACTTGAGCATCTTCCAGCCGATTTCCTCCCACTGTGTTCCCCCCTCCTACATAGACTCGATCATGAAGCCATAGAGCATGGGCATCTGTCATACCAACAGGTAAACTACTGCATCTCCTCCATTGAAGTGAAACAAGTGGGTTGAGTATACTGATCTGAACATAATAGCAGTGAAAGATATGACAAATCAAAATAAATCATGCATTAATTTCAAGAGTATACTCATGATTTTACTGTTTGCTTTTACCTACCTTTCCCATTGTTTGGAAGCTTTGAGAGGTTCTCAACGTTAATGATATTCATACTCTAGTAGCTAAACATGCATTACGTCATGTCTTAATTCAGGTAAGATTGCACCATCAGTAGTCAAATTTCAAGCATGCAAAATATATAGCCCAAGGTGAGCCAGGGAGGCAGCCTTTAATAGTGAAGCTATGGAAAGCCAAGATTTTCAAGACCTTGAAACTGAGCATGAAGATTGCAGGGACCTGCTTCTCACTCAGCAAATAGAAGATGGTGCCATTGATGATCATGATGATGTTGAAGGAGCAGCTCAATTTCAATCAAGTACATCAAGATTATTCATTATGTATTAAAGGTAATTCTTTTTCAATATGTATGATCATAGCAATTGGGAATGAGCCGCCAAGGTTAAAATTTAGACTAAAGACTGTCACCTTTAGTGTCTACTCAAGTTTGAGAGGATGGGTACAAGAAGAAAGCCGTAAGCTAATCAAGCTCGCTACTCCGATTGTGAGTCAGTTTCAAATGATTGAGTGATCTTTTCCTTAATTTCTTTTGCAATTCTTGTTTTTGAATGTTACAGTTTTTAGCTCTGGCCTTGCAGCAAGCACAGCTGATAGTATCAATGCTCTATGTAGGACACATAACAGGGTCATCATTAGAGCTGGATGCAATCGGACTGGCAGTTTCAGTATGTGAGGCAGTTTGCACCAATTTAATGCATGGTTTGATCATGACCATTATTACTACCATACTGACATTAACTTTAGTTGCTCCATGTCACAGCAAGGTCGATAGCCATTGGATTGAGTACTGCAGTGGACACCCTCAGTTCCCAGGTAGTAATATTGAACAATTAATGTGTTTATACTGATTTAACTTGTTTCTTTATGATTGTGTAGGCCTATGGTTTCAAAAACTACAGGAGAGTTGGGATAATCTTACAAAGAGGTAAATACATAATTGTTGGAATAATATTATTATAATTGTGACCAGTTCATGATTGCTTGCGTACAGGTCTTTTGATGCTCTCAGTCATGATGTTTCCCATATGGGCAATTTGGTTGAACACTGAAACAATTTTACTGCTGTTTCACCAGCCACCATGTGTTGCAAGGTGAATATTGATTCATGTGAATTCTGTAAACTGCTCATTCATAAAGTCATCAATTCTCCAGGCTGACAGCACTGTATATGAAAACGTTCTGTTTCTCTCTGCCAGTGAGCTATAAATATAAAACAGCTATAACTATGATTATTAACCACACTAATTGTTACATTACTATCTAACATTACTATCATGCAGGCTTGGTTTGTGTATGTTATGGTTCGGCAGTATCTACAAGCACAGGTATGGCTGGCTAATAATCTTAATGATGTTGAATCAGTAACATGATTGGAATGTAAATGGCTTAAGGTGACCCTCTCTGATGTTGATTCAACGGGTATTGGTTGAACCCGCTGTATATAATTATTATACAGTGGGTTCAATTAATTATTAATTGATCATGTGCTATGTCACATGGTCAATTACTCTGCTTGTGCTGTCATTGTCTGCATGGTTAATTGTTTTGCACATTCCTATTTGACACTGCAGGGGATTGTGTGGACGTTTGTTGTGGTCACATTCTTGTCCAATGTCTTCAGTGCCATTGTTCATCCTATTCTCATTTATGGTCTTCACTTGGGAACACTGTGAGGCAACAAAACTTAAGAACATTTTATCTGTGTTTCACTCACTCTCTTATCTCGATTCAACTAGTGGTGGAGCTATTGCCCTCAGTCTGGCTAACTCTGCTCCGCCAGTCATATTGATTGTGTATACGTGGCTTCGAGGACTTCACAAGAAGACATGGTACGGTTGGAGTTGGGAAAGTCTCAACCAGTGGGGCGAGTTTCTCAAATTGGGCATTCCTGGTCTGCTCATGACGTGTATACCTTGGTGGAGCACTGAACTGACTATGTTCATTTCTGGTTACATCAGCAAGACAGAGCTTGCTGTGAACTCTGTAGGATTCCAAATTTTGATATTTCTGTTCATGGTATGCAATAATTATTAGCTGTATCACATTCAGTATGATCTCACATGATCACCTATGTCAGTGGTAAAAATTTAAGAGTATTTTATTTAAATAGGTTCCATTGGGTATTGGAATATCAGTCAGCATAAGAGTTGGAAATGAACTTGGTGCTGGAAATCCGAAGACTGCAAAGAGAGCATCCTATGTTGCTATAGCGATGGCATGTGAGTTAGTGGCACACTAACAAGACTGCTTTAAATAGAAAGTGTCTCTTTTTAGTGACTATTGCTACTGTGAATACCATTCTATTACAACTGACAAAGAATCACATTGGAAAGCTTTTCACCAAAGACGAGTTAGTTGATGTAACATTTCAAGTGTACAGTCGCAATAATGGGTACTACCAGTATATGTTTCTCTCTCTCTCTCTCTCATGTACATACAGGGAAGTAATCGAGCGGATTGGAGTGCTAATGAATCTAGCCTGTGTCTTTCAATTCAGTGATGAAATTCAGGTGTGTTGTTTGAGAATGACTTGGTACTGGTCATCACAATCAATTGCATGAGTTCAACTGAATGAAGTTTTTTACTACATTGGTTTCAGCACCTCTGTGTAAAGATTAATACAAATGTATGCACCATTTAACAAAATTGTACAGCCATTATGAAATATAGTTTGCTATTCTTGTATCGTAGGTTACTATCAGTGGTATCCTACGTGGCTCTGGAAGGCAATATCTTGCAGCCATCATCAATTTCTTCTGCTATACAATGCTTGGCCTGCCTGTTGGTGTTACACTTGCACTCAAAACCAACTTGAGAACTATTGGACTGTGGACAGGATTGGCTGTGGGCAACATTATCCAGGTGAGTCATAGTACAGCCTCCATGTGTACAGAATTGTGGACTTTTAAATTATGCTTGCATATACAGATACTCATCTACTTTAAGATAAAATTAAATTATTTTGAGTGTTATTTTACAGGCTGTGGCATTCCTTGTGGTTTTCCTGAAAACAAATTGGAAACAAGAATCAGAGAAGGCAATGAAACGTGCTCGGGACAAACAGCATGCTCTGAGGAAGACAGATTCTCAAACTGATATGGTTGAATTGCTGGATCAGCAGCTACAGCCAGACTCAAATGACCAACAGGCCTCTCCCAAGGTGGATGACAATCTGAATCAGTACACTGATACCAGGCTAGGTTTGTTATTAGTACCAATTCCTTGTGTAATGCACAATAGTTTATCTTTATTATCCAAATATCTGATCCAGATGAACTCAACAGTAGACCCACTGATCACGATGATGAGAGTTCTCTGGGTCATCTATCAACTGATGATGTGAATGGGGACAATGATGGTATGGAGACAAATTTACTCACTCCTGAAAATGATGGCGAAGCTCAACATTCATCGGGCTCCCAGGCTTGTCATTCAACCAAAGTTAGTGACTGTACAAGTATGTCTGGTGAATCATCACACCAACCTTGTTACAGTCACAGTAGGAAAACTATTCTGAAGTCACGATATAAGTTACTGTTGTGGCGAAGCAGTTTTTATGTCCTAGGCTTGGCTATTCTACTTGCTGGAGGTGTCTTAAGTCAGTATAAACCACATTTGAATTACTATGGAAACTCAACAGATCTAGAGTGTCTGAGTGATGAAGAGAACATAACTAAACCCCAAGTAGACATCTATTTGAATTGCTCAAGCATTTACTGGGAATTGAAGCCTACAAAGACAAGCAGTACTATTGGCTCCACCAGTACTTTGATAGTACCAAGTCTTACTCTTCCAAGATATTCCAATTCTAAAGCAGTGGCATCACAAAACACTGCCCATCAAACTTCTAGGTCTGGAAATTTTACCTCATAATTTAGTTTTAAACTAGACAATAAATATTAATTTTGTCCAACCTAGATTTATAAAGAGGTAATCAATATTGCAAGGTCTTAATCTAACACGATTGCTACAGTCACAGTGTACAAATTCAGTTCACAATAACTGTTACAGTAATAGTACTGAGTTCTTTAACCTTGTCTGCCATAATACTGAGGTCGTCCTCCATGTCTTCTGCGTTGACCCCTCTGAGGTGGTGGTGGCAGATATCGATGGATACCATATCGTCTCAACCCATTGTTGGCAAGATGGTGAATATTTCGGTAGCTAGGCATCCTTAGCTTCCCTCCATGTCCAAATGGTTGATAGCCGCCAGTGTACTGACCAATTCTTTGGTTGGCATAGTTGCGGAGCGCATGTCCACCAAACTTTAATACTCCTCTGCCTATTTTTTTCCCAAACTTCCAAAATTTGTTTTTCTTTTGCTCCAATGCAAATTCTCCATCATCATCATCTTGTTGAAACACTCCATCATCATCTTCCTCTTGAATCATTCCATCATCGTTGTCATCTTGTTTAAAAACATCATCATCGTCCTCATCTTGAACCATTCCATCATCATCCTCTTGAAGTTTTGCAATGAGCTGCTTGATGAATCCATCATCCATTTCCTCTCCTTGTTTCATCACCAGTTCTTCCCGTTTCCTTTCCAGTGATGCAGCTTGTAGACAGAGTGGTGCAATAGCACCCATCAGTAGCAAAGTAGAGACCAGCATTGTGCCAAGTTCTAGCATAGATTCATCCCAAGCTAAGTTGTGTTTTATAGGCAAATTATAGACTATAGCTTTACCTATTAATTACAAGTTGCTTGAAGCTTATTTCCAAGACAATTGGTAAAGTAATCACCAAATATTAGTGTACATTGAAAGAAGTGAGAAGTTATCTTCATTCTGTTGTTGTTCGTTGGCTTCCTCCTTGGTAAATAATTATCACTATTACCTTGGTTTCACTTCTTTCTCTTCACATAAATATTTGGTGGTTATGTTTCAAAGCCTGCATGCTCTACTACTATTATGGCCTCCTCCTCTTTGCTTCCTCTTTCTTTTCCCACATGCTAAATTAATTATAATTTTTGCATAATGCGACCTCATACTATAGTGAGAACTAGTGAGTCAGTATAACATTATTTCATGCATGATTCTTCAATGGGGATGTAACCTCACTAGTCCTCAAGAATCTGTAATTGCTTGATGCTTGCATTATCTAGGATTATAGTCTCAATGTATTATTAATCTTGAATTAGATTATTAACAAGTTCAGGTAGAAGCAGAGCAAAACTTTAATAATAGACATTAATAATTGAATACAATGTCATAAAATTATTACTATAGCACAAATTAGATGAGTTCTATTACTACAGTGTCATCAAGTCCAGTTTTAAACTTTTAATTCTTGCATTATAATGATCATTCATGTCTGCTTCTCATGATTGTTCTAGCTATCTACTTTCCTCGATTTCTTATCATTCTTGCAGCTCTGCGCCTAGCTATCTCTCGTCTGAGTTGTCCCGGAAGTCCAGGCCTGGCTAGAGGCCTAAGCCTGGGGTGCAACATAGGTCTAGGACGAATAATAGGCCTGTGAAGAATAGGCCTAGGACGAATAATAGGCCTGCGAAGAATAGGCCTAGGACGAATAATAGGCCTGCGAAGAATAGGCCTAGGATGGATAATAGGCCTGCGAAGAATAGGTTTACGATGGATAATAGGTCTGCGAAGAATTGGCCGGACAACAACTCTTGGTGGTGGTGGTGGACGGCGCTTCTTTTTAAAGATTTTTCTGACGACTTTTCTAAATAATCTCCGGAATTGTGCTTTTGCAATACCACTAGACTCCTCTTGAAACACTCCATCATCATCATTATCATCTTGAATCATTCCATCATCATCATCATCATCTTGAATCACTCCATCATCATTATCTTGTTTAAACACTCCATCATCGTCATCCTCTTGAATCATTCCATCATCATCATCATCATCTTGAATCACTCCATCATCATCATCATCTTGAATCACTCCATCATCATCATCATCTTGAATCATTCCATCATCATCATCATCATCTTGTTTAAACACTCCATCATCGTCATCCTCTTGAATCATTCCATCATCATCCTCTTGAAGTTTTGCAATGAGCTGCTTGATGAATCCATCATCCATTTCCTCTCCTTGTTTCATCACCAGTTCTTCCAGTTTCCTTTCCAGTGATGCAGCTTGTAGACAGAGTGGTGCAATAGCACCCATCAGTAGCAAAGTAGAGAACAACATTGTCCCAGATTCTAACAAATCACAAGATGTTGTTGCACTTATATAGACAAAACTTGATATTACGTACAATGTTTGAAACATTGCATGACTGTACATAATTATCAAAGTTGTACAATATGCTTGCAGCTCATTTCCAGAGGTATTTAGTAATATAAGTATCAACATTTGCATGAAGTGTTGTAGGCAATAGAGTAAGTTGCTTTTCTTAAATTGGTCCCTCTTAGCTATAATTATACCATCACTGTTGTCTCAAGTACTCTCACTTCACATAAATATTTGGTGTTTGTGCTTGAGACTATATTATAGTGTTATTTTAACTCCAAGGGAAGGTAGTGAAATTAGTCTCGTGCCCAGATCCCACCCTCGCACAAGAGTGGAGTCTGGGGAACGAGACTATAGTTAAATATGGGCTTAAGCCTTTGTATGTAGTGATTGTAATCTCACTCCCAGCTGTATATACAGGCCTCTATCACATGCACAGTTACACACTGCACACACATTCACCATTATACACATACAGTGGCAAGCACCTGTACAATTTGTGGGTTGTGGTACCATCTATAGGATATTTCTTGTACAATTTCTGTTGATGTATCTGGTGCTAAAGTCTTCCTGAAGCATCATACTCATATCTGGCTGTCAGGTTGAGTGGCCGAACCTGATGTGTTGGAGGATACAGTGGTGGCCATGCAGCCTCTGAGAGTGAGTGAGACCCAATATTTTATTACAATTGTCAGGTTGATTGTACTTCTCATTATGTAGGCTATTCTAGCTACAGTACATAACTATTGGTTGTTCCTCAAACCCATAGTAACTTTTCATAAGACTAGAAGCAGAACAAAATATTTAATCAATAATTAATACAATGTCACATAGATTCAATAATGATTACAATTAATTGTAATGAGCATTCAAGTTCAGCTTTATGAGCAAATTTCGTTGAGGCAATTGCAAAAATAATTATACTGGAGGTCTGCTTCTGTAGTGTTCTATTTTATGGATACCTCCATCGATTCCTGATCATTCTTCCAACTCTGTACCTAGGATGGAATCTAGGCCTACGGAAGAATGGTCTAGGACGATGGAATCTACGCTTGTGAAAGAGAGATTTAATACGACGGAACAGGGGGAAAATCAGGTGCTTCTTCCTTAAGATTCTTCTGAATGTCCTTCTCACTACTTGTCTGACTCTTTTCATTAATCGTCTGAGGAATCTTCTCCTGATCTGTGCTCTTGCAACTTCATTGGGGTTTTCCATGTCCTCTTGAATTCGAAGCTGTCCGGCTAATCCATCATCATCATCATCTTCGATTTTCATTGCAAATTCTCCATCATCATTATCCATCTGTTGAAACACTCCATCATCATCACCTTGTTGAATCATTCCATCATCATCATCTTGAATCATTCCATCATCATCCTCTTCTTGAAGTTTACAATGAGCTCCTCAATGAATTCATCATCCATTTCTTCTCCTTGTTTCATCACCAGTTTCCTTTCCAGTGGTGCAGCTTGTAGACAGAGTGATGTAATAGATAGTATCCACCAGTAGTAAAGTAGATAGTAGCATTGATGATCTATTATCTGCTGCACATACACTCATGCACTCTCGCAGTTTATTGTTCGTGTCTTCTAGCTGTTCACTGCCTCCCTATGGACATAGACACTGACTGTTACCCTCAGTTCTATGTCAATGTGGCCGACATTAAACAGCTCCAGTCATTGGACTATTACATAGCTTGCACGACAGAAGGTCTTTCAGAGCAAGACCCAACTCTACGATGTGTTTGTTGACAATCAGAATGTGACGAGTCATCTGCAAAGTCTCGAGCCACTGCTCAAGCTAACACAGGCAGACAGCAAGAGATTCGACCACCTGAACAACATTAGGTGGGCTATTAGGATGTATAATTATGTACATGTATCTATCTATGTGGGCCACTAATTCTGTTCTATACATAATGTTTGATTATTTGTCTCACTACACTGTACGTACACACAGTAATGTTAGCCTCATTCCCAGACCTTCCCCAGTGTGTGTGTTGTGAACTGTGCAGCATATTTTATGGGGAAGGCCTAGCTGGGTATGAGGCTACAGTAATGTGGGCTTAAACAAATTGAGTACATCATACCAAGAGTATATAATATAGAACCATTTGAGCGGACCCAATTGAGAGCAATCTGTGCCAACTCTTTCATCATGTCTCCCAGCTGTCCCGGCCCATTAGAGTGAGTTCTCCCGTCCCAGATATCTTGATCGCCTAGAACTAGTGACAAACATGATCTCTTCTCTCATGGCGGTCCAAGCGAACCCCGGCCCACAGCCACACCTGGTCTAGTCAGCCTCTCAGACACTTCATGATCAAAACGGTGTGGCCAAAAGGGAGGAGATAAAGCTACAAACAATTTCTTTCAGTCCCCCTCCCCCCTCCTTTATTTTTGTATCTCTCTAGTATAGCTGGCAGCTGCATGATAAACAAAGCAGCATATAACAATAATTTTCTTCATTAGTCCTAATTTAGATCGTAATTACCAATATTGGTAATTACGATCTAAATTAGGACTAATGTAATATAATGTAGATCATTGCCGCCATTATTAGCGGCAATGATCTGAGGTGGTATTCTCAGCTGATCTGTCACAAGTCAATGCTGTACTAGGTGTTTAGGGATGAGATGGTGCATTGCAGTCTCCACTTTCTCTTCTGTGTGTAACCTGCTAGTTCAATCACCTGCAACATTGGGGAAGATGCTGCTAGGATATTATTATTATTATTATTATTATTGTTATTATTGTTGTTTTTATTATTATTATTGTTATTGTTATTATTATTATTATTATTATTATTATTATTATTATTATTATTATTATTGTTTTATAACAAAGTACATGACACTGGGATTTAGTTACGTGACGTGATCATGAAGGATGAAGGTATATACAAGCTTAAGATGAATTATGGGTTGATAGTACTTTGCTAAAGGACAACATTACTATACTGAAATAGTAGCCTGCATGTAAGTATACTATTACTACTTAGATTCGGTTCGAATATGTGCGGCCCGGTTTTCCATTAATTATAGAAAATTCCACTGTTGCATTGTCAGGGATGTTTAGATCTGACTGACTACCAGAGTTACTGCTGCTGTCACTGAGATCAGCATCAGAAGGTGATAAATTTGCTTTTACATGAGGAGGGGCTTTGAGATGAATAGCATGTTACAGTAGTGGTGTTGATAGTTTCTTGTTCTTTTCTGATCACTGGAGTCCAACATTCTTCTTTGCTAGAGGTAGTACAGCTGACACCATAATATTATGTACATCATCTTTCTTCTTATAACTGACATTAGAACACCTAGCAAGATCTACATTTGACTTCAATGGTCCATTGGAGGCTGTTTAATTGAAGTATCAGCATCAATCAGATTCACTAACAGCACAAGCAGACTTGGATACAGATTTGCTATGGTGGGCATTTTGTTTTGGACTCACTGTGTGGCATGTTTTGACTTTAGACCTCCTTTCTTTCTTTCCTTTTCACACTCAGTTCTCTTCCGATCATAGTAATTTTGATAATTCCCTTAGAGCTCACCGTGGCAACTTCTTACCTCCATTCTGTCCTGACTCTTTTGAAGAGCTGGTGGAATGGTGCTCTTGATGTTGGCAGTTGCTACAAACATCACTTGTGGGAGATCAAAAGGAATGTTGAGGTAGATTAAGTGATTAGTTAAGGGGGGGGGGGCCCTGTTTCTGAACACTACAAAGAGCGGTAGTTTTAATAGTCAATTACATCATTTTATGGAGTGCATTTTTCTGCAGGAATACTTACCAAGTTTCATTTTATATTTGTTATTTGACCAATGATGCATAACATTTACAAGTGTCAGTGTCATATGACCTTTAGGGTTGGGGCAGGAGGATGGTCCGGCATTCTACAAAGTCCTTAATTAAGCAAAAATGCTGAAAGCTACAATGTCAAACATTGTCCACTAAGATTTTGAATTATCTGCCTGGAAATCAAGTTAGGTCCCAGGAAAATTATTGGACAGATACAGAGAGAAACATGCAAATTTCTAAATATTGCCCACAGCACACCTAATTATATAAGCATATTGATTATATCTTACAAACAATTTAACGCAAATTTTCAGGCAGATCTGATATCTTGTATATAGTTGAGATCTACTTGTAAACAAAAATTGGCCCCATACCGGCAATGAGTGTTAGCTAGCTTTCTGCATTTTCAAAAGTATGTATTTTCTAGTGTGGCCACACCCACAATTATTTTCTGACTTTCATTTTCATAATTACATTAAAAAAAAATACGATGACTACTTAGCTTGGTTGTCAACACAAAAGGTTCAATCGTTTTTAATGTTGTTCAGAGTGTAAACTGCCTTATAACTTGAGGCATCCTTAACTACGCTCAGTCGAGATGTACTCCTTTGTGCTGGTGGACAAGAACAAGCCAGTGTGATGATACACAATGACAGTCCTGTTACTAATTAACTTACTAGTTTATCAACTTCATCGAGTAGAAAAACAGGGTTGCCTGTTTTTAATCTTTGCAGGATGCGATCTCGCATTGACCCAATGTAGGTTTTTCTGTGCCCACGGATATCAGACTCATCACAGATCCTTCCCAGTGAAATACGATGAAACTTTCGACCAACAGCATTGTTTATAGAGCTACCCAAACGAGTCTTGCCTACTCCTGGTGGACCGACAAGGCAGAAGATTGGAGCTAAAACAAAGAGACAAGTTGCACACCATAGCTAAGAACTCTAGCAAAATCAAATTCTCCACTAAAGGATTTGGTACAATTTCCAGGCAATTTGTATTCAAGGTAGTGCTCACCTTTCAGAGGCTTCACGGCTAATATAGACTCCAAGAATCTCTTCTGGACCTTCTCTAGACCACGGTGATCGGCAGCATCAAGCACCTTCCTGGCTTGAGAGAGGTTCAGATCGTCAGGTGTGGATTTTGACCAAGCTAGGTCCAACAGTGTCTCTAAGTAGTTCCTAGACACTGCATGCTCTGGAAACTGAGCAGGAAGGGATTTTAATCTCTGCAAGTGTATGGCAAGACGTAGATATATGTGTATTGGTACCAGACCATCTTACCATATCACTGGGCTCACACTAGCTATATCACTCTATGGACTCACTTTCTTTGCTGCCTTCAGTGCATATTCTGGCAAGTTAGCCGACTCAATCTTCCTCTCCAGTTCTGCCATCTCATCCTCCTCGTCCTCCTCACCCCTGAGACCACCACCTCCGAGAATACTCCGACCCATTCTACCTCTGTTCCTCCTCCCCCCAATATGACGAACAATACGAATTCTAGGTTGCTGCTGCTGCTGCTGGGTTGAAACAAGGGTCAATAAAAGAAGTAAAAATATACATATGGAAGAGTTAATTAGGGTCCCAGTCCTTCAATAATGAACCTGAGTACATATTGTTTAGCCTGTGGACACTGTTAAGATTGTAATTTCACAGTGTTATTTCTTTACCTTTGTTGAATAAAGATCTTTATTGGATGCACTTTGCAACATCTTCATTGACTAAATTGATGTAAATTTAAGTCCTATACTCACATCTGAAAAGGCTGGGCCAAGTTTGTGCACTTGGTTTTACTCACTTTTCTCAATAGTTTCTGGAATTGTACTTTTGCAATACCATCGGATTCCTCTTGAAACACTCCAACATCATCATCATTATCTTGAATCATTCCACCATCATCTTCAGCATCATCTTGTTTAAACACTCTATCATCATCATCCTCTTGAATCGTTCCATCATCATCGTCGTCATCTTGAATCATTCCATCATCATCATCATCATCATCTTGAATCACTCCATTATCGTCATCCTCTTGAACCATTCCATCATCATCCTCTTGAAGTTTTGCAATGAGCTGCTCAATGAATCCATCATCCATTTCTCCTCCTTGTTTCATCACCAGTTCTTCCAGTTTCCTTTCCAGTGGTGCAGCTTGTAGACAGAGTGGTGCAATAGCACCCATCAGTAGCAAAGTAGAGAACAACATTGTCCCAGATTCTAACAAATCACAAGATGTTTTTGCACTTATATAGACAAACTTGATATCACGTACAATGTTTGAAACATTGCATGACTGTACATAATAATTATTATCAAAGTTGTACAACATGCTTGCAGCTCATTTCCAGAGGTATTTAGTAATAAATTATAAGTATCAAACATTTGCGTGAAGTGTTGTAGGCTAAGTTGCTTTTCTTAAATTGGTCCCTCATAGCTATAATTATACCATCACTGTTGTCTCAAATACTCTTACTTCACATAAATATTTGGTGTTTGTGCTTGAGACTATATAGATTATTTTAGCCGACATATTTAACTCCAAGGGAAGGTAGTGAAATATTGGCTTTGTATGTAGTCTCACTCCCAGTATACACACTCTCTTGGGCCTCTATCACATGTGAAGTTGCACACTGCACACACATTCACATACAGTGACATGCACCTTTACAGTTTGTGAGTTGTGACACCGTTTAGGGTATTTCTTGTACAATTTCTGTTGATGTGTCTGGTACTAAAGTCTTCCTGAAGCGTCATACCCATATCTGGCTGTTAGGTTGAGTGGCCGAACCTGATGTGTAGGAGGATACAGTGGTGGCCATGCAGCCTCTGGGAGTGAGTGAGACCCAATTACAATAATTTATTATTGTCAGGTTGATTGTACTTCTTAGGTTATAGTACATAACTATTGGTTGTTCCTCAAACTTATAGTAACTGTTCATAGACTATATAGAAGCAGAACAAAATATTTTAATCAATTATTATAACACAATGTCAAATGAATTCAATAATGATTATAATAAATTATTGTATTGAGCATTCAAGTTCAGTTTTATGAGCAAATTTCGTTGAGGCAATTGCAAAAATAATTTTATACTGGAGGTCTGCTTCTGTAGTCTTCTGTTTTATGGATACCTCCATCGATTCCTGATCATTCTTCCAACTCTGTACCTAGGATGGAATCCAGGCCTACGGAAGAATGGTCTAGGACGATGGAATCTACGCTTGTGAAAGAGAGATTTAATACGACGGAACAGCGGGAAAATCAGGTGCTTCTTCCTTAAGATTCTTCTGAATGTCCTTCTCACTACTCGTCTGACTCTTTTCATTAATCGTCTGAGGAATCTTCTCCTGATCTGTGCTCTTGCAACTTCATTGGGGTCTTCCATGTCCTCTTGAATTTGAAGCTGTCCAGCTAATCCATCATCATCATCATCATCATCCATTTTCATTGCAAATTCTCCATTATCATTATCCATCTGTTGAAACACTCCATCATCATCACCTTGTTGAATCATCCCATCATCATCATCATCTTGAATCATTCCATCATCATCATCTTGAATCATTCCATCATCATCCTCTTGAATCATTCCATCATCATCCTCTTCTTGAAGTTTTGCAATGAGCTGCTTGATGAATCCATCATCCATTTCTTCTCCTTGTTTCATCACCAGTTTCCTTTCCAGTGGAGCAGCTTGTAGACAGAGTGGTGCAATAGCACCCATCAGTAGTAAAGTAGATAGCAGCATTGTCCCAAGTTCTAGCAAAGATCACATTCAACACATTGTGCTTTTATAGACATGAAGCGATCGTTGTCGACATGTCTGGTCTGTGGCTATCAAGTTGCCAGCAACTAATTTCCAGAGGTAATTGGTAAGATAAGCATGACATTGTTTTGGTGTCACAATGATATAAATGGTCTACAAACATCAAGAAGTGAGACTGACTAGTGGTGCAATGATCTAGACAGTGAATTCGCAAAATTACGAAGTGAACTGAAGCAATCCTAGAATTGAAGTTAGGGTGAGAAGGGAGGGGCTGCACATCACTACTCTGGATTCATACTCTTACACATCAGACCACGCCTTCTTACCACGTGTCAGCTTGAACCACTGATCTGTATCTAGGCAGCCTATTGCAAAGGAGAAAGATGAAGTGGTTTTGGTTCTCATCACTTTTAAGAAATGACTATTTCATCTTGGCTAGATTCCTTGTACCACTAGCCTTCACGGATGTGGCTGTAGACATTGGAGAGCAAGTGGGTAACATTTTTTATAATCATGTGACTTCAAATAGTTATACATGCATTATCTGACTACTACAGTTTCTCAATAGCAGTGTTTCTCGGGCTGCCAATGTGCAAGGGACTCTAGCTGCCTTTGGTCTGGCTTATGTGTTGGTCAAATTCTTTGTGGGTGTTCTTCAAGAGGTCAAACAAGTGGGTGTGGTTTTGGTGCACGATCGTCCTGGATTTCACAAGATTCTCATCAATGTATTGATAATGGGAGTTTCCATCTTTGTGATATTGGTCCTGATTGGTACGTAGGTAAACTCATCAAGTATCTCTACTAGATCTGTATGTATTGTTGATATAAACTTTATTTTACAGCAAAGACGCAGTTAGGCGTGTGGCTAATTGAAGACCTCCATGGTGTTTCATGCACTGTGGCTGCTCTCACTCATCAAGCTCTTCTTTATCTCTCTGTCTATCCTCTCATTGATGTAGTGGTATGCTTATGTAATTACTGAACTTCTCTCTCTACCTCATGCCAATTTCTTTATTGTAGTCATGGTATCATGGTGGTGTGTTGTTACAATGGCGACATAGCACACTTGTTGGTGTTGCTTCCTTAGCTGATATCATGGCACAGGTTAGAAGAGCTTTGTTATTGTCAGTTCTTAAGATGTTGTTCCTTTCAGATATTTTCTGTGGCAATTCTTCTCTACACACCTCTTGTATGTAGAGCGCCCATTACTGTGCCCATACTGGCGGCATATGGTGGCATCCTCACAAGATGCACCATCACACTAGTTGGTTTCTATCGACTGGTCTATCCCAAGCTAGAGAAGGAAACGGTGGTGAGGAGAGATGAGGGTTTAAAATTTGTGGCTATAACTACTTACAACCATTTCTTGTCACACACAATACTTGTTACTGTACCAGGAAAAGGTCACAGTGTGGAGACTGATCACATTTGTGTCACCGCTGATGTTTGTCGTTGGTGTGCAGAGATTCACCAGACCGCTGATCAATCTGTTGGTGACAAAGTTCTCCCCAACCAAGTCTGCTGCAGAGGAGGCTCTAGCCGTTCTCACTGCTACATATCCTCTTGGGCACATTGCCTATGGTTGGATCAATCAAGTCAGACCCATTCCTCCTGCTTTCCAACAGGTACAGTAACACATATAGTTGCAGTCACTGTGTCTGGTCCACATGTCACAGTAACCTCTGTGTATTTATTTCCTTTGTACTACAGAAAAGTCCTAGTGCGAAAGACAGACCCATTATTGCTGGCAAGAAGATTGCAATCTTCATTATAGGAACACTATGTGTTTCTATTGTCGTAAGTATAACTTTATGATGCAATGGAAGCTCACGACCAAATATGACTACAAATTTTTTTCCTTTGTTCATCTCTCAATGGCTAGATCTCCATTGCTCTCTTCTGGGTGCCAGGTGTCTCTGTGGCTATCCTGGAACATGCTGTTGGGATTCCTCATGAACTTGCTATGGAGAGCATCAATCCTCTCAGAGTGTTTGCCTTTTTCTGTTTCACTGGTATGTCACGATGATCTATATTCAGGTCTGTCTTTGGTGAATAATTATTGTTGGCTTTGTTTCGTAATAAATTCATATGCAGTGGCTGTGAGGGCATCATTGACTGGATGGTTGACTCTACATCGTCAGACTAAGCTGGTTACACCGAGAGGATTCTTCCGTGTGGGCAGTGTTGTAGCTGTGTTTTTTTCTTTCCGGGCATTAGGGTGAGTCTGATCAAAGCTATATTGTAGCTAGTGCAACACTATAGCTGTATGACCTTGTGTATGTGTTATGCTTGCTACTAGGATCAGTGGAGCTCTATTGGGAGTGTTGTCACTTTTGTCGGGATTTGTTGCTGAAATGATAGTCATGACTATCATGGCTTCTATTTATGCTTGTTGGCTGGTAAGGTCATTGCATGGTCACTGTAATTTTTGTTCTTTCCTTATAAGTGACCCTATGTTTTCCATACCCATCTCTGGTCAGCAGTGGAAGAGAAGAAGGTCTAGTGGCATAGCAAACATTGGCAGTGATTTGTCAAATACTCCAGGAGATGAGACAGCTGCCCTCAATGGAGAACAAACTGTTGAAATGGTTTCTTTGTTGAAGACAGACCAGGAAGAGTTGAATAGCCAAGAAGCAGTAGCATTGACTACAGAACTAGATCAGTGTGAACAAGTACCACCAGAAACGTAAAACTGAGCATATACCACCATTGTTTGTAGGTAGTATTTTTATCACAACTTGCTTAAAACAACCAATTTAATTTTTATTATAAATAACAACCTGGATGATTATACACACTGTGTAGAGTGAGATTTTAAAAAATAATAATTATGCATGCCCACTGACTGCATGGAAAGCATTTCTCTAGGACCTCCATCGTCTAGAAATTGACACATCTTGGGAACTTTTCAGCATCCAATCATGGGTCTCTTTACTAGAACGAGTCAGTTCAACATGTCCACAGTACTCCACCCACACTCCATGACGATAGAGCTCCCCACGAGTCATGGCAACAGCTTGACTAACTCCATATCCGTGAGTCACAATGATGATGTTGTTGGGCCAGTGCTTGTCAGCGAGTTGATTAAACTCAGCAGTAAACCTGTGTCAAGTGTTTAAAGATAGGTACACAATATTAATTTTCATAGGACATATAGATCCATGTAATATACCCTCCAATTTTACAAAATTCTTGCATGTGCCAGTGAGCAAACACAACTATGGGTACCTTTTCATGGTATCACTGAGCTTCTCAGGGTACTCAGGAATTGGTCGGTCGTCTTGTTCCACGATCTTGATGCCATACTCCTTGAGATCACTAGCGGGCACCTCAGGTTGCTCAAAGATGCCACAGTTGGTGTTGAGTGCATCAACAATCCCACTGCATGTGTGTAGGTCAGCCACATTGATAGATGTGCTTATCAGTTGGGCAGTTTGAAGACAACGGAGGAAAGGAGAGGAGATGATGGTAGTGATGGACTAGAGAGAGTAAGATCAGTTAGTTTCACCATTTCACCACTCTACCCTTTGTAAGGAGACTTACAGAGTCCTTGAATCTTTCAGCAGCAGCTTTGACTTCCTTCTCTCCAGCACTTGTGATAGGGGGATCATATGGTCTGCTTGACCTTACCACCCAGTTGTAGTCTACGTTGTCCAACCTTTCACCGTGTCTGATGACGAAAATATGCTGCATGGTCGATTACCTACAGTAGAGCACTTTTACTTGTTCTATAATATACAGTGTAAAATGTAGCTAGTCGAGATGTTCTTTCCATACAACTGCTGATCACTACCAGCATTACTCAGCACCAAGTGTGTACCAAAACATGCATTTAGGTAAAGGACGTCTCAGCAATTTACTCATTATCAACTGAAACCACACACACTACGTACACACAATGCAATGCATGTGAACTGGGCGAAAATCATCAAAATTTAAATTTTGTACAGAAAATGTTCATCATTATCCTATGTCCGACACGCAGACAACGTCTACTTTATTCCTGCCCTTCTTCTCTAGAGACGGCCACTGTTTGGGGTTGCTTCTGCATGCAACTCTTGGCCACAGAATCAAATAGCCTACATGAACAGAGTGGTGTGAGAAAACATAAATGAAGAGCTATATACAATACCTATAAAAGATACTCACTTTTTAATCTCCGGAGCACAATGAACAAACTCGTGTTTCCAAAAGTTGTAGGTTGGGTTCTTTATGAGTTCAATGAAAGTGATAAGAAGTCCCCACGGATGCGGTCTGTTCACGATCAGCCTCTCCAGCAGGACCCTTGTGATCTGCTCCTGGATGGCTTCTGCATTCGTCTCAGAGAACAACGATAACAGAGCACAGCTGAAGTAATGGGTGTGGCTGTTTGGATAGCGCAGCTGGTTTGCAATGGCATTCAAGAACAAGTAGCGACCTGCAAGCAAATAGCACAATGAAGCCTTCCATTGTAAGAATGACAGCTGGTCCTGAGCTGGATCACATAGCTCAATTACAAATTGGAGTATCTACTAACCTTCTGTGTCTAGGTCCACTACTAAGTGCTGGAAGATATCCATGTGAGCTGTGTGAGCTATTGTGCTGGTAGAAGGAGTGCTCCCTTTGCTGTGGATGTAGGCTATGGCTTGTGTACCCACATAGAGCACAAGTGCATTCATTAGCGACACATTGTACTGATTGCCAGGCTCCGCAGACACCTTGAGAAAGGGGAAAAAAGGTTCTCAGGACAAGTTACTTTTCTATCAAGCACATACCACTTGGCAACATACAGTTAAGTGCCCTCGAAGTTCTTGAAGAAATGTTACAGGTGCTCTGGTCCTTATGTAGTTATCCAAATCCTAAAGCAGAAAGGAGAGTGTATTCCAATATCACAAAAATTCAAATTGTCGATCTATACACGAATAGTCCCAAATCTAATGGAGCCCTCTCTCCCCCAATGCCTGCTCAGGCAAATTGGTCTAGTAAAAAATAAATTATTGGCAAAAGGCCGTTCGTGCCACTCAGGTGTCTTAAGTCTTGAGAACTAGGGATGGTAGGCTTAAAAGAGTACAATACCTTCTTGAGGTTTGCCTGTATATGCTGTGTGTAGTTGGGAAGGATTCGTGGAGCATGAGCAATGTCAGGAAGCATTTCAACCTGTAAGGGAAAAAATAAACAAACCAAAAACGAAAATGAATATCTGGAAACGCAGAATTGATAACATACCTTGAGATTTGGTGTGAAAGGGTCTGGCAATCTCATGTTGCGTGGAAATGCAGAGAGGATGAGATTTCTCATTTGGATACAATTTGGAGGGATCACGTCACAGAAAGAGAAGTGATAGTCACAGAGAAACTCGGGGAAGTCGTGCAGCAAGACTAACAAGACTCTTAGAGTACCCTAAAAGAGAAGAAATAATAACAATAAATGAGTATTTGTAATACAGTATGAAGTGCTACTCACTCACCTTGTAGAGGAGATGAGTGGGTTTAGTGAGCTCAGCATTTCGTAGGAATGGTGCCAAGAACTTGAAAAGATCAATGAGCAGCTGGTGAAACAATGTCCATCCCTATTTGAATCATAAAATTTCCATGAATGCTTAGCTATCGATTGTTAACAATAGTGATCTGTTCACCTTTTGCTGTGGAGTGTGTAGCAGCAGTTTAGCAATAAACACTCTGTGTGAGATGAGCTCCAACCACGAGTATGCAAACCCAGGTGCTCGATTTGGTCGAATAACATGATACACATGACTGCAAAGTTTGATACAAGATGGGTTAGTCACTGTATCCTTTCGGAGCTGGTTCCATTACCTGAAAGCATGAAGTACATGGAAGCTAATAGCATCGAAGACTGGATCGGAGGAACAGAGATCATTGAGTAGCATTATGAAGAGCCGGTGGTAGGCAAGTTGATGGAAATCAGTGTGCTTGTTCTCGTGGTCTTGAATAAGAACATGAGCAACTGTTACTAGAACCTGTGTGTGTGTGTGTGTGTGTGTGTGTATGAACAATGGTCCTCAATGCGCGTAATTAAAGACAAGTATACGCGCATACGGCAGAGTGACAAATCACAATTCTATTTGATGCGCACCATTTGCAATCATGGCTTCCAATGCCAAGCTTTCTTTTGACGCTGAGGAGCTAGGATTCCTATTAGAGGAGCTCTACGATATACGAAACAAATGGCGATACCTCGGACTCCAACTGCAGATATCCCCCAGTGATTTGAACGACATAGCACAAGTCAAGAAAGATGACTCAGCGGACTGTCTTCTCGAGCTATTGATGCGGTGGTTTCAGACGAAGAATCCCACTTGTGAGTCACTGTTGAAAGCGCTGAAAAGTAAGAGCATGGAGTCGCATTCGATTGCAGAAAGAATTCAAGCCAAGTACCAACGGCAGAATATTCCTGAGAGTACAACAAGTAAGTAAACCCATAGACAGCTAAACTGTATCAAAACCTTTGCAGAGCAAAAGCAGAGCCTTTTCTTCTTCTTTTTTTAAGCTCAAGGCCCAGAAACAAACATTAAAGATAGCAGTAAAGGTGCCAAAGCAAAAAGGCCCCTCTCTCCTAGCCGTGAAGCTGGAGCACCCACCAAGGCAAAAGTATACAGACATATTAAATCATCTGCTGTCGGATATTGATCTATTTTTGTATCTCTTTTTATAGAGACGTAAACTCAACACTTTACTGCCAGATTCATTTGAACAGACAGATTTTGTACAAAGACAACCTCCTGATCGGCTCTGTATCAAGTGCAGCCGTGTCCCTCTCAATCCACAGCGATCTGTCTGCTGCAACAGACTCTACTGTAAACCATGTGCTGACAAGACCAAGAAATGTAGCAACAAGACACACAAGGAAGAGATACAATATTCTCCCGACAAGGAGTTGTCTACCAAAATTTATAAGCTAAGAATAAAGTGTAAGAATAAGGCAAAAGGGTGCACATGGGAAGGAGAGGTGTTCAGGCTGAAAACCCATCTCCCTGTGTGCCCCCATGAGCAATGTAAGTGTAGTAGTTTCACACATAATTATGTAGGACATATTATGTTACATTGAGTGTTTCTATCCATCTACAGCATTATCTACAATCATCCACCAGCAGCCCGAGGTAGCACCATTGCCTAGACTGGTCAGTCAGTCATACTTGTCCTCAAAGATTGAAAGGTGTGATGTGAAATTTTGTACACATGCACAAACAAACACTATTACAGCACATAAATGTGGTGGGGAAGATTCCACCCAGTTTTGCTGATGAAGATTTCACCAGAAATCACGATGAATATCATTGCAATATTTGCCAGAGAATACCATCCACCCCTCTACGTTCTGAATGTTGTCCCAGTGTATTGTTCTGTGAGACTTGTGGCCAGAAGGACACACACTGCTCTATACACATCCAGCCTCACACTTTAAAACGTGACAAAGCCTTGAAGAGCATTATTCAGAACTATGTAGTCAAATGTCCATACAGGTGTGGCTGGAAGGACCACATGAAAAAACTGAAGCAGCACATCCCTATTCACAGTGAGGATCTCTTTTAGTCAGTTACACAATGGCATAGTTAGTGTCTTTTATGCTTTCATACATTCTCACACTTACTTACACACACACACACACACACACACACACACACACACACATTTTGTCACCAGCTTCTGATGACAGCAAAAGCTGTGAAGAAAGAAGCAACGAACCAGCTACTCCACTGGGTGACAGCACACAAGCTACTCCATTGGACAACAGCACATTAGCTACTCCACTGGACGACAGCACTGAACAGCCTACATTGCTAAAATTTGTCAGCAATGAAGAGGCCACTCAAGATCAGTCGATGAACATACACAGCACAAATGGACCTGAGGAGGACAATGAACAGTACATGGTGCTTGAATCTCCCTCCACCACTGAGCCAGTCAACGCACAGATTGAAGCGCTCTCCATCTTGAATTATCAACTTCAACAAAAGCTCGACCAGCTCCAGGTAGAATCTGAAGCCTGTGCCGTGAGAGTGCCACCTCTCACCTTTCACATTCCTCTCCTGAGCAGCTACAAGAGCCCCTGTTTCCCGTGGAAGAGCCACAGCTTCTACACCCACCCACTGGGCTATAGAGTCAACTTGCAAGTTCAGGTGGACAGCACTGGAGCATTGTGCATTGGGCTAGCACCAGAAGAGGGAGTCAACGACGACCATCTTCGTTGGCCGGTGAGTGGAAAGATGGTCCTTCGATTCCTCAACCAGAATGCCGATCGTGATCATCATGAATACTCTACCAAGTTTAAACTGCAGAAGTCCACAACTATTACACTCAAGCGTATACTTATTCCCACGACAGAACCAGATGTTTCGTACACATCTGGTGACTCCTTGTACTTCAGACTAGTGGAGATCAAACTGGAGGAGGAGTCAAAGCCGTGGCTTATTAGTTAGTACAAACTCATAGCATACTCAAACAGTACAAAATTTAATGTAGTAAAGTTGTAAGAAGTGAACCCCTTTACCCAACAATAAGCTAATACATGTTCATTGCCCATGTCATAATTGTGACCATCATGCTCACTCCTAGATCCTGGGATCCCTTGTACAAATTGATTCATTATGGATGAATGCACTGGTGATCATGAGTTGAAATTCATGATGCCCAGTTGTATACCACACCACACTTTTTGTGTTATCATTATAATCATCCCAGGAATGAGAGCTAGATAGGGGGTGGCTTAGTTTACTATTAATAGCCATGCTTATGCCCTACTTTTCACTAGTCTATATATAGTCAGCTCAGTGGTTCAGTATTGTAAGCTCATACAAACTCAGTTAGCTGTGCACAGTAAGGTCAAAGTGCAGAAAGAACACTGCTTTGTGAACCTCAAGTAAAAAGATGGGGGATGAGCTAAATTTAGATGACCTTGCTTCTCTTATGGTCCAGCTCCATGAGGTACAAATAAAATGGTACAGTATTGGACTACAACTAGGTTTGGAAGTGAATGGCCTTGAGACAATAAAGAGCCAAATTCAAAATGAGCAACAAGGCCTCAGAGAGATGCTCATAAAATGGCTGAAAACCGGCAAAGCTACGATTTCAGCTTTGTGTTCAACTCTAAGGAAAACAACAGTGGGGGAGAATGTTCTTGCTAGTGAAATTGAAAAGAGTAAGATATTAATTTACTGACCATGAACAAACACCCATAAGCTTATGATTTCAAAAACAGGCAAACAGTCAACAAGCCAAAAGCCAACAAGCCAAGGTAAGAAACACAAGGACAGTAAAACAACCAGAGGGAAAAAATCACACCCTCCTCCTTCAAACTCACCACCACCACCAAAGGTATACGTAGTAGACTATCATAAGAGTAAAATAATTGAAGAGATGTTGAGGTCTCACTAAGTTGTTAATTGTTGCACAGAGGGCTAAATCTCAGGAAGAACCAAAGCCAACAAAGGCCACTAGACAGCTCTCAAAGAATGGGACCTCAAACACACAGACAACCAAGGTAAGAAGGTACATAATGGTTCTGTGTACTTAGTGGAACCAGGATTTTCTAAATGCAGGGTGTACCAGAGAGTTTAGGTCAGGATATCTTCATTCGATCCCAACCTCCTGATCGGCTCTGCATCAGGTGTGAATGTGTCCCTCTCAATCCACACCGATCTGTCTGCTGCAATAGACTCTACTGTAAACCATGTGCTGACAAGACCAAGAAATGTAGCAATAAAACACACAAGGAAAAACCAACCTACTCTCCCGACAAGGAGTTGTATGGCAAAATTCAAAAGCTGAAAATAAAGTGCAAGAACAAGGCAAAAGGGTGCACATGGGAAGGAGAAGTGTTCAGGCTGAAAACTCATCTCCCAGAGTGTCCCCATGAGCAATGTAAGTGTAGTAGCCTCATACAGATGTGAGTCATACTTGAATGATCTAGCATTGACTCATCCTTTAGCACCATCAACATCTAGAAAGACAGCCACAGCAGATTCCAAAGCTACCACTACCAGCAGCACAACCCAGGCAAAACCCCCTCCAACTCCAAGCCAATCTGGTGCCTCAGTAACACCTGGACATGCCACTCACTCAAACCAAGGAAGACAGACACACTCAGTCATTCAATTACAGGTATACAGATAGAAGAATCTGTGCATATATATATATATATAGCTCTTTCCTACATTTAGTAACTACATTTTTAATAATTTATACACATATCTTTTCTATACCTCCAGTATGAAGAGAGTAGTACTGATAATAAATCTCAGGAAGAACCCAAGCCAGCAAAGGTCACTAAACAGCTCTCAAAGAATGGGGCCTCAAATACACAGACAACCAAGGTAAGGAGGTACATAATAGTATGTACTGGGTGGAACCAAGATTTTCTAAATACAGGGTGTACCAGAGAGTCTAGGTCAGGATATCTTCATTTGATCCCAACCTCCTGATCGGCTCTGTATCAGGTGTGAACGTGTTCCTCTCAATCCACACCGATCTGTCTGCTGCAATAGATTCTACTGTAAACCATGTGCTGACAAGACCAAGAAATGCAGCAACAAGACACACAAGGAAGAGATACAATATTCTCACGACAAGGAGTTGTATAGCAAAATTCAAAAGCTGAAAATAAAGTGCAAGAACAAGGCACAAGGGTGCTTATGGGAAGGAGAAGTGTTTAGGCTGAAAATCCATCTCCCAGAGTGCCCCCATGAGCCATGTAAGTGTAGTAGCCTCATACAGATGTGAGTCACACATGAATGATCTAGCATTGGCTGTTCCTCCAGCACCATCAACAAAGAGCCAACAACAGCCACAGCATCCCAAAGCAGAGCCACACCCACTGGTTCCTACTACAACCACCAGCAGCACAACCCAGGCAAGAGCAGTGCCAACCCCTCCAACTCCAAGCCAATCTGGTGCCTCAGTAACACCTGGACATGCCACTCACTCAAACAAAGGAAGACAGACACACTCAGCCATTCAATTACAGGTATACAGATAGAAGAATCTGTGCATATAGCTCTTTCCTACATTCAGTAATTACAAATAATTTGTGCACGTTTCATTTCTACATCTCCAGCACGAAGAAAGTAGCACTGCCAATATTGCCACAAATGCAACTCCTCCCCTTCACCTGGTGATGACGAATGTGAGTGGACTCCAACAGAGCGGCAGTGTCTGGGTGAGCCATAGCTTCCTCAGCCATCAACTGGGCTACAGACTGTGCCTCGCTGCTCATGTTGGAACAGACAACCATCTACGAATTGGAGCCACACTCGCAGAAGGCCAACAGAACACATTCTTAAAGTTACCGTGTTCTGGTAAAATCATTGTCAAGATTATGCACCCACTTCACAGCAATCAGGCTGTGGAGGTTGAAGTGGCCATTACACCACCTTCGTTCACAGTGAACAAAGGTGATGTGCTCTTCATGCCAGCTCTTACAAGTCAGAGTGTTGCTATTAGTGACCTGGTCACGGGAAATTGCCTCTTCTTTCAAGTGTCTAGAATCTATTTGGACTATGACTGCAAACCTTGGCTCCTGGGACCAAACTATACATTGATGAACCAGTAGTGGTATAGCACTAGCATATCATAGATACTAGCCCCCTTAACAACTTCTTGTGTTTGGCCAATAGAACGTACAGGTGGAATGTAAGTAGTTTAGCTAGCCATTTTTCATGAAGTAGTTCTTTTGTTTTTGTCTTCCAAAAATACACACTTGTTTGCATGCTCTTCTAATTGTTGTTTTTGCTCCTTTAATTAAAATCATCATTAATTTTTGACAATGAAAAAAGGGAAATGACCACTGAAAGGGGAGGGGGGCTCAATTCAACTGACCTTGTTCAGTAGGTTGACTTTTGTGACAGTGTTAGCAGCATCTCCAGAGTACCGGACAAGAACCACCACCAGCTTCCCAAATGCATCCATTGTATGGTAGCACTTGGCACGAGCCATTGTGGCATTGATACCCTGCATGTGAGGGATCAAGGTGATTACAGTCCTACGAGAATTACTCTATTGATTACAATAACCAAACTAGACACTCACGGGATCGTTGATGGTTCTATAACAGAGGTCCACACACATCTCAACACTGATGCGGAAGAACCTTGTGATCAAGTCATCACTCTTGAGGATACCTTGCTGTTGAAGCTGTGGCGTGTGGTGTGAGTGAGTGACAGTCAATAAACAAAGATGGATCACAAAATGAAAGCAATAAAAGAGGTTTTAAATAAACATACCCTGGCTACATATGCAGCATAGATCTTATCCCCTTCTCTAAGAATTCCAGGCTGATGAAAGTGGCGTACCCACTCAGACAGCAGATATTCAACCTACAGTCAATAGACAATACCACATGTTCAACTTTTATGAGAACTGTTGCACGACCTGTGAACAACACACACACGCTGCTCCCTTCTTGTACCTTCTCATAGAGGCCAGGGGGGTCCTCCAGCTCTGAATTGGGTCCAATGACAGCATTACTGTGCATCATGGGTGTGGGGGCACCGGGGGCCCTGTCTAGGTCCCCTATACCAGTCCCACTGGAGAGGATGTTCCCACCGGAGAGAAGCTGAATGTCATGGTTCAAACGGAATGGCTCCAACAACTGAGCAGAGCTACGAGAGAGAGAGAGAGAGAGAGAGAGAGAGAGAGAGAGAGAGAGAGAGAGAGAGAGGAATAAAGGTGATACTTATACACAAAGAAGACCTTCACTTTCACTCACTCACCTATCAGGCAAGAGTTTGACATTGGCTGCCAATCTGTAGAGTGTTTCCTTGGTCTTCAACAAATCTTTCTATATAATACCCAATACCAAGATATAAAGCAGTATGCATGCACACAGACACAAGTGCCACTGAATTGTTTCTCACTCACATCAGTGATGGGTGTCTCTCTCTTCTCAGCTGACACAATAGCATTGACCAGCTTGATACTACAACTCAGAGCTACCAAGTTTCGACCATTCTCAATTGCCTGCAATAGTATGAGAGAACAGAGTGGGGGTGGTAATGGTCGTCAACCTTAAAAACTCAACTATACAGTCCACATGCCACAGGGAGTGTCCACCAAGCAATGGCACTGTCCCCTACTGACCTTTGCTAGGTACTCATCCAGCTGTTTCATGTCAACTATCTGCATGCCAATGAGGAGGATGATGGCCCGGGGGCTGTACTTGATGTCCTCACGGGCACTCAGCAGTATCCTGGTCACATGATGCATGGCGGTCTCCGGCCCTAGTCCGCTGTGACCCTGGATCATCTTGAGGATGAGGAGATGACAGTCACGGAAACTGACAAACAGCTCAGGATCACTCGGAGGGGGGTTCATGCCTTCCAGGAGACCCTCGAGAGCCTTCACAGTAGAAAGGAGGAAATGTAAATTTACTAACTGTGGTAATTCCCCCAATATAGAACTAATAATTGACAATAAACAATAATTAGTACATTACACAATGTTTCCAAGAGATCAAAGTTTCCCACGGTGAGTGTCAGGTAAGGAAGAGCTAAGTGTATTAGTTGCTTATGGACACTCATTTTAAGCACAAGCCGTTTCAAATAAGAGGTGTGTTTACACAACAATGTTCATCTTAGGCTTTTCTTTCACTTTCTGGTACCATCACAAACCACTCATACATGAAACCTTCCGTGAGAAAGACAAACCTTCTGTAGGAGAGAAATGACATTTTGATGGCTCTGGGATATTCTAAGTTGCATCGTCATCTCCAGGAGTGTACGCATCATGAGAATGTGAGGGTTGTTGGGAGGGGCCAGGGCTACTCTCAAGTGCTGACTGATCTCCTGAATACACTTGTGGAGGATCTGAAGGAAGTCGTCGTTCGGAACAAACTGTGTGTGTGTGTGTGTGTGTGTGTGTGTGTGTACTGAAATGTATTGCTTAGACACTAATCCCACAGTGTGTGTGTCCCCCTGCATCAATAATCACATAGTTCAGAAGTAAAAAAATCGCCTTCAGACACCAATTATTACTATCCTATGGTCTGTGTTCTCTGCAGTAACAATCATCTCATCCACTGTCTGGCTGAGCCTTCAATCAACAGTGCAGGCAATACTAGTAATCCCATGCCAATAAAATCAAATCACATACTATTATCTTTAAGACAATGACTACACAAACACTTTTAGTGCTAGCAGTAGCATTAGTGTAGTAGTAAACTCAAAATCAGGTCAGCCAGAGCACATGACTCTATCCCAGCTCTATCAACCCCCAATGTTATGGAATACCACAACAATGGGTACACCCCAAGAGTACATTGTCCAGTCCCATCAGACATGCCGACACCTATTGTATTCCACAAAACAAACATTGCAATGCTGACATGTTCAGGTCATGAGAAAACTGAGCTACTAGCCATACTAGGCCATAAACACCACTTTGTGAGCAAGTGTAGAATTTTCACTGAGTGCATTATGTGATGTCCTGTGAGAATGTGGGGTTGTGGAAGACATAGTAGGTCCTGAACATCTTGGTGTTGGTGGTCATGAAGCACAATTATAGACCAATGACAACTGCCTGCATACACACACTACCTTAGTTCCTCCTGACGAGGTTGATGGTAAGAATCCTGGGAGACAACGAGCAAACTCCTCATAGACAACAGCTTGCTGTGGGGTAGGACCACCGACCTGAATAGACCAGCACATACAGTGGATGAAGAGACAGTAGTGAAAATATATCATAGTTACTGTACGACGACTTCCTTCTTTGGAGTGTCACAATTTAGAACAAAATTTTGTGGTTATATCAACACTACAGGCATCATACACTCATAACTACACACATCGATGTACATGTGTATCCCTGTATGGTGAGCATTAAATAATTATAGAGATTTGCCTCAACCCCCTCCCTTGGTTATTATTGGCATGGTTATAATAAGTATGGACAATAACAAGCATTTCTTGTGTAACGTACATTGAGTCTGATCTGTTCTGGCATCCTCTCCACCTGGTAGGTGAGGGTTGCAGCGTTGCAATATCGCCTTCCTTCATTGCGGGCAATCTTTCGAAGTTCAAATTCCTTGATAACAAATCAAACACAACACACACACATAATAATAATAATACACAAGATAAATATACTTATAGAAGCACTGATATACCCCGGTAACAGTGTATTGGTGAAATCATGCATCACACAAATTCCCTTCTATGATGACAGAATTATCATCAGCATAAATTATCATAAGTATCAAGGTAGTCAGTTTCTAGTAGCAACACTGACATAGCACACTCCCAAAGCAAACAATAGCATGATATCGTTGTAACACTCTTCAAAGGAAACACAACACAACATGTGATGAGACTTCTTCCAAAATAAACCTTACTATCTCTCAAACAATGCCCCCACCCCCACTGATTGGTACTATGCACACTCTTGCTGCTGTCACCATGCCACACACACACACACACACACACACACACACACACACACACACACACACAATGCACACTCTCCTAACCTCAGCCAGTCTCTTGTCCATTTCAGGAGTGGCCTTCTCCATGGCCGTCTTCTGGATGAAGGCACATGCCAGCTCTGTGTTCTCAGCACTGATTTGGTGAGCAGCTTGATCAATGAGTACCTTCAGCTCCTCATTTGGAGACTGGATTGAAAAAAAAAAATATATATATATATAACATATTGAAAATATAATTTTTTAGTATCAGCTTCCGAATGACCTATCAACCCACTTTCCCCCTGAAAATCAAGGGAAGTTAGCTAATACCATTGGATGACCTACACATGCAGAACTGTCTCAAAGAATGCTTCAAGGCATAATTTCCTCTTTTTGTTGGTTGGTTGTTGCTGGGAATACTATGAATCAAACTAATGAGGAAACGTTTATTCAGCACTAACACATCATGAAAAAAGAAATTATACCAACAAATCCCCAATCTTTCTGCAAAACTCTTACCCTCAGTGCTGACGTGAAGGCATTCTTGAGGTTGGTGCAGATGCTGAGCAGCAGTGGTTCTCTACAGGTGATCAGTGCCATGCCCGTGGTGAGGTGACGGATCATGTGATGAGCAGCTAGGTGCATGCGATGGATGTCTGGATCCAGAGAGAAGTCCTACAAAGAACAGAACAAACACATTATGAAATTAAGCAGACAGAAACGATATATATGTAGTTTGTTCACTGTGGGAGAATATGTTGGCATAAGGCCACTAATATATCTCTAACACCTTCTCCTGGAGGTTAGAAGTGGAGAGATTATTGAAGAGAAAGTGGATCTTGTCCTGGACTTCCTCTGGGGGCTGGCTTTTCTCGGCCTGTTGCTGGTCAGCAGCTTCAAGGAGAGTGTCAATGCTAGTATTGTTGATGGAAGGTGGCTGTGTGTGTGTGTGTGTGTGTGTGTGTGTGTTCACGTGATTGGTGCACCTCAACAGTTCAAGAGCAGGCTATTTACAAGCACTGCAAGTCTCCATGACAACTGTTCAACTTAAAACATGCACCTCAAAAGAGATGATTATATCCTAATTACAGAAGACTTACATCCCTCCTGGAAGCCAAGGGACTCCCAGCAGACTGCTTCCCTGAGGCTGAACCATGAGGTGATCCACCACCACCACCACCACCTGGAAGGGTTACAACAGACGAACAAGAACAATGTTAGAAGAATGCCAAGAATTCAAGTCCAGAGAATGGAGAATGGAGAAGAGTGAACATGCACATTCCACGCTACTAAATAAGGATCAGGGGGTAACTATGTGAACAGATGTGCCCTCTTCTTGGAAGCTAACACAGCAAAAAGCATCACATTCAGCTTCTATGAGTATAGATTTTCAAATACTCATTTCATTGCATGTAGCAATACCAAGCTACTCTTACAACAAACTCTCAGCTAATGTCTAGTTGATCTTTACAGTACATCAACACGACCAAGATAAGCTTCATGACACACCCATTCTCGGACTCACCTCCGAACATGCCACCGGTGGGAGTGGCTAGGGATGGAGACAGCCGATCCTGTGCTACCGTGGTAACAGGAGAGGAGAGAGGACTACGCCCTGCCACTGGGAAGGAAGGAGCATGAGTGCTGGTGTTGATGGTGGCCAGGGGTGGGAGCATGCCAGGGACAGTCATGGGGGTATTCACTGCATCCTAACAGAGAGAGAGAGATGAGAGATCAAGAAAACAATGTGATTGATAGTGGTTCAAGATCATCACATTCATCACTCCCATAATACATTGTGTTTAGCCCATAGTTAATGTTAAGTGGTACACTTGCAGGTCATGTGTACTACGTGTGAGAACTTAATATTATTACACTCTCATCCAGTACTGCAAGCATTGCCTAATTTGTTCCTATTAGGTTTTAATTATAATGAGATTATAGCAACCCAGGAAGAGTTCTGTATGTGCATTCTCTTGTCTTGGCATTCGGTCAGATCCGTACAATAATGCTAATAGAATATCGAGTTACACAATTACATCACACCCTACCCACTTGCTATAATTACAGGGTCACTATGGTAACAGAACTAGAGCAACATTTGCATTATATCACTGTAGCTCTATCTGGTACCAAGGTAACTTGCTACAGTATATACAGGGTATTCTAGCCTTAGTGTAACAGTGTCCTGTAGGTAACAATTACGAATGTAACTTGCAAACATTCTCATGGATTGTCTACTTTGATATGATATCTCTATTTGGGCAACCTTCAAGACAGTGAATCCAATAATAAACCTTGTCCCTCAAGTTCCAACTCTGGGAAGAATTAGGCTTTGACATCGAAGTATCTAAGCATCCTTTTCCCATCAGATACGTACATCACAAAGCATTCCCAGCTATACCACTATCTAAGCAATACCTGACACAACTAGTTCACACCTACAACCTCACAAAGAGCGAGAGAGAGAAAGAGCTGGTTATGGAAATGTCATGCTTTTGTGTAGGGATCCAGGTGAAGTTATCCAATATCCCTATTAAACAATTTCCCACACATTATGTTTAGCTTTTAATTAACTAAAGTGCCAACAAATAATGTCAAGTGGTACACTTGCAGGTCATGTGTACATCCTGCCCACTTGCTATATAAGGTCACTGTGGTAACAGAACTATAGCAACCATTTACACATTACATCACTCTGTAGGGTACCTAGGTAACTGTTGTGTAAGTGACAAAAATGTCTACTATGAAGATTTATGCAAATTATATATACATGCAGATTTTTTTGCCTTAGTGTAACAGTGTCCTAGGAAACAATAATTACAGGATGAAGCTAAGGTCATGTAGAGGATATTGCTGAACGTTCGCACTCTTATGGCTTGGCTACTTTGATATGCTCTCTTTCTTTCGAAAACCACCAAGACAATGACTAAACCTTGACCCTCAAGTTGTAACTCTGAGGAGGAATAGGCTTTGATATGCAGTCTTTTCCCATCAGATGCAAATCACAATCTAAAGCATTCCTATACCACTACCTAAGCAGTCCCCGGCCGACACATGCAGCTAGTTCACACCTACAACCTCACACTGAGAGAGAGAGATAAGAGATTCAAAACACCGAGAAGTAAAGTTATCGAATATCAGGTAATTGTCCACATAGTAGCATTCTACTTACACAATCATATTCTTAGTGGTACATTTGCAGGTCATGTGTGCCTACTATGTACAGTGTGGTAACAGAACTATTATGTTTACATATGTCTGGCGTGGGTGTGGTTAATATTTGCAATTCCACAATTGTTAGTACCAACAAAATGTGGGGGGTAACCAAATCCCAAAATTAAGTACATGTAATTAAACCTACCCTAATTAAGATACCTGTAAATATACATTTAATTGTATCCTAGGTACACAGGTAAAGTCGGAAAGGAATGCCTATGCGGACAACTTTGGTGGATACTACCCATGACTACAAAGGAGATAGAAGTAAATACCCTCACAGCTAGGAATCCACAAAGGCTCTATTTCCATGCAAGAGGAAAACTGAGCCCACAAACACAGTAGTGAACTATGACCCTCACACTCAAGTCTTAGAGAGGTCAGTGTTGGGGGAAAATAATAATGATGACTTCAATACCTTCAGTGTGTACATGTATCTGTTGCCATTTTAGGAGCAGTTGTCAAGGACATGGCATAATTTGTGTATCCATCACAAACTAGGACACCATTTTTAGTTTATTTTTACAAGGAGATATATAGAAATTCAATTTTATGTGCAAAAATTAAATATTTAAGAGCCAATGCCTAGGAACTCCTATTACAGCAACACAGCTCATACCCTCAATGCACCTCACAATGCACCAATGCTTCCTGGAAATAGACATACTAAAGTCCATCTGGTTTGAGAATGCCCATAGAAAAAATTCAATAGCTTTCTTATTATTGAACTGATTTCAAAATTTCAAACACCATTGGTCATTCTACATGTACATGGTTCTTTTGGTTGCTTTATCAGCTTCCTATGCCTTACCAGTCAAAAGTTAGTTGCATGTCTCAAGAAAAGTATTGGCCATAAGATAGTATTGACTGGTATGCACTATCAACATTGTGAATCTCATTATTTTTAACTTCTGGCGGCACTCTCAAACCGAATCGACTTTATCAACAAAGTCTTGTCATTTCATGTCATACTGACAGTGTGAAAACCTTGTAAACACAAGTGACTCTCTTTTCATACCATACTGTCTACAATACCAAGAATGTAACAATAATCAGGTGACTGAAGAACTCACCGGGGTGCTTGCTATTCCAAATGGTCCACTAGATAGAGGGGTCATGGCAGGGGTCCCTGCGCCTGGAGCAGCTGCTGATGGTGGCTCCATTGACTGCTGCCCATAGTGAACATACTGGAAGTGTAGTAGAGAGCAATAACATAATTAATGAGCTTGTGGTTTCCACGTAACCAGACAACAGCTACGTAGAGCTAGCTGAGCGGGCATGCAACATGTAATGCCAGATATCACAGAGGGAATTTCTAAGGTCACCATTGTGGTAAAGAATTGTTGACCTGATGCAACAATAGTCTTGACCACTATCACATGCTGACTCTCTCTCCAAGGGTATCTCAATCTCTTTGTAGCCTTATTCCCACAGGCTTGTTCCCACAGGCTTGTTCCCACGCTCCCTCCTTAGCTCTCGCCACACAAATCATTAGCTTTTGCCACACAAATCATTAATTATCAAATTACCTGTTTGAGGAAGAAGGGGAAGTTCTGAAAGTGTGGGATGGAGGTAATGCTGGCCGAGTACTGGGGGAACTCATGGAGACGACCTTTGAACTTATCCAAGGCAGCAATTCCAAACAGGTACATCTTACTGGAGGGGGCTTTCTTCAGTGACTCTAGGACATAGCGCAGGGCCAGACTGAGAGCAACATACCTGGGGGGAGAGGGAGAGGAGGAAAAGTGAGTGAGTTTGAATCCTAATGCTAGTACTGTATGGTGGGTAGCTGGGTCTTACGTCACAAGGCGATGCTCTATGATCCCTCCAAACAGCTGCCCGGTGATCTGTAGCTCCTTCTCTGGAAACTGAGGAAAGAATTTGTACTCTTCGAAAATGTTTCGAAGCATGCAAACAAAAAGATCCTGCAAAAAGAAACAAAACAAAAATTACACACTATTGTCTATGATAAAATGTACTTGTGTAAAATTTCTCTTACTCTTTCTTTCTTGTTAGTTGAGTCCTTGAACTGCTTCAGAAGTTCTAACAGTTTGTCCACGCTCATTCCTCTGTTGTAGATGGCCTGAAAGTAGGCATTGGCTTTGTCGTCAACCTCCTTGGAAAAGGTTTGCTCTGGGCCAAACACAACTGGATCACCAACTCCAACTACAGTAGAATGTCAAGAGTCACAGCACCATGACAACAGAGGAAGAGAGAGAGAGGGGGGATTGTACGTACTTTGTTTGGAACTGTTTCCTAGTTGTTGTTGGAACTGGAGACTCTGTGGTGGGTGCTTCCCTCCCTGAGGTCCCATGCCCGGTGAGGCGTTCCCACCACCAGCGGGGGCCATTCCACCAAGATAACTGCTGAGGGGATCCGTCACTGACCCTCCAAACAATGCCTAGTAGTGACAAACAAGAGCAGCACCCATAATAATAGCTATAATATATAGCTAGCAGGAATAGAATAGACTCCCTTTTTGTTACTTTTTGATTGCCTATTATTATTAACTTTGTTCCAAGGCCTTCTGCATGCCACTATTAATTGTTGATTTATTAACTTGATGATCTTTGCACCACTTTTTGCATTCTTAATGTGTCCAGCAAAGATGTTGTGATGTCTTTGAATATTCTAGGAATTGTCTGGTGTAAGCATAATAGCTGTATATCCCCCCACAGCATGTAAGCAAGTCAATTGATGCCTAGTTAGTTAATTGGGGAGTGGAGAGGCCTGACAAAACAGGGGGAATGGCACGTATATGTGCGTACGCATATCGTGCACGTGATCGGCTTGCTTTGCCAAATTCAAAGTTTGCTCAATCCGCCAAATTTAATTCTTGCCAAATTTTCCGGCTATACGGTAGGAACACTTATATGGCACATAGGAATAAACTTCTCACACAATCGATTGTTTGGTTACTTTTACGATTTGGACATTCCTTCTGTTAGATGTATTTATCTTGTATGATGCCCCTGAATTGTTCTAGGAATTGTAAACAAACTGTAACTCCTCACAATTGTATATCCCCCACATTAAAAAAAATTGGGGAAAGGCCTAACAAAAAGGGGGGAATAATGAGCCATGACCTCCCAAGATAAAACAACTATATAAATTCTAAGCTATTCTACACTCTTATTTAAAGCCTCTACTTATCTGTCAGTAGCATGATCAACAAAAGGGGACTTGTACACAACTAGACTTCATTGAACGTGAATGAAGCAAGTCGTCTGAGCTAGGTAAGGTGATGAAACCTGATTGTAATCATACAGAAATGTAATTAACCAAATCACTGCAATATATAGATAAACATGAAATTGTGAGCTTCTTTTGAATGTCTTTTGTGCAGAAAATTAAGAATTTTTGGAAATCAACGCTGAGTATTGTTAAGGGCGCTCTCTCACGAAGCGGAAATAAATTCAAATTTACATTACGTAATGAAGCCACAAACAGATCACAAGTAGGTGCAAAAATTAACTATGTGTGCAAGTTTGCATGGACTATGGAAGTTTTGGACAAAATGCCAGGCTGCTGACAGCTTAGACTCCTCACAGCAGCAGCAGATGGTAAGCGCTTCACAGTTATCTCAAAGACAGTCAGTAGCAAAAAAGTTTGCATCACCATGAGAAGTTCTGAGCCTGGGAACGAGACTAAGGTAGCAGCACTAGCGCGCTCTCAACTCCATTCGTTGGCTATACAAAGCTCCTGGAACTTGAATATGTTTGCTTCTTGAGCTATCAAGCCTCTTTTTTGCTTCCCCTTCGCTTTTACTACTTGGCTTTCGAGCGTTTTATTTGCTGAAAACAGACACATGGACGTCGACAATGAACTGCGACGTTTGGAATTACACGAAATAATTGCATTCCGATGACGTATACACGACCAATCAGATTTTAAAATTGATTTTTGGGCCACGAAATCAAACTGAAATTACTTCCGTGAGAGAGCACCTTTAATACTTGATAGCCTTGTAAATAAAACCTTAGGGGAATGAGGCCAAATGTTTTGCAGATAACAAATCACCTGTGAATATTATGTGTACTAATATATATTTATACTCTGGGCATGGGCAGCAGTATGGCCGCTCCAATGAAATACTTTTCAAGATCAACCCACAAAATTTAAGCCTCAACCATGTTACAGATTGGTTACTATATAGTGAGAATGCTTCGTAGAGTCCAACTTTTGTGGAAGTAACTCATCAAACTATTTTAACCTTCGTAAAAGAGCTGTGCCGCATGCCAATATATATTGCACGTTACAGCTAATTTGATGGTAATAACTTTCACAGGTGTATCATGAGCTATGAAATTGGCAAAAGTTATTGCTTGTGAGAGTAAATCTGAAAATAATTCACCTATCATTCTCAGTTGCATGTTGCTCCTCTATAATAATTAGGTTAAACAACTTTTAGTCTTTCCTGGAAGTGCGATATCAGCAAATAATTATAACACATCTCTTAGCATATTATCAGGATCAAGCTATACATAGTGGTCCTTGAGTTGAAACTTGAAAGCTACTGTTATTTATCCTAAAATTCAATGACAGTCAAAGTGATTTCGTTATTATCTTTGTTGGTGCTCACATCTGCTGAGACCTACTATGTGACACCATCATCTAACACCCCTTGTCCTGAAGAAGGTGTGCCTTGCTTCACTCTCTCCCAGTATGCTGACAAACCAAGCAACTACTTTCCCTCTAACACCACTCTCATCCTTCTACCTGGGAAGCACAGCCTTGATTCAGAGCTCTACATTGGAAATGTCTCAGTCTTCTCTATTGAGTCCAGTACAATCCTACGCTCCAATACAACAATCACTTGCTATCATTCTGCTAGGTTCATATTTGCAACAATCAGTGTTGTTAGTATGAGAGGAATAGCACTCTTTGGGTGTGTGGACAATGAAGTCACCAGGGTGGAAGAGTTTACAATGGAAGATTGCAGTTTGGATGGTCAGGGACATAATGGAACTGGACTACTACTAGTTGAGGTATCCACTGCAAATATAATGACAAGCTCATTTTTTTCAAATACCAATAGTGCAGTCACTCTAATCAACAATACTATAGGCATTATCATTTCAGAAAACATTTTTCAAAACAATACAGTACATGCTAACGGAGGAGCAGTATATGCTTTCTTCAGTCCTAACATCACTATAGTCAACAGTTCACTCAACAACAATAGAGTGACTGGGAACAGTGGTGGTGGAGCAGTATATGCTGAGTCAAGTCCTAATATCATTATTGTCAATAGTTCACTCAACAACAACACTGCAACCGGTGATTACGTAGCTGGTGGAGCAGTATATACAAAGTCGAGTCCTAATATCACTATAGTCAATAGTTCACTCAATGTCAACACTGTGATTGGAGATTACAGTGGATCTGGTGGAGCAGTATATGCTGAGTCAAGTCCTAATGTCACTATTGTTCATAGTTCACTTAACAACAACACTGTGACTGGGGATCATGGAGCTGGTGGAGCAGTACTTGCTAACTCTAGTCCTAATATCACCATTGTCTGCAGTTCACTCAACAACAACACTGCAACCGGTGATTACGTAGCTGGTGGAGCAGTATATACAAAGTTGAGTCCTAATATCACTATAGCCAATAGTTCACTCAATGTCAACACTGTGATTGGAGATTACAGTGGATCTGGTGGAGCAATATATGCTGAGTCAAGTCCTAATGTCACTATTGTCCATAGTTCACTTAACAACAACACTGTGACTGGGGATCATGGAGCTGGTGGAGCACTGCTTGCTGACTCTAGTCCTAATATCACTATTTTAAATAGTTCTCTCAACAAAAACACAGTAGCTGGGAATAATGGAAGTGGTGGAGCAGTACTTGCTGACTCTAGTCCTAATATCACTATCATAAGTTGTTCACTCAACAACAACACTGCAACAGGGGGTTATGCAGTTGGTGGAGCAGTATTTGCTACGTCAAGTCCTAATTTCTTTCTCATCAATAGTAAACTCAACAACAACACTGTGACTGTGGGTGGTGGAGCAGTATATACCTTCGCAAGTCCTAATATCACTATCATCAGCAGTTCACTCAATAGCAATACTGTGATTGGAGAACAGGCTGGAGTTGGTGGAGCAGTGTATGCTGAGTCAAGTCCTAATGTCAATATCACAAATAGTTCACTCAACAAAAATACTGTGACAGTCACTAGTAGCCAGTTTAACGGATTTGGTGGAGCAGTGGCTGTTATCAAAAGTCCCAGTATCACAATAGTCAATAGTATAATTAACACAAACACTGTGACTGGAGATATTGGTGGATCTGGTGGAGCCATATATGTTAAGTCAAGTCCTAATGCTATTATAGCCAATAGTATAATCAACAATAACACTCTGACTGGAAAATCTGGATATGGTGGGGCAGTGTATGCTGACTCAAATCCCAGTATCACAATAGTCAATAGTACAATCAACAACAACACTATAATTGAGGAGTTCGGACTTGGTGGAGGAGTATATGCACACAAAAGAACTAATATCATCATAATCAACAGTTCACTCAACAGCAATACTGTGATTGGAAAAAATGGATGGGGTGGAGCAGTAGTATGTGCTGAAGAATCGTTCATTTCAGTAGCTCATTGCATTTTTACAGGCAACAATGCTAGGGAAGGCTCTGTTCTCTACCTTATCTTAGCAACACTAAATTGCAGTGGTTTTCTCACAATACAAAACAACGTAGCAAATACTAGCAAAAGCCTGCTATATGCCACACAAAGCACCTTACTATTTTCTGGCAATTCCACATTTTCAAACAATTATGGATCATTGTTGTTTTACTTTAGTGAAGTCATATTTACTGGATACACTAATATTAAGAACTCAAATACATCAACAGATGGAGGAGCAATAAGTGCTTTTCAAAGTAATATAATTGTAACTGAAACAGGTGGAGTCAATCTAACACACAATAGGGCTATAAAAGGCGGGGCCATTGCAGTTACAGAAAGTAAACTTTATGCTTATGGAGAGACTACAATATCTCATAACAGTGCATCACAGTCTGGTGGGGGTATCTATGCTTACCAAAGTGAACTGAACTTTAAAAATTGGATAACAATCAGTAGAAATCATGCCAGGACCAGAGGAGGAGGAATTCATGCTATCAGTTCAACAACAAGACTAAGTGATGGATCCAAAACTTACATTGTTAACAACTTTGCTGAGAGAGGAGGTGGGATGTATTCGGAAGTGAGCTCTACAGTCTACTTACTGAAAAGCAAGGCAGAATGTCCTAATTCTGATGCATGCAATTCTAACAGGTCAGAATGGATCTCACTACAACTGAACAACAATATTGCCAACTTTGGAGGAGCTATCTACATTGCTGATGACACAACATCTACAGTCTGTCACGTCACTCCTTACAAAATCAATACTAACAACCAATGCTTTATACAAGTCCTATATAGCATTTCAAACAGTTTCCTAATAGAAGGTAACTCTGCTGACATTATTAATTATCGCAACATATACTTTTCTAACAACTCAGCTGTAATAGCTGGAGATGCAGTCTATGGTGGTCTACTGGACAGGTGTGAAGTGAGTCCTATCGCTGAAACAGTTCAAAACTATCTTCTTTCAAGTTCTTCAGTAACCAGCATTTCCTACATTCTCAACATTACTAATCTTGAACAACAAGACTTCAACTCAAACAAAACTGTATCATCTGATCCAGTTCGTATTTGTTTTTGTAAATTTGACCAAGTAGACTGTAGTTACCAACCCCAACCAGTGTATATTAGAAAGGGGGGGAAGTTTAAAGTATCACTTGTTGCAGTCGACCATACAAACAATTCTGTAGCAATCAGTACCACAGGTGTACCCAACATACATGCGTATGTATCAATAGAAGCAGAGCTTGGCGAAGGAGAATCTATTCAACAGACCAATGGAGATGGTAGTTGTACAGACCTGGTCTACAGTATTCTCACTCTACACAACTCTGAGGAGCTTCATCTTTATGCTGATGGCCCGTGTAAAGATGCAGGAATATCCATAGCAAATCTCACTGTGAATATAGCACCTTGTCCAATTGGCTTCAAAGACACTGGCTTACGCTGTGAATGTGATCCCATACTATATTCTACATACAAACTTATATCCAATTGTTCTATTGATTCAGAAAAGGTTCAGAGAAAAGGCAATGTCTGGTTTGCCTATGTAAATACCACAGAACACCAAGGCTTTATACTGCATCAATACTGCACATATGATTACTGTCATCCAGCTGATAAAAATATCTCTGTCAACTTAAACATTGAGAATGGTGCCAATGAACTGTGTGCATACAATCGCTCAGGAAAGCTCTGTGGATCTTGTGAGGATGGTCTCAGCCTCTCTCTTGGCAGTTCCCGTTGCAGACAATGTTCTAATAACTGGCTTGCAATGCTCATACTCTTTGCTCTAGCTGGTATAGTACTAATTATTTTCATTCTTAAAGTAAATTTTGTCGTTGCTGAAGGTACATTCAATGCTTTGATCCTATATGCTAACATCTTTGCTGCAAATCGTGCCATTTTCTTCCCACATGATAAGACAAAGATATTATCTGTCTTTATAGCATGGCTTAATCTAGACTTTGGATTTGAGACCTGCTTCTACAATGGAATGGATGGTTATGCAAAAACTTGGTTGCAACTAGCATTTCCATTATATGTCATTTCCTTAGTTGTTGCAATTATCACCATCAGTGACCATTCTACAAGGTTTGGAATGCTCTTCGTGGGAAAGAACCCAATAGCAACACTGGCTACTCTCATTCTACTCTCCTATTCAAAGCTCCTTCATACAATCATTTCTGCATTGCAACCCACAACTCTCAAATACACTGATGGTTCAAGTGAATTGGTCTGGCTGGTTGATGCTAATGTCCCTTACCTCAGTGCTAAGCATATCCCTCTCTTCATCACGGCTCTTCTTATTGTCATGGTTGGAACAGCATTCACACTCATACTCTTTGCTTGGCAGTGGCTAGTACAATATTCTGAAAGGAGACCCTTGAGGTGGATCATTGGCAACACTAAGGTCATCTCTATCATGGATGCCTATCATAATCCCTATAACAAAGACCATCGTTATTGGATTGGATTGCTATTTCTGGTTCGTATTGTCTTGTATCTAGTATCAGCCGTGAATGTTCTTGGAGACCCTCATATCAACCTTCTCAGCATAGCTATAGTAGTTGGAGGCATTCTCATTTTACAAATTATCATAACCGAATGGAAAAACAGTTTTATACATAAAAAAAGACGAAACAACTTACTTGATATTATTTCTCTATTGAATCTTGTTGCTTTAAATGCTTCTACGTTTTACTTCAGAAATGATGAAGACAGACAGAATGTGGTTGCTTACATTTCAACTAGCATTGCCTTTGCTACATTTCTAGCTATTCTCGCATACCATGTATATCAATTTGTTCTTAATAAGTGTTTTCAAAGGATAACTCTTAACGTTCTCCCACTACAAAGAGCACACATTCAATCCAATGAAAACATGTTACCTGACACACAAGATTCAGATGAGGAATTGATACAAGTCAGTGAGACTGTAGTGGATGCCCTCCCTGAGCCTATGGATACTATTTCCCTAACAGAAGATGAAGAAATGAATGGAGACCATTGTGGATTAGCTGAAGAGTTACTAACTACAGAAACAAGCATTCCTGTTAGCTTGAACGAGATGACTCAACCTCGCCAGAATGACCCTTCATTTCTCAACACCACCACATCTATGGACACTTTGACCACACTTGGTGAAACAGAACTAACCACACTCATCTCACAGGACAAGAACAAACAGGACAGACCTATTCAGGACCAACTCAACCAGGCCATGAATGACCAGGATGGACCATTTCAAGTAGTGATGGAGACTAGTTCTTTCCAGGAAGAAGACTACCAGTCAGAGGATGAGAACACCCTTCTACTGAAATGAGCTATTGTACAAGTGATTTACAGTGGCGTTATTTCCACTTTTACTGTTGACATTTTAGACACATCAAGCAACAAATCTTTGAGTATTATTCTATAATAGTAATCATTATACCATAGGCCTACAAGCATCACACATATTACACAAACCACAACATTTTGCATACGTTATAATAGTTTCTTAGGTGTGTTTTTTGTTTGTTTTTTTTTTTGCTCGCCACAATATAGATATATATATATACTAATGATTTTTTGGGTTCAAAGATCTTGTATCATTCTTAGCTTTATATAGTCTATTTTAATATTATGACCTTAATAGCTATATGTATAATTTCTCTCCCTTATTTCGAGATAAGTTATAGTGAAAAACATTGCATGAATAACCATCAATGGGCAGGGGGTTCATTGGGAATATGTCTGGTTCATAGGCCTACAAGCATCACACATATTACACAAACCACACTATTTTGCATACATTATAATGAGTTTCTTAGGTGTACGCTATTTTCCTCCAATATATATGGGAAGGATTTAACGTAGGGGTATGCTAAGCCTCAAGCAGTCTTATAGTAATAAAAAGTACCGGGATTTAGTGTACATGTAAGTGGGTACATTTTTCCTAGCTTATACCATGGGGAGGGGAATTTAGTATAATATTTATAGTTATTAATTCCAAAGCTACATACTCTTCCTAATACACTCTTGTTCTAATATATATGAAGAAAATAGCATACACTTATGCTAAATCCTTCCCATATAATATAGGAGGAAAATAGCATACCGTGTACCCCCACATTAACCCCCACCTATATATATGGGTGGGAATGGTCTAATAGTGTAATTTTGTCCAAACTCGTTATACTAAGGGGGTAATACCATAGATAGGGAAATTGCTAAAAATTTTCGCTTGTTTTAATTTTTGCGTGTTTAATTTTCGCCACTTCACCTGATTCAGTCAAGATCGCCATACGTTTTAAATTTCTGTGGGTTTAATTTTTGCCACTCATGTGTGTAGTGAAAAATTATTAACGGCAAAAATTTCCCGATCTAGAATATATGAATACTAAGTGACCAGCAACAGAAACAGATGAAAGTTATGCTCACAATGCTATTTTGAAATCTACTGCTCTCATTAGTATGCCCATACAGAGCTAATCACTTACTTGTCCAGGAACTGGAGACTGGAAGTTCCCAAAGGCAGGCGTAGAGGCCTTGCTAGGAGAGCCAGGAGCACCCATGCCAGCTGTTGCAAATGGTGGCATAGTCATACCAGTCAGTCCACCAAGACTGGGAAGCTCCAGCTATACAGGAGGGGAGGAGGATGTTACGTGTTATAAAAATAAAATAATGATCATGCATCATATAGGCTAGCAGCACTAACTGGTGTGCCACCAGACTGAAGTGACATTGAGCCAGGTGTAGTGGGAGCACGTGACTTCTGGGGCAGAGGACCATGGACATTGATCAACATACGGAGCTTTTCATTCAGCTCGGCTGACTTTAAAACGCTGTAGAGGAAGATACAGTTAAAAATTACGACAACTACACCTTTATTTTTACTCATTCACCTTAAATAAGCCTGCAAACAGACAAGAATGGTGGCAATGTTTTCATGGGTAAGACCTGTCCGTTCTGAAGTCTGTGCAACTGGCTTGGGTGCAGAGGTCATGAGAAATTGAACACACTCAGCAATAAATGGCTCCTGTAAAAAACAACAACACGAAAGCAATTCACAAAGCCGGTACCACAGTATATTCTAGTTTCAGTAAACTATACCTGGTGTTCTTTGACTTTATCATTGATCCACTTGTCCAGCTTCAAGAACTCTCTCTTGGCAGCCCAGCAAGCCAAGTCGATCACAAAGGGGAACTGGTTCACACTCAGCATGCTGGAGAGAGCTTTAAGGTCCTGGGCTACATCCAGTATACGGGCTATTCTGGTTGAGTCTGGAGTTTCACCTTGCATGTACCAGTTGGCCATGGCTGGCACTAGCATGCTCTGGACACGGCCTGAGTGGTTCTAGAAGAAAAGAGAACAGATTGCTTGGTTATACTGAGCTTGTACAAGATGACAGCTAAGTTTTTTTTTAGTACATTCAAGCACCGGGTACTTTACCTAACATGTAACATCATTACAAACACTACCATTACAGGAGAACATTTGCCAGTATTATTGTGGGTGGAGATGCTCCAGTAACCAAAGTATCTCATATGTGTATAACAGACCAAAGCAAAAGAAGTGTGATGGCAAGCATACTTTCAACACTATTCAAAAATATATATTGCATAGCACTGGTTTTGATGTGCTCATCAATTGGGTCATTTAGTACAGTTTAAGAACTTACGACTCCATGCCAAGCTTCGTAGAGCACCACTGAGAATGACGGATGGTTGCTGATGAAATGAGGCAGCAACTGAGAGACTACCTCTTGCTGAATCACGTGCCACTCACACTGGATAGAGGGAACAAAACATCCAACACATCACCAACCACCAGAGGACTGTAGCCTTTAGAGAGCTATACCTCTGCTTTGATGACACCAAGGAATATCAACTCAGGACACTGCTTCATGGGTGAGCTAAAGAGTTGCATCACTTCTTCATAATGGCCATGGTCTGCCAGGTTTAGCAGTGATTCAATCAAGCTGATGGAGCGCCTGAGGTATTCAAGAGCAAGTGGATGTGATGTGTGTGTGTGTGTGGGGGGGGGGGGTACACAAGAACCGGTATAACAAAAAAATTACAGTTGTAGGCTTACCACATCATAAAGCATTGACACACTAAGTACTAGAGACACAAATTATTGCAATCACACAACCAAGCCACTCACCATGTCTTCACTTCTTCGTTGTTCATGTTAATCTTCAACTCTTCATTGAACTGCAACACACGTGCAGGGTACAGTGCAATACTGAACTCCGGACAACCTACGATGGCCTGCTTCAACCAGGATAGTTGCCCGCGGGTGTTAGTCCAGGGTAAGTGCAGCACCTCCAGAGGGAAGGGATCTCTACAGGCCAGTTTGTAAGTGTTCATGAGGAGGCTAAGCCCTTCGGGTGAGGGGAGGTGGAACTCGGGGTAGTCCAACATGAGGATCACCTCACGCCAGTTCAGGTTAGGGATGAGGGTCATCAGAGCATTCACAAAGACTCTCGTGTCCCAGGTGGAGGGTGGACGACTGAAAGCATGAGATGGCTCACCAAACGCACCCTGAGAGAGAGAGAGAGAGAGAGAGAGAGAGAGAGAGAGAGAGAGAGAGAGAGAGAGATGAGACACAATTTAGCAACTGTCAAGATAGATTCTTAATCCAACAACAGATGAGTACCCACACAGTACATACATACATACATTGTATGATAAGTAACACACACTAAGGAAATGCACATATGTGAAACGAAAGTCAGTATAACATACCATAAAAGGGATACTCTCTGGCAGGCCACTGAGAGTGGAGACCATCATACCTGTGGAAGTAAAATTGCTCCTTGTGAACAAATTACTCAATTTAACTATCAAAGAATATAAGTACCTAATACTCTTGCAACCTGCCGAGTGTTGATCAGAGCTTTACCATAGTCCTTCAAGATGTCCAACATGTCTTGCTTTCTACAATAAAAAGCAATCAGGTGTGAAATCTAGGTACAACAAAAACAGCAATAAAATAATGTTGTCAGCTAACTTACGATGCAGTTGCTGCATAACCAATCTCTTTAATGACATCAGCCAGGTGTATCGACGACTATGTATGAAAACAGAACACACAATGAACATATCAAACCACCTAGAGTACATACTAACATGCTACCAGTCACAGTCAACCTACCACGGAGGAAGGGAGGGACACTGATACAGGTATCAACCTGAAGTAGAGGGAAAAGTATGAATGCCACTCGTGAATATCAGGCCCATGCTACCTACGCACCTGTCTTCGGTGATGTCCTGCTGCTCTCTGTAGAGGAGAGGGGCCAGGACAACAGGGACCCTCTCACGAGGGAAATCACGTCGAAGAGTCTGGACAAACGTCTCTATACTCTCGTTAGAGACACCGACGTCATCTTCAGAGCCTTGGAGAAGATGAGACAAGAGAAGGTGGAGCACTTCAATGGCCACATCACCAAAACCACCCTCCAGTCCTGAGCTGAGGTCTATACAGGCAGGACATGTTTTATCAACCACTACAAATACATTTTAAAAAGGTACACAGCACAGTAGGAAGGGATAGCTACACTTACCTGAGTATGATCTTACAAGCTCTGGAAGTTTACTCTTCAGATGTTGAAAAGCTGAGCAAGGAGATTTACATACGAACATACATACTTACAACAATTGTAACATCACAATACACAATATTTACCATGACTCTGTAAGTCTGTGTCAGTGGAGACAGTCAAACCGAGAGCAAACACAACCTCTTGGACTCGAGTCAGTTTGAGCACCTTGGCAACCTGGCTAAGCATCTGCTGGGATGGCCGCAAGCTCTGAAAACAGACAGGAAAATTTAGAAACATTTATCGTATACAATGGCAACAAAATGACTACCTTGGAGTCTTGGGATTCAAAGGCATAGCAGAGAATGGAGACAAAGTCAGGCTTTGTGATGAGAGTGTTGGCCTCTTGCATGAGCAGTTGGAGCTGCTGGCCATCTTTACCAGAACTCCGACCCTCGGTAGAGAAGTCCACGGAGGAGACTAGGCAACGAAACAAGTGTTTATCTGCTTCTGGACCATATATTTCAACCACCTACAGCAGTGAATGTGAAATGTACATTGTATACTTACGTGCCAGCTAATTTTAATAGGAAGCTTAGAGGTGTGCTTTATTTGGAAACCGAACCACACATAAAACGATTGAAGTTGGCTATACCTTGGCGATTTCTGCACAATTGGTCCTGTAATTCTTCTTAGTAATGTTTGCCACGAGAGAAGACAGGTGGGAGAGGGCGTAGCATCTTGGAGATAACGACATATTGAGCAATTCCTCCCTTCAGCCCACCCCCTAACTCAAATCACGGAGACCTGGAGAGCTGGAGCTTTCTTGGAACAGCTCGGAAGATGTATAAAGCCTCTTCTGTTGGATGATAAATGATTTAAAAGAGGCGGCACAGTAGGCTAGCATACCAACATCAAGTGCCAGGCGGCTTTGAATCAACCACGATATCAATGTGCTTGACTTACCGTAATTTCTTTATTTCATTTATACGATGCGGGCAATTTCAAAATTTCCATCTGACTACAACACAGCAGCTATGATCTCAAGGTAAATACATGTATATATCTGTTGTTTCTCTCTTGTCTAGCGTGTGTCACACCTTGCTCAACAAAATACAATTCAACTTCTTCTTTTTCCTTCTCTGTATTCTACAGAACACATACATAAATAAGTGTCAGACTCGTAGGGGAGTACCCTCATTTGTTCCACACATATTAAATGCCTACTCGAAGAATAGCCCAAAGCAAGGCTGCTACTGCCTTGCAGCAGATGAAAGCAGAGTACAATGCTGTGTGGAATGTAGTAGATTCAACCAACATATCTCATGATGGTCACGGGGCTTACAGCTATGCAGGAGCTGGTGGGAGTAGTGAGAAGGACATTGGGACCATCAGGACACACAAACCTCTTGACCCTTACCAAAAGGGAGGCATTTCATCTTTTGAAATCACTATCGTTGACACTGGTAAGGATATTCATGTTCACAGTACATAGTACTGTATATGAAAGTTAGACTTACATCTCCAAACTTATTATTGTACTTAGGAAATTATTAGGCATCATCACCTTCTTTGTCTATGCTATACAAGCAAGCATTTTACCTGTCCACATGGGCATAGTCTTCTGTAATATGATAAGCTATCAATTATATATAATTGATTATCTTGAAATAGGTGAACGTAACTACATAGCTCTCGGAGTGTGTGACAAGTCCTACCCCACTCACCTTCTCCCTGGCTGGGAGGAGACCTCCGTTGCATTTCACACGGACGAGGGAATGCTCTTCAACTCCTCAGACAATGCTACACCTCTTTATCAACCCGGTCAAAATGGAGACACAATCAAATGCTCCGTGACAATCTGCTTGGAGCACTCAAACCAGGTGGAGGTCAGATTTTATCGAAACGACAAGAGAATTGCCGCCCTCACTACCCACCTGCCTCCTGGTGGGTTGTACGGAGTCATCGGGATGATGAGCAAAGGGGAAAAGATCTCCCTCTCTCCCCCCCTCACCTCGACCCGGCTAGGCTTCAGTACACTCTGGGAGATTAGCACACCACACACAATCACGCACATCGGCAATGGAATATGTGCCTATTCCGGTCCTGGTAACTTCGTGGACGATTCAATAGGGACAGTCCGTCAGAAGCAGGCCATCGATCCCACCAGTGCCATTATCACTAGCCGGTCATTTGAAGTGAAGATCATTGACCCGGGTGAGCACAGGTACATTGCTATAGGAGTTGTGAGTCAGTCCTACCCTGTTAACATGCTGCCCGGCTGGGAGAACACATCTGTTGGTTACCATGCTGACAACGGCAGTCTCTTTCACAGCTGCGAGGATGGCCAACCGACCGACCATCCTTGCAATAAAGGTGACGTAATGCGGTGTACTGTGGAGGCCATTGATGGTAGCGCAAAACAAGTGAAGGTGCTGTTTCACAAGAACGAGGTGCCAGTCGGTCAGGTCACAGCCTGGACACCTCAGTCGGGATTCTTTTTCTGTTTTGGGATGATGAGCAAAAAGGAGAAGATTCAAGTACTCCTTCCCGAGATCACGACCCCTTATACGACACCAAAGGTGCAGTTTGACGACATTTGGCAGTTGATGGGTCCACATATGGAGCACAGAGGAGAGGGGGTGTGTCACTATGTTGGAGAAGGAGGCGTGGACTATGTTGGTTCAATTCGTTCGAGACTTCCACTCAATCCGTTCGGCACTGATAATGCATTCGAAGTGAAAGTCATCAATCCCGGTGAGAATTGCTACATAGCCCTCGGAGTGTGCAGTGTAGACTATCCCATAACCAAACTGCCCGGCTGGGAGGAGCTCTCCGTTGGCTTTCACACTGACGACGGTATGATTCACAGCTCTGAAGGAGAGAAGGCCACTAACTTCAAGTGCCGACAAGGTGACGTGGTCGGTTGTAGCATTGAGCCAGTGGATGGATCCGACAAACAAGTGCACGTCTTCTTCCACAGAAATGGGGTCCTGGGAGGTAAGGCCATCTTCTGGAAGCCCAAAGAAGGTGGAGTTCTAGCTCAGATCAGCTGTATGAGCAGAGGTGAGGTGATCCAAATAGCCTCTCCACGTATGGAGCCATCATCACTGAAGGCGGACCTACCTGCGTTTAGAGGACCAGAACGATTTGCTTCAATCCCCGATGTGTCCACTCAGGAGCCTGTGCCAGCCTTCAGGAAGGTGTTCTCTCAGCCAGTGATGGATCCCACTGATGACCCATCAGCACAAGAGAGAGATCAACCAAGAGTAGATCAACCAAGAGTGAAAATTACTCCTAAAGGTCATCCCCCTCCACCTTTACCAGAACTTCTCTCACAACCAACAGAAGAGCAGTTAGAGTTTTTCAGGAGAGCGTATGCATACAAGAGTACGTTGATGGAACAGATGCATCGCCACTTGTTTCAGCACGCTTTTCCAGGTCACCATTACGATCCACACCATCATGGCTTGCTTCCAAATGATCCCCACCTCACGCTCCTTCACTCTCAACCTCAGCCTGGCAGCACGCAACCTGGCTTGAGGCAGGAACCGACCCCCACTAAATCATTCACACTACCCCGTGTCGGTGATCCGAGCAAGTCATACCCTCCAGCTGCTACCAAACCCAAGCTAGTCCCTCAGATATCGGAACCACTGGGTCACACTCCCCCGGTCTATGCAGAACAGGTGAGCATTGCCTCGTCTGCTTCTGATACAATGGCCCCTGACGACCATCCAGATCACGGTGAACAACTGAAAATACCTTCAAAGGAAGCTGTTAAGATTAACGAAACACTTCCTCCTGTTAAGAGTGTTTCTCCTCTCTTGTTGGCAACATATAACGCTCCCTCAAATGAGTCAATGAAAGAAGACAAACTGACTCCTTCCAAAGCCTCATCTCTGAAGTCTCTTCATGACGATGAGTCACAAAGGATCGAGAATGAGAAGTCAGGTGATGATCAGGTGACCACAGGTGGAGAACAAGAGCAACACGTCCCTCCCAGTAGCCAACCAGACCTCGCTTATACAACTACCAAGGAATCACCTAAATATTTGTCTGGTGTGCCAACTCTAGAGTCTGCTGATCTGTCAGAAGTACGTAGAGTGCGACAGCCTTCCATAACCAACCCTCAAGATCAACCCGCTGTCATACCCATTGAAGACAACAAGACTTTCAAAATCTTACACAACATTGAAGCTACCAGTGACGGTGAAGGCGATTCGTTCATTTGCACTATTCCTGCCGAAGCACCTGGCAGTGCCTTTGCTGTGTACAGACGTCCCCTCACTGAAAAGATCCCGTACTTTGAGGTGAAAATCGAGCACATCGGTCCCAATGGTAACATTGCAGTGGGGCTCATCTGGGATCACTACCCTGTCTTCCATCTCCCCGGGATGCTACAGAGCTCCATTGCTCTGCACACCATCAATGGCTCCGTGTACATGGGACCCAACGAGGAAGACTGCAAGAAGGTCACCACCGCGTGTGCCGTTGGCGATGTTATTGGATGTAGAGCTCTATTGCAGTACAAGTCTGAAGTAAACGACCCGCTAAGAAGAAAGCAGGATGAAAATCTCATCAAGGTTGAATTCTACAAGAACGGAGAACTTTTGACGATCGAGAGTGTCTTTCTTCCTCCTAGTGGGTTCTTACCAGCCGCCAGTTTCACCGGATTCCACACAAGAGTGACTTTGCACCAAAACTACAGGTTGAATCCCGATACATATTTTGAGTCGCATCCTCTTCCCGAAAACTATAGTAATTTTGTCAACCCTCCTCCTCTTCCAAAGCCAGGTTGGAAGTGCTTGCAGAATTCCCTCATCACTCGAGAGTCTGACCTGTGTCTTCATCAGCCTCTGTCAGGAGTGCCTGGTGTTGTTCAGTCTCACTTGCCATTTTCGCTTACCGATCCGTATTTCGAGATCACCTTGAATTGCTCTATTAGATCATATTCTGTGCTGGCAATTGGAGCACTACCAAAGGCTCTCTCCAACTCCAAGAAACTGATTCCTGGGGAATCTTCCACATCCGTTGGATTTCTTCCTCTCCTTGGTTTCACCATGAGAAATGGATCAATGTGTGGCACCGTTCCTGAGGTGGTCAGCTCTGCTCTCTATCGGAAGAACACTACCATTGGAGTGGGAATCACAAGTAAGACCTTCCACGCTAAAGGCGAGTTGAGCTGCTCATCAAGTAGTAGCAGTATCTTTGAGGAAAAAGTGACCACATTTTTTACGATAAATGGTCAACAAGTGACCTCAGTTGTTACAGCTCTGCCCAAAGGAGGTCTGTATCCTACGCTAGCCATCGACTCTGACTGTAAACCAGCTACCGAATCTTTGGCTTCTCTCTTTTTCCCCAAAACATGGCCTCTAGCTCCAGGTCTCCCTTTTGGGTTTGTACGAGGACCGAAAGATGGCTACATTGTCATAGACAGCAAGACCATCAAAGACTCTCCCAAGACTGACTCCAGCACCAGTCTGGTGCGAGCTTGCCAAGCAGCTGTACCTCTCTCCACATGCAATTCCTACTATGAAGTTCGTATCCTTGATGGTGGCGAGAACTTCTGCATATCAATTGGAGTTGCCTCTTACAACTATATTCTCGATGCTCACCCTGGCTGGAAGAAGTCTTCACTAGCCTTCCATGCTGACGACGGCCGCTTTTTCCACGATGGTAACCATTACCCTGTGGCCCCTCCTTGCAGGTACCGCGGTGCCCTTCTCGGCTGTGGGATACGATTCCCTGAAGATGGAAGCATGAAATACGCTGAAGTGTTTTTCACCGTTGATGGCAAGATGGTGGTTAGGAAGTTTGTTGAAGTTCCTAATCTCGGGTTCTTCCCCACTGTTGGGATGAGAAGCAAGGGAGCAATAATCAGAGTGGAACTCGATGTTCCCGATCCATTTCCCGATCTCACCTTCAGCACAGTCTTCACCAGTAAAGAGCACATGATAGTGGAAGGTTGTCTCGTTAGATCTGCTGATGAAAGCAAATTTGCCTCTGTTGATTTATTGCCGTCGTACAACTCAGACAATTTATTGTACTACACGGTTACGCCTCACACAGAGAAGAATGGGTTGATTATGCTGGGTGTGTCGACTCTTGGAGACGGTGAAGAATTCAATGCAGCTGAAACAGAGGACAAAATGGCCTGTACTCTGAACATCATCACTGGGAAGGTCACCACCTACGATAAGCACTTCCAGTCCAAAGAAACGTGTGCCGCTAAAGACAGTGCTGTCTTTGGTTGTGGTCTTTATCTCTTTCCTCCTGGGAACACGGCACAGCTGTTCTTCACTGCCGATAATCAGATCATTTTCAGCTCGAGAATCGAATTGAAATCCAAGGAACTCAATCCGTTTGTCAGTTTGCTTCAGTCAAGCACCTGTTTGTTGGTCGATGCTTGTGCTCTGTGGCCCAAGCCAACCCCCATTGGCTATGGTTGGGGAAGACACGCAAACATTAAGCTCGAAAATCAAATGCTCAAACACTCAGCTACACAAATCAAGAAGAAACAACCTGTGGGGTTTGCTCAATTTGCCACACCTCTCACTCCATCTGATTCCTACTTTGAAGTGGAAGTGTGTTCTAGAGCCCCAAACAAAGCCATTGCTATTGGTTTGGCTTCACGACGGTACTCAAACAATTCTTGGGTAGGATGGCATCAAAACTCCATAGCCTACCACCTGGATGACGGCAAGCTCTTCAACACATCAAACCAAGGCCATTCTTTCGGTCCAAAAGTCTACCCAGGTAATACAGTTGGCTGTGGAATCAGGTTCACCCATATCTCCCACTCTTACGCTGTCAGAGGAGGGGACAAAGTTGAGGTGTTCTTCACCATCAACGGAGCAGTGTTTGGCACTCGAAAGGTAGATATTCCGTGTGGCGGGTTCTTCCCAACCATCTGTATAGAGTCCCCATCTGAGTCCATAATGTTCTATAATCACAAAGAGTTCCCTCCCGTATCTACCCTAGTGGACACCCACGATTGGAAAGGTGCGTACAGCGTATGCCAAGCCAACCGACAAATCATGCACAGTGGAAAGTACAACAGTGTCACCCACAGTTGCAAACCTAAGGGGTTCTGTCAAGCAAGAAAGCCATTTTCAGACGAGAACCCTTATTTTGAGGTTGAGATCATCGGAGTTGGTGATCACTCTCAGATGCAGGTTGGAGCAGCTGTCTTGTTCCCTCGTAACTGCATCTCTCCCAACACTCACTCAATGCTCTTCAATCACTCTGGGCAAATTGTAACCAGAAGAGGAGTGCAGAAGTATTCGACTAGCTCTCAAAAGTGTGGAATAGGAGACTATATAGGATGTGCCGTCATCATTGCTGAAGACAGTCCCCCGTCAATCGAGTTTTATGTGAACAAGGTCAAAGTTCATTCCTCTACGGTGCCTGAGGAGTGGAAGCAGCAGGAGCTTTATCCTACAATCGTGTTGACAAGTCCTGGAGACACCGTTGTGCCCCTTCTCCACCGGCCCATCCCACAATGGAGTCCCTCTCACCTCATTGGCTGGCTCAGGTCGGAGCGTATGAGACTACGGAACAACATTGTGGAGTACACTGCCCCAGGCAGGACCATCACTGATGTGGGCGTGGCACAAATCAGCCAGTCTTTGGGACTGGACACCAATTCCTACTACGAGATCGAGGTACTCCATCCAGGTGCCAAGTGCACCATCAGCATTGGTGCTGCCTCGGCCGACTACCCCCTCTCTCTTCAGCCTGGTTGGGCCAAAAACTCCATCGGCTTTCACGGAGATGACGGAAGAATGTTTCAAGTTTCTGAACTCGGATGTCCGTTTGGACCACGATGGAAAAAGAGTGACATTGTTGGCCTCGGTATCCGCTCCGTATCAGGCATCCTCAAACCAGGGTCTGAAGTGCAAGTCTTCTTTGTGCACAATGGTATTGAGTTGGGTCACACTACAGTGACCATACCTCACGGCGGGCTCTTCCCTACGGTCGGCATGCACAGTCTCGATGAGAAGGTGAGAGTGGAACTCAACGTGACACCTTCGTTCTCTTGCAAGTACTTCTCTGATTGGCGTTCCATGTGTGGAATTCATGTACAAAAGACACTGGATGATGACGAGACTCACATACTGAGCTACAAGAAGCAGGGCCGTGTCTGTGATCCAAAGATCAGCACGTACCTCCTCTCTGTTGCAGTGGCTGCCAAATCTTTTTCCGAAACCATGCAGTACTTTGAAGTGAAGCTCATGTCCATTGGTTCGATGGGCATGGCAGTGGGTGTGGTACCAGTAGGCTACCCACTAGACCAAGCCACCGGTTGGCTCCAAGGCTCCTTGGCTTATCACACCGACGATGGTGGGCTGTACAGTGCATCTATCACTGGGAAGGAGTTTGGTCCAGTACCTCACAAAGGAGACGTGATAGGATGTGGCATCAACATGGTGTCCAGCAGCTCTCGTCACTGCTCCATCTTCTTCACTTACAACGGGATGGAGTTTGGTAGGACTCGTCACGTGCTTCCAGAAGGAGGTCTGTTCCCCTCGGTGACACTCACAGACTCACCTGACAAGGTGGCGATTCGTTTCATGGAGACTTTTAAACCCAAAGTAGACCCCCTGTCTCACATCAGCCTGGTAGGAGGACTGTTGCGTATACAAAACTGTTCGTATTCCAACCAAATCGTACAGTTCACAGGTGCAGGTAGTAGCAGCTGCTCTCAGACACCAGCCTCTGCTCAGTTTTCAATCTCTCTCAGCAGACAGCGCAACTACTTTGCTGCAAACATCATCAAACAAAAGGACAATGTACTCATTGGGTTAGCCATACGGGACTACAACATACGCTATGCTCCCGGTGCCACTTCAGTCTCCATTGCTTACGACATCATAAAAGGCAACATCCGTGCCGTTTACTCCAGCAAGAGCTTCTTCAATGTTGGTGCTCCCATTTGCCACGTTGGGGACACCATTGGATGTGGAGTGCACTTTGGAGACGAGAAGACAGAGAAAGGTTGTGTGTTCTTCACTAGAAACGGAAGTATTATTCAAAGAGTTGAGCTGCTGGACACGCTGGAAGATCTTTACCCAATTATTGGTTTTGTGCCAAATGAGAAACACTCCACTGTCTTCATGGACTGGAGTACTCCTGTCTTTGAACCCCAAAACATTCTATAATCACTTTTAACTCACTATAATAATATTATTTTATTATACAGTTAAGTTTTCATGCACTGCTCTCAATAAATTTCCCTCAAACTCTCATCTGAATTACAGTCTTTTGTATCAAGTTTGTAACTGTTTTATCAATCCATACAATAGTGATTTTTGTGACTCATTGCAACAATTGTGAATGATAATTTAATATAATTAATTTAAAGATGCGAAATACGTGACTATATTATAAAATGATTGTGGAATTCACTTTAGAAAGGAAAAACACTTTCACTAAGTTGAACAAGTTGGGGTGTAAGAAGTTCACTTGGAATGTCAGCAGGGTTCAACTCCCTGTGTACAGTGTTCAACAAACGTATAAAATGCACCTCTTTCAGCAGTAGTTTATTACTGAGCTCTGTGGGTCTGTTGAGATTGGAGGAGAATGGAGAAAACCACAACTTCAGAAATAAAACAGCTGCTTTTAAACAACTATGAACCTGCAATGAAAATTCAATAAAATTGTCTTAAAAAGTAACCTTTGCTCAAATGCTTACTTGATTAGATTCACAAAGCTGCTGCTTTCTACACAACCAGAGTCCTTCTATCACAGGAGAAGATGCCACATCATTCTGAATAATGCTCACCAACACATTACTCAGTGAATGCCACACCAAACACTACAATCAATCAAAAACCAGTCAAGAATCTACATTATTCACTATTATCGTAACCTTATACAGTACATACAGTACCTTACCTTGCTTTCTAGTTGAAAATATTGTTTGAAGGCTGAAGCACTCATGATTTTATCCAAAGGGAGGTCAAATTTAGAATCTACAGTGCATTTGCATAGAATATGGCTCATTTTATGAATACCTTAATACAGCAATCTTACTTTTTGCCAGTTTCCAAAATGTCACTATGTAGTGTATCAGTGGTAACTCAGACTTTTCATCCTCATCAGTAGAATCCAACAAGTTATCTAACAGGCCCTGCGAAACTGCCAGCACAACTGTCTCAACCAAGTATAACATTAAAGACTGCTAGAACTCACTTAAATGAACTGTCAAGTCAACAGTGAGTGAAAGTGTTTCCTCTTGTTCCTGTAAAACAACCTGAACCCAACAGTAATTGTCATAATAAAACTGACACGTCATAACATACATACTTGATTCTTTCTTACTTGAGGAACTGGGACCCTTGGTATCACACAATATGTGCATTGAATGTACTCATGTAATCGTTTGAATACTATTTGCACTCTCTGCAGCTCTTCTGGAATGGATTAGACAATACAGTGAGTTGAACACTAAGGTTTACAGCAACACACACAACCTGGAGAGGACATTTTGTCTTTAGATGAAATTAACTCCTGCAATTCCGTCTGTAGCAATACCATAAAACAAAGACACTAAAAGTTTCACAGTTCACATGCAATGATGACATACATGATAAACTCACAGTCATCTCCTCCCAAAATGAAGCTGATCTTTGAGCAGGAGGTTTGTTGGGTAATATCTGACCGTGAGGTGGAGATTTGCCGAGGCTATGTCTTGTAACACGTCTGGCTCTTTCAAACCCACGAAACAACTCTTCTCTTACTAAGCCTGAAAGATTTAATGTATGAAAAGACTCTAAAATGTAATTATGATTATGTACTATTCATACCAGGTATCTTCTCTGAAGACCATCTGGTTAGCTTCTCCTGAGACCAGTTTGTAACCATACTACTAGCTGCAGCAATGACCTACAATCATGCATACACAATTATTAATCATGAGTAGAAAGAACTTTATCAGATACATAGTCAAGAATAATTTTAATGCTTAATCATGTCAATGGCCAAAAAAAAAAAAGAAAATCCACACATTGATTCTACAATGAAGCTAAACCACATGAATGCAAGACCTAAGGTAACAGAGTCAGTGCACTATACAATTATAGCAAGTTTAGAGTTCAGTTTTTTCTGTGGCAACAGATGGGTTCGATTCAGCCAAACTTCCACAAACGGAATACATCAATCCACGTGTATACAAAAAATAAACAGCAAGCCCAGCAAAAATGTAGTTGGAACACAGGTTCATTTCCACTCCAACTAGTCGGTAGTAAGGACTGATTCCATAGCCAATACGAAAGATAATGCGACCCACAACAAACACAATCGCATACAGCGGAAGGATTCTTATTTCCAAGGGCTGGAGGTACACACTCAGGACAAGTGATGTGAGCAAGAAGATCAGCAGCTGCTCTACAGTGTTGTTAAGGAAATTTTTATCAGGCTGAACCATCTCTTCTTTGCCAGCAAGTGGGTTAATTGCTGCACTGAATGCCCTCTTGCACTCCACCATCAAGACTGCTATTATCAATGTAATAACAGCAGGAAGGCCACAGCACTGCAAGGTATATGCCAACTTCACTCCAATTTCATTTGACTTTGGGACAGGGATGTATTCCTGTCCATGGTAGTAGCCTCCATAGAGAATCAGCATGAGAAATATTGCAACAAAGAACATTTGAGTGAAAAAGTAGGTACTTCTGAAGTTTAGTACTAACTGCTTCCATATTCCAACTTCTTTATTGGACTGAGAACCTGCCATGTTCGTCCAGAACTTGAACTCAAGCAAGTGCAAAGGTGCCGCAATTACATCTTAGCCCCGCCCCTTTTACGCATGCGCATGCGCAAACATGTTCAAAAACTATAAGACTTAAATGCTTTTTACCTGTTCTGACAAACATTGTGACAAAAGAGCATCCAGTGCCTTGTGTGCTTGAGTCCTGCATTGACTGTAGAGACAATTAACAGTTAATATAATCTCAAACTAAAACACTTCCTTACTGTGAAAGATAACTTCTAATATCATCCGTCACAGAATGGAGGGCTCTGTCCACTGCCAACAGTCGCTGCGTTTCAGCTTCGACCTTGAAAGATAAATTTTCTCAATTATTTATATCATCCACTGGCAATAAATAGCACCCTCATACCTTTGAGAAAGGCTCATTCAGTTCAGATGAGACTCCTACTTCAAAGTATTTATCCTGCAGCCATTTTGTCAATGTGATCATCTCTCTGCTGACATGCTGGGGTACTATACTGCTCTCGCAGTGAGAAATGACAGAAGCAACAACTCTACACAATCAAAAAAAGTGTTATGTGAAACTAGGATAAAATTAATGTGTTGTGTCTCTTCTATATACCTCTCTGACACAATATCACACAGTTGTTTCAAGTACGGTGGGTGACTTCTGAAAAAATTCTCTTCAAGTTTCACCTTAGGAAGAAAAGATTAAACCATGGACCTTGTGGGAACCTTGTAAAATTAATAACACATTCTTACCTGCAGCTGTTTAGTACAACTTGTTTCAACAGGTTCAATAGCAGTTGATATTGGCTTGATCTTTCTGATTGGACCTATATAGTAGAGAAGTCAATTGCACCGGTGTTAGATAGCCAACGTACACCCCTCATTTACTACTGTAACAATAGCTATTTGTAGAGGTATTCATAACAACTCACTTGCTTTTGACTCTAAGCCAGCAGTAAAGGCACTCAATATGGAACGGAGTTCACCTGCAACAATATTATAGTGCTTATAGGAACAGCATGCCACTAGTAGCCCTTAATATATAGATTATGCCAGCATAATTTCGAGCATAATGGGTACTCTTGAGCATCAAGAATTATGCTAGCATAATAGGCTGAATTTTGTGACCATTCCAGCATAAAAGGCTGGTATTTTGTTGGATTAACAGCACCTAACTGGAGTAAATGCCCTGCCACTGTAATACAGTCTTGGACTGTTTCAGCAGTCACTTGTATTGTCTTTTATGCTCAAAGAATGGCCCAATTAGACTCCAAAATCTGCCTATTATGCTTCTCAAATTATCTATTATGCTTATTACTACCAAATAATTATGTATGTTGCAGAAATTATCGATTTTCGATAAACAGAAGCGCGAAAAAATTGAAAGACCATTATGACATTATGTGTTTCTGTAGTTATACTACTTAATTCACACTTTGTAAGTTAACCTGCTTCATCAAAAGAACACTAAAGAATGCGTAACAGAAAGAAAAAACAGGCAGAGTCTTGAGCATAATCTATCAAGGCCTAATGTCGTATGTCGCATGTCGTATGTCGCATGTTGCATGTCGCATGTTGCATGTTGTATGTTGTATGTCTTATGTTGAATGTCGCATGTCGTATGTTGTATGTCATATGTTGCATGTTGTATGTTGCATGTCACATGTCGCATGATGTATGTCATATGTTGAATGTCGTATGTCGCATGTTGTATGTCGCATGTTGCATGTTGTATGTGATATGTTGAATGTTGGATGTCGTATGTAGGATGTATTGTCTTCTTTAGTGTTCTTTTGATGAAGCAGGTACTCACAAAGTGTGAATTAACTAGTATAACTATAGGAACACATAACTATCATAATGGTCCTTCAATTTGTTCGTACTTCTGTTCATTGAAAATCGGTAATTATTTGGTAGTAATAAGCATAATAGGCTGATTTTGGAGCATAATTGGGCCATTCTTTGAGCATAAAAGAAAAGAAAAATAGGCATACCTACAGTTATTGTCAGGACTCACTTAGAAACGGACAGCATGTGTACAACTGTTCTGTTGTAATAACATTCTGAGCATCCTGTCAGTGCAGAACAAGACAAACATTTCAAAGAACAGTTGATTTACTATTTCAGTCAAACATACCAGAGTGTCAGGAGTGTAAGTTAGAGCAACCAATGATGTTTTGTTACTCTTTACATGCTCATAGAAGAGAGTGGTCAGTGAGTTACAGGTCTAGATAAAGGTTGCCAGAGCATACACAATATTAATGTCACACAGTGAGAAACAGACAATATAAGACAATACTACACACAACAGACCTCAAAGAGCCATCCCAAGCATACTAGTACCAATAGCTGGCTGCTTGTGAGAGGACTGGGTCTTAAAAAAAGTGATCTGGTTTTTGAAAGTAGTAGAAGAAAGATCAATTAAAATAGAAAATAGGGTGAGTGGTACCTGTACACATCAACCAGAGTGATGGCCAGTGTGTGGTAGTGAGCTACTTTGACAGCCTGAGCATCCATCATGCTCAAGTAATCCACAATCCATGGTACTGTCATACACAGGTGGCCATGCTCACAAGCATCCCACAAACATTGCAGCAAGTTGAAAGACTGAACCTATACGGCAACAGTGTATACACCTTAATTATTACTGATATTATGACATCTGCTTACTGCATGCTGAATTTTACTTTATCTCTTGCGTGATACAGTGGTTCCTGACAAGGATGTTGGTGAGGTAAGAAGTCCAAGAAGCCCAGGAACTTGGCCAGTAATCTCATATTCTGTAGAACATCGGTGAGGTCTTTCAGATGACCAGAAGGACACAAAGAATGAAGCTGTATACACAATAACCAAAAGATATGAGAGCTATACACAAGTGCTATATGCAGCTGTGGATATGTACCTTCAGTAACTCAGAATACAAAGCAAGCTTCAAGTGATGATTGAATACATAGCTACATGGAGAAAAACAAACTTGGCTCAGTTTATAAAGGAGCAAAAGTGTCTATGACACTCACCTGTCAGCTGCTAGTATGAACTCTGTGAAGAAATCCTCAGTTTGAGAAAAAGATGGTGGAGGGCAAGGTCCACAACCAGACGAGGGGAGGAAAAAACGTTTGTTCAATCTAGTATAGACGAGAAATGCAAGTCAATTATTGAATTTATTTGTCTTTCACATATTTTCCTCACTTCATCAATCTCTTTGGGTCAGCCTTGCTCAACTGTCCTACTATACCACCACTGATGCCAGTCTCATTTGGAAGTGGGTGTCTACAACTCTAAACCATGGACACAAGATCAAACTAATTAACACGCACTTACAAAATACTTATCATACCTCTAAGAGTTGCTTCTGAAAGAGGCGTGCAAAGTAAGCAGGACTACAAGATTCTCCATGCTGCCTTATCACCATCCTATAGAAGTGAATATCAACCAATGCAAACATGAATTGCAATGTACAGTCGATTCAACTCACTGAATTTTCTCTCCTAGAGCAGTTTGCACACTCCAGTTTGATTCACTATGGTGCTTCTCCCATTCTCTCAAGATGAAATAGAATGTATCCCTGCGTATAACAAGAATAGTTGGATTTCTAACCATACTCCTATTATGAGAGAGTCTGTTCAGTCACCTTTGTTTCTTGAAAGCGTGGAAGGCCTTCATATCTGGGAAATTCTTACTGTTGTCGGTCTCTTCTTGAAAAGGCACACCAACATTGTACTTTCCTTCCCAAGACGTATTGGGTGTGGTGGAGGAACTCTGTATAAAACAAGAACTGTGTCACAAGAAAATTTTCAGTTTAGGAATGAATAACTTGCACCTGCTTAGAATGGTTTTCAAGTGCCTCTGCAAAGTATACAGCAAGATCTGGCTGAAATTCAGCAATCTTTATAAGAGAGAGGCACATGTATATCACACACATTTATATTGCCTACGTCTATCTGAAACGACAAACCCTGGTGTTTTCAGTCAAAAGTTGCAGGGTGGCTTGATCAAGTAGCACCAAAGATCTAAATATGGAATAAAGTAATTCAAACACAATGATGAAACATACTTTTGCTTACTCCTTAATCTGTTTCAGCACAGCCACAGCAAAGTAAACACAGTCATCTACACTAGAGAAAAGCTCTGACCTTCCTATGGAAAAAGACAAAAACCCAGACACTTTATTATTTGATGATGATACAAGCAATGGAAATAGCTTCAACCTTGAACTGCTGCTTTAGATTCAACAACAGGCGAGTTGACTGACGTCAGTAGTTGAAAAATGAAATGAAGTTCAGAAGTGAAATTGAGTAACAGACCACCTAAAGAAAACAATTTAGCTGCATGTATTAAGTCACTTAAACATCATGAGAGCACAACAGCTCACCTTTAATGAGGGAAGCATAAATCTCAGCTAGTGATTCTAGGGAGTCTGGAGCACCCACTCTTCCTATAGAGACACCCAGTAATCTGCTTGCAGCTGTACACGTCCTAGGTGTGGATGTAAGTGGCATTGATGACAGGCAAGGTGAGTCGTGATGTCTTTGATGTGAAGAGGAAGAAGCACTGGAACTACGTTGAGTCTGATTAGATCGGGAGGGATTCAGTTCAAATATCGAGTGTTCACTAATTTTTGAGTCTAGCACTACTGCTTCCTCAAAGCTGCTTGTATGTTTGCTTTTAGTGCTGCTAGTTCCAGAGACATGGTGGCTAGACTGAGATGTCTGATGTTCTCTGCTTCTACTAGCCTTGTTGTGTTTTGACCTCCTCTTCATCCTTTCTTGTTGGAGCAGCATCCTCTCTTCTGAGAATGATGCTGGTGATTCAGAGGAGGCTGAATGATTTGTAAAGGCTGGGTTCACTTTCCACATATTGCTTGGGCTGCTGTTTGTAGAAAATGGTAAAGTTGGATGGTGTACGTTTGATTCCAGAGAAGTTAGTGTGATACGACGACCTGGCTTTGAAGATCCTCTCCTCTTTGTGCTATAAGTAGAGAAAAACATTTTAATTGGATAAAAATATACACTATACTAACATACTTCTGGCTGTTGCTCCCACTTGCTCCCATTGGAGGAAACTCTTCCATATTGCTAATGTCAAGTGGCCATTTTTGATCAGACACTCCAGACTTTTTATGAGGTGCTTGTAGATCTTCCATCTTGTGATGATGCTTGCCAGTTGAACTATGAGTATGAGTGTGCTCATCTTTTGTAGAATGTTGTGATTGTCTAAAAGAAGAACTCTTGCTGGGAACATTGAGGGAGTCTTGATTTTGGACTGATAGAAGAGGTGAAGTTTGCTCCTGAAGGAACTGCAACAGGGTGGCGGCATCTACGATGTCCAATGATGGCTTTCCCCTAAATTCCTTCAAAAAATCCATGAATCACTGAGGAATACAAGTAGTGTCAACTTCAAATTGGCAAATACCACCTTGATTTACTACACGTGGTTTCAAATTTAACCCTTTCAGTACCCAATTGAAAGAACACAGAGAACTCCTCATGGCACGCGCACATGGATGGCATGTGTTTCCTCTGAGGCAGGTGCTTTTAGATGATGGTTATGGCCAGCCAGGAAGACACAGACATTGCTACTTCCCTATCATTGGTAAAAGCTAGGATCATTGAAGCTCACAAGAAATGTCCACCAAGTCAGAAGGAGCCCAGACTAGTTGCAGTCAGCAAAACTAAACCACCAGAGATGATATTATGTGCTTACAAGAAAGGACAAAGACACTTTGGAGAGAACTATGTCCAAGAATTGGTGGAAAAATCAAATCACCGATTATTAGTGGGAATAGACGACATCCGATGGCATCTTATTGGTCACTTACAACGTAATAAATGTAATAATTTGGCAAGAGTTCCTAATTTATGGGCTGTTGAAACAGTGAACTCTGAGCGGCTTGCAACCACATTGAACACAAGCTGGAAGAAGATAGCAAGTCAAGGACAAAAACTAAACGTTTTTGTACAAGTTAACACAAGTGGAGAGGAAGCTAAACATGGATGCTTGAGTTCTGGCGCAACCAGCATCGTTAAACATATTTTGGACACATGTGAATCTCTGGAATTTTGTGGTTTGATGACAATTGGGAAGTTTGGACATGATTACAGCTCTGGACCTAATCCAGACTTTGAATGTCTTATCGAAACTCGGATGGAGGTTTGCAAGAATCTTTCACTCGATGAGAATGCAGTGGAACTCAGTATGGGAATGTCAGCAGATTTTGAAGAAGCCATTTTAGCTGGCAGTACTAATGTCAGAGTAGGGAGTTCAATATTTGGAGCTAGAGAACAGAAATCAACAAAGCCTAGTTCCTAGCTATTATATGATATTATGACAAAATTTAATTATGAGATTATCAAAAGTTATGTGGTAATGGTGGCCACATTGAATTGTGTTGTGGGTGTGGGTGTGTGCCTGTGTATTCCTCCATATGATTTTTTTTATCTCTGTCTCTTTGTCAGAGTATGACTTTGGAGCCAAAGGAAGTGAAGATGTTAAGCAGGATGGAAGCTCTTCATTTTCTCACTGATGTCCTAAGAATCAGTGATTCACTGGAGATGCTAAGAAAGAACCAAATACTGTTGTTGTCAAAAGTCATTCAGGCCTACCACAAGTATGTTCCCTTCCAAAGTATCACAGTGCTTTCTCAGCCAGAGGCAGAGAGACATGTACCCACTTGGGAAGAGATCAAGACTGATGTAATGTCTGGCAAGGGAGGAATATGTTACACAGTTGGCACCTTTATGAATTGCTTTCTGAATGCATTAGGATACACTACATATGTTCCAGCTGTGTACATCGGTGCAGGGTTCACTTCGATGAACCATATAGCTACTGTTGTACAAGACTTATCATTTCCTGGTAGCAAACATTTTGTGGATATTTGTGGATATCCAACGTTTGAACCGATTCCACTTGACTTTGAGAATGAATCACCCGTCTATCACAATGCATTTTTAGAGTTCAAGTTCAAGAAAGAAGGCAATATAGTTACCAGATACCATCGAAGGGGCGATCTCTATAATTCCTGTAAAGATGTACTTCCTGGAGGTTGGAGACTTTATGAAAAAATTGACTTGACTCCCCAGGAGTGGTTTGCCTTTGAGCAGCCAATGATGGACGTTTACACAAAGCCTGGAGTAAACTCTCCCTTCTTGGTCAGTTTTCGTGCAGTGAAGTTTGAAGAACTAAAGCTAGTGGCCATTAAAGATGCCTCATTGATGCTTGAGAATGACAGTAATGAAGTGGAAGTCACCAAGCTGACAAGCCATGAAGAAATGGTAAGAGTTGTAACCCAATATTTCCCACAATTCACAGTCGAAGATGTTACAAAAGCCATAGATTATTTGAAACTCTTTGGTTAGACACTTGTAAATATTAATTATTGATTAAAATGTATCTGTATGTATTATGTATAGCTAGATTATAGTTAAAAATAATGATTCTGACAAATAAACTACTTGGACACAACAAACAATGATAGACTGTGCATAAGTAGGGTCATGGTGAGTTTTACTTAGTAACCAGTTTGCCCATCTTTCTGCCATCGTCCAGTCTCCTTTTGCTTCCTCTTAGCAGCCTCTGTGGCAGCATATCTTTCCTCTGATCCTTGAATGGAGCCCAACTTCCCAGACTGATAGTCGGAAAATGCCTGCATTATCTCCTCCCAGGTATTCATCACAAATGGTCCATGTCTCACAATTGGTTCGTTGATTGGCACACCAGCTACTAAAAGGATGCGTACTTCTTCATCACTCGATGCTTCCATTCTGAACTCTTCACCTTGGCCTAGAAGAGCAACTTCTCCCATCTTGGCCGCCCGACGCTCACTTCCAAGGAAACCAGCTCCTCTCCACACATAGGCAAATCCATTGAAGTCACTCTGTACGGGTTGTACAAATGCCATGCCTGGTTTTAGGTGGATGTCTAGAAATAAGATTGGAGATCGAGTTTCAATCACTGCTTTCTTATCAAGGGACTCCCCAGCAATCACTTTAACCCAAACATTTCCATCTTGGCTCGTGACGATGGGAATCTTTTCAGCCGGTGTGTCTTGGTACCTCGGTGGAACCATTTTGTCCTTTGCGGGGAGGTTCACCCAGAGTTGAAACCCTTCCGAACGACCGCCATTCTTCATTATGTCATCACCAGGCATCTCTGAGTGGACTACACCACTTCCAGCTGTCATCCATTGTACCCAACCGGCCTTGAGTTCACCAGAGTTGCCAGCACTGTCTTTGTGCTGTCCACTTCCTTCCACAATGTACGTCACTGTCTCAAAGCCCCTGTGAGGGTGGTCAGGAGCACCAATAGCCTCCCCTGGTTTATATTCAACGGGTCCAAAATGGTCCAACATCAAGAAAGGGTCGCAGTCTTGTATCTCACCGCCAATGGGTCTCCTCACCATGAAACCACCTCCTTCTCTTTGCTGGTGAGCTGTGACCAGCCTCTTCACTCCACGTTGCTTGACTGGCATGATACTATAGTCTAGTTGCTGTTTGTTGTTCTTGAAGGTAGTAGCTCACAGATAGATCATGAGATGTTTTGAGTGATTCGTTCTTCTGCATCAGAGCTTCTGCATCATTGTTTTTATCTGAGAGCTCCACCTTCTGGAACACCTCCTCCCTTGCACGTGCAAAGTTGTGCATGACTCCTGACGTCATAAACATCTCAATGCGTGCAGTCATACGTCATTAACCACGACTGTATACATGTACTGTATACATGTACTGTAGCTGTACAAGTACAAGTGATCATGTCAAAGCAAAAATGTATCAAATTCAATTTAGCAATTCATGTGCCATAAACAGGTTGCAACTTTATAGTTTCATGCAACTCAATTAAAAATATATAATAATAAGTTATTACCAGACTAGCAGAGTCCATGTAGGTATGTAGACATCTAAGTAATTTATCATAATTTAATATGGTACAAATACAACACTCTGGGATTATGCATATCCATATGTAGTCAAGTTAGTAGTGTTCTCAGCCACTCCAAGTGAACCTGATTCTGAGCTGTAGGTTTCATTCGTGAGCTTCTTGTATGATCTCTCAACATAGGACAACCTCTTAACAATCTTGCCTCCTCTTCTTTTTGGTCGTTCTATGCTCTCAGCATGGTAGTAGCCCCCTCCACCTCCTCCTCCTCCTTCTTCCTCCATTTTAGAGAAGGCTTCGTTGAGAGCAGCCAATTGAGAGTCTACTTTGTTCTCAATGTGACTCTGAGCTGAAGGCCTCAGGTTGTTCCGTGAATGAGGCCCATTCATCATCAGAGTAGGCACACTCTGGATGGGATAGACAGTGCAAATAAAAACTATATAAATATTAGCAGAATGAAACTGATTGATTAAGCTTCTTAAGAAACAATGGTAATTAGCTATAATAATAATAAATGTAATTTTAGATAAAAATTAAGTCTCACCTGAGTCTGTTCAAATGATGTTTTTGGTAGGATAGCAATTCCACTGTTTACTGGGACTCCTTTTCCACTGCTCCTACGAGACTTGGATGCATCTTTGGGCAGTGTTTGGGCTATGTAGTCTGTCTCCTCCATCGGTGGCATGTACAAGTAAGGTGCCTGGTCCACTAGCTCTACCTGACCTGACAGACCAGATATGGCTGAGTTGATGGCAGACGGAGTATCATCTGTGAACGGAAGATCGTCAAAGTTAGTGGACTCCATTGTTGGTTGACTGGAGTCAGTTAGTGGAGATTTGACGGCACTGAGCACCAGCTTGTCCAGTTCACCGTGTCCACCCTCTTTCACGGTACTACGATCATCGTCTGAATCCGAAATGTCATCGTCAATGTTAGTGATTTTGACTTCTTCATCTTCTTCAAACTCTGGCTCGTGGATCACTTGGAGTGGCTTGGGCTTCATCACCAATGGTGGTGGTGGTTGAGTGTATTTGTCAATCTTAAGTTTGACTACAATGACTGAGATATCAGAATCACACCCTTGAGCCACGGCCAAGTCACGGAGTCGTTTCGAAGCTTGAATGGGATCTGAAATGCTACGTACTTCATGCACGACTTGCTCATATGTGAGATTTTTCCAAAGACCATCGGTTCCAATGACAATGTACTCGTCTTCATGCCTCAGCTGCACAGATTCAGTCGATGGAGAAGGTATGACTTGAGGCCACAAGTGATAGCAGCCGAGAAGACGCGATACTGCACACACTCCATTCACTCTGTTATCCTGCAAATACATTGAGATAAAGATTATTACTTTTCTTATACTATAATAATTATTATCATGTACCACCAGAACACCCTGTTATTATTACCTGAGAAATGAACCCCTTTGTGTCTGCAATCCTAGCCCTCTCCTTTGTGTTGGTGGAAGGAGAGTGTGGAGTGGTGAGTGGAACAGCACGTCCACTGCGACAAAGAATAGCTTCCCCAAGGCCAGCATTAGCAACATTCAGTAGGTATGCTCCTTTCTCAATGGCCTGGATGTGGCAAATCACTGCTGAACACCCATACCGCTGCCCAATATCACCTAATTGCCTGCATGGAGACAATGGAGAAAATTAAAACTGAGCTATAAATAGAATTGCTTATTTACAGGTACTTTAAAATCAAAATAACCTTACCTATGAAGAGAGAGGAAAGTGTGATTTAGATATAGAAGCTTATCAGGATTTTGATAGCCTTCTTGTAAGTCTCTTTCACTGGTGACTAGCTCCTCGACCAGGGTATGTTCTAGAACATTCTTTATGGCCTTGGGAGCGTCTTCTGTCCTTCCCCCATCCAGTACAGCAAACAAACCATCCTTTTTTTGTGAATTTAGATTGGGTACTTTGACTTGAAGGATTGAGTTTTGAGCATTCCCAGCTCCTAATCAAATTGAGGTCATGTTGACAGTCCGATCATGACAATTACATATGGAGAATTTTTTTCTCACCTAAAATATGTGCAGATCCATAACTCCATTTTCCCTGGATACTAATACCTCCAGTTTCAACTTGATTCATTTTTGACTCAACACCACCTTTAATGTCCAACACTCCTTCAAGGCAACAATTTGGTACATTTCTATATACACATCACATGAAATATATCTATGATAAGTAGTGGAAAGAACTTTAATGGCATTATATTTCTGCTTACGCTAGTTTTCTAGCCGTTTCTTTAGTTATGGACAAAGAACTGTTTCCCGACAGGTCCAAATACATGAGATGAGGGAAACTGGAGAGATCAGGGACAGTTTCAAACTGGTTGCAGCTGATGTCTAGTGTCCTCAGGTGAGGGAGTGTGGGAAGCGATGGCAGAGAGGGCAGTTGGTTTGAATGGAGGAGAAGGAACTGCAGGTGAGGACATCCAAGAATTGGGGGCATGGATGAGAGGAAATTTCCAGAAAGATTGATGTACTCTAGCTCTCGCATGTGAGTGAAAAATCTGTTGCAATAAATATGGTGCATGTACATGTACACGGCAGTGAATTCATATTAATTTTTTTATGTAGCATCGTGCACTGATCATTATTTACCCTGTTGGAATGCCACGCAGCTTGTTGAAAGCAAGATGAAGTACCTTCAGTTTGCGGTACCTAATTAAATACAATCGCAATAGGAGGAGTCACAGTCTATAGTCGTGTTGATTACAATACTAACCCTGCAACTACTGTCAATACACTCTCTTTGAATGAATTGTTGGCAGCATACAGCTCAGTAAGGTTGTGAGCATCCTTTCCCATATCGAACACAAATGCTGGAAGAGCTGTCAATCTGTTACTAGAGAGGTTCAGAACTGCTAGTCTACGATCACAAGAATCGAAACATCATAAAATGTAATTTACAGAGCTGTGCATTTGATATTCACTTACTTTTTCATATTCACAAGTAGGAACTTGGATGCATCTTTGGGCAGTGTTTGGGCTATGTAGTCTGTCTCCTCCATCGGTGGCATGTACAAGTAAGGTGCCTGGTCCACTAGCTCTACCTGACCTGACAGACCAGATATGGCTGAGTTGATGGCAGACGGAGTATCATCTGTGAATGGAAGATCGTCAAAGTTAGTGGACTCCATTGTTGGTTGACTGGAGTCAGTTAGTGGAGATTTGACGGCACTGAGCACCAGCTTGTCCAGTTCACCGTGTCCACCCTCCTTCACAGTACTACGATCATCGTCTGAATCGGAAATGTCATCGTCAATATTAGTGATTTTGACTTCTTCATCTTCTTCAAACTCTGGCTCGTGGATCACTTGGAGTGGCTTGGGCTTCATCACCAATGGTGGTGGTGGTTGAGTGTATTTGTCAATCTTAAGTTTGACTACAATGACTGAGATATCAGAATCACACCCTTGAGCCACGGCCAAGTCACGGAGTCGTTTCGAAGCTTGAATGGGATCTGAAATGCTACGTACTTCATGCACGACTTGCTCATATGTGAGATTTTTCCAAAGACCATCGGTTCCAATGACAATGTATTCGTCTTCATGCCTCAGCTGCACAGATTCAGTCGATGGAGAAGGTATGACTTGAGGCCACAAGTGATAGCAGCCGAGAAGACGTGATACTGCACACACTCCATTCACTCTGTTATCCTGCAAATACATTGAGATAAAGATTATTACTTTTCTTATACTATAATAATAATTATTATCATGTACCACCAGAACACGTTGAAATAACTAATACCTGTTATTATTACCTGAGAAATGAACCCCTTTGTGTCTGCTATCCTAGCCCTCTCTATTGTGTTGGTGGAAGGAGAGTGTGGAGTGGTGAGTGGAACAGCACGTCCACTGCGACAAAGAATAGCTTCCCCAAGGCCAGCATTAGCAACATTCAGTAGGTATGCTCCTTTCTCAATGGCCTGGATGTGGCAGACCACTGCTGAACACCCATACCGCTGCCCAATGTCACCTAATTGCCTACATGGAGACAATTGAGAAATTGAAACTGAGCTATAAATAGAATTGCTTATTTACAGGTACTTTAAAATCAAAATAACCTTACCTATGAAGAGAAAGGAAAGTGTGATTTAGATAAAGAAGCTTGTCAGGATTTTGATAGCCTTCTTGTAAGTCCCTCTCACTGGTGACTAGTTCCTCAACCAGGGTATGTTCTAAAACATTCTTTATGGCCTTGGGAGCGTCTTCTGTCCTTCCCCCATCCAGTACAGCAAACAAACCATCCTTTTTTTGTGAGTTTAGGTTGGGCACTTTGACTTGAAGGATTGAGTTTTGAGCATTCCCAGCTCCTAATCAAATTGAGGTCATGTTGACAGTCCGATCATGACAATTACATATGGAGAATTTTTTCCTCACCTAAAATATGTGCAGATCCATAACTCCATTTTCCCTGGATACTAATACCTCCAGTTTCAACTTGATTCATTTTTGACTCAACACCACCTTTAATGTCCAACACTCCTTCAAGGCAACAATTTGGTACATTTCTATATACACATCACATGAAATATATCTATGATAAGTAGTGGAAAGAACTTTAATGGCATAATATTTCTGCTTACGCTAGTTTTCTAGCTGTTTCTTTAGTTATGGACAATGAACTGTTTCCTGACAGGTCCAAATACATGAGATGAGGGAAACTGGAGAGATCAGGGACAGTTTCAAACTGGTTGCAGCTGATGTCTAGTGTCCTCAGGTGAGGGAGTGTGGGAAGCGATGGCAGAGAGGGCAGTTGGTTTGAATGGAGGAGAAGGAACTGCAGGTGAGGACATCCAAGAATTGGGGGCATGGATGAGAGGAAATTTCCAGAAAGATTGATGTACTCTAGCTCTCGCATGTGAGTGAAAAATCTGTTGCAATAAATATGGTACATGTATATACATGGCAGTGAATTTTTTTTATGTAGCATCGTGCACTGATCATTATTTACCCTGTTGGAATGCCACGCAGCTTGTTGAAAGCAAGATGAAGCACCTTCAGTTTGCGGTACCTAATTAAATACAATCACAATAGGAGAAGTCACAGTCTATAGTCATCGTGTTGATTACAATACTAACCCTGCAACTACTGTCAATACACTCTCTTTGAATGAATTGTTGGCAGCGTACAGCTCAGTAAGGTTATGAGCATCCTTTCCCATATCAAACACAAATGCTGGAAGAGCTGTCAATCTGTTACTAGAGAGGTTCAAAACTGCTAGTCTACGATCACAAGAAATGAAACATCATAAACTGTAATTTACAGAGCTGTACATTTGATATTCACTTACTTTTTCATATTCACAAGCAGGTTGGAAGGAAGAGAAGACAGCTGGTTCCTGTTGAGATCAAGCACTTGGAGAGCACATGTGCTGCTGATGCTTTGAGCACCTTGTGGTAAACTGACAAGACGATTATCAAATACTCGGAGTATAGTTAGCCTCACCATCGTAAAGATGCTAAAAATAAAGGAAAAAATTATGATATTGTTTTTTCACTATGAATGTGCACCATTACCCTTTGGGTAACTTTGTAAGCTTGTTGTTGCTAGCATTGAGTTTCTCTAAGCATGGAAGGGTTGCTATAGACTCTGGTAGAGATGTCAGTTCATTTTTTGAGACATCAATCGAAGTTAGCATATCACACTTCGAAGAAACCAAGAGCTGGGTGATTTCTGCACACATAAAAATAAAAGTAAACAGTGCATCTACCATAATAGTTGTCTAAGATTATCAGGCTCACTGTTGTTTCTTGCCGAGAGAATTTTAATGGGGCCTTCGATTATGGATAGTGATCTAAGAGAGTTGTCGTTGCAGTTGAACAGCTCAATGCAAGGCAAATTAGCCATGTCTACTTCAGGAATCCCATTTCCACGAATATTTAATCTGGTCAACCTGGGCAGATTCTCCATCATCTCAGGCAGACTAGCCTTGATTGTGTTGAGACGTACATCAAAGTGCTGCAAGGTTTGGATTCTGTGCAGATCTTCAGGTAGTGTACTATACAACATACAATCATAATCAGTTCTAATGGTTCATCTGCTAAATAAGAACAATTTTTTTTAATACCTTATGTAGTTTCCAGAAGCAATCAAAATTGTGAGAGCTGGTAGTTCTTTCACAATATGTGGCAGTTCAAAGAACCGATTGAATGCAATGACAAGAGTAGACAGGTTCTGCAGCTCATTAAGGTTGTATGGCAGGTTGTTCATTTGGTTGGAGTGAAGCAGCAAGGTGGTAAGTCTACAGGTACAACAATAAAATTTAAAAATCAACAACAAAAATATAACATTGTAACACACATAATAGACAATGATAATCTATTAAATTTACTTACTTTCCCAAATATTTTATCTCAGATGGCACACTCCTGATTCTATTGCAGGAGAGGTCAAGCTCTTGCAGTGTGCTGATTCCACAGAGAGACAGAGGGAAGTGATCCAGGGAGTTGTCCGAGAGTGAGAGCGACACAAGGTGACGAAATATCCCAATATCTTCTATCCAACCGATGGAGCGGGGTTGGCCCATCAAGGCAGCATCTGTCAGCTCAAAACACTCCTAACCATGTAAACCACAATACAAAATTTATATTTATTATTAGAGATATACTCAAAAGCTTTACTTTACACTAAAATAATAGCTGTTATATATACCGTCATGAAGTTGTGAGAAAGGTTCATAGCAACAAGGTTGTAGTTGAGGAAGTAGTATTTTGGAAGTTTTTCCAGGCTGTATCCTGCCAAATTAGCCTCTAGTGGGTGCCTTGACAACACCTAGTGTAAATAAACATAATTATTACAGTACAGTACATGTCTAGAGTACAAAGTGTGAACATGCCAATGCACCATATCATGACTGAAATCATGACTGAAATCATTCCTTGAATAAATTAATTATTCATTGCAGGTATTGGCTGGTTACCTTTCCAGCTCTCTCCAGCCATTTTGACTGCTCAAGTCTCGAGTCAAATGCCAGTAGCACTTCTCGACGTGATGCAGTGATCTTCAAACAGTAGTAGTGTTTCTTGCTCTTGTACTCTTCTATCAAACCTCCCTGAAGATCAAGGATGAGATTGGGTTTGCCTTTTGGCTGAGAATGAGCAAATACAAACATCCGAGAGCCACAGAGCACACAGAACCTCTTGTTCCACAGAGGTACTGTTAAACCATTTAGCTCTTTAACTTTTAGTTGATAGGCTAGCTGTACATTATCTTCTGGCCTCTTTCCACTTTCATGGCCTACAAAATGACGTTAAATTGTTTTTATTTCCATTTTTTTGTAGATGATTAATGTATATATACCTGTAACAAACTTAAAGAGAGGTGCTAAATCTTCCTTCAGTCCTTCCACCTGCATGACTTGTGGGTTGGTGTGTCCAATATCTTGAAGAAAACTATACAGGAGTTGCAAGGGATGTTCAGTTAGACCCACTCGTCTGGTTAACTTCCCTCCATACTCAAGGAATAACTCCTTTGCAAAGCACCTGCTCATGCATTCAGAAAATGACTGGATCACATACATACATAATGAAAAATTCCAATGCGTTTTAGTTTTACCTTGCCATGATGGTTTCTGCTGTAGTGTCAATGGTACACTTTATTAGTTCAGAATATGAAGATCCAGGCTGATACACCCTAAATTCAGCAACAGTGGGAAGAAATGTGAACAAACATGTAAAAAATGGAATCGTGCTTTGTTATTATTTCAAACCTAATGATTCCTCTATTGTGGTGTTCCTTCACCCACTGAGTGAGATCAGCCTCGCTTTCAGCAAAGTCAGTCTCATCGGCATAGTTGTAGAAGATGGTGGGGGAGGTGGGCTGCTTTCGAAGGCTTCCACCAGGTCCAGAGTGTGAGGCATGTCTTTGAGGGGAACTCGTAGGAGAGCTGAGGAGATCATCAAGGCTTGTTGTGGTCACACTGTTTTCCAGAGCCCACCATAGTGAGTTGGGAGTCTGACTCCAGCTCAGCTCCACCATTTGAAAAACAGTATAGGCTTGTTGATTAGACACACCCACTTTTGAAATAGTCCAATAATAAACTTTTACTGGAGAGCTTGGTGTAGCACTACTTAGAAAGAGACCAATTTGAAACTACTTTCCTTCTTTTTTCCTATTAGGCCCTTTCAGTCTTGGCTGAGTTGAAGCTGTAGAGAGTATAGAGCTGAAGTTGAGTATCCTAGTAAACAACACGTGGATACAGCCACGCCCTTCTTTTGGAGACCTGATCGATGACGTCAGTCTAAAAAGGAAATCCAGTATCCGGATAAATCTCTCTGTGAAATTATACCATTTATATACCAGCAATGATGTTGAGTGCTCAACGGCAAGGCCACTGCAAAAACTGACAGTTCTAACTTCAGTTTTGAGAGCTCTCTAAATTTCAGACACTGAGTATGCTCAGATCTTCTCGCGAAGGCTGTGATTTCGACAGTGCAAATAGAAATGATGGGTGTATTCAGAGGTCACTCGAGAGGAAAGACACGTGTCACAGCTCTGCTGGTCGCCAGGCCGCTTGCTCCAAGCTCAAGCACAGAGAAGTGGAGATAGCGATAATTGGTGAGTTATTTAGTACTATATACGTTGCAGCAGTAAGTACATTTTTGTGGTGGGTCATTACTTTAGTCAAGCAAATGGTATAAAAAGTATATTAAGTATTTTACTTATACTGGCTTCCTCTTGAAAGGGTGTGTGGCCTAACTGCATGTTGCTTCTCTGTAATTTGCTATGTCCACACTGTCAGTCAGACATGGAACACTGATACACGATGATCATGGTAGTATGTTTCCAAGTTCAGCATGTTCAAATGAGATAATCATGATCAAGTCACACCATTTCGATAGATTGTGCAATCTGTGCATGTGCATGGTTGGGTGATCTTTCCATTGTTTCCCATTGCACTTGTGCATGAATTAGGTGCCTCTCAGATGGAGCATTTATGTTGTACAGGATTATATCCTGGTAGGCTGAATTGCACTTCTTTTGTGTATGGATTCAACATGTACAATCCATCACCCATGGCATGCATAAAGGTCAACATATAATTATAATATTTATTGTTATCTATGACTATGATAAACCCAATTGTTTCACCCGTGATCATGGTTTATTCATTATCCACCCTCCCACTGTCAACTGTGTTTGTTTTTGTTTTTTTATGGTGGCTATTATAATTATGTTATAATCTCCTACAATAATGCGTTCCTTCCCCCACCTCCCACAGGTAATGGACCAGCTGGAATTTTTCTGTCTTTTGTCCTGTCTGGCTATTGGCCGTATTTCACTGGCACTCATCCTAATAACTATCTCCAGCAGAAGCTCAGTGAGCACCCACAGAAATCTATCTTAGAACAGGTACATAAATACCTGTGTTAAATTGATACAGTGTCAGATCTTTTGTAGCGTTGTACTACATGAACTGGGACATAATGCTGAATGGTTTCTTAAGTGCTAGCTACATTCACTTTTGAATTTATTCAACTAGCCTTGTAAATCAGGCCCTCTCTGTGACCTTAGTAATCAGCAAAGCAAAGCAGAGAAGCATGGTTTACAATAATGAGGCTAAGATCCTTCCACAGTGCATACCCCAGGTGTTTGTCCCATACTATTACCTAGAAACATTTGCTGAACAGGAAACTTTAATAGAAACAGTTTGATAGACATGATATATATATATCTATTCCTGACAAGCTACAGGGAGGGGGGCATGTCAGGGAGAGAGAAAATGTTCTAGCTCGATATTAATTGGTTGTGATAATTCATAGGTAGCTGCCCTAAGTATAAACTGTGAGGTCTCATTGAGCTAATAAGTACTGCATTGTGTTATATTCATGAGTGGTATACACTCAGCACTAATAATTAGTGCATGGTGTACTGCATGCCACAATATCCTTGTTTGGCCAACACCATTCTAATCAAACCACAAATAGACTCCCCACACCAGCTATCAGCCAGGCTGTTAGCCTCAAGGGCTTGTAGTGATGCACTTCCTTGACAAGCTTAATAATCATTTTCATTTCAAGTGTGATCTGTTACCATGGAAACATGAGAACCATTGTATTATCCATGTTGCCATGTTGCTGGTATGTTTGTAGGACTTGCAATACCTCAGTGATGGATTAGAGGGAAGATCAAACAATCCAGTGGCTGTCCTGTTTGACACGCTCATGCGACCTAATGCTGACATTGGTGAGGAGCACCCTCCCTCTCTCAGGTGGGAGTACTCTCCTTCAAGAGCAGTGCCTCACGTCGTGATTGGAACTGGGAAACCAGGAGGCTCCTGGCATAACATGCAACCAGATATCCAGACTCTCAGTCTTGCTAGCTGGCTGGACTTGCCCAAGTTTCAGTTTGTGGACTGGAAATCTGAATCAACTCCAAAAAAAAGTGTTCAAGAAAACAGACCACTTGTTGGTGATGTAGCTAGGTATTACTTGGATTATGTCCGAGAAATGCGACTGGAATCAAATTTCATCAATGGTGTGACTGTAACGCAAGTGACAGAAGGACAGCGCTGTAGATCTACCTGTTCACCATCTCCAATTTCATCTGTTTCCTCAACTTCTTCTATCAACGAAGATCCTCCCGCTATTCTGAATGAGAGCAGAGTAGGGCCTGTGCATGAGCTAGCTGAGAGAAACAGTTCACCAATCCATGAGTGTGGTCTTGATGTGAGTTTCATTGTGAAAGATGAAAATGAATTGTATTCACCGCCTCTGTTAGAAACCTCTGCAGACTCTGAATGTGAAATTTCGGACGTTGATGACGTTGGTATCTTTTGTTTTGAAGTTGACAACAAATGCTCCCATTACAAGTGGTCCTTGAGAGGCAACGGAGATGGAGGTAATGAAACTACTATAGCTGCTAAGAAGGTGGTCTTAGCGTGTGGTGTGGGAGGCATGCCCAAACGACTAGGTGTACCTGGAGAGGAATTATCGTATGTGAATCACCAGTATTCTGACTGTACATGTGCACTCAGAAAACTACCCAAAGGCAGTTCTGTGATTGTAGTTGGTGCTGGCCTGACTGCAGCAGATGCTGTGCTACTAGCCCTTAGTTTAGATATGAAAGTCAATCATGTGTTTCGGCAGGACCCGAACGATCCCAGTTTAGTTTATCGTAAATTGACTCCAAAACTCTACAGCGAATACTGTCATGTCTTCCGACTAATGCAAGGGAAAGAGCTCAATCCAAACTATGTACCCCTGGCAACACACACTGTCTATAAATTTGAATCAGATGGTGTAGTCCTCCTTCAAGATAAAAGCAAGACCAAAGTAGCCTGCACTGCATCGCTGGCAATGGTACTCATAGGAAGTGAAGCTGATCTAGGATTTCTACCCCAGGATGTTGCCTCCAGACTAGGGATTCACCCTGACAGACCCATTCATCATAAGCAAAACCCTGTAAATGTGGACTCTTCAAGTTTTGAGTGTATAAATGTACCTTCTCTTTATGCTTTAGGCCCACTGGTGGGAGATAATTTTGTTAGATTTGTGCTTGGAAGTGGACTTGGTGCTGCTCAGAAGTTGTTAGACGCCATCTTTTAGACGCATTTTCAATTTTTATTCAAGTGTTGCCACTCTCATTACATTTTTTTTGTCCTTCGTGGTATTTCATTTCACTGGGTGTAATTTAATTCCGACATTGTAATAATTACTGATCATTTTACGAATATTATTGTACTATGTGTGTGCATATTGTGCATTTTTTTGCCCTTCTTACATCAAGTACACTGTACGTATAATGTTGTTTATTCAATAAGAAAAAAATATTAATGTGCGAATAAAATTATGCTTGCACACTGCATGACATTAGCAGTACTGCATGAATGAAAAAGCTACAAAATGAGTTATACACACGGTTTGTGAAATAGGACCTCTCCTTGCAAACACCCTGTACCAAGTATCATGTCGTGGTTGGCAAAACAAGAGGTGAGCACTGCGGCCTGATGACCGAGGCTCGTTGAGACAACTTCAAGATCAGGGCTGTAGAGAACCTTATCTGGACTATGATAGCGATCATCAAAGTAGACGTCCATTGGTGTACACTTGGAGTCAAGAGCCAATAAACGAATACCTGTTTCAAAAGGAGAAGCTAGCACTCGACCGTCTTTGCTAAATGATATCTCCTTCAAATAATCCAGAGCATCATCCGGTGATGGATCATCAATGTACTTGAGGTACTTCTGTTGACATTGCTGAGCAGTTTGTAGTGGACTGTAGTCACCACTATCGGAGCCACAGGCTCTCAGATCATAGAGTGTGGTGAGCTCCTGGTGCACTGTCTCGTGTTTCACATCCATGTGCCGAAGAGCAATGAACTGGCTAGATGGATGGAACTTTGAAGACATTACCGCACGAAAAGCACTAGAGCCTTTATGTCCACTCATAGTGTGAAGGGAAGGACGATTGGATTTTCTCCTCTTCAATTTGTCAATCAGTCCCTTACTAGATGGATTTGTTACCAGCTCCTGAAAGTCACTACGCATGTCTTGCAGTGTGGTGCCATCAAATCGATCAACCACAATGCACACATTCTGTCGCATGCTGACAAACATTTTTGAGCTATCAGGTGAAATTCTCATCCGAATCGGATTTTGAATGTTCATTAAAAGATTATCGGGCTCCTCTCTCTGAGAATACTGATCTAAATTGTTAATGTCCCACACACGGACTCCATCCACAAATGCCACACTGAAGAGCAGCCCACTCTTAGTGTCATACTCAATGTTCTTCACCCAGCTGGAGTGACCGTGTAACGTAGAGAGATAGGTACTCATGTTACGGAGGTCCCAGATCCTGATGGTCTTGTCATCAGAGCAGGTGGCAAACGTAAAGCTGTCCAGAAAGGTGATGCAGTTGGCACAGTCCTCGTGTGCATGGGGTACGATACGGATTGGTTTACGTTTCGTTGAGAGTCTGGGATCATAAGCTACAATTGCCCTATTAGCACACACAGTTATTGCAATGTCATCAACAGGGGAAAACTCTAGGTTGAACACAGAGCCATATGGATAGTCTTCCTTCAACAACTTTGTTAACGATGAAGTAGTACTGGCTCTGGAGAATTTGTCATACAGCCTGCTTCTGGCAACATCATAATACCTGTCAATCAGTGGTGGACTGTTCTCATGATCCAGCCTTCTTTTAGCTGCAAGATGATACAGGGACCTGTTCATGTTCTGATGTTCTTCCCTCACCTTTGACCTTCCCTAACAATTACATATTTTATAATGACGTCATGCCTAAGGTCATGCACTGAACGCGTGACCAACACAAGCCGAGACTTGAAAAAACAGCCAAGTCATCATCATTTCAGTTTAGTCCGCAAAGTAACGTTTCTAAATCTCTAGCACAGTATTGAAGATGAAGTGGGAGTTTAAGGAAAACCATCCATTTGGTAAGATAATATAACTTAGTCACTCTGCTCTCAATTTTTAGTAGAAACAAATTTGTCATGTAAACCATAGGTATTAGTGTATAATATCTATGGGTAAACCTACAGTAACCTCTCATGAACGTGGTATTCTGCAGCTTATATGTGGTATAAAATGTGTGAATTTTCTTGCTGTGTATGTAGATGTCAGATGCGCTGAATCAGCAAAGATTCGATCCAAGTACCAAGATAGAATTCCAGTAAGTTTCTCAAATGTTTCCATGTAGGGGTGTGTGTGTAGAGATAGTAGATCAGTGAGTGCAGCATCCTTGATGTAAGATTAGAAGTGGGTACTGATAGCCTTATTCGTTATTATGCATGTTAGTTTCAGCTATCAACTTGCCAAGCTTGATCTGTTTCCAATCGTTGATCTTCTGCAAGACGTAGCTAGTTTGTGAGTTGAGTTATCGCACAACTTTAAGTCTTGTCATAGTGCCTGCATGCAGTAGTACTAGCATTCACTCTTGTCAGAGTAGTGGGAAAAGTGAAGTTGTGTTTCTCAGCCTGCAATACTGTGTATGTCTGGTTTAGTTTCTAATAGTGGCCTCTACTATGTATGGGTTCTCTTGTCCCCCTATATATTATTGACACCTCCCTCTTGTTCTCAAACTAATGTGGCTTGTCCTACAGGTCATAGTTGAAAAGGTTGCCAAGTCAACTATACCTGACATTGATAAGAAGAAGTTCTTGGTTCCTGCTGATCTCAGTGGTGAGTGTGTTTTTGGGACAGGATGCGAGTTGATTATTTATTAATTATGTCATTTTACTTCCCCAAATAACATGTGAGCATGACAGCTTTGAATTTCTTTGGCGTCCCATGAACCTCAACCAGTTGTGTGTGTGAAGCCTTATTCGTTATTATGCATGTTAGTTTCAGCTATCAACTTGCCAAGCTTGATCTGTTTCCAATCGTTGATCTTCTGCAAGACGTAGCTAGTTTGTGAGTTGAGTTATCGCACAACTTTAAGTCTTGTCATAGTGCCTGCATGCAGTAGTACTAGCATTCACTCTTGTCAGAGTAGTGGGAAAAGTGAAGTTGTGTTTCTCAGCCTGCAATACTGTGTATGTCTGGTTTAGTTTCTAATAGTGGCCTCTACTATGTATGGGTTCTCTTGTCCCCCTATATATTATTGACACCTCCCTCTTGTTCTCAAACTAATGTGGCTTGTCCTACAGGTCATAGTTGAAAAGGTTGCCAAGTCAACTATACCTGACATTGATAAGAAGAAGTTCTTGGTTCCTGCTGATCTCAGTGGTGAGTGTGTTTTTGGGACAGGATGCGAGTTGATTATTTATTAATTATGTCATTTTACTTCCCCAAATAACATGTGAGCATGACAGCTTTGAATTTCTTTGGCGTCCCATGAACCTCAACCAGTTGTGTGTGTGTGTGTGTGTGTGTGTGTGTGTGTGTGTGTACATTACCCTCGTTATTTTTGACATGCATGATATAATTCTTGTTCACAATTAGAAGCCCCTTATAGGCTACCGTTTTCAAATTCCAAGATTGTATATTACAGTTGGTTGACAGTTAATCTTTTGTTGTTTTTTTAGTTGCACAGTTTATGTACATCATTCGGAGAAGAATAAACCTTCCCAGTGAGAAGGCGATGTTCCTGTTTGTTAACAAAGTGTTGCCTACAACTAGGTAAGACCACGACTCCTAAATCCAACTCATCTATTCATACTCTCTCTCTCTCTCTCTCTCTCTCTCTCTCTCTCTCTCTCTCTCTCTCTCTCTCTCTCTCGTTAGTGCCGCAATGGGCACCATTTACGCAGAGAATAAAGATGAGGATGGTTTCCTCTATGTTGCTTACAGTGGAGAGAACACATTCGGTCATTGATCCTATTCATTTGTGTGTATTATACCTCACAAAATGCACCACAATAAAAGTTGTACACTTTGTGCCTGTAATTTATATGTAATGTGTGTGCTGAATAATTATTGTAAGTGCTTGCAGGTGTATGTTGAAATATGTGCATAGCTATACAAGACCATGTGGTAATTTTTATGATTTTTTGACAATAATTGTTTCAATCTCCTACTACTTGCATTTGAACTTTACCGTCTACGAACCATTTGTGTTTAGAAAAAGCAACTGTACACAAGTTTACTGTACTTACTCAGCTGTTATTGAAATTACGTAAAATAACATTAATTTTTTTAAATTACTACACGTATAATTTTCTAATAACAAAGATGAGAATTTAAGATGACAGTATTACAAACAGAGACAAGCTAGTTTAGTAAGTAGCCGATTGGATTACTGTTGAAGTTTCTGAAAAGAGCCACACAACACATAAGCAATAAAACGAGAGATACATATGAAAGGTCTCTGTCATATTCATCACCTAAAACCTCGACCTAGGTGAGAAGAGAAAAATAGTAACATACTCATGACAAAAAAGACATAACCTGAACAATGTACCTCTTCCTCCTCTGAACCCCCTCCCCCCTCCTCTGGGGGTACCACGGCCTCGAGGAGTGAATCCTCCTCGACCTCCACGACCACCCCGGCCCCCACGACCCCCACGACCTGTAGGACCACACTCAAACTCTGCCAGGGTACCCAATAAAGCCTAAGCTACCATCACTCACCAAATCCTCCTCTCCCACCTCTTGCAGCAGGCCTACCGACACCACCACCTCTACCTGGATGGACACAGGTTAGCCTTGGAAAAAAAAAACTATGACAGCTCTCTTACCTGGTGTCTTTGGCTTTGGTAGAAATCTCATGAGGGGAAGCAACTTCATTGGATCAATGTAAAACTATGGAGAAAGGTGTGCACATCAAAATTACATTGAGAGTACTCGATTGTTGTGCTCACCTTTTGCTCTTTGTTGAAAGAGTCTGCTCCCATGTTTGGTAACAACTTGACAGAGAAATACTGATGTGATCGAACTTGGTTAAGTTTCTCCAACAGTTCAAAACCATTCTTGAAGTAGTTATATTTAATAACTAGGATACATATTCATTTATTGGTCCAAATATTTCGTCCACTTTACCAATCTGTGATTTGTTCTCAAGGTATAGAGGAGCATTGAAATAGGGGATTTTACTGTTAGTTCCCTTGCAAACCAAGTCTCCTTCACAGGGATGCACATACTGACCTAATTCTATCGCAAAATTACACAGTACAGTAAAGATCTTTGACAGAGATGCAGTCCTGACCCCTTATCATCCTTTAATACCTATCACAGTCTCAGGTGGTCCTTGATCTTGGTAACCACCGAACTTCCCTCCACGGCCTCCTCGGCCTCCTCTACCGCTTCCACGAAATCCACCTCTGCCACCACGTCCACCGCGTCCACGGAACGACATGCTACAGCTTTGGAACTGTTGTTGGCTGTGAGTTCTAAATAATGCACAGTACACGTGTGTTTTGACCCCACCCTCGCCCGGGTACCGGGTGTCTTGCGCGCGCGAGATATATTGACCTGCCATTGATGACGTAATATACTATATTTAGCTATTGCACGTTATACAAATCTGAAGCCAGCGCTCAGAGTGAACCGACGTCTGAAGAGGTTGAAGTCGTATGATCTGTAGCTTCGTCCAATTTGGGCCGTGGTAGCTATAAAATAGTGGTGTAGGAGCTGCATTTGGCCAGAATAATTTTCCGTTGACTCAATTCTTCTCCGATCTTGACTCTGTCCCAGAGTGCTATAAATTATTCTTCAAAGGGTGAGACCGGCAACATGCATGACATCATTTGATTTTGCCATTGGTATAATATTGTACGTATATTTGCAAGCTGCAAAGTAGAGAATAATTACTATAATGCTAATAATGTTAATCTACTCTGATAAATTAGAATCCCGAGTGTTGCATCCACCATGTCTGATGAGAATGGTGATGTGGAGCCCCTCACTCCACGTCATGGAAGAAAGAGCCCAGAAGAAGTGGAGGAGATAATCCTCACTAACCCTCGGACAACCACACCCCAGAACCAACAGAATGTGGAGCAGGAGACTGAAAATTTGGAGATAACCAACCTGGACGATGATGATGTCGATGGTGTCGATGAAGTGGAAGCAGAGAAGGAGATCATTGTCAACCCCAGGACAGAGACACCTCAGAATGAACAGAATGAGAAGAGTGAGAAGATTGACCTTTCAGAAAATGGAAAGCCTACAGTGAGCAAAGAACCAGTGCAGACTGAGGAGCCCGATGGAGGGTGAGCTCTTAAAATTTGGCAAATTCCCATTTAAGCATTATTGGCAATTTTTAATTTGACGATGTGAAGAAGAATTCGCCAAATTTACCCACTATACGGTGATTAAGTACCCATTTCACCTCCACTGTTGATCATGTTTTTGTCATTTTGTTGTGTACACACTGCAGCTTCACAGTGAAGGTAGTTGATGTTGTTAAAACAGAAAAGGATGAAAAAGAAAAAGCTAAGGCAGTCAATATCATCAAGCTGGTGAGTTAGGACAGACAACTGCATGTTGTTAACTATGATGTTTCAGTTTGCTTCCAAGTATGAATCTGCACTTTCATGTGACTATAACCCACAATAGAGTCTATAAAATGGCTGGGCATTATGTAAGTAGAATGTTTATCTAATTATGATGCTAGTAAATGGAAGAGTTGCTGTAAAATTGATGTTTGAGAATGTTCTAATAGTATGTCCTGATTAGCATAAGACCTCACCTGACTACAGATTTGTGTATGTAAGTATAAGAATAGTAGTATAGTTTCCCCACCATTGAAGATATATGTATTTATTGTCAAGAGTTGCATCAGAGTCCAAAAATAATCTCTAGTCATTTCCCCCACCTCATTTCATCATTCTGAAGGTCAATGGGCTGATGTGCATTGATAGTTAAATTGAGTACCATAATGCTAAACAGGATAAGATTAATTGTTGATAGAAGATTTCATCAGGTGGAATTTGTTGCCATATACTGTATAGCCGGTTATTTTGGCGGGAATTAAAGAAAGGGAGCTCAATTGATATGGGCAAACTTTAAAATTTTGGCAAATGAAGCATGGAAAGCGCATTATGTCATACAGCGAAATTAGTATGGTAGCACTTGCATATACACCTTTTTGTTTTTCTTTTACTAAAGTAGATTTGATAAAGCTTTTTATGTCATGAAGCTAAGCAACAATCATACTAACTGTGCTAAAAGCCTTCTTGCATTAAGGTTACGGGCTATTGTTTGAATATGAATATTCTAATAAGCACACGCTAGTTATTTTAGATGCGGAAGCAGATAGTTAATTTTTGGCGTCAATTTTTGCAGAGCTTGCAAAAAATCTTACCGTATATAGGCGACTAAAGTACTGCACAGTGGAAGGTAAAGGGCGGCTCGAAGAGTTTTTACAAAAAGAAACAGCTGGATCGTCGAAGCGCTCTTTGGTAGCTGCATGGCATGTGCCTGGAGCGCTTCTACTGAACACTTTAGCTGCTCAAAGAATTTGTAGCTGGAGTTGAAAGAAAGTCTCGTCGAGCCGCCCTCGAGAACCAGCTTAGGTTTTCTCTGCCACAGCGTTCAGGAAAGAACAACTCACCAGGTTAGAAAAAACTGACGCCAAAATTTTATTTGAGCCTGACTTCCACTGTAGCACTTGACAGACGCGCTGTAATAATCTACATTTTCCATTATCTAAGAATAAGCAGGTGATGACTGCGCTTTTCTAGCAGTAGAAGTTGGTCCAAGTGGTAGTGTTGCCATAAAAGCCTATTTATGGCTGGATTTTCTAGCTCATGAATTATTCATATTCAAATACTAGCCCATAACCTTAATAGTGAAGCTTCTGGCAGTGTAAAAAATACGGTAGTGGCTAATGCACTACAATATCACCACGCAACTTTTACCCAGGCAACCAAGCTTTCAAAAGTGATTCTATTGCTTAATAGCCTAAGATTCCTGCACCTATTTAGCAAGTTTCAGGCTTATTTCATTAAGGACTGTGGAGAAAACATCATTCTAAACCATTCTATCGGGATCATACTAGCGTGAATTTGAATATTAATGTTCGGGCAATAAATTTTGGCGGTTTTAACTAAGCCGATTTGGAGAAATTTGCCAATTTCGCCAAAATAAAATTCTCGCAAAAGTTTCCGGCTATACGTTATATTTATACTCAATAGAATATTTTGAAGTGTTCTAAGTAGCTTTCTATTACTGTGAGAAGATTTTCTGTTTGTGTTGTCGCATGTAACACAAACACAAGTATCCACATACACTCATTCACATGCAGTTTCGCTATGCCACCATATTTGATTTGCTCCTCATGTTCATTGGTACTATCCTTGCTATTGCTCACGGTGTTGCTCTCCCCTTATTGATGCTTGTCTTTGGTGACCTTACCAACGCCTTCATCAACCAGGACATCTCTGATAACTTCTCTTTCCTCCTTGCCAACAACTCTGTAGCATGTGATAGAATGAATGTGTTCAACAGCTCTCTCACTGGACTCCCTGCAGAGGCCATTTTTGCTTCCATGTCTGGAACCATGCCCTTCAACTGTTCGTTTGTGTTTCTTCCTAATCGTACTTATGATGAGTTCCTAATGGAGTGTGTGTCCAGCCAAGCCCAGTGTCTCACTGACAGTAGCTTCATCTCAACCATCAACATCCAAGTGTACATCTTTGTCGGGATTGCTGCTGCAGTGTTTTTGACTGCCACATTTCAGATCTCTTTCTTCCAGGTGGCCTGTGAGCGACAGGTGCACAAGATTCGTCTCCTCTTCTACCGTGCCATCTTGAGGCAGGAGATCGGGTGGTTCGATGCCAACCCTAGTGGAGAGCTTTCAAGCAGACTTTCAGAGTGAGTTGTTTGCTGGTTGTAACTTGATTCTCTGATGGCAGGTTTTAGCATGTCCTGTTCCTGCTTCTCACATGTGGTGTGAGAGGTGTTAATTACTGGCCATGTGGTGTTGCTCTGTATTGATTTGTTGTGATAACACTAGATGATTAACTGGTCTGTTTGTACATGTGCAGTGATTTAGATAAGATCCATGATGGCATTGGTGACAAGGTTGCACTCTTCATTCAATGGATAGCCACCTTCCTTGGTGGATTCATAGTAGGCTTCATTAAGGATTGGAGGCTCACTCTTGTGCTAATGGCCTTTACTCCTCTCTTGGCTATATCTGGAGGCTTCATGCTCAAGGTGAGTCCCTGATCCATAGCTCATTGTTTGCATTGTTGTTCGAAGATGATTAACTTTTCATGCATGAATATTTCACCACATTGTACACTCTACACACCTACTAACATGAATTTATTTTTAGTGTTAGCCAGTCAGCAATTAGAGAGCATGAAGACCTGTAAACTTGTTGGCTGTGTTTTTGTATAATTATACAGCTTACCTGTCATTATTATGTTGCACCACAGTTTCTCTTGTCTCCTCTGTTTCTGTTAGCTCATTTCGACCTTTTCCAACCAAGAGCAGAAGGAGTATGCTTCAGCTGGTGCTGTGGCTGAAGAGGTACTCTCCTCTATTAGAACTGTTGTTGCCTTTGGTGGGGAATACAAGGAGGCACAACGGTGAGAAGAGATCAACATACTGTGTAGCCGCAAATATTTATGGGGATTTTAATTTCACAGTTATACAGTCAAAGATCAAATCGTTTAATTTAAATCTGTCATTATTATGGCTACTGTATGCACATGTGCTATGCACACATGCAAATTGTTAAATTTAAATTCATCAATATTTGTATTTTTATGTTCTGTGGAAGAAACAATCGAATTTTTGACAGTCTATATTTCCGGCTGTATGGTATACGATGGTCATGTATCATCAGCAAATGCCTGTTTGTTTATTTGTTGTTTGATTTTTTTTTTTCCCTAGTTATGACAAGAGGCTGAAGGAGGCCAGGTTGCTTGGTGCAAAGAAAGGACTCTCTGTTGGTGTCTCCCTAGGATTGATGTTCTTCCTCATCTTCTTGGTAGATGCTGTGGCATTCTGGTAAGAACCAGCTCATAATGTACCAATGTAATGTTAGAAGGAGCCATGTGATAGAGTATTGCAAAACAAGACCAAGCATCTGAGAGTGAATTATTTGTAGTGAGCATGTTTGTGTACTGGTCTTGTCTCATTGATAATGGTGTGATCTTTTCATGTAGGTTTGGTGGTTTTCTGATCTCCATTGAAGTAGCACAAGGAGGCGACATTCTCACAGTATGTATGCTCTATCTAAGTAATACATAATGCTTCATGTACTACTTCAATAGGTGTTTTTTGCTGTTCTCATTGGAGCCTTTTCTCTCGGACAAGCTCTACCCAATTTAGAAAATCTTGCCACTGCTGCTGGAGCTGCTGGTGCTATCTATGAAACTATAGACAGGGTGAGTTGGTTGTTGTGGTCAGTGATGTTGGCTGAAACAACTGATTTACAGTGCCTCAACTATGCAATCACTGTATCAGCAATCTCTCCTTGATCCAACTTCTGAAGAAGGGCTCAAGCCTGAAAAGTTTCTTGGTACTGTGCAGTTCAATAATGTCAGTTTCAACTACCCTACAAGGCCTGATGTACAGGTGGGTAGGTACAGCACCCACATTAAACTACTTTGCTAAGCTTCATACTTGTCTACTGCATTGTATTTTAGGTTTTGGAGGACTTCAGTCTTAAGGTTGAAGTTGGTCAAACCTTTGCACTAGTGGGTCCCAGTGGGCGTGGCAAAAGCACTGTCATCCAACTCCTGCAGAGATTCTATGATGTGGACAGAGGCCAAGTGAGCAGTGTGTTTGTGAGGGTTTGGTTCATGTTAGCCTTCACCTGCTTTTCTTTCTCAGATCTTGGTTGGTGGTAAAGATATTCGTGACTTGAACCTGAAGTGGCTCAGGAAGCATATTGGTGTTGTGAGTCAAGAACCAGTGTTGTTTGATACAACCATCGCTGAGAATATCCGCCTTGGCAAAGAAGATGCCACAATGGATGAAATCATTATTGCTGCTAAAGACGCCAATGCTCACAGTTTCATCTCGGAACTTCCTGATGGCTACGACACTCTGGTAGGAGAGAGAGGCACCCAACTCAGTGGGGGGCAGAAGCAACGTATTGCCATCGCTCGTGCTCTTGTCTCTGACCCCAAGATCCTCCTCCTTGACGAAGCCACCTCAGCTCTGGACACAGCTAGTGAAGCCATTGTCCAGGAGGCCTTGGACCATGCCCGAGAGGGGAGAACCACCATCGTTATTGCTCACCGTCTCTCTACCATCCAGAGTGCTAATGTGATTGCCTCTGTTGAAGATGGAAAGGTTGTTGAAATGGGAACCCACGCTGAGCTCATGGACCAAGAGGGACTGTACTATGAACTAGTTACTGCCCAGGTGAGTCCACTACTGATTGAAATTATGATCCAATTTTAATTTATGAATTTGTGTGTGTGTATCTGTAGTCTTATGGAGTTGACGAAGAGTACATTTCTGCTGTTCGAAGCCCAACGAGGCGTCTCTTCTCTCACCACAGTCTACGGGATAGTAGACGTCGACCTCATGGATCAGGGTCAGAGTCCGAGAAGGCAGATATTTCACTTCACAAGCAAGTGAGCTACGACAGACAGGCCTCCATGTTGTCAGCCTCTGAGGGAGGACAGTCCAATCCTAAACTGGAACGAATGAGCTCCAAGAAGCAGCAGGAGGAGTGGGACAAAGAGTTACCTAATGTTAGTGTGAAACTTTGTGGTTGTGGTGTTTTATGTCAGAGAACGTGGTTTTCTTGCTTTTGTTTAGGTGTCCCTGTTCCGTGTGATGAAGATGAATGCTAAAGAATGGTGGATTATTATCCTTGGATGTCTTGGTTCAGCCATCAATGGAGTCTTATGGCCGATCTTTGCTATCTTCTTTGGTGAGATCTTGGAAGTGTTTGCCAGACCTGCTGGCCAAATTCTCAGCGGTCTTCACTTGTGGGCTGGTCTCTTCATTGTTCTGGGAGTTGTGTCTGGGGCTGGAGTGTTTCTAAAGGTAATTCGCACAAGTTTGACTCAGTGGCTGGGATGTCCTTGTATTGAATGCACCTCCTGTTTTACTATAGATGGTGTGCTTTACTGTTTCTGGTGAGAATTTGACGTCAAGGCTTCGTTCCAGGTCCTTCAAGGCTATGCTAAGACAAGACATTGCTTGGTTCGATAATGAAAGGAACTCTACTGGAGCACTCACCACAAGACTGGCAAATGATGCAAGTCAAGTACAAGGGGTATGTAGACAATATCTCTTGTAACATTATAGGAATTTGAGTTATTAATTTTTTTTTACTCCTCCTAGGCTACTATTGGAATTTGAGTTAATTTTTTTTCTCCTCCTAGGCTACTGGTAGCCGTCTTGGTACCCTACTAGAGTCTGGCGTTGGACTGATTGCTGCTATTGTCATTTCTTTCATTTACACGTGGGCCCTGTCCCTCGTCATCCTGGGAGTGGTGCCCATCGTGATGATTTCTGGACTCTTGGAGGTCCAAGCTCTCTCTGGACACACCATCAAGAACAAGAAGTCTCTGGAAACGGCAGGCAAAGTAGGTTTTACAGCAGAGGGGATTTTTTTAATATAATAATAATGTAGTTCATAGCTGTAATATCCCAAATTGTCACAGGTTGCTGTGGACTCAATTGATAACATCAGGACAGTTGCTTCACTTGGTGTGGAAGAAAGCTTCTATGATAAATACACAGAAAATGTCAGGCAACCGTACAGGTAGGGTGAGCCCTGAGTGAATAAGATACTGATTCAAGATAGTGTTTTTGTAACTTGCAGGAAAGCTTTGTTGAATTCATTTGTCCATGGAGTGACCTATGCCATCTCTCAAAGTGTCTTCTTCCTGATGTATGGAGTCATCTTCCGATTTGGTGCCTATCAAGTCATTACAACATCGGTTGCACATGCTGACTTTGATTCAGTCTTTGTTGCTTTCACTGCTCTTATCTTTGGTGCCATTGGTGCTGGACAGGCTGGAGCTTTTGCACCAAACTATGCCAAGGCTAAACTCTCTGCCAATCGTATTTTCTTCCTCCTGGATAAAATCCCTGAGATTGATGGCTACTCCACTGATGGAATCAAACCTGTATGTTGATGTCCTCTACTGTGGCTGGTGCAGTAGTGTGTTATTATCTGTCTGATGTTTTTTCCTTTGTTGTTTGCTGCAGGATAAAGTGAGTGGTGAAGTTACTGCAGATAATGTTCACTTCAACTATCCTGCTCGTCCTGATGTCAAAGTGCTTCAAGGCTTGAACCTCACCCTGAAGCCTGGCCAGACTCTGGCACTTGTTGGACCCAGTGGCTGCGGAAAGAGCACCGTTGTCTCTCTTCTGGAGCGCTTCTACGATCCCATAACTGGCAGGCTCACCTTGGATGGAACTGACACCAGGGACCTTAACATCCGCTGGCTGAGATCTCAGATTGGCATTGTGTCTCAGGAGCCCATTCTCTTCGATGCTAGCATTGCCGACAACATTCGCTATGGTGCCAACTTCAGGGAGGTGTCTGATGAAGAAGTCATAGAAGCAGCCAAATCAGCCAATATACACAGCTTTGTTGAGTCGCTACCAGAGGTATGGATCTATGTGGGTGCTCTCTGTTTAGAATAGTTCTGGATTAGCAGCATAACACAACATACAAAACACAATTACATTAAGTGTTCAGTACACTGCACAACAGTCTATCCAGCTAGACCCTCCTCCTTTGTCATGTTGCATGCACTGAGGATTGTCTAGCTTGATAGACAAGTGTACAATACCACTATAATTAATTGTTGCATTGTATTTTTTTGTGTTCAGGGTTACAACACTAATGTGGGTGCAAAAGGAACACAGATCAGTGGGGGTCAGAAGCAACGTGTTGCCATTGCTCGTGCTCTCGTTCGTGACCCCAAGCTCCTCCTCCTTGATGAAGCCACCTCAGCTCTGGACACAGAGAGTGAGAAGATTGTCCAGGAGGCACTGGACAAGGCCAGAGAGGGACGCACCAGCATCGTCATTGCCCATCGTCTCTCCACCATCTACAACGCTGACTGCATTGCTGTCATCAGCGGAGGGAAGGCAGTAGAGATAGGCACACACACTGAGCTGATGGCCATGAAGGGGATCTATTTCAAGTTGAACCGCTACCAGATGGTGGCCACCCAGGCTGAGGCTGAGACTGAAGCCAATCAGTGATATGGCATCCTTCTGTCTGCATTTTGGTTTCACCAATTAATGTTGTTTATAAGTTTATTATGCCTTCCTATGTTACACAGTTTGTATCCTAGTCTCACTTACAACACAACAGAACTTTGATAGGTCTTAGTGACTCTATTTACCGAGTATGTTAGCCTGTTATACACTTAACTTTTGTTAATTGCAGTGACCATACAATTATTTATGATTTTCGCATAATATCAGTTTGAAAGGTCAATCAATTCTTGTTTACAAAAAAGAAACTATAGCGAGCTGAACCCCATGCAGTGGTGTCAAAAAAATAAAAATTGCGCATGCGCATACCTATACCAACGAAACGATATTGGTATGCAATTTGTATACACCGGTGAAATGCAGCTGGACTGGACCCTAGGCCTGGCAGCAGGTGGCAGCTAGCTTGATGCAGGAGCAGGATTAGTGCATTTGATTATTCTGTTGACTTAGATATCGAGATTACTCTTCAAAGGGTGAGTTAATGTGCATGACATCATAATCTTAGTCAAAATTTTACAAAGGTATTTAATTAATTATCTTATATACTAGCTATATCCATTTGGTTTTATTTTCGATTTGGTGAAATTATAGAATTCTGAGCTAGCTAGTGTTGCATCCACCATGTCTGATGAGAATGGTGAAGTGGAGCCCCTCACTCCACGTCACGGAAGAAAGAGCCCAGAAGAAGTGGAGGAGATAATCCTCACCAACCCTCGGACACCCACACCCCAGAACCAGCAGAATGTGGAGCAGGAGACTGAAATTTTGGAGATAACCTTTCTGGACAATGATGGTGTCGATGAAGTGGAACTAGAGAAGGGCATCATTATTGTCAACCCCAGGACAGAGACACCCCAGAATGAACAGAATGAGAAGAGTGAGAAGACAGACCTTTCAGAAAATGGAAAGCCTACAGTGAGCAAAGAACGATCTGAACTAGTGCAGACTGAGGAACCTGATGGAGGGTGAGCTGGATCTGGGTGATAATAATGTGATAACTGATCCTTGTTCAAATACATACAGTGTACTAGAAAAAAAATATCCCATTATTGGTTGTGCATAATACAATCATTCATTCTGCAGCTTCACAGTGAAGGTGGTTGATGTTGTTAAAACAGAGAAAGATGAAAAAGAAAAGGTTAAGGCAGTCAATGTCTTCAAGCTGGTGAGTTTGACAAATAATTATTGTAGTACTACACTACACATTTCTATGATATTTCAGTAGATTAATTACACACTCGTTCCCCATACATGCAGTCTGTTGTTTGGTATGAGCAACAGAATCCAACTGATGGAATCTTTAGTAAATGACCTCATCCTGTCTCTTAATATTATAGTAATTCAATCACAAGCCATGTATGTATGTAGTTCAATGGCCTCCAGATAATAGTGAATGATGAAATGTGGGGTGAAAGACTATATAGGTGATTTTGGACTCTGATGCAATCTAGAGATTTCACCTGATTTAGTAAAGTCTACCAGATTTGCTACACATTGATGTTTGAACTTTCAACTTACTAGCACTCAATATTAGTCTTTATGGCAAGTCAGACTGTACTCAGCTCAGACTGAGTATGCATGAAAGGTGCAAAGGAATATTAATCCAATAAATTATTATGGTGCTAGTAAAGTGGACTGATTCATATTTGGTATACTATGTGTACTAGACTCTTCCATTGACTGTGAGCCAGATTATATAGTATTTTAGTACAATCCCAAATCAGAAATGTTGTTTTCTTCTTCTTTTTTAAAATTGAATATTTAATCTAACCGTTCCCATTCACTGTGAAGCCTAGCAAAAGCAGAAATAATAATTATGCTGACAAGTTTCAATAATTGTGACTATTTAATGTGTTGCACATGTGCTCATACAAAAACTAAGGATATAGTGTTCTGAATGACCATACATGTGCTACATGTGCATATTATGCTGTTGATCTTGTCACATGTATGTAGCCTCGTAAACCGAGCCCTCCCCACTCACAGTGACATACAATAGACAAAGTATCCACATACACTCATTCACATGCAGTTTCGCTATGCCACCATATTCGACTGGCTCCTCATGTTCATTGGTACTATCCTTGCTATTGCTCACGGTGTTGCTCTCCCCTTATTGATGCTTGTCTTTGGTGACCTTACCAACGCCTTCATCAACCAGGACATCTCTGATACCTTCTCTTTCCTCCTTGCCAACAACTCTGTAGTGTGTGATAGAATGGATGTGTTCAGCAGCAATCTCACTGGACTCTCTGCAGAGGCTCATTTTGCAAGTTCTGGAACCATGCCCTTCAACTGTTCGTTTGTGTTTCTTCCTAATCGTACTTATGATGAGTTCCTAATGGAGTGTGTGTCCAGCCAAGCCGAGTGTCTCACTGACAGTAGCTTCATCTCAGCTGTCAACATTCAAGTGTACATCTTTGTCGGGATCGGTGCTGCAGTGTTTTTAGCTGCCACTTTTCAGATCTCTTTCTTCCAGATGGCTTGTGAGCGACAGGTGCACAAGATTCGTCTCCTCTTCTACCGTGCCATCTTGAGGCAGGAGATTGGGTGGTTCGATGCCAACCCTAGTGGAGAGCTTTCAAGCAGACTCTCAGAGTGAGTTGTCACTGATGTGAGAGGTGTAATTAACTATTACTGACTATATAATGATTTTTATAATTGTTGCATGATTTGTTATGATACATTATGTGCAGTGATTTAGATAAGATCCATGATGGCATTGGTGACAAGGTTGCACTCTTCATTCAGTGGATAGCTACTTTCTTCGGTGGATTCATCATAGGCTTCATCAAGGATTGGAGGCTCACTCTCCTGCTGGTGGCCTTTACTCCTCTCTTGGCTATATCTGGAGGGCTCATGCTCAAGGTGAGGAAATCAGGATTCATAGCTCACTACCGTAAATTCCAGTGCTATAATATTATGACCAATCAACAAATAAAGTGCCCTATATAAATTCCTGTTATTTTGTAGTTCAAATTTACTTTCCCTTGTTTCCTATTAGCTCATAACAACCTTTTCCAACCAAGAGCAGAAGGAGTATGCTTCAGCTGGTGCTGTGGCTGAAGAGGTACTCTCCTCCATTAGAACTGTTGTTGCCTTTGGTGGGGAATACAAGGAGGCAAAACGGTGAGAAGAGACGTGCGTGTACTTGTATATCATCATCATGCAATGACTGTTTGTTTTTCTATAGTTATGACAATAAATTAAAGGAAGCCAGGTTGCTTGGTGCAAAGAAAGGTGTCTCTATTGGTGTCTCAATTGGATTGATGTACTTTCTCATCTTCATGGTGGATTCTGTGGCATTCTGGTAAGAATAGGCTTTTAATGTGATAAGGTGCATGTTAGAGAGAGTTTGTTGTTGTTGTTGTTGTTGTTGTTGTTGTTGTTGTTGTTTACAGATCAACTATTTTTTGGCTGTAGTAAGTGTGCTGGTAAATGCCAATTATCTTCTTTTTAATGTAGGTTTGGTGGTTTTCTGATCTCCATTGAAGTTGGGCAAGGAGGTGACATTCTCACAGTATGTATACTCAATCTAAGAAACACAGTGCCTAAATGGGAATCAAAGGGGGAAATCTTGAGATCTATATAGCTCAGATTCAAACCTTAGATCAATCAGTTGCTCTTACCTGCATGCATGCACTGCCTGATTATATCGAGAGACTAGAACTGATTGACATTTGAGCAGTGGTATACACTACTGTTCATAGACACTATAATAGCCGACTTCCAAGCCAGATCTCAAGGGCTATTGTACATGTGATGGCATGACTAACATTTTCTTCCTGACACAAAAAAGTGTGCCATAGACTTAGTCTTCTGGATTATTCTACCACACACAGAGCTAAATGCTTGAATAAACACATAGGAAATCAAAGGAAATTGATGCATAATTTTTCAATAGGTATTCTTTGCTATTTTCATTGGAGCTTTTTCTCTCGGACAAGCTCTACCCAATTTAGAAAATGTTGCCACTGCTGCTGGAGCTGCTGGTGCTATCTATGAAACTATAGACAGGGTGAGTTGGTTGTTGTGGTCAGTGATGTTGGCTGAAACAACTGATTTACAGTGCCTCAACTATGCAATCACTGTGTCAGCAATCTCTCATTGATCCAACTTCTGAAGAAGGGCTCAAGCCTGAAAAGTTTCTTGGTACTGTGCAGTTCAACAATGTCAGTTTCAACTACCCTACAAGGCCTGATGTACAGGTGGGTAGGTACAGCACCCACATTAAACTACTTTGCTAAGCTTCATACATGTCTACTGCATTGTATTTAGGTTTTGGAGGACTTCAGTCTCAAGGTTGAAGTTGGTCAAACCTTTGCACTAGTGGGTCCCAGTGGGTGTGGCAAGAGCACTGTCATCCAACTCCTGCAGAGATTCTATGATGTGGACAGAGGCCAAGTGAGTTATGGTGAATAGTGTTTGATTCTGATTGACTTCACCTACTTGGTCTTTCTCAGATCTTGGTTGGTGGTAAAGATGTTCGTGACTTGAACCTGAAGTGGCTCAGGAAGCACATTGGTGTTGTGAGTCAAGAGCCAGTGTTGTTTGATACGACCATTGCTGAGAATATCTGCCTTGGCAAAGAAGATGCCACAATGGATGAAATCATTAGAGCTGCTAAAGACGCCAATGCTCACAGTTTCATCTCGGAACTTCCTGATGGCTACGACACTCTGGTAGGAGAGAGAGGCACCCAACTCAGTGGGGGGCAGAAGCAACGTATTGCTATCGCTCGTGCTCTTGTCTCTGACCCCAAGATTCTCCTCCTTGACGAAGCCACCTCAGCTCTGGACACAGCTAGTGAAGCCATTGTCCAGGAGGCCTTGGACCATGCCCGAGAGGGGAGAACCACCATCGTTATTGCTCACCGTCTCTCTACCATCCAGAGTGCTAATGTGATTGCCTCTGTTGAAGATGGAAAGGTTGTTGAAATGGGAACCCACGCTGAGCTCATGGACCAAGAGGGACTGTACTATGAACTAGTGACTGCCCAGGTGAGTCCTGATTGAAATTTGATCAAACTTTAATTAATGCATTAAGTTTATGCTCATGTGTGTATCTGTAGTCTTGTGGAGTTGATGAAGAGTATATTTCTGCTGTTCAAAGCCCAATGAGGAGTCTCTTCTCTCACCATAGTCTACGGGGTAGTAGACGAAGTAGCCGACGGCGTAGTAGACGTCAACGTCATGGGTCAGGGTCAGAGTCCGAGAAGGCTGATATTTCACTCCACAAACAAGTGAGCTATGACAGACAGGCCTCCATGTTGTCAGCCTCTGAGGGAGGACAGTCCAATCCTAAACTGGAACGAATGAGCTCCAAGAAGCAGCAGGAGGAGTGGGACAAAGAGTTACCTAATGTTAGTGTGAAACTTATCATTGTTAGTATTTTATGTCAGGGAAGGTGTGTTTCTTGCTTTTGTTTAGGTGTCCCTGTTCCGTGTGATGAAGATGAACGCTAAAGAATGGTGGATTATTATCCTTGGTTGTCTTGGTGCACTCGTCAATGGAACCATATATCCACTTTTTGCCATCTTATTTGGTGAGATCTTGGATGTGTTTGCCAGACCTGCTGACCAAATTCTCAGCGGTATTCACTTGTGGGCTGGTCTCTTCCTTGTTCTGGGAGTTGTGTCTGGGGCTGGAGTGTTTCTAAAGGTAATACGTAGTTTGACGCAGTGGCTGCGATGTCCAATGTCCTTGTATTGAATACATGCACCTCCTGTTTTACTATAGATGATGTGCTTAACTGTTTCTGGAGAGAATTTGACGTCAAGGCTTCGTTCCAGGTCCTTTAGAGCTATGCTAAGACAGAACATTGCTTGGTTCGATGATGAAAGGAACTCCAGTGGAGCACTCATCACGAGACTGGCAAATGATGCAAGTCAAGTGCAAGGGGTATGTAGACAATATCTCTTGTAACATTATAAAAATATGGAGTTAAAAGTTAATGTTCTCCTCCTAGGCTACAGGTAGCCGTCTTGGTACCCTGCTTGAGACTGGTGTTGGATTGATTGGTGGTATCATTATTGCTTTGGTTTACACGTGGGCCCTGGCTTTGGTCATCCTGGGAGTGGTGCCCATCGTGGTGATTTCTGGACTCTTGGAAGTTCAAGCTCTCTCTGGACACACCATCAAGAACAAGAAGTCTCTGGAAACGGCAGGCAAAGTAGGTTCCATGGCAGAGTGTTACCATTAGTTTGATGTAGTTGACGGATTTTAAGTCTATTCTTGTCATAGGTTGCTGTTGATTCGATTGATAACATCAGGACAGTTGCTTCACTTGGTGTAGAGGACACCTTCTATGCTAAGTACACAGACAATGTCAGGCAACCGTACAGGTAGGGTGAGTGCTTGCCTCACACAGTAAATAAGATAACAATTGATGGTGTTTTGCAACCTATAGGAAGGCTTTAGTGAATTCATTTGTCCATGGAGTGACCTATGCCATATCTCAAAGCACCATCTTCCTGATGTATGGAGTGGTCTTCCGATTTGGTGCCTTTCAAGTTATTACAACTTCGGTTGCACATGCTGAATTTGATGAAGTCTTTGTAGCTTTCGTTGCTCTAGTCTTTGGTGCCATTGGTGCTGGACAGGCTGGAGCTTTTGCACCAAACTATGCCAAGGCTAAACTCTCTGCCAATCGTATTTTCTTCCTCCTGGATAAAATCCCTGAGATTGATGGCTACTCTACTGATGGAATCAAACCTGTAAGTTGTTGCTTAGATAATTCTTCACATGGTTGGAAACACTCTATACTTGCTTATAATTTCCAAATACTACTATAGATTGGTTCTAATGTAGTACAGGTAATGATGCTAAGTAGAAATTCTTTTGATTTCTATCGTAGCCTCTTATGTAGCTGGGGTACATTCGGCCCATATTCTGCACTGTTTGAATTTTAGGGTGTTTGCTAATACAAAATCTCAGACTCTGTGGACTATATACTCTGTAAACTTAGCTAGTCCATTTCCAATTCATACGAAGTAAGTAGTGTATTATGTATCAATTGGCTATGGTTGTTTTGTCTAGATAGATATGCATATATACTCAGATGTACCTGCAATGAGTGACATATACCTGTTATACAGTAACAAAACATTTTGTATGCTGCAGGATAAAGTGAGTGGTGAAGTTACTGCGGATAATGTTCACTTCAACTATCCTGCTCGTCCTGATGTCAAAGTGCTTCAAGGCTTGAACCTCACCCTGAAGCCTGGCCAGACTCTGGCACTTGTTGGACCCAGTGGCTGCGGAAAGAGCACCGTTGTCTCTCTTCTGGAGCGCTTCTACGATCCCATAACTGGCAGGCTCACCTTGGATGGAACTGACACCAGGGACCTTAACATCCGCTGGCTGAGATCTCAGATTGGCATTGTGTCTCAGGAGCCCATTCTCTTCGATGCTAGCATTGCCGACAACATTCGCTATGGTGCCAACTTCAGGGAAGTGTCTGATGAAGAAGTCATAGAAGCAGCCAAATTGGCCAATATTCACAGCTTTGTTGAGTCGCTACCAGAGGTATGGATCTATGTGGGTGCTCTCTTTTTAGAATAGTTTGTTGGATTTTTTATTGTCATGCTAATTATTGTTATTATTTTAAATTTTTTTTCTGTATTGTATTTCTTGTGTTCAGGGTTACAACACTAATGTGGGTGCAAAAGGAACGCAGATCAGTGGGGGTCAGAAGCAACGTGTTGCCATCGCTCGTGCTCTCGTTCGTGATCCCAAGCTCCTCCTCCTTGATGAAGCCACCTCAGCTCTGGACACAGAGAGTGAGAAGATTGTCCAGGAGGCACTGGACAAGGCCAGAGAGGGACGCACCAGCATCGTTATTGCCCATCGTCTCTCCACCATCTACAACGCTGACTGTATTGCTGTCATCAGCGGAGGGAAGGCAGTAGAGATAGGCACACATGCTGAGTTAATGGCCATGAAGGGGATCTATTTCAAGTTGAACCGCTACCAGATGGTGGCCACCCAGGCTGAGGCTGAGGCTGAAGCCAATCAGTGATACATCGATATCCTTCCTGTCATTTTGGTTTCACCAATGTTATATATAACTCATAAAGTATACATAACTATGTTATGCAGTTTATAATCTCTAGATCTCATCAAGTATATATATTGTTGCTCTGCGCCTATTATTGGCGTGTTAATTACAATTACAATTACAATATAGTGTTATAGATATAGAACTGTGGCAGGTCTCATGGATGTATGGTATTGGGGAAATCAAGGAACTTGATTATTGTTGACTTTTTGTGGAGTGACCACGCATTATGTTGCATTGTATTATGTTGCATTGTATTACCAATAAATTTAATATCAATTGATCATGGATCAGATGCCTGATTAAAATCTTGTTTACTTTAGCAAGCTTGTGAGCAATGGTATATTATCATAATTCAAATCACAGTTCTAGGCCAAGGTAGCTCAGGTAGCGAAACTTCTCTAGAGCTTCAAAATTTGGAGACAGGAAACTTTCTTGGAGTTTCCTTACAAGCTCTTCATTCATCTTCTGCACTGCCTACATGTATACAAGAATCAATCACAGAAATGTTAAGACTGCAGTAGATAGATGATCAATTTGGTGCATAGACATTTTACCTTTGTTTCTTCTTCAATAGCTTCGATTTCCTTACAGAGCTCTGAGCTACTCAGAGCAATTTTCTTCTCTCTAAGCTCCTGTTCAACTTCAGCTTGCATCTTTTGAACCATGCCGATCTTTTCCCGAAGGGTCCTAATGTGACTGCATAGTGGATGAAAATAGTAACAGACTTTCTGTGTGCTTGCTCTATGCAATTTGAATCTCACCGAATTCTTGGACCAAATTCTTCGTTGAACTCCAAATCATCAACAGATCTATATACAGTCAATGTAAATAATAGTAGTCATAATATAATCATGTCCTTACATACTTCTGCCACTGTATTTCTTTGACCCCTTTGCACTGAGCATCCTTGAGCTTCTGGAGAGTTTGAGCCATCACCCAACCTTTCATGCCACCACCCCAGATGTTCACCCAATCTCCAAACTGCAGCACTTCACTCAGTTGAGTGTTGGTGGTAAGCTGTGCAGCAATGTCCTCAACAGGTAGACTTGACAAAAGATGGCTGAAACACCAAAATGAAGTCATTACTTAACACATCAACACAGCAATAATTGTACTACCTTGTGTAAGAGGGATTAGAAACCAAACTGAAGGTGGCTTCTTTGTCACTGTCAACTTGCTTGGTTATTGGTACCAATTCAAGTTTCTGGGTTTCAGATGGAGATACATCCGGATTGTCCAATTCAATGTCTTTTGGCTGCATTTCCTACAAAAAGTCGAGTTATGATGAAGAACAAGCTATCATTAACACATTGTCTAAGCAGCTAGAGCTCTGGCCAGATGGTGTCTAAGATTGATTACAATGGCTTTCCCACTGCACAGCTATACCTCATCATTGTTTGTTGTTGGCTTCTGTGAAGAATCCTGTGAGCTTGCATCGGAGGATGTTGTTGCAAGCTTGGAGATACACAGGTTGGTGCTCTTTATGTTCACATTCACAGAGCCACTAGCAGATTGTGATGTTGTAAGCTGTACTTTGTCAACTCGAGTGCCAGCGTTTGGAGCACTGCTGCTTGTAGCTAGGACATTCTTACAAGCCAAGAAAGCAGGAGGGACCTTTGTACTCAAAGTTGTTTCTCCTGGAATAGTCTGTTTCTGTTCGATCTTCTTCACAGAATCGATAACGATGTTACTGTCTTTGGTTGATTTGGTGTCATCAAATTTAGTAGCAGTGATTAATTTCTCATTTTTACTCATATCTGTGTCAGCACCATTGCTCTCTTCTGGGGTCTTCTCAACAGCCTCACTAGTTGCCACAGCCTGATTCTCTTTGGAGGTTTTTTTAGGGTCCCTAATCAACTCTATCATTGATTTCACATCATCTGGCACTTCAATACCAGCTGCAATGCTACCTGCCTCTTGGCAGATAAACACAGCAGACCTGTAAATATGTCAGAAATGCAAATTAATGTGACAGCTAGTCATCATGTGTACCATGTACCACAACAAAAACTCATGGATGGTATGTCACCATTGACAGAGGTCACCATTGATAACAGTGATGTCATTGACAGCAGTCACCATAGATAAAGTTCAATATAACAGTAATGTCATACCAGGTACACACCTGTTCATGTGTTCCTGTGAGGAACCCTTTGGGTCCTTCTCAAGTGGGCAAAGGTCTTCAAGTGACATCTTAGGAGAAACACCAGGGGTAGGGTGACTTGAGCTAACATAGCTGTCTGAAAAGCCTCGCTGAAGGAACCCTTCACTTTGGGGGAAAGTAGTGCTATTTATATTGTGCATTATAGATGCGGAGAAAATAATAATTATGGTTATGATAAGATAAAATGTCCAAAAAAACTTAAAGAAGATTTGTGTAATACCTAGTCATTGAGTCTAATTCTGACATTTCTGGCAAGGAATAGAACCTGTTGGCCACATAGATTGGGATTGAACGTCCCTACACATACACACATTGACAACAGTGCATCAAGTGTATTGATTTATTGTTCTGATCATTGCTATCACTGACTCACATCTCTGGGAACAAGGATATGAACCTTCTCGATAGGCACAATTATACCATGATTCTCAGGACATGTAAAATATCGTTTGTTGTTGAAAGTCCCATCACTGTTTCCAACTACAGTCCAAATGACAATAACATTACAATCGCATGTAGTGACGATAATATGACTTATCAACTGAAGTTAAACCCCTGAGATATTGTTCTAACCTGGTTCGTCCAGTTTGACTCCAATGTAGATTTGGTCATTGGTGTAATTACTGTCCAAGTCGCCAACGTACCTCACAACACCTGGAAGACATCCGTGCACCAGTACCCTGTCCCCAATCTTGATGACGATATCAGTATCTTCTTTCTGCATGCTTGTCCACTGGGCAGTGTCCTTCATTACGGTTTTACAGGCAGAACAGTCACAATTATGAATGCTGCTACCAAGAGGAGGAATACCATCTGTATTCTAAAAAAAACAATATAGAATTAATGATAATGAACTTGACATCATGTCTGGATGAGATCAGTAATGATACTTTTGTGTGTTTCCACTCTCCAGCATCAGTTCTAGTGCATTTTGCTGCAGAGGTAGACGCCATTGTCCACAATTCAAAACACATCAGCTCTTCCACATCCAAACCGCACAGAATAGCATCCTCTCGTTGAACAGGTTTGTTGCGTTGCTCTGGAGATCCAAGACGACGCGCACATCATCCCGATTCTATACGTTTCAATATTTCATGTGCTGCGGTCGATCGTTTTCACTAAGTTGGATAATAAATAATGAGGGGCTTGATTTACGGTCACAATATTCATTAGGATTGGAGGATGAAGGACTTGCCCCCAATAATAACAATCAAGGGAGCCAGTAATTGATGTCTGGTTTATTGACGCTGGACATGCCCTCTTTGTTCGCCAGAAGTGAGCTGGGCGTATGGTGCTCGTGTGAAACCGACGGTTGTTTGAGTTGAGGAACAGAAGAAGCTAGTTTCCATCATCAACCCCCCACGAAAGAGTAATTCCGCACAGACTACCCGAATTTTAGTACACTCACTTTCAGTTCAGTGTGTCAGTGAACGACAGGGGTATGGAGACCGAGGCTGTATCGAGCAGTGATGTTGCTAAGTCAAACACGAAAGAAGGTAGGCTAGACTGTGTAGCGCTATCCCAGTGCAGTGTTGGTAGGTCTAAAAATTATAATTCAATATTCCCGGAATGCTGTGTAGGATAAAAGCAGCACATGTACCAATTTTTTTGTGTATATACCAAACTATTCAGCCTCTAGTAGAATTATAAAATCTATGTGTAGTGTGTTTTTCCCCGTGAGAAGGAATGCTAACTAGTGCAACAAGGAAAGATGCCCAGAAAAGAGCATGGGAGCATGGCTAGGGGCACACACAATGACCATTGGAAAATTGCCTTCAAAGAATTTCATTAGCTGCGTAATCAGTGTACCCACAAGTTTATAAGGCTGCAGGATGGATAGTAACAGAATTTTGTTATGGCCCCATGAATATGATTAAGTGGTCTGTAGCTCCTGCGAGGAAGAGACTCTCCTCAGACTGGGTAGTCATATTATATGTTTGGGCTGTGCATTTACCCCACTCTAAACAGATAAGACGACTGATAGTCAACTTTAAGCTACCTATGACTACTGTAGTCATGACCAACATAGCAACCTTTCATACTCAAACCAACACACACACATGCATATTGTATGCATACACAGTTATTAAAACCACACCTACAGATAGTACATCTTCAAGCAGCAGTACACTCACTCCCAACGGCCACAGCACTCAACTAATGGAATCAGATACGGAATTAAAACACGATTCATCAACTACTCAAGATCGAAACGATAAAAGTGAAGAGGATCGTACTACTGACGACACTGATGCAAGCTTGACCATTGATTTAACATCACCCCCTCCTCTGGCTCCACGCACTCAAGAGACAGATGACAAAGACTCCAAGTCTAATGGCACCAAGAACAACCAAGATGACAACAACAACAGCAATGATGATAATGATGATGATGATGATGGCCAGAACCATCCTCCCGAGTTAGTGGGTCAGGCAGCCGATGAACCTGTGTTACAGGACGAGAGAGAGACTGAAGCTGATGGCAAAGACCTAGAGAGAATGGAAACAGAGGCGCCTCTAGAATCAGACCAGAACATGCCGGTTGATGAGGAGAAGAGAGTAGACGCTGATTCTCAGCCCAAAGTGTCCTCGACACCTCCGGCCTTGGTGGATACAGAGGCACTGGTTGAAGAGGAGCAGCCTCTGAAAGAGAAAGACACCACAGCATCTGACGCCTCTTTTTCACAGCCCCCTCCTCAGGACAGTCCATCCGCTGGTGATGTCAAACCGCCCGATCAAAGTGAGCATGTCCAGCAGATGGAAAGTGAAGATTTTCGGGATCAACGTGAGGAAAGCCCAAAGCTGGTCATCGATACCGATACCAACGAACGTTCAAAGGAGAGAGAGCCCCCTTCAATCATCAAGCCTAACGAATCCTCGTTGGAAAAGTCCCAAGAGCTCTCAGAACGTAAGCCAGCTCCTCGCCTTCAAAGTTCAAGCAGTGATGAGATGGAAATTCAACTGGACTTACAAGACAATGAATTAAGTGATGACCCTACGTCTGACGAAGAAGACACTCGCCGTATACCTACATGTATATCAAACACAGATCACCAAAGAGCCTCCCACTTGCATACTATAGTACAATCAGCTTCATCGACATCCTCATCTGCGTATACACCCACTCAAGGACAGCAAACCTCAATGATCGCCACTAGTAGTTTCAAGCACCAGCACCACCCCCACTCCAGTATGCCTCTGTCTGCCCATCATCATATTGTGGACACCCCGAACAACAAGCATGGTAGCAGTGGCTCGCCAGCGATGGTGGCACTCACTCCTCACCGGGCCGACACACCGCAGTCGTCCGATGGTCACCAAGGAGGAGGGGACGGGGGAAGGGGGAGCAGAGCACCTAAAGATGTCTCTCCAAGTCATCGCATCCGACAGGTAGCTAAAGTGAAACAGTTCTTCAGCACTCTGCAGCAGTTTGGCAACAAGATGGGCAGTGAGGCGGCCGAGCAGGTCCAGGAGCTCATCTCAGCAGTGGTGGTGAGTGTTGTATTGTGTGAGTGTTTTTAATAGAGAGGTCACCTTTGGGAGTTTATTAGTCTGTGGTACTATAGTCTAGAGTGTGAAGAATCCAATTAATCTCTAATACATTTTGTGTGTTGAGTGTGTATCTTGCGATCACTGAACAAGGTTTTGTGCCTGTTTTGAAAATAGTAGCCAGATTTAATTATTATAGAGCATAATTCCAAATAAAGTAATAAACAGCAACATGTTGTGTACTGTTTGGACAATAACAATGAAACCAAAATTAATTAAGAAAACTCTACATTGCTATCTTGCCTTGGTATTTGTATACGTGTGTGGGGGTTTTATTTTATTTCAAAAACATCTTGATGTGAAGTGTATTCCCATTTCCCTCTATTTGTTTCTGTGAGTTTTGTGGACTTGAAGTTATTTAAGGAATCTGTAGTGGGCTGTGTTACTAATTTACTCCTAATTCATTCATTCATCGATTCATTCCAGAATGAAACAGCCACTGTTGAAGAGTTCCATCAAGAGGTACAGACAGTCACTAACTTTCCTCTCAAAGACTTCATCATCCCTTTTCTCAGAGTAAGTGTTGCTGTTGCTGTTGTTGTGTGTGTGTATGTGTATGTGTCTGGATGATTGTGTGTCTGTGGGGGTGGGTGTTAATTCAGTGCATGCTCCCCAGGCCTGCTTGAGAACCCATGTGCTTTTGATGATATTCACAAGGTGTGAATGCTTATTAGGGGTGTGTGGTGTGGATATTCATTGAACCACTTCACTATCTGAGTGTGTTAATTTACTAGCCTACTATAGTTATCCTACCACATAAATGGACAGCATGTGACTGCTAATGAGTGACAGTGCACTTGATGCTTATTTTCAACTCCCTACACTACTCCATAGCTACAGGATGTAATTCTAGCCATATCCCTATTTATGTGTAGTGGTTCTCTCTCTCTCTCTCTCTCTCTCTCTCTCTCTCTCTCTCTACTCTCTCTCTCTTAATAATCCTTAGCTAATTCATTCTTTGTTTGTGTTTATTCATTCTCATTTGCTCCTGGTGGCCCTGGCTGTGGAGAGAACATGTCCTATTAATATGTAATACTAGTCACTCTAGCAAGAGGGAGAGAGAGAGAGAGAGTGAGCGGTCAAGAGGCTACTTGATGTGGTGTTTGTTGTACATTCAATACACTCTCTGTGTTGCTAACTGTGTCACATTAATTTAGTGTAACCAAATTGCACACTTCCTTGTTAATTGCTCTTGTGTTTAATATTGTGTTCCTTTAGTGAGTGCCCTAAAAGGCAAGCTAGCTTACAGTGCTCCACAGGGAGGTTAACACAGAGATAGCTGGCTGGCTCACTAGTAGCTTTACTCATTCAGACTAATATCAATATGGAAATTTCAGTTGTGTGGTAAAATAAATAGTAGAACTACAATTCTCTCCTTCTGCTTCTCTTCCTCTCATTCTGACAGACATAGACGTGTTGAGCAACTATAGTCCTGTACATGTGTGTGTGTGTGTGTGTGTGTGTGTGTGTGTGTGTGTGTGTGTGCGCGTGCTTGTAGTCTGTCTGTTAGACCTTGATCTTCAGTCATAGATATGTTGGTACCACAGCTAGACAGTTCTCTAATTCATTATGATGTAGTTATATAGGCAGCTTACTGGAGTTAGTTTTGTAGTCACTGATTGTCTGCTGGATTTTGTGTTAATATATTGTAAGGTTGTCTAGCAGAGCTCCAGTTCAAAGCTCATTTGATTTGTGGAGTCAGCTAGCCAGCTAATTCAGGAACCTGGTTTGATTTTATAAGTGCATGCATAATGTACTCTTCCTGTAGTATTGCCTAGCAACTTCAACCAAAGCAAGCTATGGTGAATGGGTTGTGTTTAGATTGACAAACCATCAACTGTGTGTGTGTGTGTGTGTGTGTGTGTGTGTCTGTGTGTGTGCGTGTGTGCGTGCGTGCGTGCGTGCAAGCGTGTGTGTGTTAGCTGACTTGTCCAATTAGCATACATACATACAGGTAGGTAGTAAAGGTGTCAAATAGTTGCCTTTTGTAAAGAACACTGACTCATTTGGCTTCCTGCCTTGATTAAATGTCAATCACATGAAGTGTGGTCCATGGACCATTAGCAGATCTTTTGTGTGACTTGTTGTTAAAACAATGGTTGCATGTTAATGTCTTCACAATCAAATTGTTTCTCTTCTCTTCCCCAGGATAATCTCGGCTATCTTCGTGCTGAGCTGAAGGAGTCTTCTAACGCTCTCTCGGACATTCTAGGTGACAATACCCCCATTCCCAACACCATTGGGTTAACCCCTCAATTAGTGGACGATGATCTCCCCGTGTTACCCTCCTCGAGTAAATCTAGTGCTTCTCTTCGTGTTGTCAGCAGCAGTGTCATCTCCCATGGCCAGGGCGCCAGTAGTGGGGGGTCAAAGTCCACCAGCTCGTCATCAGCAAAGCACACCACTCACGGAGCCTCTTCCTCTACCAGCCACCGTCAAACCACGCCCCCTTCTCATCATGGACATGCCTCTCACTCCATTGGTGGAAGTCACATGGACCTGGACGGTGGGTTTGACGGGGGGCCATCCATGTATCCCGCCAATGGGAACAACCACGGTCTGGGCAGGAAGAGGTCAAGAGGGTCTCTAATGGAAAGACCCACACTGTGAGTTTCACTGTAGTCTATCAGGCTGGTCTCGACTTGAGGGCCCAGCTCGATAGGACTAGTTTCAATGAGATATTCTAGTACTGATAGAACTTCTGTCAACTCACGCTAGTGCCTGTTGTTGATGGAGAAGTCAATGAAAATGTAGTGGAATATTGTCAGTGACACCCGTTGGTTCCGTCATGAGTGAACTCGGTAGTGTCAACATTGGTGTGTGTGTATAGCTACTATTAGTAGTACGACTATACTCTGGTATTGTACACATCTCCTCATTATTATTTACTATTTCTCGTTGCTTCCTCAAAAAACCCATCAATTATCTGTCTCTGCCGTGTCTCAGGTGGGACTAGTTGTACTATTCCCGTCGTGTCTTACTCTCTACCAAGGCATCTTGTGTGTGTGTGTGTGTGTGTGTGTGTGTGTGTGTGTGTGTGTAGGAGGTACATGGAGAAGTACTCATGCCTATAGTTTCATCTCTTGTGTCTTACCATTCTCCGTCTGTTGAACTCGTGTATGCATTATTATCTCGAAACAACCTTGTGACCTTGATTGCTGTAGTTTGCATGTGTCACGTAAAGTGCACTCCACACGTAAATCACCTTAAATCTATTTATGTCAAGTGTAGCTGGGAAAATTTCTCTCTTTCAAACGATCAGTGTTTGTATACTGTGCGTGTTCTAGCAATTGCACAACTTGTGTAGAAGAAATCCTTATTCTAAAACCATTTTCTTCACTTGTGCAATCTACTTCATGTGATGCATGTGCCCAGTATTTCCAAGGACAAGAATTGATGCGTTGCTCATGCTCACCTCATTTCATGCTTGCATGCCACTAGTATAAATACAATCACACTTGCTTATGCCAGTATTGATCAGTGCTACTCTGTGTAGACTGTTGTCTTGTTGACTTATGACACTTCTAGTTCCGGCCCCTTTGACTGTGTGCTTGCTCTATTGGTGTGCATGGTGTTTTCAGAGGCTTTTGGTATTTTGTCGCTGGATGCTTTGGCTGATGTTTGGTTCCTTCTGTTTGTTGGTCATGTTTGATGTTTTCATGAAAAGATTAAAGACACACTCAGTGTCTTGGCAATTTCAAATGCTCTGGACATCCCAGCTGTGTGTTTGTTATGATTTGGATGGGCAAGCGATTGATTCTCTTTATCTACCAGGTGTAGTGTCATACTTGCCTCATCCGTAGTAGTAGTGTGTGTGTGTGTGTGTGTGTGTGTGTGTGTGTGTGTGTGTGTGTGTGTGTGTGTGTGTGTGTGTGTGTGTGTGTGTGTNTGTGTGTGTGTGTGTGTGTGTGTGTGTGTGTGTGTGTGTGTGTGTGTGTGTGTGTGTGTGTGTGTGTACAAACATGTTACTTGTAGCACTCTCGGGAAGTGTAGTGTTGACTTTGCTAGACTGCATTGATTTTTCAGTGGTGATTGTATGAATTAGCACAATCATGATTGTGTCTGATTGTCTTTTCTCTTGTTGGAAGAGACTTTTTCTGTCCATTGTAATTACCGTATAGCGGGAAATTTTCGGGGGTGTAAATTTTCGTGAAAAGCCTAGACCGTGCTTCAGAAGAAAATATTCGTGGTTTTAATTTTCGTGACTTAAGTATCTCCAACTTACAGCGCTTGAAGGTCTTGTGACAGTTTATCTGCTTTGGTATACATGTAGAATACTATTCTAGCTAGATACTAGCTATTTAGACTGCAAACTTCTTGAAAAGACGGGCAAGAAACAGAGAACTGAAGTCTTTGACAGCGTGCATGTGGCGAGTATCATGACCTTTGACCTCAGAAAAAATTTTCGCGGGAGGGAAAATTTCGTGACTCAGGGGTTAGTCACGAAAATAACGAAAATTTGCACCCCACGGAAATTTCCCGCTATACGGTATGTACTCAACTGAGTCAGTTGCTTCATGTACATGCTGCGTTATATAAACTCTCTGTCTCACACATATACACTCTTTTCTTGTAGCTCGTCGGAAAAGGAGATTCAAACGATCAGTTCAGATAAGGTGAGTGAGCCTGTGTGTTTATGTTTCCGTTGTGTTGGTGTGTGTGTGTGTGTGTTCACGTGGCTAACAGGCTTTTTGTTGCTCTTTGTTTGACTCGACAACTCACATGTGTTTGCTTAGAGCAGTAAATAGCACACTCTGTTTTCAAAAGTAGCACATTACTCATGCCCATCAAGCTATTAAGTTTTTTTTTTGTGTTATTAACTTTCTATATTTAGCCTACTAAGTATAGAACTCTGTTAGCACCTTGTTACACTGGAGCACACTGAATGGTACAGAGTGTGTCCAGGCAGATTAATACACCCACATGATGGCTCTTGGAGAATTTTTTCCCCTAAACCTTTGCTTTTTTTTTTCTACAGTTGCTCTTCTCATTAAGAGACAATTTGGCTGACATTTAGAATTATATTGGTTTAAGTCAAGCAATTTAGTGTGGTTGTCATTCTCTCTCTCTCTCTCAGTCACACACCTCCTACCTCTCCAAACGGCCAAGACATGATGATTCTGATAGCACTACCATCATCACGTCCAACCCCAGGGAGCGTCACATGGGTGCCCTCCCTCCGGCCTATCCCCAACCTCCACCCACTCATCCTCTCACAACCACACCCACCTCGGCTGCACAATCACTGGGTGATAGCAGTGGATATGCCACGCCCCTCTCATCTGGAGGAGGATCCATGAAACTGAAGGCTCTCAATGATGACTGGGGACATGTTCAAATGGTAATGTTTACCATAATAATTATAGTGTTTTCAGATGTATTATAGTTGAGGTTACCATTTTATTGCTTAACTTAGATGAGTATCTAGAGATTCTCCTCTGTTGTCCATACACTGAGACCACCAAGTCACTCTAGTGTATTTGTTCCTTATACACAGATGCTGAATAGTATTCAAGGGATGGTTGATCGCACAAGACAGGCCATGGCTGTCCTCAAGGAGAGAATCAACGTCACTCACTTGGAGATGGAGAGGCAAGAGGTACTGTCTGCACGGTCTGCTGTTGCTGCACCTACGTGACCTGGTTACCTACTTGTTCCCTGTAGTAGTACCCTCGATGTCATGCAATGTGTACTCACACACGCACTCACACGTCTAAACACACAGATGGATGTTGAGAATATGGTGCAGCAACATGTGAAAGAAGCGTTGGACAAAGCAAGGAAACAAGCGACTGAAGAGAAGAATCGTCTGTTGATGGATGCCAGCAAACAGCTGAGAGAGACGGTGGCCTCAGTGAAGAGTGAGGTGGAGACCAGAATGGCCCAGGCACAGACCTTTGCAGTCCAAGAGGCCCTCAAGGAGGCCAATGTGCAGACCAACTCAAAAGAGGTATCGGGAGTAATGCGTTTAAAGTCCATCTGGGTTGAGAATGCTGGTAGATAACTTTATTATTCAAAATTCTAAATGCCATTGGAGTGCACTTGTTCTCCCTGTTCTTTTGGTTGCTTTTCCAGCTTCCTATGCCTTACCAGTCAAAAGTTAGTTGTATGTCTCATGAGAAAAGCATGGACCATATGATTGTACGTATTAAATTATCAATGTTGTGAATCTCATTATCAACCACTTGTTTAACTTCTGGCGGTGTTCTCAACCAGTTCAATTTTAGTATCCTTAATTAATGTGAAAGTGAATTGTTCTACTGGTAGTACATAATACTATGTGTTGTGGTTTTTGTTGTTGTTTCCCTTTCAGAACTGTTGGAATTGTGGTCGACGTGCGACTGAGACTTGTAGTGGTTGTAATAAGGCACGCTACTGTGGGACATTCTGCCAACACAAGGACTGGGCTAATCACATGCACCACTGTGCCTCAGGATTACATGGTGTGTGTGTGTGTGTGTGTGTGTGTGTGTGTGTGCCATTGCCTAGCAACCAAAGTTTTTATAGTTGCACCCCCTTGTTACTTTGCTTTACTTTGCTAACTGTATTATTGTTTGCAGCCCAGGGGAGCAGTACCGATGAGCATTACAGTGAGCGTTCCCATCACCCCCAGGCCATCACAGCCCCTGACCAGGCCACTATCAGCCAACAGCCAGTCAGGGCCGTCAAATTGCCCCAAGGTATCACCCCAGTGCCGGTCAACATGGTTGCAGGGAATGAGCTGGGGTTGAGGATGGTCCCAGCACGAATCCCTCACAGTCACACTGACATAGCAGTCACCATTAAGACAGAGAAGACATGATGTTTGTACCTTTGGAGAGTATTTTTTTTTCGAATTTGCTTATTATATCATGCAGTATAGAAACCCACCAGTAGTGAAATCACTAATTCTAGAGTACATGTGTAACCAAAGAAACACTTCTCTTCTTTTTTTTTTTCTTTTTTTTTGTATATTTCATTGGTAAGTTCTTTTTCCCCCTTCTTCTCTGCTCTAAGTATAAAAGGATCATTGCATGCATTAAAGAAACTGCTTTGTATAATAATATACTGTTTGCAGCTGTTTCTACTCATGCAGTGCTATGATCATGACATGAGGCAGATATATACGTGTATAATAATATCTTATGACTTGGCAAAATTTACATATTGTTATTAAGTTTTATATTATTTTTGGTGAATCGAATCCTTTAATTTTTCCTTTCAACCATACAATGCAGAATAAGAGAATTTTTGTGTTTGTTTGTTTGTTTGTAATACCCTTTCTGCTTATTTATTTATTGAGTGTTTGTACCCAATAACAATAATATTTTTCATGTTAAAAATTATATATTTGCATGAAAAACAATGTTGAGACTATAATAACATACAGAACAGTCACAATGTCATGCATTATTGTGCACAACATGTGAGCCATGCAACTAGACATCATAATCTTCTTGGTAAACCATCTTTACCTAATAAGCAGTTCTGTTCATCAGAATGCAGCAGTTGTGGCCCTTCTCCAGCCTGCAATAACAACAGTTAGTCATTAAGTTCAGCTGCCATGGCATGATTTATGGTGCCTTGTGTATAGCTAATTTAGCTAGTCTAGACCCTCAATCCTCTTACGACTCTCTTTCTCTGCGTGTGTAGTAGGAGGAGGGTCTCGGCTCACTATGTGAGGGCTCGAGAATATAGAGGACCTGGTATGTTGTCAGTGAAACGGATGTACCTTTGTGTGAATGATATACTGAAGTGATCCTGGTATGGCATCCAATTGTAGCTCTTCCTTGATAGACTTGACAGTGGAAGACATACAGAATCACATAATCATAGTAAATAGAGTATAAAAGACAAATAGCATTACTTGCTATACCTCTTCAACTGGGTTAAGTTTTCTGGAGGCAGACAGTCCTTTGAAGTAGGCACTATCAGACACATTAACAAGGAGAGTGACATGCAGCAGCAGACTAACTTTATTAAAGAGAACTCACCTAGTCTCATTTACAGGTGGAAAGTAATGGTTGATGCAGTCTAGTAGCTGGGGAACATCCTTGGCCAGGACATACAAAACTGAATTTGGACCAGCATCAAATGTATAAGCAACCTACACATATAGCAGTCCAGAAAAATTGTGTGAGGTATTTTGTTATAATACAGCTAGCACTGGCACAGCTGAACACTATACCTTGATTTGTTTGTGCATTTTATTGTACCGAGTGACAAACTGAATGATTCTTCGAGATACATCATTGAGATAGAAAATGGGAGGATAGGTGTCCAGGCATACAGCATGGAATTGATTGCTCTCCTGGAAACAAAACAACCACACAAATATTTCACATTTTACATATGCCCACTGTATATTTCAGTATCACACAGAATGTACCTGCATAGTTATTTTAGCAAAGGTTTCAAAATCGTGCTGCAAAATGGCCTGTTCCATCTGCTTCATTCGAGATGGGACAATGACATCAGCTCTGTGCTGAATCAGCGAACTGGTCAGTACAGTGGTTTAGTATATTTCATTGGTAAGTTCTTTTTCCCCCTTCTTCTCTGCTCTAAGTATAAAAGGATCATTGCATGCATTAAAGAAACTGCTTTGTATAATAATATACTGTTTGCAGCTGTTTCTACTCATGCAGTGCTATGATCATGACATGAGGCAGATATATATGTGTATAATAATATCTTATGACTTGGCAAAATTTACATATTGTTATTAAGTTTTATATTATTTTTGGTGAATCGAATCCTTTAATTTTTCCTTTCAACCATACAATGCAGAATAAGAGAATTTTTGTGTTTGTTTGTTTGTTTGTAATACCCTTTCTGCTTATTTATTTATTGAGTGTTTGTACCCAATAACAATAATATTTTTCATGTTAAAAATTATATATTTGCATGAAAAACAATGTTGAGACTATAATAACATACAGAACAGTCACAATGTCATGCATTATTGTGCACAACATGTGAGCCATGCAACTAGACATCATAATCTTCTTGGTAAACCATCTTTACCTAATAAGCAGTTCTGTTCATCAGAATGCAGCAGTTGTGGCCCTTCTCCAGCCTGCAATAACAACAGTAACTGTTAGTCATTAAGTTCAGCTGCCATGGCATGATTTATGGTGCCTTGTGTATAGCTAATTTAGCTAGTCTAGACCCTCATCCTCTTATGACTCTCTTTCTCTGCGTGTGTAGTAGGAGGAGGGTCTCGGCTCACTATGTGAGGGCTCGAGAATATAGAGGACCTGGTATGTTGTCAGTGAAACGGATGTACCTTTGTGTGAATGATATACTGAAGTGATCCTGGTATGGCATCCAACTGTAGCTCTTCCTTGATAGACTTGACAGTGGAAGACATACAGAATCACATAATCATAGTAAATAGAGTATAAAAGACAAATAGCATTACTTGCTATACCTCTTCAACTGGGTTAAGTTTTCTGGAGGCAGACAGTCCTTTGAAGTAGGCACTATCAGACACATTAACAAGGAGAGTGACATGCAGCAGCAGACTAACTTTATTAAAGAGAACTCACCTAGTCTCATTTACAGGTGGAAAGTAATGGTTGATGCAGTCTAGTAGCTGGGGAACATCCTTGGCCAGGACATACAAAACTGAATTTGGACCAGCATCAAATGTATAAGCAACCTACACATATAGCAGTCCAGAAAAATTGTGTGAGGTATTTTGTTATAATACAGCTAGCACTGGCACAGCTGAACACTATACCTTGATTTGTTTGTGCATTTTATTGTACCGAGTGACAAACTGAATGATTCTTCGAGATACATCATTCAGATAGAAAATGGGAGGATAGGTGTCCAGGCATACAGCATGGAATTGATTGCTCTCCTGGAAACAAAACAACCACATAAATATTTCACATTTTACATATGCCCACTGTATATTTCAGTATCACACAGAATGTACCTGCATAGTTATTTTAGCAAAGGTTTCAAAATCGTGCTGCAAAATGGCCTGTTCCATCTGCTTCATTCGAGATGGGACAATGACATCAGCTCTGTGCTGAATCAGTGAACTGGTCAGTACAGTGGTTTGCATGCCTGATGTACTGCTAACAGACTTCTTTTCACCACTCACTACCAAAACCAGCACCTCTAACTCAGGCCAGTGAGACGCAGGAGCTACCTGATGAACATTTATAAACACATTACTTTCACAAGCTTTATCAGAAGAACATAATATACAAAATTATCGTTGCTAGGGTTCATAAAAATTTACTAACCCCTAAGCTCTCTCAATCTCTCCTTCTACATATCTTTTCATTCTCTCACACCATTGGAAAAGAGTCCTAGGAATGAGACTAGCAGTTAATACTAACCTGTACAGCAATGCTATCCTTTCCATCTGTTCTTTCTCCTTTTTCCCACTTGACAAATCCTCCATAAACACTTCTACAAGCACTACCAGATCCTTGCCTAACAATAACACACATCCATGGCAATAAATTAAATTACTACAACGTGAATATTAAATCATAAATTATATTTTCTATATTATTATGATAGAATGCAAAGCACCCATACATACCTTGCAATTGTAGAAATATCTCCCTGGACATCATAGAGCTTTGAAAGAGCAAACACTGGAAGGGCATCCACAAAAATTAATATATACTCTAGTAAATATTGATAGTCTAGTTGACTAAGTCTATACATATACCAAGGCATGCATATCCTGCAGCTGATGAGGCCAGTCCTGCTGCCGTTGGAAAGTTATTCTTAGAACAGATGTGTACATAGCCTTTGCAAGTGGAGTCAGGATGTTGCTCTTTAGATATCCTCCTTACTACAGTTGAGGAAACACTGTAAAATTATGTCTGTCAATGAATTTATGTAGTGACATAGCTTATACCTTCTTCTAAACACTTTTGCAGTCTTGGATTGCTAATCGATTCTTCCCTATTGTGTGTGTGTGTGTGTGTGTGTGTGTGTGCGTGTGTGTGTGTGTGAGTGTAAGATTGTATATATAATTTAAATTGATCTCACTTTCCATTGATCCATATCTTGTCTTGTGTAAACGCTGAGCTCAGCATCACTGAAGTTGTTGCTCTCAACTAAAATAATAACACAAGTTGTTCAACACATAACCATCATCATCATTGTGAAGAGCCTCTTTGTAAGCAGTACCTCAACTCACCTCATTTTGATCCAATGTCACACTAAGAGAGGAATTGAGAGGAATGATGAGATGTTCATCTATCTTCCCCCCTTTTGCAAATACACAAATTAAAAAATATACACAAAAATACACATCTTCTAGACAAACATCTTTTTTTTTTCTTTTCAACTTACAATATTTGATGACTGCAATGTTAACTGGACCAGAACAGGTTACAACTTTGGAATCCATAAGTTTTAGAGTAGAGCTAGTAAATCTCCTGACTCAGAAGTGGTGCCATGTGTGCTTAGCCCTGCCCATTTGTTGATAATGCCGTATACGGATAATGATTACGTGCGAATCTATCCAGTATACGGAGTACACGTGTAGTGGTGTGTAGCATGCATGTACAATTTTTCAAGTTTAGCACCCGAAGAGTTGTGCTACACATCGTAGCAAGACGTTGCAGTAGTAAAGAATCTTCATGTGAAAGTATTGAAACACATGACGTGACGAATGAGCAGCTGAAGACAGCACAATCCTCTTCACGTCGTGATTGGGCTAATCAGGGCACCATCTCTACCCATGATGATGCCCCTGAGGTAATTGATTCTAATGGAGGAGAAGTGTGCGAGGAGGGTGTTTATGAACCTCCACTTCCTGGTGAAACAGTGAGACATCTCAGGAAGGAGTCACTGAGTCTCCCAACTGTGTTTATCCCTTCCAAGTTACAGGAAGCAGTCGACAATTTACTTTCATGTATGTACACAATTAGTATTTTAGACTTGTAAGTTATCGTAATTTAGAGTAGTCTTGCATAAGCAGGAAGATGATTTGTTGGTTTGACTATTTGACTTGTGGTAACTGTGTGACTTAATAAACTATTGAGCCATGCGTGATATAATGTGCATAAACAGAAACCTGTTTGTTGTGCCTGGTGTATTATTTTTTGTCCAGGTCACCCACACAAAAGGTTAACTATTGATGGCATATCCCTGTCAAAGTATTTGGCTACACGCAGGACACCCACCACATATTCAAAGACACGTGGACAGAAGGGGAAAGGAAACACAACAACAAAACTAAATGGTACGGCACAATAACAGGATCTCTTTAGTGGGAATGTAATTGTATCTAATTTCCTTCAAGACAACCACCTCTGGGAAGAGGAAAAGAACAGTGCTCACTTTCAACCAGTGTTGAGGTACTGCTTGGCCAATGTTAGTTTGTTTATGTACACACTGTCAGTGTATGTTCCTCTATCCTGTAGGTACGGCAAGAGGGAAGGACTTGCATATGCAGCTAGTAGGATACAGGCTACGTATGGAGTGACCTTGAGAGTTCTATCAGAGGTAGTTTTATAATCTCTCCAATATCACGCCTGCTAGCCGCCGACTAATTGTGTCTTACATGTTGCAGATAGCACAAAGAACTAAGGGATCTTTCAAACCGACAACCCTGCTTGATTTTGGTTCTGGACTAGGAACCGTTGAATGGTTAGCTAATAATGGCTGTTTTTTTGTTTGTTTTGTTTTTAGCAGTGATCTCTTCTCTGCACAAATTGTACTGGATTTTGATACCAGCCTAAGTACATCCGACGTTTAGTGCCTGCTTATTTCCCATAATAGGGCTGCTCATCACTTGTGGGCGGATACGATCTATGAATATCAGTGTGTTGACACATCACAGGAAATGGGTGATTTGGCTGAACTGCTCAGAACAGGTATGTGATGTCTGACTTCTCCCTTTCATATTGACATTTTCATCAGTGTTTGTTTATAATCACAAGTGACTTGCCCTGTAAACAAACACATCCACTGGTATAATACGGTGAGTAGGAGGCAAAGAAACAAAGACAGAGAACGTAGCCTTGAACAGCCAGTCAATAGATAGTCAAGACTCAATTCCTGGGACTTACTTCAAACAATATCTACCTGCGTCGAATAAGGTCAGAATTACCTTATTCACATAACAATAGTATAGCTTTTGAAAAGGGGAATGGAGACATGCTCTCTATATAGCTAAAGTAATACCTCTATATATACATATATGTCGGGTTAAACTTTTTTTTTTTTTTGCTGTTGCTATTTTTAAGTCGTCCATTGATGTCATTCTGGAAGTTCATTCCAGTGGTTTTTGTCCACCTCCACATCTAGAACTGCTTCATACCTTATACATGCACTGCATGCCTTTAGGTACAGTATGACCTTGTTGTGTCCTCATACACCCTTGGAGACATACCAACTGTGAGACTCAAGAAACAATCCATTGCTTCCCTTTGGAGAAAAACCAAGGAGTTTATGGTCTGTTTACATTGGGATGTGGTGACCACCTTAGCTAGTAAGGGTTTCCCACCGGTCTGGGTCCATCCTTGTGTGGTCATTGCAGTGACACTCGTACAAGTGCACCGGGTATGAGACAACTAGCAGATTAAATTTAAGGATACTACTGTTGCTTGGTACCCATGCTTGTAAACTATATCTGTGGTTGATAAGACATTGGCTTCTATATACAAGACACATGCATACTTTGTACATTGCCGTAATGGGCTAGCTAGAAACAAACGAATATTACTTGTATGGTAAAACCTGAAGATGTTTACATTCCCAAAGAGTATTACTCCCAGCCTTCACACCAAAAACTGTAGCCTGAGCTTGTTTTGTCCCTAGTGATTTAAATGGTGAGACTCATCATCAGACTCCATTGATGGTATTGTGGCAAGCAATCCAAGTTATACTTCCAACAAGCTCCAGAAAGCTTGTGTGTTTACAACTGGAATACAATTAACTAGTCAATACTCTGCGTATTACGGCTCCTGTTGTGTTCTTTGCAATACATAGTCAGGGTTCTATCTAAGAATTCAAGTTTGGGGGAGAAGCTTTTGTTGAGGATGTAGCTAAAGAAATCAGCGGGGGGTCCTCCCCCGGAAAATTTTGGTATTTTGGGTTTGTAGAAACATAATTTGAGTAAAATAAACCATATTTTAAGTTGCACAAATGCAATACTGAGTACAATTGTACAGAAGGTACCAGGGGGGGAAGCTTGAAGTTTTGGGGAGGAAGCTGGTAAGTTTGGGGGGGAAGCTTCCCCCCCCCCCCCCCCCACTGGATAGAACCCTGACTATAGAATTTGTTTTTATCAATGTTTTGTTTGATTACTCTCTCATTATGCAGGGACTCACCATCGTTACGACAGCTCAAAATCAAGCACCTACAAGAAAAATGGAAAGACGTTTGAGATCCGTTACGGCAGTGGTAGTCTGGTGGGATTCCTAAGTCAGGACACAGTCCATGTAAGTTGGTCAGTCAGCTAGAAGCTAGGTCTTCTGGGTCACAGTATGCATAAATTCAACTGGATAAATGAGAGAAGTAGAGCAGTGGCTAATTTGATTCTGCGACTTCAATCTATTCATCCAGACTGTTATTGTTGAAGCTCCATGAATGATAATTATTGGTTCTATGCAGCCTCTATGAATATTCTAATCTGTGTCTGTAGTATTGTAGCTATAAATCATCCAATGAGGGTTTACTTGAGATCCTGAGGTGCAGCTTGCCCTAGATATAGTTATCATTGTTTTTTTGTTATACTGCACTATGCATGTATATTACTAATGCCCATCTGATTTGAGAATGCTGCTGGAAGTGAATTAATTAGATTCGTGCAATACTTTAATTTATTATGGGACAAAAATAGCTAACTTTTGACTGGTAAAGCGTAGGAAGCTGGAAAAGCAATCAAAAGAACGAGTACTTTCCAATGGGGCTTAAAATTGTGAAATCGGCTAATTGTCGGTATTTAGAAAGTTATTCAATTTTTTTCTAGAGGCATTCTCAAACCAGATGGACTTTAGCCTCATTCACACACACCGGCCTCCTTCTTGAATATTTGGCTATGAAAAAAGGGAAGAGGAGCCTTAGAACGAGGCTACTAATGATGCTCAGCAGCCAATTTACTCTGCACTGTCATAGCACCATTTGGGGAGAAAAATCAATTTACAACCTATAAAGAATTTTATCAAATGTATATAAAAGTATATACTCACTCCAGATTGCCACCCTCAAAATTGCCAACCAAGTGTTCGCAGAAGCCACCAAGCAGCCTGGACTGACGTTCGTTGCTGCCAAGTTTGACGGCATCCTCGGTATGGCCTTCCCCTCTATCTCTGTTGACAACGTCCTGCCAGTCTTCCAAAACATGGTGGACCAGGANCACTTAAGGGTCATGCAACTATTATTTGTGTGTGCATGTCTGTGCATATACACTAACTTCATTGTGTGTGTGCATGCAATAAATTGTATCTATCGCACATGTTTAATTAATTTTGATTAGTCGTAAAATTATCCTCTTGTTTATATGGACAAAATAGATGGCAATGTGTTATTGTATGTGTCAGCTTATAGTCACTTAGTGGGTTTCAATGCACGTTACTCACTTAGAAGCTCACAAACGACCTGTGTGGTGGTGACCACATAAGAGTAATCATGGTATGGGGAATTTGTTTGACAACAGGAACTAAATTTTTCCTCGTGTATAAAAATTATTGCATGCGTGATAGATTGTTTCAGGGACTACAATAAAAACATGAGTCAGTTGTGTTCGAGAACAAAGTGGTGTTGAGAGAGAGAGAGAGAGCAAAAGTATATCACAGTAATGGCTGCCTCGCTTGCAATAGAATATGAGTCTACGTTCCCTCTAAGTTTCTTGGACGAAGAAGGCTGTAGCTCTAAATATCGTCACACAAAGAAGACTGGTTTCCTCACAAAAAGGCCCAGAGGGAGGAACCATAAGTTGGGCAGATGGAGAAGGAGGTGGTTTGTTCTCGTTGGATCCATTGTGAGCAGGCCAGGCAAGATACCTGAAAGATATGTCTGGTTGGAATACTTCAAGGTGCCTGCAAAACATAGATGGTCAAGTAAACAACAGCCAGTGCCTATACTGAAAGGTAGGTATTGTAGTGTACAATAATTATTGTGACTACTTAGAGCCAGACTCAATCTAGTTTTCACTTTCACTATTCATGGTGAAAACTATGGAGTGGGATCAGCTAGATTTGATTTTTGGGGGGTGCTACAAGACCTGGTCAGGGCTATAATTTTTTTTTAACACCTCATAAACTGTAGGTATGTTAGATTTGCGTTCCTGTATTGGAATTACTGCAATCGACAAACCAGTGAAGGGTTACGACTACATTTTCAACGTGATCACAAAAACCGAAATCCACTGCTTTAGTGCTGAAACTGAACAGGACAGACAAGACTGGATTACAGCCTTGAATGACTTTCTCTTTCCTAAAGATGTGGTAAGCACAATTAACACAACATAGTTACACACTCAAGCATACAGTGTAAACTTTACTGTACTCTCTTATGTACAATTTCCTGGTGAAACATGATCCATGCACTGTGGTAATTATAGAATTAGCAGTGTTATTCATTCCAAAGTATAGCATGTTATGGAAGTGACTGTATCCTACTACTATAACAAACTGTGCTACTATTCACGTAATAAAAATGACATTTACATTTTTTTTGCAAAAATCCAGCACTGTACATGGGTTCCCACTCAGCAGAATGGAGTGATAATACCGTCTCCTTTCTTGAATTGCATAATGACGAATGCCAGCTGTCGCCAAGAGAGTGCCACGTATACTCTACCAAGAAGTCTGGGGGCCAGTGGGGAACAGGACAAACCCGCCCGAAATGACACGGAAAGACATCACTCGGCATTGCGTCAAATTCACAGCACATCAATTTTGGATGGCCCCAGAAGGCCTAGCATTTCGCACTGTGATTCTAAATGGATAACTTCGTACGAAGAACCTCAGGAGAGTGAGTGTGGACTCCACATACAGCTGGCTGGATTTGGAGTCAGGAACATGCCCCGTAGCCTAATCAAGTAAGGAACCAAGCTACAAATTCTTAACTTTCGATAACAGTGTTTCACTATTTGATCTCTCCCACCCATATATATAGGTGGGATATAGTGTGGGGGGTACGCTAATTAAGCTGGGATTTGTAGCATTGTGATCAGCCTGAAGAGAGCGTTCAAACATATGATAATTAATATATGTATGTTTTAATTGTTTGTTATACACCTATTCTTAATACTAGAATCGAAGTACCAGTTCCTGGTTCCAGTGGCAAGTTTCACTGCTACAGAGGAAGGCTGTCCACCATGGCCTCTACTTCTACCACTGGCCCTCCTTCCACTTATGAAGTTTTCCTCAAGTCGGCCAAGGATGAAACTAGTGCTGTACAGATTCTTCAAGAAGCTGCCATCTTAGCGCAGCTCTACCATCCTAATGTCATAAAACTATTTGGGACTGTTCTTGTAGGATACCCAGTAAGTTATGTTGTGACATCTACTGGCTGGGAATCATGCTACATGACCATATTACTGGATTCTGAATTGAGTAGGATTATTGTTGAATTTTGCTTCTATACAGAAAATGACAATCATGGAACTTTGTGTAAAAGGAAACCTCAAAGACAAGCTGCTTTCACTAAAGTCAGAGTAAGTTGAGACCAACCGTTTGTTGTATAGCATGTGTATTGTATAAATTATTGTAATTGACAAGCCTTGTCTACACATAGGTAAATGCCATGGCAAGCAAATGTACATATATACTCTGACATTGTACTGTATTCCCATGCATCACTGACAGTGTCCTATTGTAATGTATATTAGGGTTGACAGTACTGGTTGTCGCTACTATGTAACTCTGCTTGATTACTGCCGTCAAATCACTCTGGGGATGCACTACCTATCTGAGAGGGGGTTCGTACACAAGTCACTCATGGCAAAGCACATTCTGGTGACAGAAGATGACAACTGCAAGGTATAGTTAAGTCACTGTGTGTCTTTTATACAAGTGCTATAGAATTGTGTTTACGTTTGTGTTGGCTATTAAATCATGAAACCCAACAATTTTCATTGCCAGATTTCAGGATTTGCCGAGTCTATTGCATTTGAGACCATCAACTCAGAGACTCCACCAGATATTTCTAAATGGACAGCACCGGAGGTATTGCAATGTTATTATAATTTAATACTCACTGATTTAGTGTAATTGGCTTAGTAATTAGTGGCTTAGAACATTAATTATTTCCCCTTTTTTGGTGCATATTTTCATTGCTCAGTAGACCATGAGTGTATAGAAGGGGTCATGACCTCTTACTAATCAATAGCGTATGACATACATATAACTATATATGGATATTCTATACACATACAGGTGCTATTGGATGGAAATTATACTGATTCAAGTACAGTGTGGAGTCTGGGTGTAGTGCTCTATGAGATCTGGAGCTTAGGAAGTGAACCGTACACAGACTTGGTTGGCTATTCCACTCTAGAGGTAATTGAAAGTGTTGGAGATTTAGTTATGGCCATTATTTTTTTTTTAATTTAAGATGTATTTATATCTCATTTGACAGGTTCTGGAGAAAATCAAAGCTGGCTATAGACTTTCTCCACCACATGGATGCCCAAAGGCAATATACTTGCTCATGACAAACTGTTGGTATGTGCATATCATAATTCAAAATATAGCTATATATTATATGTAAAACATCATTGATATCCTAGGCAACCAGCACCTACAAGCAGACCCAGTTATGCCTATCTTGTAAACTATCTACTGAAACATGAGAAATACTTGTTGGACCTTGAATTGCTCAATGAAAAAACCAAGAGGGACACTCCATTGAAGGATAGCAACACTATCTCTGCTTCCCAAGAAAAACAGGTTAGAAATATAATTCCCTATTATTGATGTAAAACTTTTTTAGTCTGTTTTTTTACTAACATGTATGTTTTGGTTACTCTAGCATGCCACCTCAGAATTCAGACCACGTTCGTACTACAACATTCCTCATCGTCTCACCAAAAAGAAGGCAACACATACAGATCCTTCTCCACCATATCAGAACCAAGGAATTATTCGACTAGCCCCGCCACCAAAGTTTCTAAAATCGGAGAGTGTTCCAGCTCAAGACACCCAAGAGGACGACGAGGACGACTACACCACTGAGGTGTCGACAATACTTGAGATCAGAAACAAATCCAATGTCAATTTTAACAACAGTATATCACTGCCACTGAGCCAGAGCTCCACGGTGCCGGGTCGGTGGACTTACTTTTTCGAGGACAGCAACGACGAGAGTGGTCCTGATGATTCGGAGGACGATTCCCCGTACTTAAACGAACCTAGGTCTCTGTTTGCGTCTACTGACCGAACCAGTCTATCATCTGAGGAGTCGATGCAACCATCACTGCTTATGGAACACTCTCTCACTTCTCACGTTGTGTCGCAAGGGACACACACAAGTGAAAGAAACCCACCAGTCCGGACAGTATGCGACAGCTACAGCCCACAGTGGGACAGAGGGAAGCTGGGACCGGCACTATCATTACCACCTCTACCGATCTCCCACTCCGATATTCAAGCGAGTTCAGACCCAGGGATCCGTATGAGGACTGAGCTTGGCTCCGATGAATATGTTGCCACTGTGAAGGAGAAAACAATAAAGCCACCGATTCCTACTCCAAGAAGCCGAAGTAAGAATTGCAAACTTAGAAATTCTCTACCAATTTATTACAACTATAGGCCTCTAGCAATGAATGTATCAACGTCGAAAAAAGTTCAAAGTTTCCATCAGAGCTCCCCCAGTATTGCAGTGCAAGATGTCGCTCCACATTCATCGAACAATGACTACGAAACCATAAGGAGCTACGATCCAGAAATATGGCATCTTTTAGAGAGTAATTCAGCTCCTCATAGACACACTTTGTTGGACAGTGATTACTGTTCTGATGGCTACGAGCTTATTCAGAGATATGAGACACTCACCCATGCCATGACCATGGAAGAGTTTTCGTATTTAGTACACAAACAACGGTCCAGATCAAAATACTACAATATTGACTATCTGTCATTATAGGTTCTCTGTATTTTTTTTTTCTGTATGTTTTTTTTTTGTGTAATACACATCACACTGTACATTTTTTTCAATATTACAATACTACACTTTTTCAATATTGCAATACATTGTCACTAAATTAATCTTGTTTTTCGTGTGAATGGAATTTAGTGATTTTGCTACCAACAAAGGCTGGCAAGAAATGATGGTTCCTAATAATCAAAGAAAGTACATAGACGTTTATACAAAAGAAGACAAGTCCAGCCATCCAAATGAAGAGCATTGTATTGTATCCTTGAAACTCCAAGAGATAGGCAGGTGCCAACCACAGACCCTGCATACAGTAGAATAGCATACATAGAAATTGAACTGGTGTATATTGATCTTAGCTTCATAAGCTGGGAGTGTGGCCTACGTACAAAGCTCTTACAAGTGAGGGAGAGAGAGCCTGTATATGACTCCAAGCTATGATTATCTACTGTATGTACCTGTCCTATAAACCAAAGGGCTGTCAAAACAACTACAGTTCTCAGAGACAGTCTTGAAAAGGGAACCAACAATGGCAGGAGACACAGGTACCAGAGAAAGTACTAGATGGAAGGAACAAGAAAAACAAACGTCAACACTTAAAGATTTTCCTGACATGGATCGCTAGTACCTGTGATGTACAAACTTTGTTGAACGTCACGAAAATGAAGGTCTGTACAAAGCAGCAAAATGTTATGTCCCGATAAAGACTCAGTGAAGCAACCAGAAGAAGGACAGCCTGAGGAAGAAAAGCCACGATTCCCACTGGAAATGACAGCCAAGAACCTTGAATTAAATAGAGCATATAGAAATAGACAGAGAAGTTGTGTTTTGTATCTTGTCTGGTAATGTGGTAGAGATAGGCCTCTTGTATGAATTCCTGCCCATACCTAAGGGAAAGATTTGCAGAACTTAGAAGAATGTACTGTGAAAAGTATTTAACTTACAATGCATACAGAATGGCTGTAATGGTCACAAAAGTGGTTACGCTGGCAGTAATAAACTTTAATCTTTGACGATTAAAACATAGTGCAATCACTTTTCTAGCACTGCTTTGACAGCTGGTGTTGTCACATGACATTGTGTCGTAATTTGAATCAAGAAAGAGGAAGAGTGGAAGGGAGTACATGGCTGGGTAGATCTTCATGTGGACGGCCAGACCAAATGCAATACCAGAGAGCACAACTTGTTTGCACATGACAGAGTAGAGGCAAAATAGAACAAGAACAGAGAGAATTGACTCTGCATTTCCTCGGCTTGAAACAGTTGCTGTGAGAGGATTGAGAAGCCAAACAGAGCAGGACAGAATTTTCATCCATTCATGGACTCCTTTCAGCGCTAATATGGCATAGATCAACCAACCGGCAAGTAAATCACACAGTATAAACAGCACTTTTCCAAAGGAAAAGAAGAGATAGTGATTTGGAGTCAAAAAAATGGCTAGCAGCGGTGTGTATCGGTAAGTTGGTCTCATGAAGGGTGATTGTCCCAATGTGACATGTTTGGCAGCGTCACTGAAGACATGGTAATCAATGTCAGTGAACTTCACTGAGAAGTGTTGATCTTGCCAATCTCCATATACCATCAAAATGAGTCGGAGTACAAGAGAGATGAGGAACAGAAGGTACACACTGGAAGACTTCTGCTGCCACATATTTCCATTTAGAACACACCTTTAACCACGTGGGTTGACGCATGCGCAACAAGTAAGACTCAGGTTGTAATTCTAGTGAACAAAATTTTGAACAGTACTGTATACATGTAACAATGCAGCGGGATACAATATGCATAGAATAGTTTTACATTTTAAGACGTTTATCTGTCAGAAAGTGTGGTGAAATAGGTTCAGTGACTGGCTTGTCACTGGAGTGGATGGAAATTGGTTGGTAGTGGTGGATAGGCTGGGCCTTGTGCACCAAAGTCTTACGATATTCGGCAATGTCCTTGGCTTCTTTGGCCTCCTTGAGAGTCTTTCTTTTGAGGTTTTCAATTTCAATCTCCCGTTCCTTGCGATATCTTTCAGCATCAAACTTGGATCTCTTTTCATTGCGCACCTCTGTGTGTAGCTGAAAGTTGTCAATAGTAGCCAGTGGCTTGTTGGACTTCTTGGGCACAAATGGTTTACTGTAGAGTACAGTTGTCTCCTGTGCTCTAAACTCAGCATCCTTCTTTGCATGTTTGATCTCTTCTTCAACCTAATAAAAACAATTGAAGCAAGAAAGTAAACATCTTGACACAAAAGTTCACAACTGCTGCTACTGATAGCTTCTGCTTCTCCTACTGTACATTGAAAACACATCCTTGTAAAAAGAGATTACCTGCTCTTGGAATTTGGCAGAATACTGTTGTCCTCTTTTTTCAGTTTTAAGAGAAAAGGGTTCCAGTTTAGTAGGAAGTATACTAGTCTTGGAAGGAAGTACAGGCCCTTCTCCAAAATTTGGCAATGGTTGAGCTCTAAAGTCAGGTTTCTGCATTGGAAAACAAAGTTTTAGGGAATAAAATCTACTGCTCACTATTTAGGCAGACCTGTCATTATACCGACCTTTTCAGCCTGTAAGATCTTTTGAACAAATGTCTCTCGGTTTGGCTTCTCTTTGTCTCTCTCCTCAAAGGTAAAAGGCTTGGCTTGGAGTATCCTGTGAGGCAGCTCAACCTTGAATGCCTTGCTGAGATCAGGAAGAGGGTTGGCTTTGATGATGTGATCTTCCTCCTCCTCTTGGCTGTTCTCCTCATCAGACACACATCGCCTCTTGGCTGTAATGGCTGGAGTGTCAGGTTCAGTCACTGGTAATACTTTCTTCTCAGGAACACCCTTGGGATCACAAACAAGGTACTATCACCATTTGTTTCACAGAATGGTACAAGAAACTCTAGTGGATTTTACATACCTTTATCTTGTCAAAGTTAGGCATGGGATTGGCGTGGAATGTTACATTAGTGTTGGTTTCCTCCTCTTCTGTCCTACGAGAGAGGCACCTCTTCTTGGTCTCTAGTTCAGGAGTGTGAGCCTCAGTGGCAGGGAATTCCTTCCTCTTACGTGGTACACCAAGGAGACCTCCCTTACGGAAGATGTCAGGATTCAATGGCTTCGCCTTGAATTGGTACCTATATACCGTACATGAAATAAATATTGTGTAATATACCTTAAAAAAACAACATGTGATGGAAATTGGGACTTACTCTTTCATCTTTGAAACCTGTTTCTCTTCCTCTTCGGCAGCACTAACAGCAGTCACTGGCCGAGATCTCTCTCTAGCCATCAATTTGGGTGTTTTAGGCATTGTCATTACCCTAGGCTTGCCACAGCTGCTGCCTGTGCTTGAATTCATGGAAGAGTTCTTCTTGGAGGGAGTTGGATTTCTTCTGAACCTGGGAGGAGTCGTTTTCTCAAACTTTAGAATTGCTTCAGCTGTGGGTATATCTCCCTGTGAATGCTGTACAGGCTTGTGGCTCATCCTCTCGTCAAGATGGAAGTGAAATGGCTTGACTTTTGTCACTCCATCCGGAGTGGCTGGCTTAGAGGGCTACATAAACACAAGCACGATGATAATTAGCAGAAAATTGAACAGAATACATTCAGGTGGTAACTAAAGATGTGTTCCACTTACAAAGTTGGGATTGTAGAGGTCAGTATTACTGCTGCTGCGTAGCGTTGAAGGAAAGTTCGCAACAGACATGGCTTGTGACTTTGCAGAAACAGGTGTCTCCTTCTTCTTGGTGTGGAAATTGAACTCCTTGGCTTGGGTGGTTGGTTTGGTGCCCTTCACAGTGACAGGTCCAGAAGAGGTGGCGAGTTTTTGGAAAGACCTTCGGCTTTGTCGGAGTCTCTTCCTAGTCTCCATTTGCAATCGTTTGATCTCTTCCATCTGAAGCTCCTCCGTGGTTTTGCCAACATGCCGACCATCTCCAGTAGGCTTTATAGCCCTTACTTTCCTGAAAACCAATTCAAATGTTAATTACATTCATGAGTAAATTGTAGTCTCATTCTCAGGCCTTGTCCCCCCACGTTTAATTCTTAAACTTAAAAAATTAAACTGCACGGGGTAGGCCTGGGTACGAGGCTAAGTAAATTGTGCAATTGACAACTCCTCACCTTGGACTCTGACGCTTATTCAAGAGGCCTTTGATGTTAATTTTTGCTTTATTGGCTGCCATACGTGGAGATCTGTAAGACAGGGGGCCACAGTATCACACACAGTACAGAGTACAAGTGCATACAGTCATAATACAATAATAATTTTAAGAGCTACCTACCAACCTTTTTGTCTTGCGTAAAAGATTATCCTTTTTAGAAAAGAATTTGGACATCTTCTCAGATTTTGTTTCAGTTTTCTCACTTTGTGCTGTTTCTCCTGAAGGTTCTTCCTTAGTCTCACTGACCACACCAACTGGTTGCTCTTCATTCTGAACCAAATGAGCTGAATTTGGTGGAGAGTTGTTCTCTAGCTCTGAAGAGAGAAAGTTATCTTCAAACTCCTCCCCTTCTTCATAGTGATAGTCTGTAGAGCACAGGGGCCAAAACAAAAACACAAAGCATACATAATCATGTTTCTAGTATAGAAGACTTCTTATTCTATATGCCTGACCCAAAACATAGATATCTATATGCCCACATAAGATTTGAATTTTGGGTCTTACCAAACCACTGGTCAGCTCCATCGTCTTCCAACATATCTCCCATTTCCGTGAAGTCTACATACTTTGGAGCATCAAAGTACTCGAACATTGGGTCGGTATCGTCAGACATTATGTAGGATTTGAAGCTAGGATTGAAGTTTGAGTCGCTTGAGTCAAGTCAACTGATAACGTCCACTCAAAATTTTGAAAAGTTTGAGAAATGCGTTAACTGCGCATGCGCAAATAATATCTTTTTTAACGAAATAGAGAAAGAAAGAAAAATTAAAATTCCTAATCTTGGGCAGCTTTCATAGCAGGCAAGAGTCCAACTGTTCGTTGTCGAGTGTATACAGCAATGACTACGACAACCACACCAATAAATAAACTGAGCACTGTAGACTGCCAGAATCCTGACTGACGACTCAACGAGAATCCAATGTAGCTGCATACATGCAAAACACATGCACACAAAAATTACATTTATGGCTTGGATTAGTTGCACACACATAGTCACACACATTAGAACACATACCCATCAGCACAGGTGTAAATTATATCATTTGATCCATCCCCATTGAAATCAGCAACAACAACAGGTGCCACTGGGTTACAACCAGGTTTGAGAGCAGCTGCTGTGGCACCATCTTCTCCTGACAATAACACTAACAACTCCCAACCCTGAATCAAGATGTGATCCTACACAAGAGAAGCAGAATACAACGTTTGTCACTTACTCTATACCATAATACCACTTACTTTCTTTCCATATGATTGCAGAGAGAAAGGTATAGCTGAAGGAACAAAACTTGAATGAATGAATTTAACTTGATTAGGATCTTTGTTCCACGATTGGTCTTCAGGGGTGTAGATAACCTGAGAGGCATAATCCCAGTCTGCCAGTGAGTCCACCTGAGTACAAATTGATCACCAATACAATAGAGAATCAGGATTAGACTTTCACAGTACGTGTTTCAACATTTAAGTGTACATGTGTGCAGTAATAATGTCTTTACCTGCCAGTTGAATTCCCCCTGTGGTCCAATGCTGGTGACTCTTCCACTACTGAGCACAAACACACTATCATAGAGGGGGCCAATGTGGTGGGTGCCGGCAGTGGAGATGGGAGAGACTGAGGGAGGACGGGTTCCCATCACTGTCTCAACGATACCAATCACATCCCATCCTTTCCCACCAAGGTGCAATTTGAGGGGTGCACTGTGATATGAGCTGGAGAGAGAGAGAGAGAGAGAGAGAGAGAGAGAGAGAGAGAGAGAGAGATCAAGAGTGTATTGAAGTTTTGCATCATATTTCTAACCTTTCTATCAACACTGGTGCTAGTGGTTCAGTAATTGTATGATCGACAATCTTGCGTCCTTGCTTGTTCACATTGGGCAGCCATTCTATGACCATAGTACTAAGTCAATATGACAGGATGATACACCCTTAATAATAACTTACTATCAGTGTTGATGAAAGTTTCAGTCCAGTGAGAAGCCTTGCAGATGGAATGTTTAAACAGTACCTATAGTAACAATAAGAACCACAATGAAACTGGGAGATAGTTACTTTTTTTTTTTTTGAATTTTTGACAAAAATACCTTATTAGTCATTGCCATGGGTACTGCTCTTCCATAGCAGTCTGAATCAGACTCTACTCCTTCAGAGAAACCAGCTGCATTGCAAGGGAAAAGTTTCAATCAAGACAAAAGTAAGACACACATAATATCTATAATACCTTCTCCTGGATTGACAATGGCATGTACATGATCTATAGTGCCATCTCCATTGATGTCAACATGGGTGGAGTGGTAGGGAGAGAGGTGAATGCTACAGAGAGGACGACCCTGGTAGAGATGAAGAACATCAACCCCCTGAATAGAGAAACATATACAGTATGTAGAGAAATGAGTGCCACTTGCAAATGTAAGTAGTAAAGTCTTGACCCAAAATACCTTGACTGAATGTAGAATGAGCACATTGGGATCCTGCACGTGTTCACTAGCAGAATGAGGTTGCTGTCCACCAAATGCAAGACCAGCTATATGTCCCATAGCCATGTCACCAACTGCAACAATGCATCACAAGATGAACAAAACACACAATTCTACTAACTTTTGGAGAACAGAGCACCTTTTGTTATATGACTAGGTACAGCTGGCTGTTCACTCTTCCTCCTGTCCTTCTTGAAGTGGGCCAGTTCAAACCTGGTATCAGTAGCTCTCTGCCACATGTGAGGCTGAGAGCAAGTGGGGATTGATAAGAGATAAGAGAACCACCATATAACACCAACCTAAACCTCAGAAGTACTCACACATGACCTTACCAATATGCTCCTGATAGAACTGCTATACTGATGCCAGGACACCTCCCCAGTATGGATGCTCAACTGCTTATTCATGAGCAGCTTCAAGTGTTGAAATGTCGACACACTATCCTATTTACAAAAAAGAAAGCAAAACTTCTAATATTTGCCTATGATTCATGTATGGAGTAGAACCTTACAGGAGTATAAGCAGGGTCGAACTGATAATTGTAAGGAGTCACTTTCCACCTCACTTCTCCAGCCCTGCCTTCCAGAGCAAACATGGAGTAATGACTGAGAGATTTGAACTGTAGTACAAAGATGACAGAGGTCTGATCATCAACTGACTCATGCAGAGTGGGGACTAAGATTGCTGAAAAGGTGATAAACTACATACCAAATCATCTCCTTTCTCAGGTTTAACTCCTCTCCTCATTCTGAAAACAGCAACAGTTTCATAATGGAAGACATAACAGTTTATATTATGTATACCAGTAAACACACACATATACATACATACATACCTATTGACACTCTCTTCTGGTTTGTGCCTGCTCACTTCCCTCCCACCAACTATGACTGAGCCCATATCACCCTTGTGAATGCTAACTGGTGAGACTAGGATGGTTGCTTCACTGAAGAAGAGACACCAATGTTGAAAACACTACATTGTTGTTTTCTTTCACTGAAGAAGGAACACTGACACCCACCTAATGAGAAACTCTGAAGTCCCCCCTTTTGGTCTCGGCAGCTTGGCTATCCACAACACCTTGAACTGATGATCCAAGCATATCACTGTCCAGTCAGAAGTGAGCACAGCAATCACTTGTTGGCGTACTTGCAACATGGACTGATAGGGTCTAAGGTATCCAGTTGCTATGGCTACCGGTCTGCTATGATCACCCAACTGGTCAATGTGGGCAACTGCCTGAGAGAGAAAAATGGTACAGACACAAGTCCATCTTAGCTTTACAATTTGGAACATTGCCATGAAGTAGTCTTTGTCTACCTTTTGGATCATTGGTTGCTTGTGTTCGTGAATTTCCAAGGGGTTCTTTACAGCAGGGAAGGAGTTGAGTACCAGTGTATTGTCATACTTAAACATCAAGACATCTGTATGTGACAGAATAAGAGCCGATCACTTTATCAGATCCAATGGCCAATTGACGGCACACTTGAACCTACCAGCTACTCCATCGCTGTCTATATCTGATACAATGGGAAGTGGGCTGTATAGATTAAGTCAGACAGGAAGCAGTATAACAGAGCTAGTTTGAAAATGCAGTTCAAAAGTAGTCTCACTAGCCAGATTCTCCACAAAAAATGGGAGAGACTAGTGCAAAAGTACTTACAGTTTTTCCTTCCCAGTAGGAAACTTCCCATTCTGGTAGAGAGAAACATCCAGTGTCTCTCGCCATGCTATATCAAATATAACCGAATCTTTCATTTGAAACAGTGCAGCAGCTATGCTACATGCCAAGAAGATGAAAATGAGTTCCTTGGTGTTAACCCATCTCCAGATTGTCCTCTTGTTATCTCTACCAGTGGTGCTTCCTTGGATGCCGCTACTTTGCAAGCCAGTTGATGGTATTTGCTGCTGATGTACTCCTTCACCTCCAGGAGATTGATACAAGGAGGAAGGAGCTTCTGATGGCTGTAGCATCTTTGGTAGTACAATATTTCATGAGCACACCGATCATTCGTTTAATTGGATAAATTGTGTAACGACCCTTACCGATTAACTGAGCAAATAATTAACAACAACTGATTTTCTTTGAGAGCATATAAGTGTCCACACAGATGTATCAGCACATGTATATTATACCAGTACACGTACACCAATGAAAATAAAAATAGGGCTGGACACAAAAAGACACACACACAAAACAAAATTAATGATAGGTACCTAGTGTAGCAAGCACAAAGTAGTCCATCATACAACTATATTAAGTTAGCAGGAGGTGCATAATACATGGTAAGTAGGTAGTCAAGAGTATTAACTGTACACAGAGAGTCACATATTTTATCCCATGCTGTTCTCTCCACTGTAGGCCATGTAGACAAAGCCATCATCATCCTTGTGTTGTTGGTAAATGGTGGACATACTCGAACTATGAATAAGATTACAAACAGGTTTGAGGATTACATCAGCAGGAAATGGGTGCTAAATACAATCATGAGATACTTTAAGTCATAGCCCAAGAATAGTAACAGTACACATGTTGCATATTTATCACAATCAGGTGACCTTACCACAGCAAAGTCAATGCACAGAGACAGTAACCCACACATGAAAAGAATTACTATTGCATTTTGGGAATTCTGCTCTCCACATGCAAGCCATTTAACGTTTGGTGTTAATGATTAACTTATGCAGAGAATAACAATCTCACTGTTAAAAGGAATGGATCCTTTAAAGTGAAAAAATCCAGATTGGCATGGTGAAAATTAACCCTTCCATGAAGCATACATACACACATCCAAGGTACCATATCATCTGTTGACATTAGGTAATAAGGTTCTAACCTTGTTGTAGGTGTTACTCCATTCACCATCAGATAAATCGATTCAGTAGCTCCAAGTTGAATTCTCTGACGAAGAACATGCATGAATTGTGCAACTGTACAAAAATTATACCATTAATTTAAGTCATTTTGTTCTCAATATAATGCAATAAGTAATGTTTAGAAACCAAGCTTCATTATTAGCACACACACACACACACACACACACACACACACACACACACACACACAGCTCAAATGCCCAGGAACAGTACAGCATGTACAAGGACATCAAGTTCAATTCATACGCACACTGAAACCGTGAAAGCAGCAAGTGCTGCAATGATTCTCTATTTGCTACATATACCCTATTATACCTGTGCCTGGCACAAACACCAACACTAAAACACATACCAATTGATTGACGATGTGTACAATGAGTGAGAAACACATACAACTGAGACAAACAGACCTGTCAAGTCTCCAGGTACAAGATATTTCTTCCTGTCCAGATCAGCAATGCGTGCACCAGGAACTTTCTCCACGATAACCTGTACAGGAATACATCACCATACTTATCAATAACAAAACTACAAAAAAATAACAACAAAAACAGATTTCTTTTCAAACTATGATAAACTGAAACACTTACTGGAACTCTGTCTGGGTGTTTTTCTCTTATTTTTGTCGATTCAGCAGATCTAACCTCTAAGAGAAGGTAACAGAGATTACAAACACTACAAGAAGTACGTTAATAACTAAACATCTGGCAAACTTAACTACTTGTTTTCTGTACAATCATATCTATGAAAGACACACCCATTTGTACGTCTCAAATCCACTGAACTAAGAGAAACTACCACAAACTTTCTTACCGAAAGGTTTTTCTTCTTTGTATTGCCACTTCATGTTAGCAGACATTGAGAAGTAGTATGAAGTACAGGTCTTTGAATACACTTGATATTTATAGCCACGTACAGCAGCGCGTAGACAAAAGGTCAGCAACGATTAATCTAGCACGTGATTTGTTCGTGACAAAAATTAAAAATAAGCAACAATTCAAGTTTCGACCACTTACCATATACTATTTACCTGTATTTTTCAAATTGTGTTCAGCTGTGCCAGATCTCGAGCGAGCAGCAATACTCCAGTGACTGAGTCTGACACCAAATCAACCAACATGGCTGAACTGAGGACAGGTAAATTTAATAGTGTGTGTGTTGATCTATAATGATTGATTAAATTTTGTGCATCAGCCTTGAAAGATGTTCTTGAAAGTCGTGGAGTATTGTCTGAAGTGAAAGCTAAACTCAGAGCTGAAGTCTTTCATGCACTAGATGATCAAGTAAGTTCAGAACATTCTACGTATAATGGCAATAAGAATTGTCACACAGCCATGTATATGTTTCTCAGGCAACACCAAAACCAAAGCTTTGTCGTGAAAACCTCATCATCAATGAACTCATACGAGAGTACCTTGCCTATAACAACTATAACTATACTTCATCAGTGCTCATTACTGGTAAATCAAGAGACTATTATGATCAGATGCATAATATTTAATATTGTTCGCTCCCAATGCAGAATCTGGCCAGCCAAGGGAGTGTTTAGAAAGGACATTTCTGGCAAAAGAACTCAACATTCCACTTGAACTTGAAGGAGATGACTCCATGTATGTTTCTAATAATTATTATGAACCGGGCATTGTGATTATTGTTCATAGGTTTCCCACAGGCCACTGTTGTACAGAATGCTAGCTTACTTCACACAGCTGAATCAAACAAAGGCTGCAAACGTTTCCAAAGATGTAGCTCCAAGTTCCACCCTCAAGACAAACTGTGTAATTGAGAAACCTTCATTTCCTGATCAATGAGTGCAAGTGATCCATCCTACATTTGAATTTTCCACAATAATCTGCACTCAATAATAGTCACTGCAAGTGTGAAGCATAACATTAATGTTCTGTTAGCATTGGATCACTGCTGCTGTCATTGCATGTACTCGGCTATATGTCACTTCTAGACTGATCACTGATATGTAGAATATCAAAGCAGACACAAAACACCGTGATAGCTAGCTAGTGCTGAGTTGAACAGAATCTGTAGTTCTCTACCTTTGATCCGCGCGCAGCGGATGGACACTCGCGAGTCTCTTCTAGTTCTAAACCCATTTTATTGTGACGACCTTTTCCTACGGGATGACCGTGCAAAAAATTTTATAAGTCCCAATAATTTAATAGCTCCCCAGACAGTCCTTACGCGCGCACTCAAATTTATTTGCAGGCAGGAAGTTTGTGGTCAAGCCTAGAGTAAAGCATGAATAAAATTAAAATTTATATGTTNTGACTCCTGAAGGTGGAAAGGTGGAACTAAAAAAAGAGATCACTACTATCTCTGGAGTTGCATTCATTGTTGGACAGGTCATCGGTTCTGGTATTTTCATCACCCCAAGAAACATTCTAAACTTGACAGGATCGTTTGGAACGAGTATCGTAGCCTGGGTGATTGGTGCCATTGTAGCGTTAGCTGGTGCTCTCTGTTACATTGAGGTTGGGCTGGTTGTGAATAAGAGTGGTGGAGAATTTGTATACATTGCTGAAGCCTATTCCTTCAAGAAGCAAAATTGTTGGACATCTCTGCTGGGTTCACTATTGGGTTTTCTTGTCACTTGGACAATTGTGTTCTTTAACAACGCAACTATTGTGACTATAATAACTTTAACTTGTGCTCGATATTTGATCCGTCCCTTTTTCATTGGCTGTGAAGTCCCCGAAAATGCTGTAAGATTGATGGCTCTGGCTGTGCTTAGTAAGTTTGAAAATATCTGTTTGAACTTGGGATGGAATTTCATTATTCCTTTCTCCAGCTCTGCTAGTAATTCTAAACTGCTACAGTGTGAAGCTTGTGGTTCGATTGATAGCTGTGTGTTCTTTTTTTAAAGTAATCTCTATTGGGTTTATCGTGATTCTCGGGCTTATTACAGTAGCAAGGAAAGGAAATGTTTCTGAAGATATTCACCAACCATTTGAAACATTTGAAGATCATAAGTTGTCTCCATCTTCACTGGCACTTGCTCTCTATAGTGTAACATGGGCTTATGGTGGCTGGTGAGTTTAGTGTGCAATTTATTATGATTGTTGTTATTCTATTTGGTGTGCTAGGAATGGACTCAATCAGGTTCTTGATGAAACAAAGAATGTTGAAAAGTAATTAAGATGCTACTTAGTATATAATATTATTGATCACTTGTATGTAATTTTATACATCTATTGTGTTAATGCAGAACTCTAGCTCGATCTCTATTTATTGGAATCCCAATCGTAGCTGTGTGTTATCTTCTGGTCAACGTTGCCTTCTTCTCTGTCTTTTGCTATGATGAGATCCTCAGTGCTGATGCTGTAGCTATTGTAAGACACCCTTTTACACCTTTTCTTATGTACACTTTAAATATGCCTTTAATATTCTTGTTAATACTCAGCCTTTTGGTGTGAAAAGTGGTCTAGACAAAGGTCTCTTCATCATTCCTCTGATTGTTGCTCTGTCAACATTTGGTGCAGCATTAGCTAGCCTAATGACTGGTACCAGGATTGTACACTCTGCTGCAAGGGATGGGCTGCTCCCTAGGATGTTCAGTGCTGTACACAACACTTACAAGACCCCAATTCCTGCCGTGCTGTTGATGGTAAGCGTTAATCCTATACAATGGCAATGTAAATTTAGCTTACAAGGGAGCTATTTAATTCATACATGTACAGTACATTTTGGCAGTTGTACTTGTTTCAGCTGGCAGTACTATCACGGATCTCATCAATGGTTTTGGTGCAGCTTCCTTTGTTTTCTCCCTGATGGTGTTTTTTAGTGTCATCATTATGAGATTTACACACAGAGAGCAGCTGCGGTTATTCAAGGTATTCTATTAAATATGTTTTACTTTGAAATACAGTAATTATTGGTGTACTATCACTATATTATGCTAAGGGTGCTTTCTACTTCCAGGTCTGGTTCATTTTGCCAGTTGCAGTGTTTGCTATACTCTTCAGCATCTTTCTGATCATTGTACCTCTGATGCAAAAGGAAGGTCGGCTGCCAACTCTCCTAGCATTTGGTGTGATCCTCCTTGGAGTGCCAGTCTATGTCTTCTTGGTGATGGAGACACCATGGAAACTAAGACCAAAGGTTCTAGATAGAGTTAGTGGTAAGTGATATGAACATAATGGCATTCAAAATTTTTAATTTTTTAAAAATTTTTCTGATTGTTTTCAGAATGGCTTTATAGTGTTGTTTTTTAATTAGAAAAGTTAAGAAATTTGTGAATTACTATATAATTGAATGACCCTTTTGGGCCATTGTACAGAGGAGATACTTAAAAATATATAATATCAAATTTCTGATTTTCAATTTCACTTCTTTTATTTCCAATAATTTTTTTATTGTACTCCTTTCTGGTTGGTTCAGAATGGCTGACCGAGCATAATATTATTATAATTTGATAGTATTAATTTCAGTGTTCATTAGTTCTTTGAGAATCTTCTCTTGTTTTCCACACGAAGTGAGTGTGAAGAAATAAATGTCAATCCCCAATGTCAGAGCACAAGATTATTATATATGTAAGCTAGAACAGAAGCCAAATTGGTGAAATTGCATCAAGGCCAGCTGAAATTTAAATAAGGCTATACAAAAGTTTTCAAATACAGCTGGTTCCACCACAACATCAATCCTCAAGACAACGTTCACTCCCTGAGAATTGAGTGATTCATAATCCATTTATACGCACTATAATTATTATTATAGTAATCATCATGCATTAATACTCTTGGTATTAAAGTTTAATATTATAATAGATACTGCACATGGTAAGAATAATATTAATGTTCTGTTATTAATAATAAAGCATTGTATGATACAGATGTGTATTTTGGAGTGAATGGGCAAAGAGTTCATACAATAATACCACCAAGTTGATACAAAAAGTGGTAGATGTTTAGAATGTTCCTCTACCGGCTGTAAGGATGATAAGCGCCTCCCCCTCCATGATTGTAAGCCCCTTTCATTGGACCATAACGAGAGCCATAGCCTCCCTGGCCTCCTCCTCGGCCTCCTTCACTATAAAACCCACCGTCATAGCCACCTGGGCCACCATAGTGATGCATACCGCCATATGGAGGAACACCATAGCCTCCATATCCTACAAATGCAAAAGGACACCAACAAAAGTTACATCAACATGAACATATGCAGTACTGTCAGAGTCCCATTAGTGACTGCACTTTGCAGTACATCTCATTATTATAAACTGCATACTTGTGTGTGTGTGTGTGCGTGCGAAATTATATTCCACCCAAATGTTGTAATTTTCCATATATCTTTTTGCCCCTCTCTATTAAGAGTCTATTTCACTATGGACAAGAATTCTTTTTAGAACACACTAGCTTTTATTACTTACCACCGTAAGGACCATGTGCATAATGAGGGCCCCCGTACCCTCCAGCTCCCCCATATGCACCATAAGGTTGATAATAGCCTCTTCCGTAGCCACCACCACCTCTCATCCCACCACGCCCACCTCTCCCACCGCCACGCCCACCTCGACCACCAACAGTCTGTTCTCTGGGAGTTGCTCTCTTCACTTCAACCTGTGTTTAGAAGCAAGATGCGTAATTTTACAATGCAGGTGTGAACGAACAGTGTTATTATTAATTACCTGTGCATTCTCAATCTGATGGAATGACCTATCTGTACACTTGTCGACACTTTCTTCACTAGTAAACGTCACAAAACAGAAACCACGCCTTTTCTTTGTGCCTTTATCTGTCACCAGGGCAACTTCCTCAATCTGTGCATAATTTCATGTGAGACAGGGGGAAAGATACTGAGCTGACGATGCTTTTCTAAGGCCAGCAGACTTACCTCTCCAAATGTTTTAAAGTACGATCTGATTACATCCTCTTCCATTTCAGTGGGTACACCACCTACAAATATTTTTTTTGTTCTGTTCTTCATCGCCTACAGAGACAAATAAACAAGTAAGATTATGGTTACCAACTGGGAGGTGAGAGGTGGGCAATAAATAGAGCAGGAAATAAGCAGCCATAAGCACGCAAGTCTAGGTACACATGGAGTACCTGGTGAATAGCATGTGGTATTGCTTTTTTGGTGTCCACTGTTTTGCCGTCAATTTCATGAGGCACAGTGTCGAGGGCCTTCTTACAAGATTCTTCACTATCAAACAAAACAAATCCAAAACATCTGCAAAACAAAACCACAAAAAAGCTTGGTCACTTGCTTGCATTATCATCAAGACTATACAACATCAAGCAAAGTATATGGTGGGTGTACAGCTGCTCACTTTGAATTATGTGTGTCTGGATCCATCTTAATCTTTACTTCCACAATTGATCCAAATTCTGAAAAATACTTCTTAAGACTCTCTGAAAGTGAAACAGAACACAAAATAGATGTCATTAACACAGACAAATACCCAGCAAAGCAGAGATGCAGTACGTAGACAAACAACACAGCTTAAGTCCACAAAATGCAGCACGTACATATAAACTAAACCTGGTGAAAAGACTAACCCTCATTTGTGTTCTTGTTTAAACCTCCAACAAAGAGCTTGCTAAATTGGTCATAAATTGTTGCCAGAAACAAGAGGTTGTCAAAAAAGAGAAATATTTGCCATAATTGTAGGGGGGTTTCATTAAAAGGGTAGAACAGAAAGTTTATTTCGGGGGGGAACAGCGGTTCAAGTAGTGCACAACGCAACACAACACAGAGAAAAGGACGTTGGAATTGCATGTATGAAAAAAGGTAAGAGAAAAAAAATTGATTAAAATGTAGAAGGCCTAGCTTTCAAATGAGCCTTTGGCCTATTTAAATTAGACATCTCAACAAATTTGAACATCTTGAGCCTTGGCCTATATGGTATAACCTATAAAATACAACCTACTTTGGGGAAGAGAGAAAACTTTAAACATCTATTCAAAATTCATATTGATCCATTTGTGTGTAGGTAAATCTATACAAATGCTTGCAATTGATGTTCTTTATCAATTTCAGAGACTAACAAACTTACCACGGATCATAAGGAATTTGTTCCCCAGCAAAGGTTTGTGGTACATCAGAACTGCTACAACCACTAACACTCTCTGGTTGAGTGGTATCCATGTTTTCATCTCCACCATCCGTGGTTTCTGACGATTGTCCTTCTGTCAGCTATAAAAGATTGTAGATCACAAACATAAATTTGTGAGATAGAACCCACTGTTTTATCCTTATTCAACACGGTAATTTTCTCACCTGCTCCACAGGTTGTTGTTCTAGCTCTATCTCTGTGGTGTCATTAATGTTCGCATTCTGAGCGTCTGATTCCTGTTGTTCAGTGATGTCTTCCGCTGGGATTTGTTGTTCTTCGCCATTCAATCCTTCACTGGACATCTTGTAAGCTTTATACACTTGTTAGATTGCTTGAACCATAGATTATATAATCTTTGCTTGAACAGACAAAAAATGAAACTTGGCACACATGGAAGTACGTAGCACGTGTCAGTTCACGTGAGCTTAACCGCAACGGCCGGGCGGGCCCACCGAATATCCGGATATCCGCGGATCACGGACTCAATAACTGGACGTGCACAAAAGCATGGATACTATATAGTATCTATGACAAAAGACACGTGTAGAGGTTGCAAAGATCCGAATCTGTGGGACGTCTGGTGTGCGGTGGGCAGTGGAGACTAGGTCAGCACAGGAAGCTAGTGCGTGTGTTTCATGGTATGCTTATCCCCGGTCAGCCGGTTTCTTTGGGTCACGGTGGGTATGGCCCGGTCTGCATTTTTCCTGCATGGCTGAGGCTGCTCAGTACTTGGAAGCAGCCTCCAGCTGGCCAGTAGTACTGTACTATATATTGTAATGAATTGATAGATAGAAGTATTAAAAGTATAATAGGATACTTTTTCTATATCTGACTTTTACAGGGTAAAGTCACTCAAGAGGAGTCAATATGGATCATATGCCCTTACAACCAGTTTTTCCCCTCTCTCGCTATGTGTATTATGGAGATTTCCGATATTATTATGGTTATGGAAACACCCCGCCTGCTGACTACCTTGAAAATGCAAGCAACGTTGCAGAACCAGCGATATTATTGCTAGGATGTGGTGATCTTCGTTCCTGCTTGTACACTCTGTGGAAAAATTTTGGCTCAGTAAACTCGAAACGTTTCAATGGTGTTCATTTTGTTCTCAATGATTTATCTGCTGCAGTGCTAGCAAGAAACATCCTCTTTCTCTATCTCTGTCTGAAGACCCCTAAAGAGAAGCAACAGAAGAAAGAATGGCTGTGTGCTGTGTGGGCCATTTGGTTCTGTCATGAACTCCTCCCAAGACACGAAGAGGTTTTAAACCATGCTCTTAGCATACTGATCAAGTTTGCATCTAGTATCAAGTCATGGTCGTCCAGAGACAACCCTCTCCACTCTCTCGTGAAGTTCACTTCTCTACAAGTTCTCAACGAGATAAACGAAATGTGGAAGATGTGGTATGGAAAGAAAGTAAGTGGAGTCAAGTCTGTTCAAGATATGAGGTCTGCTCGATTTGCAAGCCAAAGTAACATAAGAGCACTTATCGATAATGGGTCCATTGCAACAGGATTTTTTGCTTCTGCAATTGGGCTGATTGAAGCAGGTGAAATGAGCCGTAAGACACCAGTGCTGTACAATCGTCTTTATGAGCAAATAAAATCTGAAGTTGTTGCTTACTACAACACAGGAAGTTCTTTTGTTGAAGAAATGGTGAGTCAGTCTCTTCCTATCTCTAGTAGTGTAGTCAACTATACCATGTACGAGAGAAAGGATGGTCGCTTCACCATGCATTATGCCTCACAACCGTTCAACTGTTTCTTCCACTCATATCAGTACTCGCCTAAATTGTTGGAGGAAATCAAAGGGCCAAAGCTTAACTTGCTAGTGAATGATAGCTGTTTTGATTCACATCCACTCCTAGCTAATTCCTTCCAGCAGTTTTCAATGTGGTTTCAGGGATGCTCTCAAATCTTGAAACACGAGAGTGGCCCCCGTGTTTTGTTCACGCACCAGTGTTCTGATGCCATTCAGCTCTGCCAAGACCTGCAGAGTCCTGCTCACTTTGCAAGCATGGATGTTGAAAACAAGTTTGATCTGATATACACATCAAACTTGATTGATCACTTATCCCCTCCTAATCTTGTTCTTTCTGCTTTGCCACTACTGAAGCCATCGAGTTTCCTTTTCACTACAACACTGCTGTACAAGAGCATTGCTCCAACTGCTGAGGAGTATATCAAAGCTTGCTTTGGATTCAAGAGTGAGCTCCTGCCAATTATTTTTGGCATCCGATGCATCAACCACGAGGGTGATAAGTACTCCAGTGTAGTGGCAGCTCAGCCATGTCCTTTTCAATACGGCAATGCCAGTGCTACAAACAAACAGTGGCCAAAAGTGCTGATTTGGGAGAAAGTGGAAACGCATCCACAAAAAGTGCCTGCTTTGCCAATGGCCAGTGATTCTAACATCACTACTGCTTTGCATAATTCAGTAGCTCTGTGTGTCACTCAACTCGTGAACAGTCCTACTAGGGGGTGTCAGACTCTCAACCACCTTTGCATCGAAACAGCTGTAAAGATCTTACAAATGTACGCTGCAGTCCTTGATGCCAATGTTTCCCAATTCCAGTTTTGGTCTGCTCTATGTGACGTACTTCTCGTCGATGAAAGTATAACACCATTCGTTCATGCTATCCAAACCCAGTGTTTGCTTCACGGCCTACATCTTCATCTGACTGTGGATGAGAGCACCTGTCCTATCTGCCTCGCTCTGCCCTTGAATCAATACTTGGGCCAGTTTGCTATTGAAATACAGCTGCCTTTTGATCATGCACTCACACCGAATTTCATGGCATTTGTTCACAAGTCTAAATTGGATGATCCTTCTCATTTGCTTCGACCGAATGGTCTAGTCGATGTTCACATTTTTGATAGTATGGTTGGAAACGAAAAAGGTGAGCTGAAGTTTTACTGCCCTAGCACATTTGTTGATCGTGGCTACTCAGTTACTCTGGTTGGCTTTCTTATTGGGGGAACTGGTCCAATTTTAGGTGAGGAAATTGTCGTGCCGTTTCGAAACAATTCGAAAGAATTGACCAAATGCTGTGTTGCAGGAATCTCCCACTATTTTCAGAACACAGTACCCTCTCAGCAGTCCATCTCATCAGCCTTTGGTACCATCACATCCCATTCTGGAGATGGTGACTACTTTGAAACAGTAGTACTTCTTAGTGATGCAACACTTTCAAAGCTATCATCAGGAGTTTCCATCACTACGAAGCAAGTTTCCCCTTCAGAATTTGAATTGATATGTGGGAAATTGAGCCAGTACATTCAGTATCCACATCCGATCGAGTACGACAGACTGGCTGTTAAAATCTCTCGAAAGAAGAAAACGATCACCGTTCTTGCTTGTCGGACATCCCACAGCTTTGAGCAAGAGAAGCCTCTCTTTCAAGTAGATCCTGAAAACCGACTCACTCTGCCTCTCTCCACAACAAGCTGTATAATGTCCTACTGTGGTATGCAGTTCACTAAGAAAGATCGGATAATGATGGAGCAGTGTTGCCGCGAGAGCTCCCTGATGACTCCAATGGTGAACTTGAAGGAGTCCATGCACATCATTTTCCATTGCTGTGAAGAGTACTTCTTTTACATTGTGCTCCCGGTAGGCGGTGTACATGCTCTGATTCTTGTCCAAAACCAATTGCACAATGTACAACATAAGACCCCCGCTCTTGATATAGCGTACTGCTTCCTTGAGGAGTCTTTTGTTCATAGAGTAGCCTCCAGTTGGCAATCGTTCACCCCCCCTAATGTTAGACAGATCAAAATGGATGAAAGTGAGTACCAACTGATGAAGAAAGTGTTTGCATATTTCTCAAATCGCACCACGAACAAGACAATCCACAATGCCAAAGGTCATCTTCAACTCTTGACGATGCACCAGATTGATCGGTATTTCTCGCGTGCAGTGATCTATCCTCTTTATGCTGACCCTGATTTGTACATCCTGGACATGGATTTCACCTGGCCTGATGAAACCTCACGTCAGCGAAAGAGCACTAGTGTGAAAATGAACCTGTCTTTGATTGAGTGTACCAACTGCAAGGTGCCATCAAACAACCTTAAGAAATGTGCCAACTGTGGCCAGGTACGATACTGCAGCCGAGACTGCCAGAAGAAGCACTGGAAGGAACACAAACCTAACTGTCACAAAGGTGTCAAAGAGAACAAGTCATTATCTGCCCAACCAATATCCTCTCCAAGCGAACCTCCCGCAAGACAGGCACCCTCTCCTAGTGATCCCCTCACAGGGCGGGGACCCTCTCCTGGTGACCCCCTCACAGGGCGGGGACCCTCTCCTGGTGACCCCGTCACAGGGCAGGCACCCCCTCAGGGACAGTGTGGCGGTTGTGGTGAATTGTTTGCATCACTCAAGAAGTGTCCCTGTCACAAAGCAGCTTATTGCAGTGTTGCATGTCAGAAGAAGGAATGGCCAAAGCACAAAATGGTATGTACTAACCGTTTACGTTTCTAACTGATTACCAAGGTGTGCGTGCATACCTGACTTTAGGACTTTATTGTCATAAACATTAATTATTATCATAATAATAATCGTTATAAAGATCATCATATTTAATTCTGTATCATATCAAATACTCATCATTATTGCTATCATGATTAATTATTGTCAACAGTTCCAGAAAATATTAATTACGACTAATTATAGAGGACATGCAGAGATCGCTTGCAAGCCACATAGAGCAGAGGCCGAGGTTGCATAGCGCATTGCGTCAGGATTCAGCTCCTCCCCTCGATCCTCACAAAGACCAGAGGTCAGAGGTCATGGTTTGCATTAACAAAATTCCACAGACATTTGAGTTCAAAGTTCTTGACCTTGCCTGGGTCCATATCAAAGGCAGGGATGGAACAAGAAGGAGAAAGAGCACTTCAGCTTCATGAAGAGAAAGGTGACTTTAAACTAGGCGCTTGGAAGAAGGGTCCAAAGGCACCAAAAGAACTACAGAGAGGATCCTCTACTGTCATTGGAAATATTGCATATTTCACTTCTAGTGACTCTGTCAATGCCTTTGATTGGAGCACCTCTCAGTGGTCCACCTTGGCGAAGTGTCCTTATGGCGATATCACTCTAGCAAATGTTAATGGACAGCTGACAACCATTGGAGGCTGGGGTGGGGATTCATGGCCGTGTGTTCCCACCAACAAGTTGTTCACTTACAGCAATGAGAAGTGGATGGAGTACTATCCTCCAATGCCTACCAAGAGGAGGAACGTTGCCGTTCTCTCGACCAATACCCACGTTATCGTAATAGGTGGCAATGATGGTGATCATAAGGTTAAAGACACTGAGATTCTCCATATAGAAACACAGCAATGGAGCACAACCAGTCCCATCCCCATACCAACGTATGGAGCCACCACGGCACTTTGTGGAGACACCCTATACTTGATGGGAGGGATCGGTATGAGCTTGTTCAACAACTGTAGCTGTGTACTGACATGCAATATCATGGAACTTCTTCGATCAGCACACCCAGCAGATGCTACTTCTAGCTCAGAGTCAACTGAATCTGATCCAACTCCTTCACAAGAATATCCAAAAGTCTGGCACATAATTAATACTTTATTCGTAGGTCGTTCTTCTGCTGCAAATATTCAAGGTCATCTTGTAGCTATCGGAGGGCATGATGGAAATAACAAGCCATCGGATAAGGTGTATGGGTTGAATTGTGATACGAATGAATGGAGTGTTGTGAGTCACATGACCATGCCTAGGAGTGGTTGTCTAATTGCGGTTTTTCCCGACAAACTCTTTGTTGTTGGAGGATGTAATGCGAGTGGACAAACTGATGAAACTGAATTTACTCAGAAATAAACTATTGTATATTCTACAGCAGCTACATTAAATTTTCTGTTTTATGTTTATAGTAGTATGTTAGTACTTTGTCAGTAGCAGACATCACATGATCACCAACTCAGGTTGTTTACAATCAAAATTCTGGGAATTCCCGGAAGTCACCGAACTCAGTCTCAGTATCTATGTATACGCAGTGGCTGTTAGTGTGGTGTGATCTGACCATAAATGCTGATCTTCTAGACGTCTAAACTGAGATTGGTACGTACAGAACTCGACTGAAGCTATTGATCGAGCCAAGGACCTAGACGGTGACTGAGTTTCAGCCTGGGCTGTGCCATAATTATTATTAAAGTATAATAAATTATTCTGGTAATTTTATTTTCAGATAAAGTTGTAGGATTGAGTGTGGCAGTGCCCATTTTATAGCATTTGATCATGGATGAAAATCGTTCTCAAGGCAATATTTTACCCTTTCCAGTGTCTCGATTTGTGTATTATGGAGATTTTCGGTTCTACTATGGTTATGGCAACACACCACCAGATGACTATCTTGAAAATATTTCTGCTGAAATGGTGGCAGAGCCAAAGATCTTGATATTAGGATGTGGTGATATCCGTTCCTGTTTGTACACTCTGTGGAAAAATTTTAGCTCAGTAAATTCGAAACGTTTCAATGGTGTCCATTTTACTCTCAATGACAATTCTGCTGCAGTGCTAGCAAGAAACATCCTCTTTCTCCATCTCTGTCTGAAGACCCCTAAAGAGAAGCAACAGAAGAAAGAATGGCTGTGTGCTGTGTGGGCCATTTGGTTCTGTCATGAACTCCTGCCACGACACAAGGAAGTTTTAAACAGTGCTCTTAGTGTGCTGATCAAGTTTGCATCTAGTATCAAGTCATGGTTGTCCAGAGACAACCCTCTCCACTCTCTCGTGAAGTTCACTTCTCTACAAGTTCTCAGTGAGATAAACGAAATGTGGAAGATGTGGTATGGAAAGAAAGTAAGTGGAGTCAATTCTGTTCAAGATATGAATTCTGCTCGACTAGCAGAGCAATCACAGAGATTTCAAAGTGTTCAGATTACTGATCTTGAACAAGTAGCATTTGGATTAGTTACAAATGCCACTGGTATTACATCTCCTGACATGCCAGACAAAACAATGGTGAAAGAAACAACTTCATACATCAAAAATGGGAGTGTGTTTGCTGAAGAAATCATGAACAGGTCAGATATTGTGTCTAAGACTACTGTCAATTACACTCTTTTTGAAAGAGAAGATGGCTGTTACACATTACATTACGGATCTGTACCATATAAGTGTTTCTACCATTCATTCCAATATTCAGAAAAGCAGCTTAGGAAAATCAAAGCCCATAAGCAATACTCTGACTATCTTTTGGTCCCTGACAGTTGCTTTGAAGCCCATCCGTTCCTAGCAAATAGCATGCAGCAGTTTTGTCTGTGGTTACAATTCTGTTCTGAGGCTTTAAGTCAGGTAGATGGCCCTATAGTATCATTCACACTCCACTGTTCGGATGCCATCGAGTTCTGTGAGATGTTACAGTCTCCTCTTTACACCAAGGATCTTGATGCAGTAGATGAATTTGATCTGATATACACATCTAATTTGTTTGATCATCTTGCTCCACCAAATATTATCCTTTCTGCCCTACCACTTGTCAAGCCATCAGGCCACCTTTTCACATTGACACTACTGTACAAAAGTGTAAGTCCTACAGCAGAAGAGTATATCCAAGCATGCTTTGGGGTTGAGAGTAAGCTATTGCCCATTCTTTTTGGTATTCGCTGTATTAACCACGAAGGTAGCAATTACTCTAGCACAGTATCAGCCCAACCCATCCCAGTTGAAATGGTCAATGTTGCCAGTTCTTCCAGTTATCAATGTTCGAAGCTTCTTGTTTGGGAGAAAGTGAATGCACACCCTCAGAAATTCCCCACTTTGGTGCATCACTCCATTATAACCACAGCACTTCTCCAATCAGTTGGTGTGTGTGCAACGCCTATCTTAGCCTGTATGGGTGGCTGCACCACATTAAATCATCTCTGCCTAGAAACAGCTGTCAAAGCACTTCAAACATACGCAGGGACGCTTGATGCTGATGTCTTTTCATACCAGTTTTGGTCACCTCTTTGTGATCGACTTGTCCAAGAGGTGATGATCAAGCCATTTCTTCATGCCCTCCAAACCCTATGTATCCTCCACAACCTGCACCTTCACTTGACTGTAAGCGAACGGACATGTCCCATGTGCCAAGGTACTCCTTTGTCAGAGTATGTATACTGTTGCTCTCTCAGCGTTAAACTGCCTTTTGACCCAGGTCTTAAATCAACTTCAGCTGTGTTCACACCATCTTTTATGGTCTTTGTTCACAAGTCTAACTGTGAGCTTGGCCAACAGCTACATGTACAAGTAGCATCTGGGATACCAGATGTTCACATCTTTGATAACATAACAGGAGATGTTGTTGAGGGGAATTCGCTAACTCTTAAGTTTTACTGCCCCAAAACACTCCTAAGGAATACCAGTTACAATGTAACTCTAGTAAGCTACTCAGTTGTAGGCATTTTTGGTAAACAAATGAATATTCCAGTAACAGTTTGCCATCAGAGATTAGCTGATTGCTACAGCACCCCAACAATTAGTCATACTTTTCATAAGACCACATCTACACCTCCAATGGCAGCTTCTCAGTTAGGATCTGTATGTTCCCATTCTGGTGATGGGGATAATTTTGAAACAGTCTTACATCTTAGTGGTGATTGTAACCTAGCAATGGCAGCTGGATCAAAATTCTCTACAGAAAAGTTATCCTCTTCCAAAATCAAGATATTATGTGGAAAAAAATTTCAGCATGAGATACAGTATCCATATCCTGTGGAATATAACAGACTGGCTGTAAAAATCTCTCGTCAGAAACAAAATGTCACTGTTCTTGCATCTAGAGCAGTCTATAACTTTGAGGAGGAGAGTAGTCTATTCTTAGTTGATCCAGTGAACAGATTATCTCTACCACCTATTCAGGTTAGTCCCAATGCATATACCACAGCTTGTGGTTTTCAGTTTACAAAGCAAGACTGTGAAATAATGGAAAGATGCCACGGAGAGAAAGCCTTGATGCCTCCTATAGTGTGTCTCAAACAGACAATGAACACACTCTTTCAATGTCGAGACAGGATTTTCTTTCACATAACTGTGCCTGGTAGTTACCAACATTACCGCGGTTTCATAGCTGTTCAAAATTACCTGTACGACATTCAGCACAAGACACCAGCTATTGATCTGGCTTTCTGTTTTATGGAAGGCTCTGAGCCTTTTCTTCGTTTGATGAGTAGTTGGGACATGCTCTCAAGTGCTAACTCTAGAGGTATTCCTATTACTGAAGGTGAGTACGAGTTGCTGACACGAGTACTTACCCACTTTGCCAAGCGAACTGTTCATGAACTGAGTGACTCCAAACATGAAGGAACCTACAAGTGTCTAAGAGAAGAGAAAATTGATCGTTACTTCACATGTGCTGTAGTTTATCCACTTTACAGTGATCCAGATCAATATGTAAGAGAGTTTGACTTGACCAAACCCTTCACAGACAAAGGAAAAATTACCGCAGATCTAGATCAGTCACAAAAATCAAGTGCAACTAAACAAAGTTCAGAGGCCAGTTGCAGCTGCTGTGGGTCAGTTTCTAGTGTACTCAAGAAGTGTGGCAGCTGTGGACTAGTGCAGTACTGCAGTCGAGAATGCCAAATGAAACATTGGAAAGCACACAAACCTCATTGTTCCTTTAAACCAAAGGAGGCGGTTACCCAACTGAAAAAAGGTGGAGAATCTAAAGAGAAAGTGCTTGATGAAAGTAAGTCTACAAAATTAAATATGCATGATAATAAGTTATTTAATTCACTGGACATGTTGATTTTATTCCCTCCCCCCCCCCACAAAGGTTCATCAGCTCTTCAAACTCCATTCCCAATTGCTCGATATGTCTACAATGGCGACCGATTATTTTATTATGGATATGGAAACACTCCTGCAGACGACTATCTCGAAAATCCATCTGAAAGTGCAGAACCGAGAATATTGCTTCTTGGATGTGGTGACATTCATTCCTGCTTTTACACCTTATGGAAAAATTTTGATTCTTCCAACAAGGCCAACCAATACAATGGTGTTCATTTTGTTCTCAATGACCGCTCCGCTGCAGTGCTAGCAAGAAATATCCTCTTTCTATACCTCTGTTTGAAGACTCCCAAAGAGAGAGAAAAAGCTAAGGAGTGGCTGTGTGCTGTGTGGGCTATTTGGTTCTGTCACGAGCTGTTGCCAAAACATGACAAGATTTTAAATAGTGCTCTCAACTCACTGATACAGTTTGCAAGGGATTTCAAAACATGGTCAGCACAAGACAACCCTCTCCACTCTCTTGTGAAGTTTACTAGTGTACAAGTTCTTACTGAGATAAGCCAACTGTGGAGAATGTGGTACAATAAAGATGTGCATGGAGTCAAATCAGTTGGTGATGTAAACACTGCTAGGAAAGCTGAACAGATAAGGACAGGTATAAAAGAAAACATTGATTCAACTGCAATGTTCATGGTCACTACCTTTACTGGAACCATTAGAGGTTCAGAATTACCAATGGGATTATGTAATATAATGGCATCTGAAGTGCTGTCCTATTATGACACAGGTAGTGCTATTGTTGAGTCAACACTCCTTGAGCCAACTGAGCCTAAGGGTACAGTTGTCAATTACACTCTGTATGAAAGACAAGATGGCATTTATACTTTACATTACTGCTCTGTTCCATATAAATGTTTTCATCATTCCTTCAAATTTACACCAAAACAGCTGGAAGAAATCAAAGTACCCAAACCACTTCTTGATCTCCTGATAATGAAGGACAGCTTCTTCGAAACACACCCGCTTTTGGCAAATAGTGTACAGCAGTTAGCTCTGTGGTTCCAATCATGTGCTAAAGTCCTCAACCAAGATAATCCTCCAAACATCACATTCACACTCCACCATTCTGATGCTATTGAGTTCTGTCAAGTCCTTCAGAGCACTCGTCATTTGCAGACCTTGCAAATTGAGCAGAGTCAATTTGATCTCATTTACACATCAAACTTGATTGATTACTTAAATCCTGCAAACCTTGTTCTCTCTGCTCTACCACTACTCAAGCCATCTGGTTACCTCTTCACTCTCACATTGGTCTACAAGGGTATCGGCTCAACAGCAGAAGAGTACATCAAGGCATGCTTCGGATTTGAGAGCAAACTATTACCAATTCTATTTGGAATTCGATGTATCAACCATGAAGGTGAAATGTATTCCAGTGCAGTGTCACTGCAACAGGTCTCATGGGAGATAGGCAATGTTGGCTTGGTAGAACAGTGGCCAAAGCCTCTTATCTGGGAGAAAGTAAACATGGATCCACAAAAGGTGCCTGCTTTAGTCAGTGATTCTGGCATCACTACTGCTTTGTGTAATTCAGTGCAACTGTGTACTTCTTCACTCATATGTCCTGTACAAAGTCATGGGTATATAGACACCATGAATAGTCTGGGTATTGAAACTGTAGTAAAAATCCTTCAGTCACTTGTTAATGTACTTGATGCAAATGTTTCCAGGCATCAGTTTTGGTCACCTCTCTGTCAGCTAATCCTACAAGAGAATAAATTCAAGCCATTTTTGCATTCCCTACAAACACAGTGCCTTCTCCATGGTTTACATGCTCACTTGACCTTCACTGATGCTACTTGTCCCATCTGCAATTCTGTTCCTTGTGATGAGTCTTTAAGACAGATCTCCTTAAAAATTAGCTTGCCCATAGAGTCACAGTTATCCCCACATTTTGTCGCATTTCTTCACAAATCAGATCTGAGAGATGATTCTTATTGCCTCCTAGTAACTTCTCAAGCACTGGAGGGCAAAGATGTCCATATTTTTGACTCTTTTGCTGGAGTCAAGAAAGGAAATAATCTGACTTTGACATTCTACTGTCCACGTTCTTTTGTTGATGATCAATACAATGTCACACTAGTCAGCTACATGATAAAGAGAATGCATGGTGCACGACATGAGTTCAATGCACCACATCTACTTTATCGCAAGAACTTGAGTAATTGTCTCATTTCAAATGGAATTTCCCACTATTTTGAACAAACAAGAGAAACTCCTCGTCAAGTTGATTCACGTTTGTGTTCAGTTTCTTCTCACATTGGTGATGGGGACAACTTTGAGACTGTATTGCAACTAAAAGATGCCGCATTTTCAAAATTTGCATCAGGAATACAAATCACTACAAAGAAGATCTCCACTGCAAAGATTGAAATCTTGTGTGGACGTCTTAGTCACCAGCTGTGTTATCCCCACCCAGTAGAGTACAATCGATTATCTGTTAAAATCTCTCGAAAGCAGAAAACAATCACCATCCTTGCAGCTCGTGGTGCATATAACTTTGAGGAAGAAAATGCATTCTTCCAAATCAACCCTACCAACACTATAACACTCCCACCAATATTTGTTGGTCAAACAGCAATAATGAAATACTCATCCATGCAATTCACTGAGAAGGATCAAGAGATATTGAAGAATTGCTGCAGAGAACCGTCACTCATGCCTCCAATGGTGAATTTAAAGGAAACCATCGACACTTTGTTTAAATGCAGCCACGAGCACTTCTTTCACATTGTTTTACCAGTGGGTGGTGTACATGCCATGATTATTGTTCAAAACCACGTGTTTGACTACCAGAACAAAACACCAGCCATTGATTTAGCTTTCTGCTTCTTAGAATTTTCGTTCGGTAACAAAGTTTGCAATGCATGGAAGAGGCTTGTTACAACCCCAATAGTGAGAGACATTCGTGTAAACAATGCAGAGTATGAACTGTTACAAAAGGTATTTGGCTACTTTGCAAAACGAACTAAATGTCAACAAATAGCACATGGCACAAAGGGACACCTACAGCTACTGGTAAAACATGGTATTAGTCAACACTTTACACGTGCTGTGATCTATCCTCTCTATGCTGACCCTGACTCTATTAAATTGACAGCAAAAGATGTACTTAACTCTGGCTTTGAGCAATCGAGTCAACCCTCAGGGTTCACTATGGCATCAGCAGTACCTCATGATAATCAGACATGTGGCTATTGTGGAGTTCAAAGTGAAGGTCTGAAAAAGTGTGGCAAGTGTAGCATTGTACACTACTGCAGCAAAGAATGCCAGACAAAACACTGGAAAGTCCACAAACGGACATGCAAACCAACATCTTCTGAGTCAACAAGAGACAAAAATGGATCAAATCATAACATAGTTGAAGCTGCACCACTTGAAAAATGCAGTAACTGTAGCATTCAAAGAAGTGACCTTAAGAAATGTGCCAACTAATGCATTCTTCCAAATCAACCCTACCAACACTATAACACTCCCACCAATATTTGTTGGTCAAACAGCAATAATGAAATACTCATCCATGCAATTCACTGAGAAGGATCAAGAGATATTGAAGAATTGCTGCAGAGAACCGTCACTCATGCCTCCAATGGTGAATTTAAAGGAAACCATCGACACTTTGTTTAAATGCAGCCACGAGCACTTCTTTCACATTGTTTTACCAGTGGGTGGTGTACATGCCATGATTATTGTTCAAAACCACGTGTTTGACTACCAGAACAAAACACCAGCCATTGATTTAGCTTTCTGCTTCTTAGAATTTTCGTTCGGTAACAAAGTTTGCAATGCATGGAAGAGGCTTGTTACAACCCCAATAGTGAGAGACATTCGTGTAAACAATGCAGAGTATGAACTGTTACAAAAGGTATTTGGCTACTTTGCAAAACGAACTAAATGTCAACAAATAGCACATGGCACAAAGGGACACCTACAGCTACTGGTAAAACATGGTATTAGTCAACACTTTACACGTGCTGTGATCTATCCTCTCTATGCTGACCCTGACTCTATTAAATTGACAGCAAAAGATGTACTTAACTCTGGCTTTGAGCAATCGAGTCAACCCTCAGGGTTCACTATGGCATCAGCAGTACCTCATGATAATCAGACATGTGGCTATTGTGGAGTTCAAAGTGAAGGTCTGAAAAAGTGTGGCAAGTGTAGCATTGTACACTACTGCAGCAAAGAATGCCAGACAAAACACTGGAAAGTCCACAAACGGACATGCAAACCAACATCTTCTGAGTCAACAAGAGACAAAAATGGATCAAATCATAACATAGTTGAAGCTGCACCACTTGAAAAATGCAGTAACTGTAGCATTCAAAGAAGTGACCTTAAGAAATGTGCCAACTGTGGCCAGGTACGATACTGCAGCCGAGACTGCCAGAAGAAGCACTGGAAGGAACACAAACCTAACTGTCACAAAAGTACAAAGTGACTTGAAATTGTCAATAATTAACAAACAGGAAATAAATTTTGTATTAACATAGTTGTATGTAATGCTAGACAAAGAGATAATAATTAGTTTGATTTATTTTTGTTGCTCATACATTTTTTGAATTCTTCCATTTCTTTCTTACATTCTCTCCAGTCATTGTGTTCAAAATAGCAGTCTTGGAGAGCAAAATGGAATTTAGAACACCCAGATTTTTCCAAAAGAATTTCATACATGTCCTTTTCTTCTTTGCTTTGATTTTCCAACCTTTCTTTGTGACCCTGGTGCTTGCTGTCTTGATCCATCTTCACACGACTGGTAAAGGATCGACAAATTAGTGCGTATTAGTTGGAAATCTTAGGGTCAAAGTTCATATGTCGCCCAATAAATTTAGACTGGTACACATGCTGTTTCGTTTGGCTGTCTCATGGCGGGTAAGTGAATTTCCTTAGACTTATGCTTTGGAATGACAGGGTTTTAGTAAGTTATCTTAACTGTTTCTCTGTTCATAGTCTTGTTCTACTGGTAGCTGTCAACAATAATATTTTATTTTGTGTTTTTCTTATGAAGTTTGTCTTGTTTTCTTTCTTATGTTTGAAGACTTGAGACTAGATTTATCAAGAATTGACAAAGACATTGGTCAACAATATGGTAAGTGTGTTGTAGTGGTAGACAAGTTGTGTGTGCAATATTTTATGTAGACTTCCCCAAGTCGATCCCCATATTAATTGTGTGTGTGTGTGTGTGTGTGTGTGTGTGTTTATGCACCTGAATGTTTGTGTGTGTACGTGTACAGTGCATTTCTATGTAAGTGTGTGGGATAAACTGAATACTGAATGCTTGTTGGTCTATAAGACTCCAAACTTGTGTGAATATGTAATTGGTGGTGTGCTACAATTAGAACCAACCCACCACCTGCTCTAAACACTATATGTCCATACCTCTGCCAGTATCATTCTACATGCATACTATCCCTGATCTCTATCTGATATCCATACATGCACTGTTTGTGTTTATAGCTGCATTAGCTTGTTTAAAGCCCATGGATATATCTATATAACTAGTACATTTGCTTTTGTGATGTTTGTGTGTGCACTAACTAACCGGGGTTATTCTGTTTATCTTTTGTGCCTGCCTGTGTTGTGTGTCAGTGACTACTATAGATGGCCATTGGGTATGTAGTTGCATGTATGTTGATTGGCATGAAGTGCTTGTCTCTATACCCTATTTCATTGTTGGCTACTTGACCCTCTGTAGCTGCTTGCCAGGAATGGTGCTAAATGTTGCAATCTCTTAAGCCACTTATTGTTAGAACTGTTACCGTGAATGTGCATGTGTGTGTCCATCAAGTATACATGTGTATGTCCATCAAGTATACATGTGTGTGTGTGTGTGTGTGTGTGTGTGTGTGTGTGTGCGCACATAAGATATGGACTACAGTGGCTAGGAGGTGTAATGGACTATAGAATTATTAACAGTATTGAAACTGGCTTATAATTGTATTCTGTACATGTTGCTCCTTCCCACTCCTGTACAGTCCTTACCACTCTATCAAAAACCACTTGAGAAGAAATGTAATGCCCTCTTTAGCTAGGTGTACTTTGTTGCTCTATGCATCTGTTCTAGGTGTGTATATATATCACAGTAGTGAGCTCAGTGCCTACATATGATATGATGTGTGTGTTAAGTGGTAGCATTCTAGATGAAAATGATACTGTGATGACCATTTTTTCAGTTTACATACACCACCACAATAGAATGCTTTGAATTTCATTACTGTTTACACCAACTGGATGCTGCCATGCTCTGTGGCTAGGGTGTAGTCTCCTGTGCCAGTGTAGTGCCTGTGTGTGTGTCTGTGAGATCAGTCAGCCACCTAGTCTGGAGGTTGGTCGTGGTGTAGGATTCTTAGCCTTGTCTGTTCTTGGTGGAAGTGTTTGTATCCTTTGTGCTTCACATGTTGCCAAGAGTTCTGCCATATTTATAATTTCTACTACAGTTGTTGTTACACAAGTCATTTGGATGCACGTGTGTTTGTGTGTGTGTGTGTGTGTGTGTTTGTGTGTGTGTGTGTGTGTGTGTGTGTGTGTGTGTGTGTGTGTGTGTGTGTGTGTGTGTGTGTGTGTGTGTGTGTATGTGTGTGTCCATATATTCATACTTTTTATTTATGCCGAAGAACTGCACTTAATGAAAATGGACACACAAAATGAATTGATTTCTATCATCATAATCATCTCTCTCTCTCTCTCTCTCTCTCTCTCTCTCTCTCTCTCTCTCTCTCTCTCTGTGGTTGATGATGATGACCTCCAGGAGGATGAAGGGGAGCCAGTGGATGAAATTGACCCCCTGCTAGATGACCTAAGTCCTGATGACAAGCTCTCTGCTTTGGAGAAGCTGGACAAGTACTTCCAGAGTGAAGACATGGGAGAAAGGTATGACCTGTGTATGAAGTCTTTTCAACCCGTAATGTCTGCTTAGAAAACTGTATGTACTACTATTGTAGTATTACCTGCTAGTGACTAATGGAGAAAACATCTCTAACTGTGAAATATGTAGGCAGTGCTGAAGTATATGTCACCATCTTATAGGCAACATACTACTGTAGCCATGTTCTATTGTCTGATGACCTTTGACTGGATTAATTGTTCTATAGTAGCAACAGTAGTATAGGGCTTTACTGAACAGAGCTGCTGAGGCAGCAAGCTGAGAGAGTGAGCCTCCCTCTGGTTTTCATGTAGTTTGGTATTTCCAGAGGAGACGCTTTCTTTCTATGATTGTACTCATGTGTGTGTATTATTGTTGCTCTCTCTGCATATTTGAGGGAGCTGTTCTAACTCTCTCTCTCTCTCTCTCTCTCTCTCTCTCTCTCTCTCTCTCTCTCCCCCCCTCCCACTCAGGGAACTAGCTGTGCGGCTGATATCAGAAGCTTTGCAGACACTCACAACCTATGCTCAGTTTGAGCTGGTACTGGAGATAGCCTTTGCCCTGGCTAATGACCATGGTATGTACAGGGAATAGTATATTAGTACGCCTACACTAGGTGTGTGGTTGTCTTGTGGCTGAGAATAGTGAAGTTGTTTTGCCAGAAAAAATTGTTTGTTTATTAAGTGAGGTTAATATAATCTGTGTAGGCAACAAGACAGTGAATTTGAAAGTGGAGTACATTTTATGTTGAAACTATCTTCTTCCTCCTTTCACATTGTGTGTGTGTGTGTGTGTGTGTTACCTCCAGAGCCCCTCATTAGAGTAGGAGTGTTGACAAATGTGATTGGACTAGTGGACAAGAATGGGGAGCAGTTGGAGGGAGAGGGAGAAGAGTACATGTCAGAGAACGAGGAGAGACTCTTTGACGTCCCCATCAGGATGCTCAACGACATCAACCAACAGGTCAGAGGTCATTTGGTGGTGGTGGTAGCCGTGTTTCTTTTCAATTTTTTAAGTGCGTGCGTATGTGTGTGTACGTGTGCTCAAGATTATAGTGTATTCACAGTTTCAGTGTTCTGACTTACACATGTCCATTATCATTGTATTCTAGGTTCGCAGAGTTAGTCAGAATGTTGTTATCAATCTATTGGAGGAAGAAAGAGGAAATAAAGGTAAGGACACGTGCTGTAATGCAGAGTCACTTGTATCCGGCCTCTCCACTTGTCTGTTTCATCCCTCATAGATGTGCTCATCCAGCAGCTCTGCCCAATGGTCAAGAAATGTCTAGGAAAAGGTGAAAACTATGACTTGAGAATGGACACCACATTGGTATGTGTGTACTATAATGATTGTGTTTGGTATTGTTAAAATACTCACCATTGCTTTGGCAACTACTACTATTGTATGTGTACATGAGAGAGAGTGTGTCAAAATACTTCTGCTGCCTGTAGCCTGCAGTTTTTGCAAAGTTTAGTTAGTATAGCACTGCAGTCCATCTGGTTTGTGAATACTGGTAGAAAAAATTGAAAACTTTCCAATTGATTTCAAAATTTCAAGCACCATTGGAAAGCGCTCGTTCTTCCTGTTCTTTGGTTGCTTTCCCAGCTTCCTACGCCTTACCGATCAATAGTTAGCTGTTTTGTCCCATATGAAAAGTATAGCATGAATGGGTTTGTACAAAATTACTCCATTAGACCAGTGTGTTGGGTATGCTAGTTTGCTCCTATATATATGGGCAGGCTGGCCAAAATCTCAGTGTACCCAATGTTAAACCCCCCACCCATATAAATATATATGGGAGGGATTTAGTGTAGGGGTACACTAAGCCCCATTGAACATTTATTATTCGACACTCGATATTCGACATTCAACATTCAACATTAACATTGAACATTTAAGGATTAATTGATTGAAGATTGAAAATTGAACATTAAACATTCAACATTCGACACTCCACATTAGACACTGAAACATTGAACATTTAGAGATTAATAATTAAAGATAAAGATGAAAGATTGAAAAATTAACACTGAACATTTTGCCACTCGATATTTGACATTCAACATTAGACATTGAAGTATAGTTATTAATTCCAAACCCATGCACTATGATTGGAAATGATCAACAACACTGATTTAAGCATTCAATGTTTCACTAAATTCCCCTCCCCATGGCACTGAGATTTTGGCCAGCCCGCCCATATATATATATATATAGGAGGGGAATAGCGTACCCTCCACACTAAATCTCGCCTATATATATATGGGTGAGAAAGGTCTAATACTGTAATTCTATCATAAATCTCATTATTTCACTTCCGGTGGCATTCTCTAACCAGATGGACTTTTTAGTATCCATCTTTGTCATGTGTATATATATATACCTCTTTGTGTCCACAGTTACTAAGTCGGCTAGCCTCTCTGCTGGGACGAGACCTTCTTCTTCAACACTTCATCACCTTCCTTCCCTCGCTGAGCACTGATACCATGTTCCATGTTAGAAAGGTGAGAGTGTTGTCATGCTAGCTCCATTTTCCTGACCTCTTTACCTTCACCAACATCTCTTCAGGCATTTGCCATAAGCTGTAAGGAGTTGTGTCCTGTTGTGGGTGAAGACTCCACTGAAGAACACATAGTAAGTGTCTGACTTGTATCTTTGTGTGTCTTGACCCCAGAGGAGGTCGAACATCTGTGGACCATACAAATTAAAATGATAACATGACCTTGCTTCCTGGTCTTATCGTGAAAACAAGATGCTGCTGCTTTGAATTAAGCTAATTTTCATGGTATTTCATTGGGTGACCTGCTCAGGGACCAAGATAATGTGTACATGCTGTATGAGCATGTTGTTTTCAAGACCAGGAAGTAAGGTTATGTGATCATTTGATTTGTATTGGCCCATTGATGTCGTACCTCCTCAAGTCATGACCACACTTGAGGGAGCTGTTTTAACTCTCTCTCTCTCTCTCTCTCTCTCTCTCTCTCTCTCTCTCTCTAGTTGCCACTGTTTGTCAATTTGTGTAAGGATGAAGTATGGGGTGTACGAAAGGCATGTGCTGATGTCTTTCCTGATGTGTCTGCTTCCTCCAACCTCGGTCTACGTCACGACCAGCTGACACCAATGTTCCTTAAGCTACTTCACGATGACTCTAGATGGGTAAGTGAGTATGTATGTTGGAGGACCTGTATTGGGTACCAGTCTACGAATAGTTATTGTGTGTGGCTTGTATTGTCAGCATTATTCATTTATTCCCCCTATGAGAAGTGCCAATTGTGTGTTGTAGATGGCATGGATGTGTTTCTCTCTCCTCTGCTCTCTTCGACTCTGTAGGTGAGAAAAGCTGCCTTCCAGACTTTAGGAGCATTCATCTCCACCTTCTACGTTGCCAATGGTGATGACTCCACCTCTCTGGATGATGTCTCTGTTGAACCTCTCAGTGACTCCATGTTGAATGACAACTCCCTTCTCTCCAGCTCCATCTTCTCCTCCACCAGTGCCACCAATGAGAGTGGTCCCTCCACTACCACTGATTCCACCTTAGAGAATCGTCATCCATTATCCTCAGGTCCATCTTCAACTGATCCTTCCAGCACTCAGGGTACTTCAGGTCAAAGTTCAAAGACGGAAGAATCTCGTGAAATATCACCTGAAGATGGACAGTATACTAGTTTTGAATATTGGAGATCGCCAGTCGAAGATGTAACCAAATCTGATACAACCGAGAAATCAAAGGTCATACCTACCGAGGACAGTCCACCACCAACAGCGACAGAAGGTTCACCTCAAGGAGAAAAGGAGTCAGGTGGGGAGTCTAGTAGTAGAGAACAAGGTAAAGAAATTTCTAGCTCAAAACAAGAACAGGAAAGTGAAAATCAAAGTGAAACAACCCAGTCTAACTCTGCTCAAAAATCTGAAGAGAATGTCCCTCAATCATTACAAGAAGATGATGCAAAAGAAGCTGACAACGAAAGCAAACAAGATTCGGAGGCTACAGAAACTAACAGTAGTGTGGGTGACGACAGCAAGCCTAGTGTGGACTCAACAACAGCTCCCAGTGAGCCCAAAGGAGAGGAGAATAAAACAGCCAACAAGTCGACCCCCTCTGACACTCCTGCCACTCCTCCTTCAGGGCTTCAGTTTGGTGCTAACATCAGCAGCAAGGATAGAGTGCGCAGTAGCTCTGCCTCGTACAGTGTGAAGCGAGAGAAGGCAGCCATGGGGCTCAAGAGAAGAAGATGGTCTCTTGGCAAGATCAAGACACCAGAGGACAATAAATTTCCACCAGTAAGGCCAAGTTGATGTGTACTTGCAGCATGTCACATTATCCTTGCTCTCAACAGAATACTTATCCGCATGAATGTTATTACCGTATAGCCGGAAATATTGACGGGGATTTTAATTTGACGGTTTGACGGTCAAAGTCCAAATCGTCAAATTTAAATCCGCCAATATTTTGGGCGCCGTATATGAATGTATTGTGCGCACGCGCAAATCGTCAAATTTAAATTCGTCAATATTTTTATTTTACGTTCTGCGGAGCAAACCGTCAAATTTTTTGACCGTCAATATTTCCGGCTATACGGTATATATTTTCTTCTCCAGATCCGAGTGTTTGTTCACTCTACGAATGGTCAGGTGATGGAGCATGATGTGTCACTCCAAAAGGAGCCCACCACCCCCTCCAATGCAGGGGAAGAGGAGAACCCTCATGACCTCTCCACCAACCACACAGAGGAGGCCATGGACCTCACTCTGGGATCATCACCATCAGACCCCAACCTAGCAGCAGATGTGATCATTGATCAGGTACAATGATGACCCCGTAAAGAAAAAAGTCCAGCATTGCTAAAAGTGCTCAATCCACATTTCTTTAGCCTCATTCCTAGCCCCCCTTCCTGAAATCAAATGGAAGTGTGCTTAATTTCCAATGAGTGTGGACTCACGGAGAGGGAGCCTGGGAACTATGCTTACATTTCTTTGCCTCTCCATGCACTTTTGTGTTGTTCTTTCTTCTCTTTCTCTCTCTCTCTTCAGGAGGTGGTTCCTGATGAACTGATGGAGATCTATTTGAGTATGAACGAGACTGCCAGAGCACAAACCGTTGACACTGATCTTCCATTCTACTGTGCCTTCTCCCTGCCAGGAGTGGCCCTCACCATTGGCAAGGACCACTGGCCTCTGCTCAGACCGACCTTCCAAACACTCTCAGGTGACACACAGGTACGAAGTACTTCTGTTGGTAAAGGGTCGTCAGAGCTACAGGCACATTCCAACCATTACAAATCCACACACACACACACACACACACACACACACACAGTGATTTCATTCCAATCTTGCTTGATCAAACTCAAATAATGAAAGTACTTCTGTTTTTCTTCCCTTAAATTGTAGTAATCTGGACCATTATTATTATTATAAGTTTCGGACTGATCATGCATGAATGANACAAGCCAAAAAATTCCAGACACAGTTTTGAAAATAAACCACATAGGCACTATTAACAACATCATCAGCATGACACCGCACAGAGAATTAGTCAAGATGTGGTAACTAACGTTTGGTAATTCTGGCGTGAGGGTGGCAGTCGGGTGGAATGCCTGGAGCAAGATGGAATTGATGGTCTCCTCGGCCTCTGACTCAGACTCCTTCAGTTCCACTGCCACCCTTGAGCCAGATGGGTCCATCACCTGGGCAGTGCAATACTTATCCAGAGCAAGGTCACAGAATTTCTCAACAGCCTCTTCAGAAGACTCTGTGACTCCTTCTAGACAGCACTGCACAGCCTGCATGGGATGGGAGAGAGAGAAAGGGAGAGGGAGAGAAATGTAAACATATTTACTGAAAACTTTGAACCAAAATTTCATCACATTGCCATTGCTCAACACATAATTCTACAAAGCTTCGATACATTTAACACAAATGTCAAGGCATGCTCTACGAAACTATTTTGTAATAGTTTTTTCCATATTTTGATCTACAAGAAGAACACTAGCTACAGTAACTATATACACACATACCACACACAAATATGAAGAACTAGAACTGCATACCTGGAAAGGAAGCTGGTGGAACTGTGCTGGGAGCTCCATTAGATCTGCCTTCTTGACGGTCTCAATGTTACCATAGTCAGGATACATCACCTCCGCAGCTAGCCCAGACCCATAGCGGACCAACACCCTACACCAGTCACCGTCCCAACACAAGGCATACAACTGATCCTGTTTGACCTGTTTGGTGGGTTTACGGGCAGTCGTCTGCGAGAAGTAGTTGTTCATTTCGGTTTCGAGTTGTTGGAACTTTTCCTGCACAAGTTTAAATTAAACAAAAATAGTGCAGAAAAAAATCCCAACATACTGTAGTATAATTGATGAGACCCATATAGAAACGTCTTGACACACACACGTACATGCACACAAAGAATGAGTCAAGTTGTGGTAACTAACACTAGGTACAATTCTGGCATGAGGGTGGCAGTCACTATTTTTCTACACTATATAAACAGCTAAAATAGCTCTCAAGCTCATGCAATGATTGACAAGCATTGCTAATGTGTAAAGAACAGGGTTAGTGCAAGCATAAGAGCACACAGTACCTGATGGTCCACTAGGTGGACAAAGAAGCTGGTGGGGTTGTCAATGTGGACAACCCTCACTGCAAAGAATTCCTCTTCACTAGAGCAGTCAAATTCAACAGTACCTTAGTGTGTATGTGTGTGTATGCATAGTGAGTAATGAATAGTAGAAACCATACACCTTTGTTGCAGTGTGTTTGAGAGATACACAAGTAACTACAATTCAAACAACTCTATTAAATTTTGCAGTTTAATCCTATGGTTTTAAGTTGTACACTCGTGTTGCCATTGCAACTGTTGCTGTGGCAACACGCCATATGAAAAATGGAATATGATCAAAAAGGCTTGCCAGTTCACCAATTCTACACGATGCTTATACACAAACACCATATCACACACACTCACTTGGTAATGATGGCTTCTCAGTGCTACACATCCCCTCAGTGGGTGTGATGGGGGTACTGGATCCACTCTTGCCCCTCCGTTGTTTAGACGACCCTCTCTCCCCTGACCTTTCACCTCCAGCACCACCCTTGTAAGTCACGGTCCGCTCCGACGAGGGTCCTGAAGTGGTCACGGTGAGGGTTGGGTGGGACCCGTTGCGAGAACCACTAATGGAGGATGAGGAGGAGAGGGAAGGGGGCGTGGCATCGGGAACGAGATAGAGAATGGGGTGATCGGGTATTTCCCTGCAATTACAGCAATAATGGAAGCAATAATGGAACAAGTTAATAATTTGTACGTGGTCCATTGTCCACACTACAGTTTGTAATTTGAAGGTCTAGCGGCCCAATCTTTACTAGAAAAATCCCAACATTGCATGGTGATGAGGAAATTAATGCGTAAAAATTCATTTAGTGCATTTCCTTTGAATAATTTGGTCGTGGTCCATTGTCCAATGTAATCTAGTCAGTTAATATATACTTACGTCATGATAATTGTTAGGTAATTTGTACGCGCCCAATAACTTCACAAATTCACTGTGTACACTTTGCATGCATGGTTTACTTCAGGCTGCAGTTATTGGCCATCTCCCATTACCAACGCTTGCTATAAAAGAACAGCTCATTTTCAACCTCATTTCATAACAGGGCCTTGTAACGACAGCTCGAGAAAGTGTGCATACCAATATGAAATCAAACTTTAGCTCAGCTCTGCTTTTCCTTGTTACCATTTTCACTATAGCAAACAAAAGCTCTGCCCAAGGAGAAATGTCACCAATAATACCCATCAATATCACAGAGGTGAAGAGTGGAGAGGAAGGACAATGTCCTTTAGCTGAAGAGCGGGAGAGAGTGCTGAACGAAATCAACCAGCAAGTGATGTCATTGCTGTCCGAGTATTATATGGAATCGACTACCGAACAGAGCACATCTGCAACTACTGAGGCACTGGACTTTTGTGGAGGACCGGGTTGGAGGCAAGTGGCATTCATCAACATGACTAATACAAGTCACAACTGTCCTCCAGGAATCTCGTGGGATCTTAACTACGGCATAAGGGCATGTGGAAAAACTTTCACTGGAACAGGTTGTTCTTCAACTGCATTCAGTAATAGGGGTACCGTGTACAACCAAGTTTGTGGAAGAATCAGAGGATATCAATCTGGATTTATGCAGGCCTTTTATCCTTTTTACAACTACGGTTATAATATTAACGGCCCCTACCTGGATGGAGTGAGTCTGACATACGGACCTCCTTCTGGACGGCAGCACATTTGGTCCTTTGCCTCAGAACCTACAGAAGGTCCCTTTGAACTCTCCGCCGGCATTACGTCTCGAAGTAAGTGTCCATGTAACTCGGGTAATCCTCCTCCGCCATTTGTTGGCGATGACTTTTTCTGTGAGAGTGGTACTCAGATATCTTCGGTCATGGAGTTTAACCCAGAAAACAGGATTGCAGGATTGTTCCCAGATGATCCCCTTTGGGATGGTGAGAACTGTCCAACGGGCACCTGCTGTCAGTTCAACAACCCTCCGTGGTTCACAAAGACCCTTCCTAGTGGTTCAAGTAATGAAATTGAACTACGAATATGTTCAGAAACTCCAGTGGATCTTATTGAACTCTATATACGTTAGGTGCTTATATGTACATGCAAGAACTAGACACTTTTATTTAGTTTGCTATATAGGTGCTGTAGTTTGTTTAGATTGGACACAATACAAATTATAGGTAGTTACTACAGTTTAAACACTAGTTTTTGGTTATATCATGTTTCTAGTTTTATTGTCGCATTTTCTAGTTTATCGTCTAGTTTTCTAGTTTTATTGTTGCATTTTCTAGTTTTTTATTGTCACATTTTCTAGTATTATCGTCACGTTTTCTAGTTTATTGTCGTGTTTTTCTAGTTTTATTTTCTTTGAATAAACTGATATTCTAGCAAAGTATTTTAAGCGTTACAAAATGTGAACAACAAATTTTTTAAATGCATAAAATGTAACAGGGTAACACCTACAGATACTTGCTGGTGATNCAGACTGATGGCAAGGAGACCTTCTCCCTTGAGGAGCTGCAGATCACTCTGGAGTGTCTGCAGCACGATGCTGATAGAGATGTCAAGTACTTTGCTGGAGGAGAAATAGTGGAGACACCAAGGTAGGTTTGTTACAGTTTGTCAAGCTGTAGACCAACCCTCCCTCTGTCATAGTTGCTGTGAATAGTGAGAGTATAATAGCTTCTTTGTAGTCCATGGTTGGTTGTATGGGTGTACTTCTTGCTGATGATAGTAATTGTGGAATGTGAACTTTGGGATTTCTTGGAATAAAGAATTACAAATGCCTTTTTGTGAGTTTTTTAATAATTAAAATCATTATCTCTTTGACTCAATGTCTCTTGGTCCTGTTATCACGCTCTACAGGCTAGTAACTCTACCCGTCCACCACTGGTACGCTCACCGTACTAGGTCAGAGTCGGGTGAGTTCCAAGATGCCCCCGAGTTCCTGGATGGTGAGCCTGTGGTGGTCAACTCCCCCATCTCCACCCAGGAGATGGTGCTGGAGCAGCTCCTTCAGCACCAGCACGAGGAGGAGGAGGGGAGGAGAACACAGGAGCTACCCCCTCCCCAACCCCAAGGGGAGCTACCCCCTCCCCAACCCCAGGGGGAGCTACCTCCTCCCCACCCCCAGGAGGAGATATCCCCCCAACCCCAGGAGGAGATACCCCCCCAACCCCAGGAGGGGGACCATGATGGTGTGATGGGGGGTCAGTCGCAAGACGTGGGGAAAACTGAACAAGAAGTAGAAGTAGAAATCAAACGTGAGCAAGGTGCAGAGACTGTTGATAAAGAAGAAGAGAAACTTGAAGAGAGCAATTTGAAAGAGACTAGTGAAAGTGAGAGAAAGACTGCAGGTCAAGAAGAAGGTCTGAAAGGAACAGACAATGACAGTACTGTAATTGAGAGTAGAACTTCTGTAGATGTTGAATTAGGTAGCTCAACAGTTGCAGACAGTGGAGGCAAGTCCAACCCAGAGGTCCCGGGAGAGAGGGGGGATGGTGATGAGACATTAGGAGGAGAGACTAAAGAAGAAGGTACGTACTGGAAAGGGAAGAAATGATCGTAAAATATACCCAACAGAGTAGCGATGTTAAGAGTTGAGTTCATGGGGACTGTTGTTACGATCAGAGTGGTAAACAGGATGCATGGTAATGTTGTTTTTTTTAAAATATCTGTCTATTGGTGCAACATATTTAGTTGTTAGGGAGACCATGTTTTGTGACATGTAGGAGATGATAAAGATTATAACTATCTGCTTTGTGTGTGCATATTCAGTTTTAAGTTGAGTGTGTTCAAAGAAATTGTGCATGTGTGGGGTAATAGTGTGGTATGGTAAGTGTGAGCTGTAAAGTGATTAGTGATCCTCCTCTTTTCGCTCTGCGTGCGTGTGTGTGTGTGTGTGTGTGTGTGTGTGTGTGTGTGTGTGTGTGTGTGTGAGCCTCAGCTTGATGGAACCCAACTCCTAGTGCTTGTTGTCTTCCATGGCTGACATTCCTTCCCTCTGTTGCTATGGACATAGAGTGGGTTAATTAGAACAATTATGAGCCACTGAGTATCTACCTAGTAGTGTCATCCAAAGAATTTGATATAGAATACTTTTTCATTTTTAGTTTTTGTGCTGTTTTTTTTTGTGGTTAGTAGTGTTTGCAGTTTTTGAAGGGCTGTTCATGGCAATTAGAGGCTTGAGTAGTCTACCAAGGTACTACAAGCCAGTACAAACAACCCAAGCCGTTTACTTATAACCCAATCTCTTTATGCAGTACCCTCCCTTGCCCACATTTTGGCTGTGTCTCTAGTGCAATACAAATACCTAACATTGTGTATTGTAGTGGTTTTGTGTTGTCAGATCCTGTTGTTTGGGACAGCTGTCCCTTTGGAGCAAATCCCCGCTCTTTGTCCAATGTCTGCTGTATGGTTTTTGTTGTATGTAGTATTATGTGTGTGTGTGTGTGTGTGTGTGTGTGTGTGTGTGTGTAGACTTGCAGTAGTAGTCATTAACTCTCTTAATCTATTGTTGCGTGTGTCAAGTGGTCTCCGTTCTAAAGTGTAGCTAGCTGCACCATTAATGTTGTGGTTGAGGAAGGGAACAATAAAAACCACTCTTTCATGTCTGTTTGGTTGTCTCCTGCTCATACTCCCACCTTCAAGCTGACTGTGCATTCAGCAGACTATATTGCATGTAAACTGCTAGCTCTGATACACGCAGTTTCATTTCATTGCTATTATTATTGTAGAGACTTCAAATTGAAACAGCAAGACCTTGTGTGCCAGTAACTGTCTCTTTGTTTATTTTACTCTAGGTGTCGCTGAAAGCACAGCCACATAAATGGAGAACTTTTCGTTAGATTTTCTTTTTTTTGCTTCCATCCAAGGTAGCTCTTGCGTCCTGGCTACCTTGTCTTGTACATAGTATTCATTATTGGCTCACCTTCTACCTTTCACCTTTTATTTAAGATTCATTTCTGTTGGGAGCGCTCAACACACATAATTTATACTTCTGTAACATTGTTAATCATGCATCTATCACAGAGCTCTCAAGAGTCATACCTTTAACTTATACACTGCTCCTCAATAATTATTATTAAAAATTATTATTTGAATTTTGTGTGTTAGTGTGTATGTGTGTAATGAATTATTGCTTTACTTGCTTGCACTTTTATTTGTACATCATTTAGAGATTTTTTTTTTACTTTGGTGATGATATTAGTTCGGATTATTGCTTTGGAACGTATTATTACATAATTTATTACAACCTAAGTTATGTACATGACTCCCCAATCAGCAGCATGTGTGATGTCGTATTCCTTTGGAGACATGGTAGCCCTTTAATGATTGTTATTATAGAGTAAGAGAATCTGATATAAAAAGAAATTAGAAATTATTGTAGTATTAGCTACAAAGAATGAAATTATGTGTGTGTGTGTGTGTGTGTGTGTGTGTGTTAAATGATCTGTTATGATCTGACAAGCTCATGTTGAACTCTGAGAGCTTAAGATCTGATATTCTATCCACTTTAAGCGAATCCCCGGGTGTAATGAGTGTAATATCCTCCTTGCTCTCTTGAACCGTGCCACTCAATACCAGCATGTAATCATCATGATTTCAGATTCAAGAGAAGGTGGATTTCCTTTCTCCTTGGATAAATTAGAAAGAGACTGTAAGACTAGAACTTGACAAACTGCAAACAAAAGCTCTTCAAGTGTTCCTGACAACGACATTCTTAGGGATAAAGAAATTAAGCTTCATAACATCTTTGTTCTTGTTTTGAAACCATGCTTCTCTCGGTCAGTCAAAGAGAAAGAAAGGGAGGGGGGAGAGTTTGAAGGTACAAAATGGACTCACATATATATACAGCAGTACTATATGATTTCCTCTAAAGCATTAAAGATCAAAGACTAGTTCTTTGTGGAGGGAATCCCAGATGGGTGATGGGTATGCATTAAACCAAGATATACAGCCCAGTGTGATGTGCTACTTTATGTATGTCTCCTTTCAAGTATAGTGCTTCCTCCAATTTGTCAGACAGTGATGGCAATGGATAGTGTTTCGGGACTTGAAAAGTGACTGTTTGAATGTTTTTATTTCTTCTTTAGTGGGTGTTTGTGGTGACCATTGCTTCACCACGGAATTGTAGAGCGTAGTGTATTGTTGTGCACACAGTGTTAAGTGAGTAATTGTCATCAAATGGAATCACTAGTGATTGGAAATTTTGTTGAATCTGCATGCAGCTTTGTAACTGCACTGATCATACACATGTGACACACACACACACACACACACACACACACACACACACACACATTATAGTTGCATGATGCTTAAGTGGGCAACACTCGATGCATGGTCGAGTCTTACACACTTAGGGCATGCAACGACCTCCTGTGAAAACTTTGGTTACTAGATGGCAAACAAATGTACACACATGCACACATTATGATAATACACCTCAACAAAATAATTATAATAACAAGTGGTGATGAAACGTCTGCCAGTTCTCTAATCACATCATATACATTTCATCCTGAGATGAGCTAACAAGATTAACACATCAACTGAAGCCATTGCCCATCCGATCATCTTGGTCAGGTCCACGTGTCTTCCGGCATGTTAATCCCCTGATCCAACATTAGATAGAAAAAATTTAATAATTAACCCTTGTTTAAAATTCTTTTATCACAAATTGTGTGTGTGTGTGTGTGTGTGTGTGTGTGTGTGTGTGTG
>CAXIPT010000001.1:4666994-4776978 GCA_964030475.1 Tethya wilhelma
CCACACACACACACACACACACACACACACACACCATCTGTCTCTTCATCCTGTACATCGATGAACCGATACTCCAGACTACAGCCACTGAGAGGAAACTTCCCTCCGATGGGATAACTCTTGGAGATCTGACACAACCGATCGATAAGAGTCGACTTGCCAGAATTAACATCACCTACAGAGACAAGAAACAACACACTATAAAATACTATAGTAGAGAATCTATCATCTATGCTCTCCTTGTCACATGTCTCTCTCTCTCTCTACCTTGTTGTTGCTACTTGTAAACGAAAGTCATTGAGCTGTTATGAGACGTGCTATCACGTGTATATTTTGTACATAAGCTTGTAGCTGGCTTGTGAACTGCTACACTGGGCAGCTTGTTCACTTGTCTGCTTCAAGCACTCAAATCTTCATCACAATCTACAAGTTCACACTGTAAACGTGAGAGCTGGTCCACAGCCCTTGTGCGATAAGGAACGGAATGAATGATACTCACTCTAAGAACACAATATCAACAATCACCAACTCACACACAAAATACAGATTACTCTCACACACACAAACAAGTGCACACTATTGTATGTCAGTACAATGGAACAATGGCAATGCAAGTATGCCTCCAAATGTGCTAGAGGTGGCAGGCTGAGAAGAAGCCTGTATGTACCATGGATGGAAAGCTTGGGTGTACACATGAATCCCCATCACTGCCTGTCAGGGGCATTACTCAAGTGTGTCAGGCAGGAGGAAATGACATGATCCCCTTCTAGGAACCACCTCAAGTTACAAATATTTACCACACAAAGCTCTACTTCATTAAATTCGTGCCTTGGTGCCACTTTGCATGCTATTCTAATTGATGCCTAACTGTAATTTAAATGACAAACAGGAACCAATCCTGAGCCACACACAACTGAGGGAAGAATACTGGCGGGGAAGTTAATTGATGAAATTACTCATAAAATTCATGTTCCTAAAACAATATGAAACAAAACATAATAAAATTATTATAATAAACCACTAATAGCATCCAACAGTAGCCATAAGCTCACATGAGGCCAAAAGAGATACAACACACTAAGTGCATCTTTGCTGAGCTGGAAAGCAAATCTTCAATTTTTCAATTTTCATTCCAATCACATGATCAGGGTTCAACTGCCTTTGATCACATGTAAGTGTATCGAGTCAGCTAGCACAAGGGACAAGGACTTCCTGTACATTGTTCCTCTAGCACGAGCTAGAACAACAACATACACACACACACACACACACACACACACACACACACACACACACACACAGGCACAGCGGGTACGAGGGACATGTGTCAATAAGAGGAAACACTCTGTAATGACTAAAAGGTCAGAGTCCTTACTTGAAGGACCCCAGTCAATCTCCAGATTGCTGAGGCGTGTTCTAGTAGTATACAAGGAACAGACACCACTCTACCCCCACTGATGCTCCACTCTAACCCCCACTGATGCTCCACCCTGCACCACAATGACATTATCAGAGACATATAAGAGAGGACAACCAGCTAGGTGTGGTCACCTGGCTCAGAGTTAGACAGAAAATACAATATTTAAGCACTGCCACAGTTAAAATTATAATTTCAGGCCTAATAATTGAATTCATTAGCATCTTACTCTAGCTTTTGAGTTAGCACATTCTAATACAAGTGCACCATGAGACAATCCCATTAACTCGAAGATGAAAGGGTTGGCATTTATAAATTGACATAGTATACATACATGTAGCACATTAAAACACACCACACAATTTCCTTTCAGGTTGTGGACATTTGCAAACTATTTCGTCTTACCTAGGACAAGTAGGGTCTTGGTTACTTCTGGCCTGTTCCTTGCACTGGAAGTGGCCACATCATTTAGAATGGCAGACCTGTACAAGAAGCACCGGCCAGGGAGATTGAGATTTAGTCTCTTTAATATAAATATCTAGCATCATTCTACTAGTGACATATGCTTCTAATAGGTGATATAAAAACGTGTTGTAAAATTTTGAAGGACTTACCACAAGTCTTGCTCTTGTTCTTCTTGGTTTGGAGTTTCTCCATTTAGCTCAGGGGCAGCCATTTTCTTGACGCTTGTCGGTTACAGACGTGCACGGTTGAGTATACGACAATGTTACGGAAATAGTTGCAAAGGTCAATTAGTAGACTCCGCCCATTTTCTTTGAAATCTGTTAATTGCTCGGTAATGAGTGCATGCGCAACGAACCACTAATGAGTCATAATGAGCACAACAACTTGAAGACAAGGAAGAAACTGATATCTGCACGGTAGAGTAAACACTACAGTATTAAATTCGTACAGTATTCTATCTTACTCTGCTGCCTGGAGTACAAATACTGCCACAGTGAAACTAAAGATTTTATAGTTTGCAATTGCAACTACCAAGTGTGCTGCAATTTGTCATAAAATTTGTTGGACTGAAGAGGTCAAAGAACGCAAGTGTTCAGATCAACGTTCTGCTCGATACAGCAAAGGCCCGCCTACATTGCACGATTCACAGACCATGACAAATAAGATGAGCCAACCGGCTAAGGAGGGCGGCCCACTTATATCACTCAAGAATGAGCTCCTCCTTGGAGCAGTGGTTAGGGGTGAACTGCCAACCGTGCGTCGGCTTCTTGACCGCCACGGAGCACACATAAATTCAATCAACTCATCAGGTATCAATTGCCTCCAGCTGGCAATACTGAACGGACACTCTAAGCTAGCTGAGTACCTAATTCAGAAGGGCATTGACATCCACATGGTGGATAGTGATGGCTGGAGTGCCTTGCATGATGCATCCCTCAAAGACAATACCACTCTTGTCCGTAAGCTCATCTCTAAAGGGCTCAGTCCCATGCTCACCAGCAATCTCGATGAGCTGATTATCGATGTTGCCGGGAGCATTCAGATGGAAAAACTCCTCTGTGAAGAAATGTGCAACAAAGGAGAGGTCGCACTGGCAAGACAATACTACTTCTATCTCGGTCTTCATCGACTGGACGATTCGTTCGATCCAGACAAATACACACCTAGATTGCACAGTGGAAACAGGAACTCGAGCCATTTAGCCACTAGAACTCAAAAGCACTTTCATCGTTCGAGGTCGTTTACAGCTGCCAAGTGTCGTATCACGACTGGTAGTGTTTGGTCTTCAGAGCCCAATACTAGTTGCCTGGCGAGCTCAATGGTTGCTAAGTCATGCCAATCGAGATCTGATAGCAGGACTAGCATGTACAGTCCCCCATTCTATTGTACTGAAAGGATTCCCAATAATGGAAGTACCCTCCAAGGAAGTCCCTGCAGTGCCCACCATTCTAATGCAAATATTGATGAGTATAAAGATAACGGCGATATTCATTTTGCAGCAAAACAACAGCCAGAGCAAGCCACAGAGAGTAGTAGCTGTAGCCACACTAGTGAAGGCACGCTGGATAGTACAGGTGATCTTGGAGTTGTTCCGAGTGGGGAAGCCATTGTGGTCAATACACCCACAGCTCGTGAATCCACTCAAGTGCATCCCGGCCAACACCGGAGGGAGGTGTCTGCTATAAATTCCTTGTTCCGTCACAGTAGTTTCCAGTTACAGATTGGCCTATCCTTGGCACACTTAAATGACTCTGAGTGTAGCAACCTAGACGAAGATTGTAGTACTGATCTCAGTGATCTGGGCTCAGATAACAGAACCACTAGGAGTAGAACAGCATCGGCAACAAGAGCAGGAAACACAAGAAGAAGTGGACAGTGTTTTGATAATTGTACAGACTCAACAGACCTTGCTCAAAACCAAGATAAACACACCAACCACAGTGTTGCTACAACCACTTCTAGTGCTAGTAGAACAGCACCCCGACAGAAAATTTTGCGAAAAGCAGTCACATTTGGAGAGCTGCCTATGACTCGAACAAAAAGTCCTCAGATTGGAAGCAGCAACGGAAGCAGTAACAGCACAACAGTCCATCGTGATTCAAACACAGAGCTGAAGCATAGGAGTACCACCGTTGACAGCAGTAGCAGCAGCTCTTCAATACTAACACCCGCAGAACTTGCACACCTGAGTAAAATTTTTCAAGAGACTTCAGTTGGTTTTAATTCAGACGAGGATTCTGGTGAAGGTGACTTTGAAGCTGGTGTCAGAGCACTGAAAATGAAACCAAGAAAATCGAGTATTGCTTCTCCAAAACGAAGAGCCACCTCCGTAAGTCGTAGACGGAGTGTCACCTTCCAGCCAGAGGTGTTACTGCACGAGGTTGTAATTGACGGTGATGCTAAAGCAGTGAGTGAAATTCTCGAATCAGGCATGGTCCAAGATATCAACAAGATGAGTCCATCAGGACTCACAGCTCTTCACCAGAGTGCCGTGGACGGCAACCTCGACTGTGCAAAGACACTTGTTGGCAAGGGAGCCAACGTGAACTGCACAGACTGTGAGAAGTGGACTCCACTACATGCAGCTGCTATGACTGGCTCCATGGAGTTTGTACGCTTCCTTCTCTCCTCCGGAGCTGATGCTACCATCAAGAACGATGATGGCGAGACAGCCTACGATGTGGCAAAGCCAGGACCGATTCGTAAGATGCTCCTGCACGCCATGAACGGAAAGAACCCAGATGCCGATGATTTCTCTGATGGTGAATACCCAATTGAAGAAGAAGAGGAGTACAGTCATGCTGAGTCCGATTCAGAAGATGAAGAAGGCACTGGAGGTCTCTTTGACGAAAATGGAGACAACAAACCCTCACTGAAGGAGAGACTAGGCCTGCACCACAGTGCAGCTCTCAAGAACAACCGAGATGACTCCATATCTCCCTCTCCAGATCTCGACAGTTCAGATGTGTTCACAACAAACGGACAAAAGAGTCCAGACTTTCAGAAGAAGGGGAGAGAACCCACAGACAGTACTTCATCGTACGGCTCACTACACGAACAAGAAGTTGAGAAATCAAGAGCAGTGAGTGTGAAATCTAGCAGATCGATGAACAGCACTCACGAACACACACTAGGGTACGATCTAGAGAAGGTATCAGACGACCAAGGCATCAGCACAATGGAAGGATCAAGTGATTGTAGCCATCGGAGTCGGACTCTCTCCGACGATGAAGGCACTTCAAGAGACGTTTTAGACAGTGAACTAGTTCCCGGTAGCTTGGACTACAAATTTCAGGAAGCCTGTCTCTATTGCGACGTCGACTCAGTCTTGAAGCTTGTGAAGCACAAAGACGAGATCGACATCAACAGAGTGAACAAAACATCGGGAATCACAGCCCTGCACCACGCTGTACTGGAAGAGAACTTTGCACTGGTGCAGCACATTGTAAAGGACTATGGGGCCAGTGTACAGATCCAAGACACTGATGGTTGGACACCACTGCATGCTGCCAGTGCAGTGGGTAACATTCGTATTGCTCAATTCCTCCTGGAAAATGGAGCCAAAGCATCGGTTTTAAACAACAGCTGTGAATTTCCTGTGGACTTAGCGTGTGATTCTGCAATGGAGAAGCTTCTTAAGAATGCCATGCTTGGACCTACCATTGGTGTACTCACAAGATGATGACTTTGTTGCAAGAGTACTTTTGTGCGTGTGTGCATACGTGTGTGTATGTGTGCGTGTGTATGTGTGTGTGCGTGTGTGTGTAAGTGAATGTGTTTGTGAGTGTGCATGCTTGTGGTCTTGTTCATGTGCATGGTTGCAATGTGTTTTGATTGTTTTTCTGTGTATTTGGTATTCACTTAGACCATCCATTATCTTTGTAAGTTCCTATAAGAGTACTATAATAATTTTTTATTGTTGTTATACTCTGCGTTATAGTGTCCTTTATTATCATCAATATTTATACTTTTTTTTCCCATTTAATATTATTTTTTATGTTCATTTTAGAGCACACTTCATATTATCACTGGTTCATATCATCTTTCTTCTGATAATTTCATCAACCATTATTTTTGTAAGCTCATCTTTTGTTCCTTTTGCTAATCAATTTGTTTAGAGTCCATTTTAATTTCTTGTGAATTAAACTTAACGTAATAAAGGGCTTGTTCAAACTCTACTTCACTCTTTCATTTCTCTCTCTCTTGGCCCAAGTTGAGTCTACTCTCATCTGACTACTATCATTTCTATCCTGTCATTGATCCGTGCTCTAGCTGTACATGTGTTTGTGTGTTGTCAGTTGTGTATGTATACTGGTATGTGTATATATGTCAGTTTGTTTTCTGTAAGTGTGTGTCAACACTAGTTAACAAGAATCAATGAAAATTTTGAAACCATCTCTCAAATCTCTGCATCAAAAGTTGCAATGGGCAGGCGGTAAATCTCGATAACGACACGTAACAAGTAATAGTATGTATAATTAATGTGTACTTAAAGGGTGACTGTGTTTGTAGCTAAGGTTCATAATAAACTACATAAACTGTGGAATGCAAAAACGATCAGCACCTTTACATAATCTCAAACCAAAGTCAAATTTATATTAGGCAGCTGTGGATGTGCAGCTGCAGATAGCTTCACTTGAGTATCTAATAACATTAGCTTAAACATTCACGGTTGAGTAAAGCACAAAACATAAAACGAGAAAAGAAGGTTCCCCTGAGTAGTTCGATTCTTTTGAAGGGAAGCTTCTCAAGTCAGAAGCCTCTCACTACACATGTAGAGGACAGGTCAGAACCAAAGAGGGGCTTCCAGGATTAGGAACTTTCTCATAGTCCTGGCAGACACTGAAACTCTTGCCTTATGTTTCTCTTTACACCTAGGCAAGATTACTGTCATAGTAGATCATAGTAGCTGATACACAGTTGGATATGAGCATGCAGCCATAATTATATGTAGGCTGGTGTAAAACCTCACAACAATACAACTACTCACTACACACATAACCATTGTGGGTGAGTGTGTACATGTAGCTACAATAACTCAACAACAACATTATGCCCACACTCACTATCAACCAACTATGGGCTGCAGAGAGAGAGAGAGAGAGAGAGAGGGAGAGAGAGAGAGAGAGAGAGAGAAGAGTACAATGTTTGGCTGTCAATAGGGCGAATTCGAATTAATTGTGCATTTGATGTGAACATCCTCTATCAGATGCTCTGTTGGCTAAGCGTACAACCAGACCCAATTCCCACGTGTAAGGTTGTTTGATTGGTCATCAATGGACCAAGAATCGATCACTATAGTACATTATTGTTTTTCTAGCATATTATAACCCCTTCAAAGAGAGGGCAACAGGGATGCGTAAGATGGGCAAGATAATATGTGTATAGCACAAAGATGAAACAATTTGTATACATTGTTAATTTTAAGTCAACTTGGGAATTGGAACCATACAGAACAAATAAACAGTACATATATACAAGCTAGGGCCGATATACAGTATATAAAAGTGTGTACGTGATGTGCATACCATCCCATCGAGTTGAGGAAGGATCGCTCGCTAGCGTCTTTAGAGTCCTATAGAGTTACAATGTGTTTGTTTATAAAATGGACGTGTGTGCCCATTGATGCCGGCCGCCTCTCGCTTCGAACAATAAACACACTGTAAAACAAATCAGGGTTGTTGCGAAATAACCATAAAAGATATATTTTCATGATTAATGGCAGCTGTACACTCCTACTGAACCTTCATGTACATGCATGCAGGACTATTCAAGAGACCCACCCACGATGTATGATAGCTACTTCAAGTGCATTTGAGCATACATTTCAAAGCAACTGTATACAATGACCATACAGATAAGACAGACACATGAAATTCTGAAACAATTTTCGTTCAAAGCAGATATATCTTTTGTGAATTACCATTAGAGCATAAAAACTTCAAAAGGCTATAGAAAACAAAACCCTAGCTATCATGGCACAAGAAAAGAAGGAAAAACAGTTATAGTTGAACATGATCATGTGTGCATGACTATAGAACAAATTGCAGTATGGCTGTCTTTAGCTAGCTAGTTCAACTGCCGGTTGTATATATATGCACTGACTCTCTTCATGAACATTGGCAGCATCAGGTGTTAGGAGCTGCGTGCTTACCCTATTATGGGCCTATTGTTTTTATTGCCTAATTTTCACTACAAACTCTCAATGCACAGTTGGAGCTGAGGTATTTGGTAGCCTTATTAATTAAGACGAATTGTTTGTTTAGCTTCATGCACACATATTGCACCCTGGCCTGGGTGTGTGTGTGTGTGTGTGTGTGTGTGTGTGTGTGTATCCTAGAGTAATAAATAATTCAAAGTCCAAAAATCCACCAGGAGCTAGTTGCTATGTGTCCCCAACGGCCCAACCCATGGTGACAGTAGTTTAGAGGAGAAAAATTTCAAGAGGCGGCACGTTGTGGTTGAACTATTACACAAGCTAGGCGTATGCATGATGTTCTGATGGCTGTTGCATACTGTTTGTATGTCAATATGATCATGCAACTGGACATGATTGTCTGTCTTTTGTTGGCAAAAAAAATTGTCCATCATGTTCACATACTGAAATTAGGACCTGCACCAATATAATAATTATATAAATCATATAATTGTGTACAGCTATCAAGTACATTCATTTGTTTATTTGGAGTGTGCACTCTGTGATTCTATAGATCTTATGTACTTCACATAATGGTCGAAACAAATGAACATTACTACAGTACATATGAGCCACAAATCACTGGTTCCCAGCCACTCCTTGATTCGTAACATATGTTCAAATGACAGATATTTCTCTACACCCATACGCAATTCACTTTGTACACTGTAGCCATGCTAAGTACGTATTTAAAACCTATCGTAAAGCATTTAAATATTACAATCACTGTTCCCTGAAGTAGCTTTAGATGATGGCACTACTGTGAGTATTATAGCTTGACTGTGTGTGGTAGTTGTTTAATTTGCTACATACTATAACAGCTTCTGTGCACNCACACACACACACACACACACACACACATATACACACACACACACACACACATGCACACATATGCACACACACACACACACACACACACACACACACACACACACACACACACACACATTATAGTTGCATGATGCTTAAGTGGGCAACACTCGATGCATGGTCGAGTCTTACACACTTAGGGCATGCAACGACCTCCTGTGAAAACTTTGGTTACTAGATGGCAAACAAATGTACACACATGCACACATTATGATAATACACCTCAACAAAATAATTATAATAACAAGTGGTGATGAAACGTCTGCCAGTTCTCTAATCACATCATATACATTTCATCCTGAGATGAGCTAACAAGATTAACACATCAACTGAAGCCATTGCCCATCCGATCATCTTGGTCAGGTCCACGTGTCTTCCGGCATGTTAATCCCCTGATCCAACATTAGATAGAAAAAATTTAATAATTAACCCTTGTTTAAAATTCTTTTATCACAAATTGTGTGTGTGTGTGTGTGTGTGTGTGTGTGTGTGTGTGTAGTTTACATAAGCTACATAACCAGTATCAACACTTCACACCATCTGACCTCCATCAGCTAGGGTGCACTTTCAACTATGCTGTGGGTTATCATAGCTATTCTAATAAGTGGGTGCAACACAACTGAACTCTCTACTCCATTTTCTAGGAGACGTGTATTCTCATTCAGTACATACCTTAAAATTTCGAACAAAGCCTAGGATAATTATTTTACACAAGCCACGTAGCTACACTCACATTAGCTGACGCAGTTCGACTGAAAAGCTCATTGTTTGATTAAGATAATTACAGCTCCTTTTAAAGTTGAACGGCACCCAGAGTCTAATAACCTACTAGTTATTCATCAACACATTCCTCTGATATTACCAGTGTCTCCACTGGTGTAGCTGCAGGGATCCTGTATACACTCATCACTAGATATAAGCATGCATGCAGGCATAACACGGAAAATGGAGTATTATACGTAATTACATAGGCTGAATTTTATGAAGGATTGGATTTCACTGTAATAGCCACTAGACTTAATTCTTGCACTCAGCTTGTATTGCAATTTTTGTGTGACATCATGCTATTATAATAATCATACATTGCATGGTCATTTTCATCACATTATTGCATTAATATTAATTTTTTGGTGAGCTATAATAATTATTATTATAAAGAAACCTAAATAATTAAGACCATTCGGTATTGTGTACGTATACAACATTGTGATGAGCATTAGCATTTTTACGGATCTTCCATCAGTTTATTATTGCATTTGTTAAGACAATTAAAATGTCCTTAATAAAGTTATAGCACTGGGTATGCTTCTTGACAACTCTTTGAAGAGAAATGATAAACAATTAGTGAAACTGTAGTGAATGATGAACGCAAGAATTCAAGCAATTCCTGTATTGTGCAGTTTCGTATTCTTTGAGGAAGGACACTTATGAGTTTACCCTGAGGGATGGCTTCAGCGTTGCAGAGTGGTGCTCTGCATGGAGTCCTTATCTATTTTTGAACTTCATAGAAAACCATAGCCAATTGCTTTTGAAGATGTTAATTTCTGTAAGGGTACACTAACGGAAGCATTGTTGAAGTGTTTTCTTGCTTTAGTAATGTTCCAAAGAATTCCAAGCTTCTTAAGTTAGGCACCCGAAGGAATTTGAAGTTTTTCTCCAAGCTTACTTAAGTTAGACTGTCGAAACTCTTTCCTACTTAAGTTAGTCTCCAAAAAGAATCTGAGTTATCTGTGTTGAGCATGAGGAACCATAGAAACTAACACCCTACACATGCTTTGCTGTAGGACCTCACTTATTCATCAGTGTATCAGGGAATTACATTATCCTAATAGTAGTATTTATTGGGATGAATGAACACAATTGTTTGTTTAGTCCTTCAAAATCTCATTTCTACTGGTTTCACAATAAATCATAATCAAGAGCTTAACTCGCATAATAGGAACTGTTGTGCAATAGCACTTGAATCTGAATTACCGTTTGCTTTCATGCACTTCTTTAATGAGTCATTTTCCTTATGACTCAGTTCTGTTGTGCTCCCAAAGGCTTCAAACTTTTTAAAACCCACTTTCTTCTCTTTCACTCTCATTAGCGGATCGTATTTCTCTCTGATGGACAACAATAAAAGAAAAACAGACACAACCTTTTGAAGGTTGTGTCACATTGTTTGTGTGTTTACAGTTGCTAATAGGCATTATGGAATGACTTTGCCTCCAAACCATGCAGCTGGATATACTAGGTCCATGGCACAAGCTGTATATATAGATCCTCTTGAGCATATGCTGCACCCTAAAGACTTTGTATGATCATCTACCATTGTCAAAGAAGGACTTAAGTGGTTGGGCAATTTCCCTCCCATTATAAACCAATTCGTTCACCAGTCACAGTACTTAAGAGCCTATCAATCTATTGCAGTATGGGGCTTCTGTTCTACTGTCATTGTTATGTATTCGTTAATAACCTGCACTACACAGGAATAATTGTTGTTAATTTGTTGTAGTATTGGTGGCTGGTTGGCCGTTGCTATGGCCACTGCTCCATATAATAATACATCATCCCATAAACCACTACAATAAGACAACACTACAGCTAGCTGGCTGGCTCTTGTGTGGCCACTTGCATCATCATGTGGTGCCTGGTACACTTTCCTGGTACCCACTGAACGGAATATATAGTTACAAGTGAATTCGGAATCATGCATGGCTAGCTATAGCTCGATTACTTGCAGCTTCCTTGGATAAGGATGGCATGTACACCTGGTAGTCTGAGCCAATTACTACTGGAGACTTTCGGGTCTCCATGTAAGTGAAGCATTGCACTAGTATAGCTTGGAATGGTGTTGTGTTACCACCGTGATATACACCAATGGCAAAAGGTTCTGTATGTCTTTAATTTTGCGTTATGTTGATTAATTGGAAGCATAGCATGCCTGCTGTTTCATGGTGATTGACGATATTTATGGTATAGCTGTAATTGTTGACTAATGATTGACTTCTTCTGGGGGAACACAGTCATTGTGGTGTTTTGTATAAATAAAAACAAACAAACAAGCATTTGGGAAAACAATAAACAAGAGTGTTTACATAAAAGGATTACCAACCTGTAGCTAACATAGAAAGGGACAATTTTTTTGAAAAGACCCTTGCTCCCTATACGTAGCTATTAACACTGACCTTTTTGGGGGAAAAGACAACCAAGGTTATCTCCACATTACTGTATATTCAAAGAGAGTGTATGTACACACACAAAACATGATTGGATAGAATTAGTGCAATTGGATGCACATCAGAAGAAACTCGACTCATGGCCTATTGCTAGAGTGGCCACAACAGTTGAAACTGTTTTCTGTTTACTCTTTGATCCAATCAATCATTCATCCAAATGGTAGTATATCCCACACTCTTCAAGATGGTCCCATTACCACACCAAGTGGCCTGTTTTATTGCTCTGAAGTAAACAGTCATCACAGTGGTTTAGTTGTGGCCAGTAATTCATCACCATGGTGATATGAAGTATGTGATGAATCTCTTGAAGAGCCTAGCTTGTATCGTAAAGGGTTTTTAACTTTATTATGCCCATAGAGGCACTGTGTAGTTGTATCCACTTCATTTGGGTAGTGTACATGCATCACTTGCATGATGTAACCTGTTAGATATTATCTTTGATCTACTAGCGGTTGACTATACCTACACTGATCGATCAATTCACCTGTGAATTTTAATGAGGATTCCTGCGTAAAAGGGTACTCGTTGAATTGACCCAAAGTACACTGCATTAAAATTTTTGACAAATATTTTTATTGTTTTAAGTTTTAACCATCATCATTGATGAAAAGAACCATGATGTTGATCTTTCATTATGCAATGCCTACTTCACATAAAATTGTTGTATTCATTAACTTTTCCCTTGTATGGCTCAAAATTCCACGTTTTTCTGTCATGCAGTTATAACTGGTGTAAGATATGGTGTTATTAACTCAATTAGGAGAGGTGGGTCTCTTTGAAAATGATCATCAATACCTCAGAGAGTCAACTAGCTGCTATATAGCTAGTCTAGTCGGAATCAATAATGTATTGCTTCACAGGCCTGAAGGACTGTGTGTGACAGGAAATAGTTCATCATGTTTTATACATGTACATTGTTATTATTATTATTTTTTTTGTGAGATTTCAATAAATGCAATAACAACTGACGGATGGAGTAGCATGTGATATTTGTTCCCATGGCAATTAATGTGATTAATATTGGGAGACAGGAAACAGTGTGCTGTATATAATTGTTTGTATTTTTATTAATCAAAAACTATTCAAGTGTATGAGAGTAAGAGGCCTCATTTTTCTATACATATAGTCTTGTTTGTAGGTCCCACACATACACACACACACACACACACACACACACACACACACACACACAAATTACGACCCATGATACAAACAATGCAGTATGGATATGTAGTTTATGTGTACTACCACTACTACTGTATGGGGTATAGAGGGAGTTGTGTGCTCCTCTGGATGATTGGCGGCCACAGGAAACAGCTAGATGGGAGTATGTGGAGGAATCCATTAGTGTAGAGAGGCATGAGTAGAATAAGCCTCCTACCCATGCAACTCGACATGCTCAGTATAGTCCGATCACTGTGGCATATCAAAGAATCGTTATTTTAAATAATTGTCATAATATATTCTAATAGTGTGTGTACTTTGTATGTGTGTGATTGATCCATTGATCATGAAGAGCTGTATAATAATGTACAAATTTTTAAATTATTATTTTGTGTCTCTTTATATCGGCCAGTTATGTGTTGTATCCATGGGCAACACTCCATTCATAATGTATGCTGAGATCTGACAGTCAATATAAGGGATATACTATTATTATAAGCTATTTCTATAATTATAGTGTGCAGCTGCACATGTTGTTGTATGCATGCACTCAGCTCTAGCTAGTCCCACATGCTATGGGACAACTCTCAAAGACCATCTGCATGCCATTAGAGATATCATTCCATGGGTTCCATTGACCATGGGTGCCTCATCACCATCATCACTGTGGCACAGCTAAAACAGGAGTGTGCGTATGTGAAAGGCTGGAGTATGCACATGGGGGCAGTGGTGTACTTATCTCATGAATATTACAATGATTACTTCATTTAAAATATGCGAAAATTCTTCACTGATATCTCTATTGTCTGTCATACCTACATTACACGCTGTTTGATCAAGTATCAAAACCACTGCTGCACAGAAGCTGTTATAGTATGTAGCAAATTAAACAACTACCACACACAGTCAAGCTATAATACTCACAGTAGTGCCATCATCTAAAGCTACTTCAGGGAACAGTGATTGTAATATTTAAATGCTTTACGATAGGTTTTAAATACGTACTTAGCATGGCTACAGTGTACAAAGTGAATTGCGTATGGGTGTAGAGAAATATCTGTCATTTGAACATATGTTACGAATCAAGGAGTGGCTGGGAACCAGTGATTTGTGGCTCATATGTACTGTAGTAATGTTCATTTGTTTCGACCATTATGTGAAGTACATAAGATCTATAGAATCACAGAGTGCACACTCCAAATAAACAAATGAATGTACTTGATAGCTGTACACAATTATATGATTTATATAATTATTATATTGGTGCAGGTCCTAATTTCAGTATGTGAACATGATGGACAATTTTTTTTGCCAACAAAAGACAGACAATCATGTCCAGTTGCATGATCATATTGACATACAAACAGTATGCAACAGCCATCAGAACATCATGCATACGCCTAGCTTGTGTAATAGTTCAACCACAACGTGCCGCCTCTTGAAATTTTTCTCCTCTAAACTACTGTCACCATGGGTTGGGCCGTTGGGGACACATAGCAACTAGCTCCTGGTGGATTTTTGGACTTTGAATTATTTATTACTCTAGGATACACACACACACACACACACACACACACACACACACACACACACACACACACCCAGGCCAGGGTGCAATATGTGTGCATGAAGCTAAACAAACAATTCGTCTTAATTAATAAGGCTACCAAATACCTCAGCTCCAACTGTGCATTGAGAGTTTGTAGTGAAAATTAGGCAATAAAAACAATAGGCCCATAATAGGGTAAGCACGCAGCTCCTAACACCTGATGCTGCCAATGTTCATGAAGAGAGTCAGTGCATATATATACAACCGGCAGTTGAACTAGCTAGCTAAAGACAGCCATACTGCAATTTGTTCTATAGTCATGCACACATGATCATGTTCAACTATAACTGTTTTTCCTTCTTTTCTTGTGCCATGATAGCTAGGGTTTTGTTTTCTATAGCCTTTTGAAGTTTTTATGCTCTAATGGTAATTCACAAAAGATATATCTGCTTTGAACGAAAATTGTTTCAGAATTTCATGTGTCTGTCTTATCTGTATGGTCATTGTATACAGTTGCTTTGAAATGTATGCTCAAATGCACTTGAAGTAGCTATCATACATCGTGGGTGGGTCTCTTGANCAGACCTCCTGGATCGTATGGGAGTGTGGATCCTGGACGGGGTGGTGTGGCACAGTCAGCTCCTCCCGTTTGTCCTCACCAAGAACACCATCCATCACACCACGGTGATGATTGTAGTGGACATGTCAGCACCATGGAACATCATGGAGTCACTGGAAAGATGGGCGGAGGTAGTTCGCAAGCACATCCAGACACTTCAGATCTCTCCTAGAGAGCTGAAGGACATGGAGGAGAAGAGTGAGTGGTAGCCATTTGGGGGGGGTTACTGACATGCAAGAGCTCACTTAGTTATGATGTGCACTATCTGTGATTGGCCCCAGATCATGTGCAGATCATGTGCAGCGAGCACAGGCTGACACTATGTGGATGCATGGTCCACTGTGCTCGCTAGTGTCACGTTGACAGTGGGTATTACTTTGTGTGCTTTGGTCGTTTGTTGTGTGCATGGGATACTCTTTCAGTTTTAATGTTATTACTTCAGTTATTGGATATACTGTATGTGCATGTGACGGTATTATGCTGTATGTGTGTGTGTGTGTATGTGTGTACTGTGTAATCTGTGTGTGTTTGTTAAAGATGGGAGTGATGATGAGAAAACACATCAAGGTCCTTGTCCAACACAGCCATTGCGGTGGGTCAGGTGTTCTAGTGTAGAGGCATTGTTACAGCTCCACAAAGGCTGACATGGGAACACAGATATTGTGATCATTGGTATGAATCAGTAGTGAGTGTGTGCAAGAAAGTTATGAGTGTGTGTGCAAGACTTTCATGACTAAAGTGCTTGTTGGTTTCCTACAAACATTTTTTACATATTTGTATGGGTAGCAGGTCATGAAGGTAGGGAGGGTTGTTTCTCTGCAGAGGAGGTTGCAAGCGCGCAATTAGAGATCACGTGAGTAACGTTGATTGCTTAAAAAAATTGCTGAATCAGCAATCTTTCTGGCTACAGAAAAGATCACTGACTCAGCAATTCTTAAGCAATCAACATTATCTGTGTGATCTCTAATTGCACACTTGCAACCTCCTCTGGTTTCTCTGAGCTCTCCTAGATCCTGTTCACAAGAAATCGCTATGACAACCAGTGTGAACTCTAGTTTCCTGTGGGTATTGCAGGAGGTAGTGGTATAGTACCTCTGTGTAAACTGGAGCCCTTTGTATAACAATTGATAAAGAGATCACATTTACTTTGTCCTTCCACTCTGTCTTTGATATTGTGTTTGGATTAGAGGGATAAGTGCAATTCTATGTATTGTACACTGGGTGCTGTGTGAGAGAAAGGAAAGGAAGCAGTTTGAACTTGGAAGTTTTTTTTTTCTTCTCGATCATTCTGGGTTTGTCATCTGATAATGCTAGCAGCCCTCCTCCCTCTGGTTGAAGTCATTTCCTCCTCAACTCTTGGGTGGGGGCATGTATCTGGTGTGAAGTTCTCATGGTTGTGCCCCTTAATTTTGATTGGGTAACTATTTGGCTGATGGCAGTGAGTGAAAGATCAAACTACAACCTTGTAGTTGGCAATTGAGTTGAGACCGTGTGGAGCATGTTCTCTCATGGCAGAGCGTTTGGTGGTTTAGTGATCATGAAATCCCTTCCCTACACTTAGGAATAGTTGGTGTTTATGCCAAACTTTATTGGAAAAAAAAATCCCAACCAGTGATAATTTATGGTTGCTTTCTAAATTATCCTTTCAGTTGTACCATATAATTGTACAGTCTTATGTTTTAAAGTATAAAGGACTTGTTTTGTGTGACTGTATGTGGAAATGATCTTGAGTGCTCCCAGGAGTGCTGGGTTTACATGAGAGCCACTGGTGGGTGGGGTGGACAGGCTCACCATTCCATACTCACAACAAACCAATTCACTAGTATACGTGCAAGGTCGGTTTAGGAGTGTCAAATAATTCAGATGTCTCCTGTCGAGACATGACAAAAACAAATCGGTGAATTTTCTAGAGGTGATATACGATGGAATATTGAAATATCAGGGCAAGGTGTGACACCTGTGCCTGTCTTAATAATTCAAGGCTGTCGATGGGTAGACAAGATTTGATGCACACACTGGCTCTTGCATTCATTGTTATTTTCTTCCCCCTCCCTGGCTACTCGTAAACACACTGTGTGTGTGTGTGTGTGTGTGTGTGTGTGTGTATGTGCGTGCGTGTTGTTTGTTGAAAGTTATGTAAGAATCTTAATTGGCATGTATTTTTGCCTCAAGGGCTCGCCATTAGCACCATGCCAACAAAATTACCACATGTTGACCCTGTTGGAGTGGTGCTGCACTCAATACAACACCTAGACCCCCTACTGTAGGAGCCAACATAGGCTGAGACATACAAGGAGCATAAATCTATCAGGCATTGGCAAAGAGACAAACTTTAAGAATGTCTGAAACAGGCACACACTCACACTCTGCATTCTTTCAGTGTAGCTAGGTCATTCAATAATAAAAGAGGGTCGCGTGTAGCTAACTATTGTATTGTAAAATTTTATACTGAAGATATGTGCTGAGAATGTGTGCGTCTGTGTACGTGGTATTGTATACACAAAAGACGATAAAAGTCAATACTACTCGTTGATTTGATTCCTCCCGCACACACACTCACACACCATGCACCCTCAATCAAAGCATTCCAAGCACAAATACAAATTAATGCATTTAGACTTCCCAGAAAAGATATTCATGCAGAGAGAGAGAGAGTCCTGGTGCCTCACACACAAGCTACAATACGACAAATAAACAATACAGCAGTTGTATTGAGCTGGGGGCTGCAACAGACCCATTGGAAGTGTAATGGCCCCATTGGGGCTCAATGGACCGTGAGTGGAATGGGGGGTCACCAGCAGGTCGTACCACCGTGGATATAAACAGCTGGCTATATTATATAACACAACTGTACTTGTTTGTGCAAAAAAGAAAAAAAAAAAAAGTGTGTCTGCACACGCAGTAGATCGTGGGTTTGTTATGCTACACTGTTGCCCCTCAGTACACATGCAAGTGGAGCTGGCACACGTACACACATACACACATACATAGACGGGTGTCTATGACACACAAGGCTGGGTATGCGGAGGACTGACTGGACGTTTATTAGCCTCAATGGAATAATTATGCTATGTTTCAAAATGCCCATCGTCATTGTGTTTACATGGCTCCTAATTGCTCCATTAACAGCACTGTCTAGCATGCAGGCGATGCTGGTATGAGATCACAGGACTGTAAGTTAACACACTTGTACACACACTCTCTTACACACTCTTACACTTTGTGTACACTACTTAGCTAATTGTCAGGGTAGCTAGTTCATTAAAAAAAATCCCAAAAATGATTGAAAGAGAGAGGAAAAAGTACATACTAAGGGCAACACTGTTGGTGGCATCAATTTCTATTATTCCTATGTACAACAATCATTTCGCTAGTGTCTTGCACTACAATACTGAAACCAGGCTGAAAGTAGGAAACCAGTCCAAGAGGTACTTCAACATGAACACAAATAAAACAAGACAACACGTGCCATGAAACTAGCCTAGCTTTCAGGCTCCTTGAGTCCACTATGAAACTACACGTGCAAACTAGTCTCATTCCCAGCAGGAACATGAAGCAAACAGAAACAAAAGAAGAAACCGAAACATTTACAAAGAAGAGGCCTCGACAAACAAGGCTATGGAATGCCAGCATCAACTGCATGGATGGTTCTCTGCTTGCTGCTACATGAGTGTATTCACAAGTCACCTGCACCTGTAGCTGTACACACTGAGAACACCTCGCTGACAATAGGGCAAATAAAGTTAAAAGACCCCAAACAGAGAGAGAGAGAGCNTTAAATGCCTTTGCTTGAACTCCGTGTGCGCTACACAGCTGGTATGTTTGTTGTTGCTTGGAGGCAAAGAGAGCAGAGGGCCTTCTAGCTCTTTGCTGCCATCGCAGCAGTGACGTACGTACAAGCCAAGTGGATGTCCGAACAAGCTGCCTTATAAGGAAGTGTACCCAGCCTTCCTGTGCTTGCATGCGTGTGTGTGTATGTGTGTGCATTCACGAGTTCCGCATTTCAGATGTCGTGGAACAACACTGCTAATGGCAATTAGTACGAAAAATCTCCCTGTTTGTGGTGATGTAACTGACAATTAGGGACCTGTACTGTATTTCAAGTCGAAAGATGGTTGGGTGGTTTTTGTGATTGCCTCTTGTTTCTGTGATAAGTCTAGCGTTTCAGTTGTACACGTGTGGTGTTTATTTTGAATGTGTTGTTATATATTTTGTTGTTCTTTTGTTTTCTGTTTTGTGTAGTCTTCTAGTGTGTGTCGGTTGTCTTTGTGCTCTGTGCTGTTTTGAACATTTCCACGTTGTTTGCAAACTGGGGTGAAAATAATGGTCTTCGTTCAGTGCTCTAGTGTAAATCAGATGTTACACACACACACACAAACACACACACACTACAGTGGTCAAACAGTTCCAGAGCTACGTGGACCCAGAGGATGCCACCTCTCACGTGGCAGGAGGAGAGGAGGAGAATGTGGCCCTTCCTTTGGGGGACTCCATCCTCACCTGCAACCTCGGGGTGCCCATCATTGTGGTCTGTTGTAAGGTAAGGTGGAGTGTGTGTGTGTGTGTGTGTGTGTGAGTGTGTGTGAGTAACAGTGGGTACTTCTGAACTACTGTATTTCTTCTCTCCAGTCTGATTCCGTGACAGAGCTGGAGAAGACTCACGGCTACAGGGACGATCATCTTGACTTCATCCAACAGTCTGTCCGGAAGTTCTGTCTCCACTGTATCCTATCTCACTGTGTGGACTAGTGCATCAATCATGACATCAGTGTGTGTGTCTATGTGTCACCACCACCTCTAGACTACACTTGCTTTCCTGTCCCGTGTACACAAGAAACGATTAATAGTGCTTTCAGTCTCCATGAGACTGTTTAGGTGGAGGCTATTGCTTCTTGATAGGCTGTTAATGAGCATCTTATGAATATTGAATAGCAATGGCATTCATACACAGCCAGCCTGAGTGTTTAAGAGCCCCCCAGCTGCTTTTTACCAGCGTAAGCTCTGTACACGTGTGTCTTCTGGCCGTGAATTTCCTTGGTGAAGGTATTCATGAGGTGGCAACTGTGGCGGTGAACAAAGCCTCAAAAATTTTAATTTTGTTGGAAGATGTTGTGTGTCTTGAGATTTTTAGCAGAACTTGCAACACCCCCATTAATATTTGTGTTCTTTACCCTAGCTGGTGACCTCATTCCTTCCTAGCTACGTAGTCTGGGATTGAATGTTGACCTCTCAACTTAATGGTTATACCGGGAGTTGAGAGTTTTTTACATTTCATGTAACATCATCCTAACCTCTGGACTAATGCCCGGTTTAGTGCTTGCTGGTAATGTCCTCATTTCTGTTGTTCCATTAGTCTTGTTTCCACACCCATAGAAGAAGGGTCGTGGGAAACAGACTTGTAGGTTGACTTGTAGCTGGATGGATTATTACTGCTTGTGGGCTCAATGGGATTTGACATGTATGAGTGTTTTAGTCAGTGTATGTGTGTGTGTGTGTGTGTGTGTGTGTGTGTGTGTGTGTGNATCTGTGTGTGTTTGTTAAAGATGGGAGTGATGATGAGAAAACACATCAAGGTCCTTGTCCAACACAGCCATTGCGGTGGGTCAGGTGTTCTAGTGTAGAGGCATTGTTACAGCTCCACAAAGGCTGACATGGGAACACAGATATTGTGATCATTGGTATGAATCAGTAGTGAGTGTGTGCAAGAAAGTTATGAGTGTGTGTGCAAGACTTTCATGACTAAAGTGCTTGTTGGTTTCCTACAAACATTTTTTACATATTTGTATGGGTAGCAGGTCATGAAGGTAGGGAGGGTTGTTTCTCTGCAGAGGAGGTTGCAAGCGCGCAATTAGAGATCACGTGAGTAACGTTGATTGCTTAAAAAAATTGCTGAATCAGCAATCTTTCTGGCTACAGAAAAGATCACTGACTCAGCAATTCTTAAGCAATCAACATTATCTGTGTGATCTCTAATTGCACACTTGCAACCTCCTCTGGTTTCTCTGAGCTCTCCTAGATCCTGTTCACAAGAAATCGCTATGACAACCAGTGTGAACTCTAGTTTCCTGTGGGTATTGCAGGAGGTAGTGGTATAGTACCTCTGTGTAAACTGGAGCCCTTTGTATAACAATTGATAAAGAGATCACATTTACTTTGTCCTTCCACTCTGTCTTTGATATTGTGTTTGGATTAGAGGGATAAGTGCAATTCTATGTATTGTACACTGGGTGCTGTGTGAGAGAAAGGAAAGGAAGCAGTTTGAACTTGGAAGTTTTTTTTTTCTTCTCGATCATTCTGGGTTTGTCATCTGATAATGCTAGCAGCCCTCCTCCCTCTGGTTGAAGTCATTTCCTCCTCAACTCTTGGGTGGGGGCATGTATCTGGTGTGAAGTTCTCATGGTTGTGCCCCTTAATTTTGATTGGGTAACTATTTGGCTGATGGCAGTGAGTGAAAGATCAAACTACAACCTTGTAGTTGGCAATTGAGTTGAGACCGTGTGGAGCATGTTCTCTCATGGCAGAGCGTTTGGTGGTTTAGTGATCATGAAATCCCTTCCCTACACTTAGGAATAGTTGGTGTTTATGCCAAACTTTATTGGAAAAAAAAATCCCAACCAGTGATAATTTATGGTTGCTTTCTAAATTATCCTTTCAGTTGTACCATATAATTGTACAGTCTTATGTTTTAAAGTATAAAGGACTTGTTTTGTGTGACTGTATGTGGAAATGATCTTGAGTGCTCCCAGGAGTGCTGGGTTTACATGAGAGCCACTGGTGGGTGGGGTGGACAGGCTCACCATTCCATACTCACAACAAACCAATTCACTAGTATACGTGCAAGGTCGGTTTAGGAGTGTCAAATAATTCAGATGTCTCCTGTCGAGACATGACAAAAACAAATCGGTGAATTTTCTAGAGGTGATATACGATGGAATATTGAAATATCAGGGCAAGGTGTGACACCTGTGCCTGTCTTAATAATTCAAGGCTGTCGATGGGTAGACAAGATTTGATGCACACACTGGCTCTTGCATTCATTGTTATTTTCTTCCCCCTCCCTGGCTACTCGTAAACACACTGTGTGTGTGTGTGTGTGTGTGTGTGTGTGTGTGTGCCGTTCCTTGTTAGTTTTGCTATTGGTGAGCAGCAGGTTGTGTTTGCTCAACTGAGCATTCTTTTCTCTACAGAGACTGAAAGGACTCTCAGAGTATGATTGTTCTGACCCAGTGTATATGTATATTAGTGTGTGTATTACTATGTATGAACTGTTGGAGTTGATCATTCCATTGATACAGCATGCATGTGTGTAAACCATTAAGGTATCCAAAAAGTGTTTTTGTTTTCAACTGCACAATGCCTTTTTCAGACTAGGACAGCAGTTGTTTGTGACAGAGCATTGCCATGTCTGTGCTAGTGTGTACTGGTTCGTTAGTCCACTGATATGCCACTTTTTCGATTGCCTTCTCCTTTTTTGATGTCATGCTAGGGACAGTTTGATTGATGTGATTAGTGCCAATTATGGAGCGATGATGGTTCAGCGTGAATGCTATCAGCTGACGGAAAAGTTACACACACACACACACACACACACATGAGCTATGAGCCTAATACACTACCGATAGACTGGCTTGTCATATTCATTTTGTTGTTTTTTTGAAGCAGTGAGCTCAGTTCAGATGTATGTTTCCTTGCATTTCAACTGTCAGTGTTGATAGATGCCACTAGAATGAGAGAGACTGAAGGAAGCGACTCTTAAACTTTGAAGCATTAAATTTCCAATCATTAAATGCCTTTGCTTGAACTCCGTGTGCGCTACACAGCTGGTATGTTTGTTGTTGCTTGGAGGCAAAGAGAGCAGAGAGCCTTCTAGCTCTTTGCTGCCATCGCAGCAGTGACGTACGTACAAGCCAAGTGGATGTCCAAACAAGCTGCCTTATAAGGAAGTGTACCCAGCCTTCCTGTGCTTGCATGCGTGTGTGTGTGTATGTGTGTGCATTCAAGAGTTCCGCATTTCAGATGTCGTGGAACAACGCTGCTAATGGCAATTAGTATGAAAAATCTCCCTGTTTGTGGTGATGTAACTGACAATTAGGGACGTATACTGTATTTCAACTCGAAAGATGGTTGGGTGGTTTTTGTGATTGCCTCTTGTTTCTGTGATAAATCTAGTGTTTCAGTTGTACACGTGTGGTGTTTATTTTGAATGTGTTGTTATGTATTTTGTTGTTCTTTTGTTTTCTGTTTTGTGTAGTCTTCTAGTGTGTGTCGGTTGTCTTTGTGCTCTGTGCTGTTTTGAACATTTCCATGTTGTTTGCAAACTGGAGTGAAAATAATGGTCTTCGTTCAGTGCTCTAGTGTAAATCAGATGTTACACACACACACACACACACACACACACACACACACACTCCATCTGGTTGGGACAATGACAAGAAAATCAGCATCCTCTACGAGCACATGAAGCAGTTCGGCCCCAACAACCCTTATGAGAATGTCATCATTCCTCCTAAAACCTCACAAGTAAGGCACCATCATGAAGAAATTAATCACCATTAGAAAATGCCAGACAGACAACATTTTTGTCTAGTCATCCTGAAAGCCATGGACTATAGTCTGTACATATATGGTCACGTTCTATCTTTAGCACAGTGCCACCACTCACACAATGATGCACAATGTACAATGCACAGTAGTATACAATGTGGCATTCTAGTGCTAGATGGTGATTGCTAGTGCCCTTGGTCTCATGACCTCAGAGTACCATGGCCGGTTGTCTTGAGTCATGTGGTGTGCTCCACTCATTGTTCGTTTCTACTCTCAGTTCTTGTACTGTGATGGTGGAGCCTTGTTTGATGATGGTTGGCACATTCTTTCCTCGTCTGATTTTCAATTGATGTTCACCGTTGTATGTATGTATGTAGCTGTTGCTAGCATTGCATTGCAGCTGTGCTGTAGTGTTTAGATTTTAATGGTTAGCTACAACTGAAACAATTAATGTTCATTCCGACACTGTGATTTACAAACTGTTGTATTGCATTTTTTGCGTGTCCATTAATTTTGTATTAGTCTGACATTGCATTCACTAAGTACTACTCTCCATGTCAATACTGCCCAGCTTCTCCCCTCTGATGTGTGTGTGTGTGTGTGTGTGTGTGTGTTATATGTTGGGGTGAATGTATGAAATATGCATGAACTGGGATTTGTGGAAACTTTCAATAACAGTCAAAAAAAATCCAAGTGAAATAAAGAGAAGAGCTCGAATGAGGTTTAGCAAAGTGTTGAGGCAAACAATAGGGAATCAATGCCACCATATTCACGAGGAGGGCCCCACAGTGGTGTCATCTGATCCCCTCTTCCTGACCACTGAGGCCAGTGATCTCCTCCTGGGGACTGCTAGGGTCCACCGTGGAGGTCAACATTCCACGCATTCCTTGCATACCATAAACACTGTTTTCGAATCCGATTGGTCAGTGTCTTATCTGAAATGTTTTGTTGCCATGGTAGCACCCAAGAAAATATTATTGAGAGATTTTGAAGTTTCTATTGAGTAGGTAATAGGTTGGATATGATGTGACCACATGTCTATTGTACTGCTGTGGTATTCATTCATTGGGTGTTGGTTAGTGTTCTCCTCTCATGACTGTGATGTTTGTGTGTGTGTGCACTCCCCCAATAATGATGTGTACTTAGCTGCTTCACTTAGCGAAGAAATCAATTTTAAGATTAATGATCTCACCCTACAATGTACCAAGTTTGAGGTGATATTTTACCAGTTTGGATCACAAGCTGACCATCAGTTTGTTTTCTTGGTGTTACCTTGGTGGAGCTCTCTTCCCTTCAAAGCTGAGCGCCTGACAGTTGGCAATCTTGCTCTAACTACCATATTATTGTAGGTTATTGGCAATTATTATGATTATTTGTTGTTGTGTTTGGCAAATGCTTTCAAAGCTCGCAATGATTTCCTCTCCATGTTCCCAAGCACACAACCCTTCATCTAAATCAAGAGCCACTCCAACCCCTCAAAAAGTGAGCTTATTTGGTTGCTTGTTGTACCTGGACAGAGATACTCTTGGTGATTTGAGTCACATCTTAGAAGCTAAATCAATGTACTGTTGTAGCATGGTGCAATTTGCTTGAAAGTTGTGTAATCAACACTTCATGTATTATTACTCACTATTGCATGAGTGTTAGGTCAAAGGGGAACATTAGAAACAAGTTTTTGAAATCACATTAATTTTTGTACTAGTCCTCTATTTTACTAAGTTCCTCAGTTTGTCCAGGAGTGTTAAAACAGTATTTGTGTTTGTGTGTGTATTATAGTTGCATTAAGTGGGTAGCATGAGAGAGGGAGCCTGGTCAAAGAGGAGAGCCTGGGAAGGAGGCTAACTGAAGCATGGAAACTACTCAGCAAATATTTCTGTGAGCACACTGTCACCAATAATTATGACAGTTGGTCTATTTTGAAACTGTCCTTTGCACTTGTCACTTTGAAAGTTCTCCCTACATTATCTTAATGCATGCTCTTTGTGTATAAACAAACAAGTTGCTTGGTTACTAATGGCTGTATGTTTAAGATCACTGATATGTTTACATTCCCTGGCAGCCCCATCTTCTAATTGGCTTCTCAACCACTCCAGTATTTGCACCTCAAATTATTGAACGCTGAGTGTCTGACACCACTTTTGATATTCTACACTGTATTGACTACCTACATACCAACCTTAAAATATCAATTTTCATCCAGTTGCATTAATCTACTACAAATTGATTAGCAGGAATATAAATCAGTGATGTCACTGATCACTGAGCCTAGTGCCTGATTCAATTAGCACTAATTGCTTTACCTCATCCTGTAATGTGGTTTCAAGGTGTGTGATGTGAGATAGCTTCCTTGGAAAGCTTGTTCTGGGAGTTTCAATTTTGTTTTCTGAGGAGCTGTTGAGTACCTTAATTCCCTGGACTATCCTTCTACACAAGAAGTACTAGTGGTTGTTTGTACATCCAACTATTGTCAGGGGTATTTGCATCCCTTAGAGCAGTCACAGTGAGATTAACAAGTCCTATTATGGAAGCAAAGTCAAGTAATTGTTTTTAATAAGACACGAATACTAATTATGTGTATCATGGTATGCACATCGTGACCGGCTGTTGTAGATTATGGCACTAATTAAGTAACAGCTTGTGTGTTCATTAGTAGTATAGGAAATGCTATCACACATGCACACACACACACANCTCTCTCTCTCTCTCTCTCTCTCTCTCTCTCTCTCTCTCTCTCTCTCTCTCTCTCTCTCAGCCTGAATCAGAAATCGGTCAATTCTCGGCTGAAGATGATCAAGTGTTTCTAATGGCACAGCAGGTAACAGTGTATGATAGTGAGACAATAATTGTAATGGTAGAGTATGACGATCTGTACACTCTTGTCAATGCACTCATAAGGCACACATGGTCAGAAGTCCTAAACCAGCTGCACAAGTAAGTCCTACACTAGTACTGTCCCCCACCGTATCTTTAAAAGTCTTGAATAAGTACACCATTAGCCTTGTTGTCAGGTTGTCTCTCGTGAATGTTAGGCTAGTCTGTTATGTTTGGATGGTGTTGTGAGCATGGTATGCATGACCCAAAGAGACATTATCATACCACTGTTTTTATCAACTATTGATTGCTCATTCTCTTTCAGCAACAAGGTGGTGGTAGCAGCTCAAAAGAAAAGCCTTCTCCCAGACATTCACCTAGGTCTTCAACAGCAGAGGGGGTAAGCCATTGCATGGTGGTAGCTGGTAAAGGGTATCTGTATCATTTGTCAACTGTGAATATGAGTTGGTAAAGGGTCAGCTGTTGCAGAACCACATGTGCTCACAATTTAAATTGTATCGTGTGATTGTACACACACACACACACACACACGCACACACACACACACACACACAGGCTGAAGCTAAGCCTGCAGGTGAGACAGTTCTGGCCAACTTCTTCAACAGTCTTCTTAGCAAGAAGCAGACAGGAGCTAAAGGAAGCAGTCGACCCATTAGAAGTGAAGCAGCTGCTGAACTAGACAGATTACAACAGAAGAAATCATGATCTCACCCGAACATAAAGTTGTTTAGTAATTATTATTGTATCATTAGTTATTAAAATTATATTTGTGTTACATATTGTTGGTTTTTGAATGCTGTACATAATTTATGACCAGTTTCATTGAAATTTTAAATTTTTGTTCACTATACTGTAACAATATTATTTTACATTGTGCATTGGCTCATGTGGAGTGCATGCAACCATGCTGATGTACATATCATACAAAAGTGTGTGCATGGGCCAGGACCAGGTGTGAGCTTGCAATTGTAGTTTTGGGGATTATAAATAAATAGTAATGTAAGTCATAAAAACTAACTATAATGTTAAATTTTCAATTGACACTAAAAATATAAATTGATGCCCTATAATACAATAGTCATCACTTTGATGAGTTATTGTCACTGAACTGCTGCAGTCCTTTCTTGAGTCTGTTCATGTCAATTCCATTATCGTCATCAATGTAAAAACAGGTGACCCCTAATAATTGTAACAAGTAGTAAAAATTTTAAAAAAATAAGCAGTGTAGGAATGGGTAATGCTGTAAAAAGTATTGGAACAAGGAATGGTCTCAATTTCGGCACATGACTACTTCATTTTCAGTTTTGATCCCTCATAGCTAATCAAAAAGTGTTATAAAGTTAAAATTATAATGCTTTAAAGAATGATCTGTACTTGAATATCACATTTTATCACGTTAAATGTAATGGTTCAAATTCTTGCCATTCTGCTAAAAAGTTGGATAAAGCATAGCTGGCAGGATTAGATTACTAGCCCAGACCTGGGTACAAAAAATGAAGTAGTCATGTGCCGAAATTGAGACCATTCCTTGTTCCAATACTTTTTACAGCATTACCCATTCCTACACTGCTTATTTTTTTAAAATTTTTACTACTTGTTCATTCACTTTTTTCAACATAACAGTGTGGAGACAATCAGAGACTGGTTAGTCCCTACAAAAAGCTTGAGTTATCTGAGTAGCAGCTCATATTGTCTGCAAGACCAGCTAATGCGCATGCGCATTAAATGCCACGTGGATAAATGACCTTTGGACTCTACCTAAAAGATGGCTACATTGAAGTACATGAATTTATACTCTAAGTTTCAAAGCTCTCTAGTTTTTGTTTAGGCTTATTTGTGTTGAAAACGGGTATAAAGGAATGTAGTACCTATGAAAAGAACTTACTTTGTGCTATCAAAGTTGGCTCAACACATTCTGGTTCTCTGGAAATGCTTTTCAAGTAAGTCAGTTAGGAAGTAAGTACGTAAGTTAGATGAACAAAAATGGCACTCTTGTGGCTTCCCACTAGCGCTCTCTACGAGCGCTGAGGAAAGTTTTTGTGTGTGTTAGGCCTTGCATGCAATTGGTAATCTGTCAGTGAGAGCCTCTGAGCAAGTTTGAAGACTTAATTTTGTTTTGCTAGATTTTTATAGTGACCAACATTTTGTATTGTGTCTATGGGACAGTCGGCCCATTCCTACTATACGTACTACCGTACGTATGATAAGATATTTATTGTATATACTTCAGTATTATTGAGTAGAACAACAGCAACTTATACTATTAGCCTTGTTCCCAGGCTCCTTCTTACAAAATTTAATATTATTTTCTTGGGAACAAGGCTGTGTTACTACATAGATATTACGTAGGTTACGTAGTGTATAATATCTATGGTTACTATAGGTCATGTCTACGTTACAACCTCAGTTGTTTCTGCTGAGTTCTATAGCAGCTATATTGTACACAGGGAAAGTTACATGCACACTGTGGAGAGAGAAATGTGTTCTTACCCATAACCAGCAAATTAAGTGGTTTAATGAAAACCAAAGAGTTAATATTACACATGATTATATGTGAAGTGTAACCGTGTCTTTTCTGAGAGAATTCCTTTACCTACAACTGGCTACAAGCAAGAGGCACACAAAGCTTCACTTGGACACAGAAGTCCAATCACACAAACCAGCGATTATTCCCAGCAGCTCAACATGAATAAATTTACCAAGCCATACTATGATGGAGATAGAGCCTGGATATAGCCCTGATGCAGCACTCAGAGTAAGTATCATGAATATGATATTATCCCTGCTTTACTACGTACTTTGAAGTATAGTTTTCAGATGAATAATTAAAAATAACCATGCATGTGCAGCTAGCCTCATTCCCAGGCTCTCTCCCAGTAAATATTTATGCATGCACACGCACGCAAATCAGGGAGAGAGCCTGGGAACGAGGCTATGTGCAGCTCTTCCTGTCAATATACATCTCAAATATAAGCACATTAACTGTGATACTTGTCTATAATGAGCAGGTGGACCCCCTCCCCCTTCCCAAAGGATAGTATGCCTTTAATTAATTATTTTTATGCAAGACTTAAGTGCTGCATTAATTGTTATTATAGGTACAATTCTACATACTATCCAAGAGTCATGTATGCAGGGGTTAGGTGCATACCTATACCTTTCAGGTCATTCAGAGCCATGAATAAAGTTCAAAAGAGTTATGATATACCCAAGTTATCAAGACAGGCAATGTAAACAATGTTCACAATAGGAGCAGTAGACTTTGAACTAGAGGGTCACATGTATGCTGCAGAGACAATACTTACAAAAACTCCTTGTTTTATAACCTGCAGACAAATCAAGTCTTTGGCTAGCCTTTGAGGAAGACAGACAACTTGAATCAAGATTGAAGCAATCATGTCTTACCAGAGAAATCCATATTCAACAACTGGCTACCAGGAAAGGCAAACATTATTCATGCATCCGCCAGCACAACCACAAGACACAGAGGGTTATCCAACTGTTCCTCCACCAACTCAAGCTATGGACCAACCAATCAAGCAAGAGACAGAAGATGTCAGCTCAGAAAGGGGATGGGAGGAGCCTGGATACATCCCTGATGCAGCACTCAATGTAGGTTATAGACAAATATAATGTTGCTCATAATAAATATATGATATTCTCCTTGCACACATAATTATATCAATGCAGCTTGATTTCAATGTCTTTTTCTACGAGCATGAAAGCACCAGGACTTTTACTGGACTTTCCAAATTGTTTGAACTCCTCTACAAATACACAAAGCTAGTATTCTACCACATCTTTGTCATTTTTTTGGGAATCCCTGCTGTACTCCTGTGGGCTTTCGTCAATGCCAGTGCAGCGTTCATTCATGTCTGGATTACCTTCCCTGTGATAAGGCTTTTTATCTACTGTATGTATGCCTTGTCCCCACTTGCGACGGCTCCAATCATAGCCTTCTGTGCACCTCTGGTGGATGTCAGTGCAAGGATCTTCAGGCAGATACGAATCAAGGCCACAATCAATGGGAACATTGCAGACAAACTTGTTGGATATTCCCAAGCATAGATTCAGTGTAATGAAGTGTTGTTGTTGTTGTTGTTGTTGTTGTTGTTGTTGTTGTTGTTGCTGTGATTCAAAATGAATAATTATCACTGATAGTTGCTAGCTCTCTCTCTCTATCATTAGTACCTCTCAGGTAGCCTCGTAAACCAGGCCCTCTCCGCACGCTTTTATTGCTAGGTGCTTATCTTGCAAAGCAGGCAAGGCAGGCAGCGATCAATGCATGCATGTATGACATAATGTATAGCAGTCAATAATAATGCACGTTTCCTTAGTACTTACTGGTTTCCAGCTGCTTGGGTGCTACAATCAGTTCCCATCAGTGGATTAACAAAAATTCTATACTACAATTGTGGAAACAGAATCCCTGCATGATGAAAGCAATATATAGCCTCATCCCCAGACTCCTCCCATGTGAGGTTTAAGGTCATAGTACGCAAATGTGCGTACTTCGTGGGTAAACGATTAACAGGGAGGAGCATATACACATGCAGGGTGGAGCTACCTTTTATGCAGCCAAATGTCAACCACTAATGCAAAACAAAAAACAACAAAATAACTAACTAGTGCATGAGCTAGGTGGTCATGTGTGTGACCACGAGTGCAAGAGAAACTCGTATCAGAACAAAACTAAAAATTATTTCTCTCACAAGTCAAATTAGATTAAGCATCAATCATGTGCATCACCACATGACCTTGACAACATACACAACCTGAACCAGTTGGTTTCACATCAGGTGATGGATACTATAGGACCACAATCTCACTGTGGCATTGTTATCTGGACCATGACCCAAATCAGAACTAAACAGTGTTTATGCCCACTGTAGTCACAGGTTTACTCTTATCAGAAGTGTATACTATACTGTTGTTGTTGAAGGAACAATAGCACACACACTGTCACACATACACACACATCAATATTAAAATGGTGGGTGGTTCAACAATGGACAAGAAGTTGACAAGTAGCTTTGCAAATGCTTAGTAGAATCTAACTTTATAATTCTGTATAGACAAAGCTGAAACAAAAGACCCAGTTTTTGCACAAAACTAATAGAGCCCAAGGCAAAATGTAGTCTAAAGGCAATATATAATCTGTATACCATAATACTCACTATTCTGAGGTTAAAGTATATGGACACAAGCTTAAGCTACATGTAAAAACATTGGTCACATGGGCTTAACCATAGTTCCTATTTGCATGCTGTACACACAATAAGTATACATTACATGAATATACTAATCAAATAGCTTTGGTATCACACCCACTCTCAAACACATGACTATTTAAATCTTCAGAGAGAGCCTCTTGCTCAGTCTTGCTGCAATCATCAATCTGCCAGAGAGAAAAAACACCACAATCAAACCAAAGAAGATGTCAAGTGAAAAGGGACCTCAACCTCCAACCTATGTTGACCAGACAGGCTACCAACTAGGTACCTACACCCCCATGGCCCAGGTGCAGAACCAACAGCATGTGGTACAGGTGCCAGAGATACAGGAAAGTGAGGCTTCAGAGACACCAAGAAGCAAGGAGGACGATGAGATATCTAACAAAGGAGAGGGAGAGCCTGGCTACATCCCAGAGCAAGCCCTCAATGTAAGAGCTGCTAATAATTATCAATAAATGGTTCAAAGTACAAACTAATAAGCAAATATCTTTTTTTTTTCCTTTTCGATTTCCAGCTGGACTTTGATGCTTGTTTCCATGAGCACAAGAGCAACAAAACGTTCCCAGGGCTATACAAAGCAGTAGGACTCGTCTACAAATACACAAAGCTGGTGATCTACCACATCTTTGTGATAGTGATAGGAATCCCCATGGCAATCTTGTGGGCCTTACTCAATGGCATCATGGTGTTCATCCACGTCTGGATTTACATGCCTGCAATGAAGATCACCATCTTCTGGGTGTATGCAATGTCTCCACTCATAGCAGCTCCCATCCAGGTTGTCCTTACACCTCTGGTGGATGTCAGCGCAAGATTCTTCAGGCAGATACGAATCAAGGCCACACTCAACGGGAGCTTGGGACAAAAACCCACCCAATTCACTGTTTAAAATGTACTGGATACATAATATGTTCTACTCTTTGTTACTCACATTTGTTCAGAACACATGCACAGATATTGTACACCTTCAACCATCAATTACTGTTTTCTAACGTGCAGTTTTGTTAATTTCATAGAAAGTTATTTTGGTAAAAAGTTGTAAAAAGTTTTAAATCATGCACATACATGTACAGAGGTAAACCCCCTGTCGTACTGCACTTCTGAGCCAGCTGCTCTTTTGCATGTGACTTTCTATGAATCTAATTATTAACAACAAAAAAATTCATCACTGTGACAGCTCAGCAAGGAGGTATATAGCACTTATCTCCAAGGATACAGGAGCTCCTTGGTGGGCTACGCTACTTTAATATACTCAGGTCTTTACTCATAAGAACTTTGCAACTTAAAATACACATCAGGGAAGGTCAGTGAATGACGCTGAGGATATAGCTTTCCATATACAGCTCACCTAATTTAGAGATGTCCCTGATGTTTCTATACTCATCATCAAAGAAGAGCATATCAGTATACTCCACACCGGAACTCTTCTTTATACTGGAGAGAGAAATGATGAGTTTTATTAATAAGTACTGTCTCAATAGAATTCAACCAGGGTTGCATACTTCTTGAAGTGATCATATTTTCTACTGGGAAATATCTCCATGTAGTCAAAGAGTTTATCCACACCTAGGACCCCCAGTAGCTCACGAGATGCTGGGGGATCATCTGTTCTTGAAGCAGCTGCAACTAAAATGTTGACTGCTTTCAGTCCTGAGAATATACTTCTCACATCTTTGTAGAGACTTATCTTATAACCATACGCATCAATGGCTCCACCATGCCTAACACAGAGGGAACAGGATGACTTCACCACACACAGTTCACATATACAGTTGTTGCTTACCCATCAGATCTGAAAGGAGGTGATACTTGACAGTCAACATGAAAAGGCCAAATGGTATAATCTAGAGAAGAAGTAATTAAGACTAACACACTGGGACGTGGGATATGACACTGACTGTGCACATAAATTAAAGCAAAAGCTACACAGTTAATGAAGTTACTCTCACCAATATCTAATACGACTAGCTTAGGCAGAGTCAGTGTCTTAAGAAACTCCTGCAGGATGAGACCTGTGCTTTTGGCCATTCTTCATAGTGTGCATTATTTAGAATATTCGTAAATGGAAAAGGTCGTCAGGAGCATGCCATCTTTCAAGAGTGTGTTCACAGCAGGAGCTGCCTGTTTGTTTGGTGTCTCTGGCTACTGTTACATCTCAGGAAGTCCGTGGTTCTACAAGTATGTTGTCATGCCATCATCTCGATGCATAGATCCAGAAAGGGCTCACAGAACTGCTGTCTACTTGGCCTCTAAGGGGTTTGTATGCAAAGACCACCGCAAAGACATTGACATCCTGGTGAGCATTCTTTGATAATTCTATGATATTATGAGTCTTAGTACAAATCTGTTGCTATATTTCCTACTTATAGAGCACCACTGTATGGGGTCGAAGGTTTGCCAGCCCAATTGGCCTTGCTGCTGGTTTTGACAAGCATGCGGAAGCATATAGAGGGATGTTAACCATGGGATTTAGTTTTGTGGAAGTGGGAAGCATCACTCCTCAACCACAGCCTGGTAACCCAAAGCCAAGAGTGTTCAGATTACCAGAAGACAATGCAGTTATCAACAGGTAGAGAATACGAATGCTAGAGCATGAGCCAAAGTCTTATCTATTTGCAAGTAGTATGGTGTATTTCTCTGCAGATATGGTTTCAATAGTGATGGCCACGACACTGTTCGAGAGAGGTTGAAGAACTGGAGGAAAGATGGTGACAGCACAATGAAAGACAAACACCTTGGTGTCAGTCTTGGGAAGAACAAAACCAGTGACAATGCTATGGAAGACTATGTACAAGGAGTGAGGAAGTTGGGTGAATTTGCAGACTACCTTGTGATCAATGTTTCGTCGCCCAACACTCCTGGACTGAGAGATCTACAAGGAAGACAACTGTTGAGCAATCTTCTTGACAAGGTAAGGAGAAATGGAAAATGCTCAAGTGCTTTTTATTTCTCATTTGCTTTCAAGGTTGTGGAAGAGAGAGATAAACTACCGAACAAACCACCACTTCTAGTGAAGATTGCTCCTGACTTGAGTAGGAAAGACAAGGAAGACATTGCTGTTGTTGTCTTGAGAGATAAGGTGGACAAACTGTACACTGTACTGGGTATAATAACTTGAGTTATGACTGTGTGTTTGAGATATAACTGCATGCTGAGCAGGTAATTTTTACTCAAACTTGCCCCTGGAGTTATAACTTAGCCTGTTATAACTCAAACATATGCACAGTTATAACTCAACATGTGCAGTGAGTTATAATTGGCTATGTTGGAGTTATAACTGGGCATGTTTTATATGCGTATTTGAGTTATAACATACCCAGTTATAACTCCAACATACCCAGTTATAACTCCAACATGCCCAGTTATAACTCCAACATGCTCAGTGAGTTATAACTGGATGTGTTAAAACAGTGTATGATAGATTTCATCAATCATTGCTGTAGGGTGGTGTTGATGGACTAATAGTGTGCAATGCAACATCGTCCCGGCCACCTAGCCTGGTGAGTGTTCATGGCAGTGAAAAAGGAGGACTAACTGGAGAGCCACTGAAGAACATGGCTACCGAAGCCATCAGAGAAATGTACACACTGACACAAGGTGTGTGATCATGGTCTAGCAACAGTGTCTGTGAGAGAGAGACTACCTGTGGTGAATTTCACTTGCCCTTTCTTTGTAGGACAACTTCCTATAATTGGTGTGGGTGGTATATCCAGTGGGAAAGATGCCTATGAGAAGATTGCAGCTGGAGCCTCACTTCTACAACTCTACACATCTTTCTCATATGAAGGACCGCCGATCATTAGAAGAATAAAGGATGAACTAGCCGGCATATTACAGTAAGGCCTTCTTGATCATAAATTATTGGTGATAATAATTTACGACCTACTGTATTTGCAGAAGTGAGGATTATTCTCAACTATCAGATGCAGTTGGTGCTAGTCACAAGAATAAAACAGATCCCTAATACATGTAATTATCAGTGCAAAACCACAGTCATGTACAGTGTATGTAGACTCTATTTTTTGTGATTCAAATATGGCAATGGTCGTTAAATTTAATTGTGGCAAAATCATGAAACCAACTTTTCTTATCACCCATGAACAAAGTTAACTTGCTGCAGAAGGCTCAAGCACAGCTAAGCATCTGGGATGAAACTATTTCCAGTACTCAGAAACAGCTCAACTCTCTTTCCAATCTTGTTGAGCAGTTGGAGACTGTCCAACGTTGTACATCCACCAAGAAGAAACTAGGAGTGGTAGGCCAGGACCCAACTGTGGTCCATCTATTGCAGGGGAAGATAGTCAAGAAAATGGAGAGTGCCTTTGGAGAAGTAAACAAGCAGAGGTTGGTGTAATTGTATTGTATTTGCTGTTACACTAAATAATGTTCTACTTGTTTTAGAAGTCTGTTACGAGAGGTTGTACAAAAGCTCAAGAGGTTTGCTAAAGAAGGACAAACAGCACTCGGAGAAACAACAAGCAAGTCTTCCATCCATTTGCCCTGAACCATGAAAAGCTTGAAGTTTTGATTCTTGTTCAAATTAGATCAGAAAGGACTGGATGCTGCTTGCTTGAGAACAGCTGAGACGTTTTCACTTGCTGATCATGCTTTGTGGTTGAGACAACTTCACTGTGCCTACAGGAGTGACTATGATGAGAAAATGAATGTTCTTCAGTCACTTCAATACACCAGTGAGAGCATGAGCCAGGTGTGTGGAGTATGGGAGAAAAGACCACCTGCGACAGATGGTACTTATATATTATGTATGCTTGACATTGTATTATACTCAAGCATGTTGTTGATTCTTAACGTCTTGCCACACATACAATGTCAACTCCTTTAGAGTATCTCAGCTATTTAGCCTATACAGTGAACTATTGCAAGTCAAAATGATCAAGAGGAACTCATCAAGCAATGTAGTCAGGTCTTTCAGCAGAAACCAACAAGGCCCTAGATGAACAGCAACTTGAAGTTGACAACACAATTCAAATTTTGTAACACATAAATGCAAACACAATGTAACATACCAAAAGCAATTCAACTCCGAAAATTTTGTGTGATGTGTGCTGAATTAGAAAAACCAAAATAAACTAACATCCCACTCTCAGTGATGCCCACACAAATCAAACTACAATGCACTACAGTCACTAGCTTGCAGTGGCCTGCTCAGTTCTCCCAGCAGGTGTTGCCAAAGAGGAGGTAGCTGGTGTCTGCTGGCCTGTGCTCTGTGGGTGGGGCATGGGGGAGTCTGATGGAGGAGTGGGTGTGGATGGGAAGTACTCCCTCATTTTGAACACCTTTGGTGGCTGCCAGTTGGAGGCAGAGGGGCTAGGTTTACTGGTGCTGCGACGCTGGGAAAACAAGAAACACAAACATTGTTGAACCATGGCTAATGATAACTTTAGTTTAGGATGGGCTTACAAGACCAGAAAGAGATGAAAACACTTTTCTCAGTTTACTGGGGTCCAATTCTTTTTCGGCTCGGGTAATGTTCTCCTCCAAATGATCAACATTTCTCCCCACAACATTTACAAAGGCCTGCATGATTGTTGACACAAGGCATATCTTACAGCCTGGAATTGTGCACACCTACCTCAATTTGGTCAATTCTTTGAAACAGTTCTGTCAGCTGTTGTGTCTTCTCGTGTAGCTCTTCCATCTTGTTGGAGCTACTGGTGATATTCTTGTGCATGACGTCTAGCTGGTGCTTGAACTCTTCTACTCTTACCACAACTGTTTCTATACAATCATCTAATAACTGAGTCTGTGCAATATGTGTGCAAACGTATGTAATAAAAATAGCCAAAAATGCACAATAGAACACATTAAGAAGTTATTCTACTCATCTGCTTACATCTTGCTTGCTGTTTACTACCAGATACTGAGCATAATCTTCAGACATCTTCTTCAGATCCACCACATCCTCTTCATCAGGTGCTGTAGCTCCATCTGCTTCCCCACTAGGCATCTCGACAGAGTCTTGTACGGTAGATTGTTCTGTTGAAGACTCAGTCTCCATAGGCTCTTGGCCAGTGTCTTGGGATGATTCACTTTCGTCCATTGTCTTCTCGAGTCTTGTGACCCACTTTCTAATTAACGCACACCCTAGGTTGCAGGAAATTGTTGTATGGTATTGGTCGTTGACCTGCAACACAAGCAAGATCTTAAGAAGACATTACCGCTGAACACAGGTGAACTATGGTCTATGCATGCTTATTAGGCTTGTATAGGGAGCATATTATGGAAGCAAATTTCATGCAAACTGTACTAGCTGATGGTGGAGTGAGATGGAAAATATTTGACTTTAGTACTTGACTTGAACTCCACCCTTATTAATTGATTTTGTCATAGGTCAGTTTTGAAGGCTATCATTATGATAGCATGTTATTGTGGGCCAGGCCACATCAGTATCTATTTTTTTTGTCGTTGATAAGGCCCCAGAGAAAGCCTATGGACTGGCCAAATTTTTGGCTGTGTGACCGTGGTACACCCACATTTGGAATTTGTTCTGTCATACATAGCCTCCCAGTATCATAGTCTTGCAGACCAGAAATCTAGGAGCTGACCTGCAAGACTACCATAATTATCATCCTATTAAATCAGGATTATGTTTTTGCTGTAGCGGTCTTGCAATTCATGGTATACCAACATTGGAGTGAACAGTAAGTCCAAAACAATACTATGGCAGATAGAATCATTTTAAGTGGAGCTAGCTCAGTTGGAAAAACAACCATGGCTGTCGTTGATAAGGCCACAGAGAAAGCCTATGGACTGGCCAAATTTTTGGCTGTGTGACCGTGGTACACCCACATTTGGAATTTGTTCTCTCATACATAACCTCCCAGTATCATAGTCTTGCAGACCAGAAATCTAGGAGCTGACCTGCAAGACTACCATAATTATCATCCTATTAAATCAGGATTATGTTTTTGCTGTAGCGGTCTTGCAATTCATGGTATACCAACATTGGAGTGAACAGTAAGTCCAAAACAACACTATGGCGGATAGAATCATTTTAAGTGGAGCTAGCTCAGTTGGAAAAACAACCATGGCCAATTTCTGGTGTGAGAAACACAAAAACTTCTTGCACATTCAAGAAGTTGCCCGAGATGTTATACGAGAGCGTTCCTTATCACGCAATGACATGGAAGCATCTCTCTGTACAAAAGAAAAGGAACTCTTTCTTGAGTTGCAACAGGCAATATTAGAAGAACAAAACAAACGTGAATTACTCATACCAGAAGGCTGCCCGTTCATTTCAGATAGAGGTCCAGATCCATTGATATTTACATGGCAGTATGTGAGCATGGAGGCAGCTGACCAACTAGCCAGGACTGAGGTGGGGCAGGCCTGTCTGGAGAGATATCGCAGCTCATTGGTAGTGGTCTTGTGTCCCCTAGCCAAGCCTACCGACGATGGATTCCGTTTAGTTCCTACCACCGATGAGCAGGAAGAATTCACATCTCTGTTACGCAGCTTTCTGGACAAGTATCGTGTGCCCCACATCTATGTCGATGAAACTGACCGTCAACGCAGGATGGTTTTGCTGGAAAGAGCAACAAAAGGTGAACTTCAGATTCTACTGGATTTAGATAGCAAATGCTATCCTCTTAACCTACCCTTCCCATTGCACGAGAAGACGCCTCAGCAGTGTGATGGCTCACTTCGTACCTTACATTTCACTGTGGATAAAGTACAGTGTTCCTTTAAGTCCTTCCCTTCAGGGAGATCCAATCGTATGATCAGTCGATATGGAAGAGAGCAGTTTGTATTGACTAGTTTTGACAAGAAACTCCCTGCACATGTGGTGATCAAAGTACTCAAGAAAGGATTACTGATCAACGGAGAAGAGTACCACTTTCTTGGGTGTAGCTCCAGTGGCCTTAGAAACCGTACGTGTTACCTCTATAGAGGAACAGAGAGCGATGTGAGGAGTGTCTATGATGAATGTGGATCTTTTTCTCAAATCAAATCTGTGTCGGTGAAACTGAAACGAATCGGTCTGTTGTTTTCTGAAGCCTGTCCAACTGGTATCTCACTCTCTTGTGACAATATATCAGAGTCTGACGACATTGAGAGAGGTACATTCAATTTCACTGATGGTTGTGGGGCTATTAGCAAACAATTAGCACACAGAATTAAAACAGAACTAAAACAACACCAACAACAGCAGCTAGACTCAGACGGATATCTCCCATGTGTGTTTCAAATTCGCCACCAGGGATGTAAGGGAGTGGTGATGATAGACCCCAGTCTCAGGGACAATCAAATGGTGGTTCGAAAGTCCATGAAGAAGTTCAGTTCAGGAAAGAAACCTTTTCCAGAATTGTGGCTCTGTGACAACTCTAGACCATACTCCTTTGGTCATCTTAACAAGCAGTTCATTATGTTATTGTCTGGACTAGGAGTGAAAGATGAAGTGTTTCTCTTGAAACAAAAGGAACATTTTCGTAAGCTAGAGATGATGACTTCTGACCCAGCTGCAGCTTTTGAAATGTTACAGTGGAACAACCAGCCAGTCTTAGCCACAAGGGTGGCAAAGTGCTCCCAAGAACAGCTTAAAACTGATCAATTCCTTCAAAAGGAATTGTCAAAGTTGAAGAGTAAACTTGTTGAGAAGTTGGAGAAGCTTCATCTTCTTGTTCCTGAATCTCGCAATGTGTTTGGAGTGTGTGATCCTCTCGGTGTATTGCAGTATGGTGAGTGCTTCTTTAGGCCAACTATTCGTGGTGAGCCCTGTACTCTATCCCGACATGTGACTGTTGCCAAGAATCCCTGCTATCTCCTGGGTGATGTACGCTGTTTGAGAGCTGTTAGTGACAGCAAGCGTACTCAACATTTGGAGCATCTTGTCGACTGCATTGTCTTTCCTACCAATGGCAAGCAACCTCATCCTAATGAAATTGCCGGCTCTGATTTGGATGGAGATCAGTATTTTGTGTGTTGGGAGAAAGATCTGATTGTGCCAACAGTTTGTGATCCTTATGATTACCCTTCAAGTGAAGCTAAACTCCCCTTGCAGATGAAAATGATTGAATACTTTGCTCAACAAAATGAGCAATCTGCTGTGATGGGCAAGATTGACTCGTACTTCAAGTACTGGGCCGATATGAAGGGAATTGATTGCAAGGAATGTGAAGAACTAGGAAGATGTTTTGCTCACAGTGTTGATTCTGCCAAAACTGGAGTTAGAGTAAATATTCCTAAAAATCTGGCACCTCCAAAGCATGGTGATACTAATCTGACTGCTGTTCAGAAAAGGGTCTGGACTATGATGGAGCAAGCAGCAATAGACGAAAGGCAAAAACTGAACCAAAAATTGGTTTGTGATTCGATTCCTGGGGCTTTAACAGAAGAGTTTGTCTGGAGTTTGGCTCAAGATGAAGAACTTAATATGTCTGACTTTCAGTTGTTTGAATTTGTTAAGCAGTGGTGTTTTCACCAAGAGCAATTCACAGAGGACGAGGTTCTTGAGAAACTACAAGATTTCTCTGATTGCATCAACTTCAGTAGCTTCACTGTTGAGCAACAGACAACAGCAATAGATGCTGGCATCCCAAGAGAAGTTGTTACCAATGCTTTGAACAAGTCTCAGCTTCTCACGCCATCAATGCAAGCTCATTTCTCTCTGGATTCCCCACATTGCGGATGGAAGTTCTACTTTCGTTTTGATTCTGCCACTTTCGAAGGTCGTCACCTACTTCGAGCAGTGGAAAGATATCCAGAGAGCATGATAGTTTTTGAGCTTCCCAACACGTTGATAGTTGCTCTGCATTTCTTTACACAACTCAAGTGTGGGACATCCAGACTGGCAGCTGGCTCTGTGGCAGCCTATTTCTTCTCTCCTCATTTTGCACTGAGCCAGAGGTGTGTACTAGGGCCAGAATATACCATTGACCTCGATAACGAAATGCTTCAACTCTACCGTGGTGAAAAGAGGGCTACATTTGTAAAGTTAGCATTTGAAGCCAAAGCAGAGAGATCCAGTTCTGTAACAGTGGATGAAACAGCTTATGATCAGATCAGTGTGGATTTAACTCGATTTAAGCAGGACATTTTGACAAAGCATAAGCACCCAAAAGTGAGAAAGGAGACATTTCGTTGTATTGAGGTGTTTGTGAAGAGTATTGATTACAAACCAGCACACTTTGACATTCTCTTAGCTGACTTCCCAGGTGAGATTCCACAACCAATGCCTGAAGATCTTATTGAAGAGATTCCATTGAATGAACTCGAGGATCATGAAGACGATGAAGAGCTTAATCTTCAACCTTACACTAGAGTGGAGGCACTTAGTGTGCTCAAGAATGCCTCACGCAGAGGAAATACAAGCCATTTTCTTACAGTCCTTCAATTTATCATATCCAATGACAGCAAGTGGAATTGCTCTTCAATAGTGGTTGATGACCTCCAGTCATCTTTCCTGATTTTACTGACAACAATGGTTGCCAGGGGCAGTCATGTATCCTCCACTTCAGACACAATAGAGTGTCTTCAAACAACAACTGTAACGTTGCTTTCCTCCTGTTTTCAAACTCCACAGAGTAAGTTGCAACTTCTTGACCTGCTTTATAGACTCTGCCTTTCTTCGTTGGCTGATCAAATTGTACAATCTTTTCAAGAATCGACAGTACCAGACTATTTGGAAGCTGTATCAGCTTGGAAATGGTGGTACTTCTTGCCTCGTGAAACAGCACATCAAATTTTGGACTCAATCAAGCCTAGCCTTGCTGCAATTTCTACAGATTTGCAGCACACCACCGTGCCAAGTACTTGCTCAGACACAGCAATTGCTCAATACACCGTCCACTTCTCTCATATTCTACTTCACCACTTCATTGATGAAATACATGAGTCACGAAACCAAGCTTCCAAGGAAAGCTTGAAGACTGGAGGTCAGAGGCTTGATAGACTCAAAGCCTACAATTTTGATGACCCACATGACTGTGTATCTGATCATGATGATGACAAAAATGATCACTCGCTGTCAGTTCCAACAAAACCAGCAAAATGGAAAGTTGGCTTCACAGCAAAGACTGGTGTGCCATCAACCAGGTTCTCTGTTGGTAGTTTTGTCATGATATCCTCAATGAAAACATCCTCTGGTGCTCAAACTCCCATCTTGACTCTTGGGTCCATAGTGCAAGTGTCTAAACAGCCAGCAAATCTTGTCATAGAACTAGAGGAACCAATTCCAGACTGTCTTCGGTTATCAGCCAGAGTCTCCAAAGGACATTGGCAGTTGAATCTAATTGGGAATGTGATTGCTTTCAACCGGTCTATGAAGGCCCTTCACAAACTATTCAGTGACAAACTGTCCTCTACAAAACTACTTCCAGAGCTTGTAAAATCTATCGTATCAAGTTCAGATTTAAAAGACAGAGATGAAAGTGTTTCATTACCATTAGCAGAGAAGTTAGTATCTGGTAGCCTTCAAAAAGATGGCGAGGATATCATTTTGGAATCAACCCATGACTGTGATTTCAATGAGAGCCAATTAAAAGCCATAGCAGCTGCTGTTTCAGATCCGATAACCTTGATCCATGGCCCTCCTGGTACAGGAAAAACACATGTAGCTGGTGAAATTATAAAGCGTGTATGCTCTCACCGTCAGAGATACTCAAACAATAAAGCTAAAGTATTGGTTGCTGCTGAAACAAACATGGCTGTGGACAACTTGACTCGAAAACTGCTTCAAAGAAATGTCATGGTAGTTCGAGTAGGTAACGTAGAGCACATGTGTGAAGATATCCAGCCAGTCTCACTGGAGCATCAATTGCAGATGAAAAGTCTTGAACTAGGAAGGAAAAGGAAGAAGGGTCACTTTGATGGAGCTGAAGAGATTCTAAAAGCAGCTGAAGTTATTGCCACCACATGTACAGGTGCTGGAGATGCTGTCTTGAAAGATTTCACCTTTCCCTTTGTGGTCATTGATGAAGCCACTCAGGCAACAGAGCCAGTGGCATTAGTACCACTTGTCCATCAGTGTGAGCAGTTGACACTCATTGGAGATCCAAATCAACTACCTCCAACTCTACTAACTTCAGTAGACACTTCTCACGATAGCTTAGCTGTCTCCCTTTTCCATCGACTCTGTGCAACTTTACCTCTGTATTTCCTTGAGGAGCAACACCGTATGCATCCAGCTATTGCAAAGTTTCCTTCAACTGAGTTTTATGATGGTAAGCTAAAATCAGCTTTGAGTTTAAGTAATAGGAAGGGCCATATTGACTTGAATTGGCCAGAAAAAGACAAGCCTCTTGTTTTCATCAATGTTAAGACTTCCAAAGAACAGCACTTCAGTACATCGTACCAGAATACAGCTGAGGCAGATATGGTGGTCAAAGTGGTCAGCTGTCTTCTTGGCAATAATGTAAACCAAACTGAGATTGCTGTCCTTACTCCCTATGCTGGACAAGTCAAGTGCATCAGGGATAGACTGGGACAAGTAGCAAAGAGTGTGGAGGTACATTCAGTGGATGGGTTCCAGGGCAGGGAGAAGGAGGTAGTTGTTTTCAGTACCGTTCGCACTCGGAAGCTTGGGTTCACTGGAGACAGACATCGTATCAATGTGTTACTCACCCGAGCTAAATTTGGGCTCATTGGCATTGGTAGTTATGATGCTCTTTCTAGTGATCCAACTTGGGCAGCCTGGCTGGATCACGTCCATGTTGAGGAGTCAGAGATGTTCTTACAAAAGGAGCAGAAGGTCCGTCCTAAGCATCCTGCACACACCATTACACAAGCAAGTCCATCCTTGATGCAGGCCAAAGCTCTGAGCAGGACTATTTCAGCTAAGGATAGAGTTTTAAGACTCTGTAAGTTCATTGACAAAGGTTGTAGAAAAGGCGACAACTGTTTATATGCTCACTCACAAGATGAACTGAAGGAATGGATCCGTGGCACTAAAGACAGACCCCTGCATGGAAAGTATCATCCCAAGAAGAAAAGAGGATCTGGTCGACAGTAACATTGCAGCATAATTTTTAGTTATATTACATGTAGCCACAAGTTAGAAATAATTATGTATAGGCCTAACAAGAGTATCTATTTGTCTTCTTTTTTTCCCCCTTTGCCTTGTTTGAAATTTTATATAATAATTTTTATAAAAGCAGTAGTACTTATGTATAAAATGAAGAAGACACAATTGTTGTGTGTGTGTAAGTGATGGGATATGTGATTACTTCTGTACAGACAACAAATTAACAAACAAAAAAGAGAGATGGACATATGCAAGAATGCTCACTAGGACCCTGTACTGTATAACTCCCTCTTGCACACATACTGAAACAGACAAAAGTAACACATTGATCATTCGATCATTTTGTGCTATCTCATGTTTTGCTCTGACTTCCACCCACTGGTATGGCTGCCAGTTCAGTTCTCATACACAGGTACTCTCCTAGTACGGCGGTGATGATCATACAGACCACATTAGTGAGCCACCATGCCCATGAGTGGGGAATGCCACCGTAGCACACACAGGCCACCAGGTGAACAAGGTAGAGGGTAACAGTGAAATCCAAACACTGCAGGTCATACATACAGAGAAGAGGACAGTCATTATTATGAAACCCACTTTAGCTGTAAGTGGCTAAATACCTACCAATTTTGCTCTCTTGACAATCCAGCATAAAGCCAATGCACTAAGGAAATGAGCAGGATATCACTCGATATTAACATTATTTAAATTGTTAGTAACATACGTTGAAAATGAGTTGAGGACTACTGCTCCCATCACCAACCAGCCATCATAGGGACCTTCAAACTCCTGAATGAATACACACAGACACAAATCATCAACGGTTTACAAGGGAGCTTTAGTATCCACTAATGTGTGAGCCATACACTACCAGAATGCCCATGACTTAAGGCAGCTGGCCCTGAAGGCTTCACAGCATTCTTTCTGTAGCATACAGGACAATGGTTATGCTGTAGTGATGAATGTGTACAGGTGTACCATCCACCCAGCAATACCCTAATCACTTTTGTATCCATGTATGCACTGAATCAAGTATAAGTCTTAATATACAACTATAATTTATCCCAACAAATTAGGCTACATGGCACTCACATTGTAGTCAAACAGTTGGTCTATGGAGGGTTGAATGCCACCAAACACATCAGCCAGCAGTAACCACACTCCCATCAACACATAAAAAACACACTGTACGGCCACAATTTGGGATACAATTAAAACAGGATCGAAAATGTTAGATCTGAATCCTCCTGCCATCTTTTAGACGTAATCACCTGTACAAAATAAGAGAAAATATATGAAAGAAGGCTGACAAACTTGTTACACACTTACGGTTTGCTGACTCAGCGCTTCTGGCACGATCTGATGACATCATGTCATTAAAAAAACATCTCACGACCATTACCCATTACTTTGAACAGCATGTCATGAGAGAAGGATGGCCACTGTGTTGATGGTTGCTGAGAAGCCGTCTCTGGCTCGGTCACTAGCTGAAATCCTCTCCAACAAGAAGTGTAATCGGAGGAAGTCCATGTGCAATGCCTGTGATGTGTATGAGTACTCGGGCGCCTTCCCAGCCGGTGGAGGAGGCACTGCAAAGTTCAAGATGACCTCTGTGTGTGGACATGTGATGGGGCTAGACTTCCTGGCCAAATATAACAATTGGGACAAAGTTGATCCTGTAGGTAGATGCAGTCTAGTCCACTATTGACCTTGCATGCACATGGACATGTATTGTGTATCAGTATGGTCAAATGTACACACATGTATGTATTGCATTAGATTGAGTTATTTGATGCTGAAACGGAAAAGAAGGAGTCAATTCCTAAGCTACGAATACCTGACTTTCTCAAGAGTGAGGTAAGAATCATGTGCACAATAAAATATACTGCTTCAATAAATCGTGTCTTCAACCCAGCCAGCCCCTCCATCATCTGGTGTGATATTAATTTCTTTTGTAGGGAAGGAGAGTTGACTATCTTGTCTTGTGGCTTGATTGTGACAAAGAAGGAGAAAACATCTGTTATGAGGTGAGACACCTGACTAGTTATGCAATCATACCGAGACCCCCCCCCCCCCTTCTCTCTCTCTGAAGTCTGACCCATGAGACTAATCATTCTGTATGTGTAGAAACATACTATATGTATTTCTCTCTGCTCAGGTGATAAATGAGGTGGAACCAGTGATGAGGAAAAGCCAGCAACAGGTAACAATTGTATTGTTTGAAAATTTTATGATGCTGACTCCATGGATTTTGATCCTCAGTTTCAGACCATCTTCAGAGCTCGGTTCTCATCAATCACTGAGTCAGCAATTTGGCAGGCATTCAGGTCACTGGGTTCACCCAACTGGAACGAGGCACGATCTGTGGATGCCCGGATGGACTTGGATCTCAGGATTGGCTGCTCATTCACAAGATTTCAAACCAGAACATTCCAGGTAGGCATTTAATTTTGACTATCTGCAATTTTGAATCCAAGAAACATATCTGTAATAATGTATGGTCTACCAACAGGAGAAGTATACTGGGTTAAACAACAGTGTGATTTCATATGGCCCCTGTCAGACCCCAACCCTGGGATTCTGTGTTCAGAGGCACGATGAGATACAACAGTTCAAATCAGAGAAATACTGGAAGCTAGAAGCCAAGGTATACATATGTATAGACTACCCATAGCAGCCTTCAATCGATGGTACTGTGGCATGTACACTATTTAGATCAAGCAATCTGGCTATGAGATCTCACTGGATTGGTGTCGTGAGGGGCTCTTTGACAACGAGGTAGCCCATCTCTTTCTGGTGTTAGTTCAAGGAGTTAAAGAGGCTAAAGTTTTGAGCGTGGCAGAGAAACCACGAACAAAGTCACCACCCCTTGCACTGCACACTGTGGAACTGCTGAGGACAGCTTCTTCAAAGCTACACATGGGTCCAAAACAGGCAATGGATACTGCTGAGAGGCTGTACACAGAGGTATCTGTGTGATAGCATATATAAACATTTGAATTCTATAAAATGTGCTTTTTTCCAGGGTTACATCAGCTACCCTCGTACAGAGACCACCAAGTACTCTAAGGACTTTGATTTCAAGTCAATTTTATCAGAGCTTAAGAAACACTATGAATTTGGTGAATATGCTACCACACTGCTTCAGGAAGGGTACAAAGTTCGAAGGTAAAATCACAATATCCTTGTTTGTTTTTCTAGTGTGTATGTGATCTCCCCTTGAATAACTCCTCTCCTTCTGTTCCTTCTCTTCTGTGCAGCTCAGGGACTGATGTAGGGGACCACCCTCCCATCACTCCTATGCGCAGTGCCACTCGTGATCAGCTCAGAGATTCTGAGTGGAAACTGTATGACTTTGTCACAAGACACTTTCTTGCAACAGTAAGTCTAGTAATACGCTTAATATATAGGTTATTGTGCCTTCCCACATTGGCATAAATAAAGTGCTGAGCCTATAAATGAGGCTAGTTATCAACTGCCAAAAACATTGACATTAATCGTTGACCAGCTGTTTTACACTCAATGCAGCTCTCTCCCGACTGCAAGTACAAGTTGACAGAATCAGAGTTCTCGATCGGTGAAGAGAGGTTCACGTGGTCTGGGTCAACGCCTGTCTCTCCTGGCTACACTGAGGTGTACAGCTGGCATGCTGTCCAAGGCAGTGAGAGCTCTGTCCAGTTCACTAAAGGACAGATATGGGAGGTCAAAAAGGTACAACTGTTAGAGTTTGTTCACAGAAACTTGATAGGATATAATGTCAAATAAATAATATTTTGATTGTGTACGTATTAGTTAGAAGTGGTGGAAAGGGAGACCTCACCTCCTGGCTACCTCACAGAGAGTGAATTGATCACACTCATGGAGAAGCATGGCATTGGAACGGTCTGTACATATACCTAGTACAGTTGGCTTTTTGCATTGTATAGAATTGTACGAATTGTTGTATACATTAGGATGCCAGCATTCCTGTGCACATAGAGAACATTTGCTCTCGTAACTATGTGACGGTGGAGAGTGGGAGGAGACTTATCCCCACAAAGCTGGGCATTGTACTCATACACGGATATCAAAAGGTGTGGTGTTGTGTCATTACATGCCAACACACACACACACACACACACACCTATATGGTTCGTTGTTCGGTTGTTGCGGTACATGCAGATTGACCCTGAGTTAGTCCTTCCAACCATGAGATCAGCCATTGAAGAACAGCTTAACCTCATCGCAAAGGGAAAGGTAGCTATATGTGTGTATGTGACCTTTCTCACCACTCTCTTTCCCAATCATTAGCATTTAACTACATACAGTGTACATGTAGTTACACCATTCATTGTCTTTCAGATCGACTACGACAGTGTTCTTGATCACACACTGGACATTTTTCGTCGAAAGTTTGAATACTTTCGCACAAATATTGGTAAGATGGATGAACTGTTTGAAGCATCCTTCTCCTCCGTGGCCGAGTCAGGTCGGCCTCTCTCAAAGTGTGGCCTCTGTCGTCGCTACATGAAGTTCATCGCCTCACGTCCTCAGAGACTCTACTGCATGAACTGCAATGAGACCTACAGCCTACCACAGCAGGGGAGCATCAAACTATACAAGGTCAGTGGAGACTGATTACTTCGTGACAATTCAGATGCAGTGCATGTGTGCATGTGAATGTGTATAGAATATACATTTCCTGTTGTCCTCCATTCTCCAGGAGTTAAAGTGTCCACTGGATGAGTTTGAGTTGCTTCTCTTTGTTTCCAACAATGGAAAGAAGGTACACAATTGTATTTCTATACATCTGTGTAGAATGCCATAACCATACTGTACTGGTCTTCTTCCAATACACACAGTCGTATCTTCTCTGTCCCTACTGCTACAACAACCCACTCAAAGGCGTTCAAAAGGGAATGAACTGCAGTCTCTGTCCTCACGAGTCCTGCATGTACTCAAAGCTTCAGAACACTGTTGAGAATTGCGAGGAGTGTGAGCATGGGGTCATGGTGTTGGAGCTCCATTGGCAGACTGGTGGACCAGCACAGAAGTGGAAAATCTCATGCAACAGTCCAAAGTATGCACGTACCCATACATGGGCACACAATGCATGGAGCGGTGTCAGGAGACTGAAATACATAATCAGAATGTTTGGTAACTTTGGTTGATTTAGTGACATTGTAGTGGGGAAAATCAAATTACCGTGGCTTTCATTATGTACCCCTCCCCTGATTACCCTAATTACCGTCTCTGTAGGTGTCAGGTGTCCTATTCTTGCTTTCCTGGCAGTACAGAGGTCAATTGTACCAAGGAACAGTGTCTGGCATGTGGTGCTAACTTGCTCAAAGTCGACTTGACAAGAGTGAGTTTTGTTGCAACAAATCTTGATACAAGATGTAGTTGTCAACCATGATTGTTACATGCTTGCATGCTTGCAGGTGTCAGGGGTCCCAAAAGAAGTGGCAGCTGACAACTATGTTGGCTGTTGGCAGTGTGATCCAGTGCTGTTTGAACTCGTGAGTACAACACAGTCCGAGAGGAGGCACCACTCCGGGGGTCATAGGGGAAGGGGGCGGAGAAGGGGGAGGGGCAGAGGGAGAGGACGTGGGAGAGGACATCACTGACTACCAAACCAATGTAGATACATGATGTATACTAATGTTGCAAAATGGTCAGACAATAAATTAAATAATATTATATACGGCACAATGCTTGCGTAAAAGTTGTAATTCTGCAAGTACATTATTTCACAATCATAGTTGTAGAGTCTAGCGGTTATTATTAGTGACAATAGTAGGGAGCTAGGTGCATGGTTAGGATGGTGACACTACAAGTCCAGCAGGTCCCTGTCCAAGAGTTTGTCCAGCCACAGTACTCTTGAGAGGTTTGAAGCCAAGCTCTTCAGTTGGTACTCCAAAGGTTGCCAGCTTGGCTTCATATGTCTTGATCAGGTCATTGTGAGCCTGGGAGAGATGAGGACACAGTGGCTTTAATCCCCCCATATCCAGAACCTCATGCAATGCAGTACATACCTTGCACACTCTTGCCAATTCATATTGAAGGTCCCTAATAGCACTGTTTTTAGAGTCTAGTACATCCTATTGCACACAAACAGCAGTTGATTTGAAATTAGAGATGATCATGAAATAGTAAGGAATGATTTCTTTGCTCACCTCCAGCTTCCTTGTGACCATGGTTAGTGCAGATGGGTCGAGATTTGATGCTGACAGAACTTCGTTTAGTTGTGCTTCCTGTAATAATTGTTCATGCATATGACCATTGAGATGTGATGATTTTGTGTGTCAACTGCGTTAACTAGCATACCTTCTTTTCCAGTGTATCTGCAAGAGCAGTAAGCTTCTTTTCCAGGAGGAGGTTTTTAAAGCCACTCTTTTGCTGTACTTCGTGAATAGCCTTCACAAATCTACTGTACAGGTCATCACGCTCCTTCTGAATCTGTAAGTTAGCACATTCCATAATAGTAATGCCCATATAGCTGTGCATTGCACAACAGCTCTACCGTACCTGTGCAAATCTCTGTTCAAGGACCTCATGTTCCCATCTCAGACTCTTTAATTCTGATTCCTGAACTTTGAGCCTCGCTTTAGCATTCTACGTGTGAGAAAAACTACCTTGTTAACACTTACAACAGAGCTAGACTACAAATCGCCGTTGAATGTACTCAACTTACAGCTAGTGAGACTTTGTCCCTCTCATAGTTGGCTAGCTGCCTCTGAAGCTCTGCCACCTCTTCCCTGGCCTTCTGCAGGGGCTCCTGAAGTCTCCTGTTCTCAGCTTGTGTCTCTGCCAGTTGCTTCTCCAGCCTTTCTTGGTCCTTCTTCATTTTTTCTACTTGTTCCTACAAACCCGAGTAGAACAGCACTATATTAGTCGAATGTGTACAAATCTGCTGGTATACATACCTTGAGGGAATTGATGAGAGCTAGGTTGTTGAGGGTGATGTCGTTATAGTAATTCTTGATGTCACTAAATGCTTTCTCGTGATTCTTCATCAGATCATTAATCTGCCCATTCTTACGCTGAGTGGTTCAATGGAATGGAGTATTTTTCACTCCTATTGTGTAAATTGTTGCTAATGGTCATACCTCTTCAATCTCGTGGATCTCTGTTCTTCTACGCAGCTCTAGCTCATCCCTCAGTCTCTGCATTTTAGTTTCATGTTTCGCTTGAAGCTCTGTTTGAAATGGAAAAAATAATGTTAGCTGGGGTATCAGCCTGTATTCTTCATGTTGTGTGTAACACCTATACCTGTGGCTAATCGTTCAAAGTCTTCCCTTGCTTTAGTGATTTCTTTATCATGTTCCTGTTGTTCAGTGCAAGCAGTGGCTCAATGACTGCAATGTGTACAATGAGGCTAATCAGTCATACCATTTTCAGAGATTTGACCACCTCCTGTTGTGCTAGCTCCATTTCCTTCAACTCAACCTGTAGTGCATGAGATAGAATGGTGTTCACTATTATAACGAGAAGTGGTTTCAAACAAACAAACCTTCAATGATCTCTTTTCCTGGTTGAATTCTCCCTCTCTCTCTTGATGCTGACTCTGTTCAAGAGTGACTGCCACTGTGCCATCTCTCTTAAGCTCAGTGATGTTGTTCTGGTGCTCATAGAGAAGATGCTTCACCTTCTGTTTGTACACCTGTTTGTGTCATGGGAGTATACAAATCAAGTTTATGAAATGCAAACACCCACAGTGTCCATTACAAACCTTGATTTCCACTTGATGTCTCTCCTCAGCATCCTCAAGCTCTCTCTCCTTGTTTCTAATGGAGGATCTGGCCTCTTCAAGTTGACGTTTTGAAATGTCCCAGAATGTGTTGACTTTGTCTCGTTCAAGTTGAAAGAAATTCCTCTCCTCTCTCTCTCGATCTAACTCATCACGCAGCCTAACCACATGCTCTTCAAGCTATGATTGAAAGTACATATCTACGTAATGCGAAACATCTTTCAGTACTTTCTCACTTGTTCTTTGGTCATGTCTTCAGTGGAGATGCCATCAATGACAGCGGTTGCTTTGGCTGCCTTCCCCTTCCCCTTCCCCTTGCCTTTCCCTTTACCCTTGCCTTTCTTCTTACCTTTAGGCTGCGAAAATTCCAATATTTACTACACATAAAATACGTACATCAGTAGCTGGTGTGCTTACCATTTTCCTCTGTCATGTAAAATATTTTGTATGCACGATGTTTGTTTGTCATAGTAACTGTCCTCCACGTGAATGTCACGTGTAAGGAATTCCCCTTGAAGAAAATTAAGAACCCCAAGCTCAAGTCAACAAGGAAAGCTAGATAAACCGCACAGAATTTTCCTAAAAATTTGGCAGTGTTCTTCGATATGAGTAGCCAGGCCAGTCGTGAGAGTATTCTTAAGGAGATCAAATCCATCAGAGTTGGCAAAGAGCAGCAACTCCGTCAAGTCCATGTCCCTGAGAATGCCTACAAAATGGCCCGTGATTTCTTGAAGCGGGCACCAAATTTCTATCCTGATCACCAGCCCATCCGGTTCAAAAAGCTTTATTCCCTGTCAGAGGGTGACACCATCTATACTCTACTGATAAGAGATGCTGGAAACACTCCTCTTAGTGGAGCCAAAGACAAGATCGTGGATTGGAAGGCCGCAGTGAATGCTTTCACTCGATATGCACTCAATTTGCTATTGGCTCCTAATCGACCAGAGTTTTTGAGAATGAAGGTGCATGTGATGTGTTTATCTTTCAGTTTACTGTAAATACATGTTCATAGTGTTTAATACTCACTCTGTGGACACACACACACATGAGTAAACATAATGATTACAGTACTCGTACTTCACTACATGACTATGATTTACCATAACTCTTTACCCTTATCAGCTCTCTACTTCCTTCTATATCTACCAAGTTGCCAAAAAGCTCAAAGAAGCTGAGAAGATCTTGGTTTGCATGGGTTATGTATGCTCTGCTGAGCCATATGAAGTCCAAGAGTACAAGTATGCTGGAGATGTCAAGACTGAACATATTGCTGAAGTGTTGGCTGATTTGGTGATCCTCCACAGTGAGCTGGATCTGATACAGGGCATAGTACATGGTGCAATTAATGAGAAATATGTCAATGTTCAATTGTGTGATATTCTCGCAGCACGAGCTCGTACTCACGAGGATTTGGGGGCTGCTTTGCAATCATCAGCCAGTGAAGCACACAGGCGAATGTATGCAAGAGTTCAATCAGAATTACATCACTCGCCTCAACTGCACCGCGCAGGATTACGTCAATCACCTCAATTTCGGCAGGCACAGCATGCTGCTACTGTTCCACAGTGTTTTGAAAGTGGACAGCAGTATCATCAAACCACTGGGCCAGCAGCGTACTACAGACCTCAAAATCAGTGGAGTCAAAGTTCAAGTCCATCAATGCAGAGAGGGACCCAGAATATATCACCAATTTATTCCAACGCAGAGGCTCTATATCAACAAGGATCACAAAACAACCTTGGTGTTCAAGCTCAAACTGTCCCTCAACAGCATGTTCATCAGAATGTGTACCACAATATTCCACTTACTGGTGCACAAAGTACAAATTGTGCATCTCCAAATTTATCTCAGCAGGATCAGTTAGTAAATCGCGATTTGAAGCCACAGTATGCAATAGATGGCAAAGAGTTAAACAAGGCTATTCCAAAGCAACCCAACAATATAAGTGCACCTGGTGCATCTTCTAAAGATCCATACAACTATTACAAGGGCAAGGTTGACGTTGAGCGAAGACCTCATGCTGATTCCAAGCCTCCAGACCCTATGGATCTACCTGACCCTGTGTTTGATGGCAATAAACCACCACCACCACCCGTGGAACCATATCTTAGTCTTATGGTAGATCCTCGTTCAGTGCAATCAGACTTGAGTGGACCAAACCTGGATAGTATGTTGTCCGGTGGGAGATCTTTCGTCAATGATTTCCAGCAAGGAGGACCTGGTTACAATGATGAGAATTTCCAAACACCACAAGAGAAACACCCTTCGCCTGCAAGTGGATCCCAGAGCAGCACTCACCATCCTTATTGTAATGTTGCAATTCCTTCCGACCCTACAGTAGATCCCCAGCCAACTGTGCATGATAATGAATTAAATTCCCAAGAGGGGGAAACGAGAAAGGGTATTTCCAGTCCCAAATGTGAGAAAAAACCTAAACCAGTACCTCGTCATAATATTGGTAGTGGACACCCTACTTCAGACACAAAACCTATTGAAATATCTCATGATCATGCACAGACAGTTTCTGGAACATCAGTGAAATTTAGCGGTGGTGACCAAAGTGATAAGACTGAGCTCTCGAAGCCACACTCAAGCCCACATCCTAGTCTGGAGCATGACTCTGCACCACCTAGCTTTGGAGCTGAGCATGGACAACCTGACTCAGGCCCTCAGAGTAATGAAGAACCTTCTACACCATCAGCAGATACAAAATCAACAGACAACAAAGCTTTATTCCAAGGAAGGGATCGAAGTAACGCTATTTCTAAATCTGATCAAGATTGGGTTTGTGGGTATTGCACCAACTATAACTCTGGAGCAACACTGTTATGTGAAATATGTGGAAGTTCCCGTCTAATTAAAAAAGAAACTCAAGTGTAGATAGATATCCCTGTAATTCTAAATAGTGCCCACCACAAACAGTACCGTTCGTCACAATAATCTTTCATGTTTATAATTGTTTAAATAAACATCATGCACATTAAAAATATTAATGTGTATGCTACCAAATTAATATATTATTACATTGTGTTCACAAACAGCACATAAATCCAACACAGAGTGTACAGGCAGCTAACACAAATGAAGATGGTGAGCAAAAAAAAAAGCCAACTGAAAAGCTCGTGATCATGCATGAACATAAAATCGTACACAACAATAGATGTATTAGAAATGCAAAAAGACAACAACTTGATATAACACGACAAATATAATATTCTTTATTACAATAGATAATATAATTATTATAAAACTAGAGTGGGTCATCTTATAACACTGTACAACAGCATCCACTTGATTTCTTGGCACTCCTTTTACAGATTTCTCGAACAATCTCTGCAAACATATCATGTACATTGTAATTTGTCTTCGCTGAGGTCTCGAAAAAGGGACAGCCCCACTCCTGTGCTAACTGTTGCCCATCTCTAGAGGGTACACTTCGTTCTGACTCCATGTCACACTTGTTTCCTACGAGCACAATAGGCGATGACGTAATACCCTTAACACGCTGGATCTGATCTCTTAGAGGTTGAATATCAATGAACGTTTGTGCATTGATGATGGAGTACACTAGCAGAAACCCTTGGCCGTTCTTGATGTAGAGATCTCTCATTGATGCAAACTGCTCTGTGCCGGCTGTGTCTAGGATCTCAAGAACTGCTGGTGCTCCATCTATGTCTATCTCTTTTCTATAAAAGTCCTCTATTGTCGGGTCATACTTTTCAACAAACGTGTTTGACACAAACTGGACGGTGAGTGCACTCTTCCCCACACCCCCTGAACCCAGCACGACGACTTTATACTCCCTCATGAGCGTGGACTATCTCTCTAATGCAGGGAAAGGCCAATGAAGGTAAGGTTAAAATGCTGGTGATGGAAGTCCTTAGCACCAACAGGAATCTGTGGGGGCCTACAGAGAAAATGTATACAAATCAGTATTGGAATGCACCAACAATTATTATACATAGCAATTAACTTGTGTCACTATGGTGGTGAATATAAGCTAAGCATTCAGACAATGTTCAACCCTTACACAAGTGTACATGACACATCAGTACATCTGAGAGTGCTAAACTTGTTTCAAGAATGTGTATGATCTCTGTGGAAGTCATACAAACAAAGAAAACCTCAAAACTCGAATTGTGAAATGTATTGGCGGAGCTTCTTAGCTGATTCCACAACCATAGCTATACCAATAACTTTATAACAGCTCACACAGAGCAGTCTCTTTCAAACACACTAGCCACACATAGCACGCTCTATACAGTGACACGTACACACACTCCCACCTCATCAAAACATAAATAGGTAAGACATTCATAACCTCCAAGCCCTCTAGAATACCAACACATACTTCTCACACACAACAAATTTCAAATGATGCTTTGAGCATGAGAGAACAAGTCACCCATCACGCGCACAGAAAGGACCCCACCAAGACAAATAAATGTAGCCTGCTAAACAAAATAATTCTTGATGCCTCTGATATCCACACACTTTTGTGAGCGTGCACACACATCACACCGTTGTACGATGATTCAGTTCTCTACACACATTTAGATTAGAGTTCTCTCTATCATGTGCACTTCTGTAGTCTAGCTGATGTAGCTACCCAACCGGTACGGAATTCAAAACAAAGCACACAGTTTCATAAGAGCACTGGTTGTTTCTACTCTTTTAACAGTGTGTTCTTTTGAAAAGACATGCTTACCTCTTACGATATGTGACGCTAGCCAATTGCCAATGTTCTCACTACTTGGTTCAATGGTCCCTCTTGCTCTTTTGGTTCGCCAATCCAAAAATTATGATTAGTGCACTTCCGCCATGTTGAATTCCTCCAAGGGTGTGCAAAAAATAGTCACCTTCCGTTCTATAAATAGACTAAGGGTGTGGCAACATCGCATATTCCCGTATATTCATCCGTAAAATTTTGCAAGCGCAGCAACAACAGTTTACACAAAACCATAATAGTAAACCGTCAGAGTATTACACAAAACACACAAAGGATGTTGTGCAATAATGATCAAAAGTCATCTGACAACTAAGATGAGTCTTTTAAGATGGAGCATTTGAGTTTGGACCACGTCGGCGTCCAAAGGTTGCAACAACATTCACAAATCTCCTGTTGTACTGCATCCTTCTCTTGGCCCGACCAGTCTTCTTCTTCTTCTTCTCAACTGGATCGACCTGGGTCAATAAACAAGCACACAAATTTACAGACAATATAATGTTTCCATTGAATGCACAGTCTCGCTGATCAAGCCAATATTACTATTATAGTATGTTGAACAACCATTGATAGTGTGAGACTAATATTTCTTCTGTGGGGGGATTATAGTACAGAAATTAGGATTATTAATCAAACACAACCCACACTTCTGGAATGGAAAACAGCAATCAAATCTGATTATCCAATCAAAAACAAATACCTCTGAACTAAGAAAGGTACCATTAAATTAGCCTACTCTCAATTCTGTCAATAGAGTGTCTTCATGTGACATTAATAATGAAATTATAATCAGCACTCATAACATGTAGAAATGAGCTTGGAAACTCAGTTTAGCTACTTAAGTGTATATAACACTGAACAATCAGTTTACGTGCCCCAGGGCTTTTGAACACCTTATAGTCACACCCATCAATTGTGGAACCATAGCACAAAAATTATGAATTACTAGGGGTACACAAAGACTGTCACTAGTCTGGGCACCTGGGCAATGATCGTCTCTGTAAAATCTAGTTTGTCACTTTTGTGCGAAAATGCTGGAGTATGCTTGTTGCCAGTGAGTAGATAGAATGTTTGCATTTTCATCGTAGTTATTCTGAGCAAAACAAGGCTATGTTTCATGCGCAATTTGTTTATCAGATATACTAGTCTCAAGGAAAATGACTAAGTGAATTTGATAAATTATCCTTTACAAGCATTGATTCCATTACCTTTGGTGTCTGTCCCCTAACTTTTCCAGCACGAGCCAATGAACCGTGAACCTTTCCTGTTGATATACATGGACAGTATGTGCTTTAATTGGAATACATTAAATACTGTAAATTATAGTGTATTTGGGCGGTTTTATGTGTACTTACCTCCTACAACTCTGGCAGTAAGGCTTAGTGTACCCTGCTCCTGTACAGCATCAAGAAGGAGGCTCTCATCTTCAAGAGGTACGCCACCATAGGAGAGTACTTGCTCTCCAGTAGGAATACCTTCACAGTCAACCAAAATGGTCTTCAGTTGGCTTACTGTTGTCTCCTGGGAGACGTTAACAGTATGGAGTGTCTGTCCTTGCACGAAAAGTTGCATCTTCTTCTCTCAGGAGTCGTTAAAATCGAGACCTTCAAGCGATGGCTTTTATGTCTCGCGAAAACTAGGCAAAAAGGAAGATTGCACAACACGTGCGCAATTTGTACGCATGCGCGTTAGGGAAATGATGGGCGTTATCTAGGACTCAGAGCAGAGCAACAGTACTTTTCCAGTTTCAGGAGTTGCAATGGTTGTAAGTACTATTTGAATGTATATGTCCAAGACTCTTGTTAATGGTTTATCTTTCTTGTGTTCAGATTAAAGAAAGAAGAAAAGGAAAGAAGGAAATCCACAAAAACAATCTAGAGACACTGAAATTTTACCTATATTTTTCTGTGATTGGATCGGTATGTCCTTCATGGTTGGTTTAGGTTTCCATGTTATCATCATTAACAGAGGAGGGTTGTACAGGCCTGAGGCCTATATCCAGCCCTCATTGCATTGATCTGTGTGCCAAGTGTATTAGTTTTATCCTCATGATTAATTTTGTTGGATGATGTTCCTACATACAGGCAATCCAGTTGGGCCATCTTTCACTTTTCTATTTGTTTTCTAGCAGTTTCTCATGGTGGAATATTGTAAGCTAATTTTATTTTGACTAGTCCTGAACACTTAACCAAAAGTGTAATGACTATTTCCAGGTTTTCTTATTGTTTGCTGTGGTAGTTCACTTGCTCTCTCAAAAACTCCTTCGTTACCTGTCAACACCTTTGCTTGGACCGAATGGAGAGCTACTGGAGGCTGGGGGTGACCTCTCTGAGTCTTATTTCTCAGAGTAAGTCTGCAGATGCTATATTATCATAAAAGTAGCAATGTTGATTTTATTCATGCTACTACAGATATGCCATTGACATCATAATCCTAACATCAGGCTTGCAAGTGCTCTCTGCTATCAGCAACTATGTATGGTTGTTGTGGTTGGCGGTAAGTCCTGCACAAATTTAATAATACCCCCCAAGAACTCACATTCTTCTTTCCAGGCACCAAGTTATATAGTGTACAAGCTCTGGGTGTCACTCATTTGGCCATGGATAAAGTCGGGACCACCAGAGGGTAGCAGTGGGGGAGATAAGAAAGAAGGAAAGAGACAAAAGCAAAAATTTAGGAGAATGTGACATCACTGTCTTTTGGTATTGTGTGTCAGGGTTTTACATGTTGTCATAATAATAATTATTATATTATAATTATTACCATTACAAAAAGAGCAATACATAGAGAACAATCAAACATCACAAGTACATGGGAAAGACTATTATTTAATTTAATTATTGTGCATGTGAGTGTATCCAGACATACACATTGATTTTAATGAATTGGCCTCCATAATAATTAAAATAAAATTAATGATTGTGTTACAGGAAATCTGATTTGTAAAATTAATTGGAAACAATTCAACTACAGTACATGTGACTTGCATGTACCAATGGTGGAAATGAAAACATGCAGCTATAGACGTACATACACGCACTACACACTTGATGTTCCTGTTCCAGCTGCTTCACGTATAGCACTACTGAGCAACATGAGCTGTTCCTGAGAAAGACCTCTAATGGCTGCTTGCATCTGATCGGGACACTGAGACTCGAGCATTTGAAGCAACTGAGCCAGTTGAAGCTGGAGATCTACAGCAACAGAAGAGGAATGTAATAAATCTCCAACATATAGCAATGTTTTCACTGGTCACCTTTAGAAAGTTTTGAACTTGGTGAGAATTCCACAGCAAACACTTGCAACATTGCTTGCAGGTGGGTCATCATCTGAAGATAAAACAAGCATTGTTTACACCGGAAGTTACACCATTCATTCACATATTACACACCACTGGGTTCTGAGTGGAGAAGAGATGGGTGATGCAGTTGTAAACAGTCTCATTTTCCTCCATGTCTTCCTTGAGCGGTAGACTACGCACCAGCAGTGGAACCACCTGAGAACAGACAACAACAGATCACTAGTTGTTCACATACCAATCTTGAGACATTGGAGTACACATGGTGTGCGACTACTGTGTGCATACCTGGTCTAGTGGCACTGTTTCTTGGCTGGCCATTATCATCCTGCACACAGCTCCACAAACGTTATCAATAACTCGATGATGTTGGGCCATACTTCTTGACTGAGCAACAGCAAACAGATGTCGGAGAATCATGGGATATTCACTGCACATGCAAGCATGAGTGAGTGAGAGAGTGAGAGAGTGAGTCTTTTTCCACCAGTGCACAAAACAAACATCATAATATTCAAAGTAACTTTATACCTGAGAATATTAGGCAAGGTGTTAGCTGCTATCAGACCCAGACCGTAGACAGAGTTGCTGCAGACCTCCTCATCTTGGTCATCTCCACTGTAGTCTATGAAGAGACGGTAGAAGTCCAACAGCAGGATAGCACGGCTCCCCACTCCATCAACAATCTGAGACCATGACAAATGTCTCATTCAATGTGTGTGATATTTAGAGTGATCATAAAACAGCATGTGTGTGTGGGTCTTGTACCTCAGCAAATGTTCCTATGATAAATGATTTATCTGCAACAGTAGCTGTTTTTCCTTTCTGTAGTCAGGTATATTATGTGTGTAACATTTTCACTAAACACTCAGCATTGCATGAATGTCGTCAAACACTCACCAACTTTGTAAGCAGTTTTGGAAGAAGTGGTTCAAACTGTTTAAGAAACACATCACCACCAACAACACTGGCAAGAGGGCCCAGTATGCTCCCAGCACACTCCACAAGCATGGAGTCGTACTCAGCCATGTCTTCACCTGGTAGCATCTCCTCACCTCCCTGACACTGAGCCTGGATGAGAAGGGACAGAGAAACAGATCACTTTTTACCATAATATCAAAAACAGCCAAACAAGGAGATGGTGCCACTACATTCTATATATTATAGCCTCATACACAGCCTCCTTCATAAAAACAAATGAACAAACAAACAAAATGGGGAGGAGGGTGGAGCGGTAGAAGCCTGGGTAGGTGACTACTCCATACCACTAGTAAGAACATACTTTGTACTCTACTATGTCTTGAACTGAGACAATGAGACTGGATATGACCCTCTCTTGCAATGGAAAGGGAGGGCTCTTGAGGGACTTGAGGAGGTCCTCCAGAGCCTCCAGAGTGGCACCGACAACAGTCTGATCAGAGTCCGTTCTCACAGTGGCCGACATGCTACCCAGAGTATTGTTGATGAGGTAACTCAAATCCGGATTATCTAAAAAAAGAGGAACAAATGATCATAAAAACACTATCTGTATAATAATATTATGAATAAAAGACAACATTCCTTAGTCCTAGCTGATGTAATTGTGGTGGTTATCCGTTAAAGTAAACAAATATGGCTAGGCAAATGACAAATCACTGCAGTGTGTTTTCTAACCTTTTCCATCACCACTAGAACTGATAACATGTTGACGCCACACTTTGCAAAATCTACTCAGTGCCCAAATAGCAGCTTTTCTAATCCCCTCATGTGAGTGCTGTACACAAAGAACACAAGTAATCTGATCACACCACAAACAGTAAAGACACGACAATATGAATGTACCTCACTCAGCACATTAACCTCCTTGAAACAGTCATCAATGAAGGGGATGAAATGGGCCCTGTAAAAGATATAGTGTCTCACAAGGATGATAATTATATGCCCTCACGTACCCTAAGTTTTCAGCAATCTCTCCTAAGGCATTGCAAGTGTCCTCCTTTTCCTCAAGATAAGCATTCTCAACACTAAATCTGTACCATACACAAAAATAAACACAACTCTATATAACGCCATTGATAACCATGGAGTGGAGGTACTACATACCCTTCAATGGCACCGTCATCCTCAATGGAGCCCATGGCCTCGTCATCTGCTCCTCCTGGTTCTCCATTCCCATTCTGACCTTCGAAATCCAGGAACGAAGTCTCAAATGAAGCATGGTGAACCTGTATACCAGTACAGTAGTTGCATCACCACAATAATACAATTTTACAGTAGGTACTTCCTTCATCTAATGCTTACAGTGACTCCTTCCTCTGACAATAGTGATTCCAACATCTTGCTAACTATAGTCCCCAAACTATCGGCCATTCCTTCCTTGAGGACGTAGGACAAAGAAGCAAACATGCCATATCTAGTGTGGGAGGGAAAACAAGCCATTGTTAGCATCAGTATGACTTCACACTAGTACTACTCCATAGGTATTCACATGAGACAGGGCAATAGAATGCTAAAAGCTACAAAACTACTTATCATCTTACACTGATCGTCTGAGATCAGGGTCCAGGCTCTGCATTAATTCCTGTAAACAACCAAAAATCCTTTTTGATGTAACATGTACACACACCATAATGATAACTGTGTGTCTCCTACCATTCCAAGTAAGACGCATTTTTGTGAGAGTGGTCTGAACTGTTCCTCTCCTATTGTTCTTGCAAGAATGCCAAGGGTATCTGAGCAATACCAAGCAAGGTAGAGTGGTGAGATGGTTAGTGGCAATAGCCTCTGGCCACTTGTGGTAACTCACTCACCTACAGCCTGTGCCTTCAATGTGAACCGTTCCTGGGTATCAGGAAGTTCAATGAGCTCCTACAACGATGGGACAAACCATAAATAATATATAGACAAAAAAACATAATACACAGGAAACTGCTGTGGATGAGCTTGGTATCATGCATGCACATTACCTGAAGAACTTGAATGATTCTTGGGAAGTAGGGCACAAGATTCTCCTGACAGGCATTGGCTACACGTGAACAACAGAAGAACAAATTAGTCTTACAGTGAGTGAATCTATAGATGTGCAATACAATAGGCGCACTCACCAGCTGCACCAAAGGCACTGACAACCAACTCTTGAACATGGATATTCTAATAAGGGACAAAAACAAAAGGCAACAATGGTAGGTAGCTAGCTACATCTAGGCAGGGCCTTTGTATTCAAACATACATTTATAGTGAGAGCAAAAAAGAGCTTCTCCATGTAAGTTGGGAGGTAAGGAAGAAGATCAGCTCCCAGCTGCTCACAGAATGTCTCAAGAGCATAAAATATCTTTGTGAGACCAGTGCTTTCCTTCTGGTGTTGCTGAGTGGCAGTGAGAGCTGCATCCATAAACTGAAACAACACTGGCATAAGTTCACTGCTGAACTGACTGATGTCAGGCTGTGGGTGCAAGAAAAATACAAACAGAAATGGCTTAACAATGTTGTCTGTCTGGATAGAGTAACCTTCTCCATAGGAGATGCATAGAAACAAGTACACACATACTTGTAAGTGTTCTGCAAACTGTCCAATGGCAAAGAGAGCAGAATTACGAACTATACGCTGCTCGTCATTCACCCCTAAGAAAACACAAGTGCATGTTATTGTATACATTGACATTAAAAACTTTCAAATTGCCACAAACCTTTATAAACTATTTGAAGAAGAGTGGTCAAATGACTACAGAACAAGATACACAACATCATCATCATCATCATCCAAAGCAAAAACAGGCTTAACCACAAACTTTTTCTTGATGTACTCAGAGCAACCCTCAGTGATGACTGCTATGGCAATCAGGGAGGTGCTTCGCTGGAAATGGTTGGTGCTCTGCAACCAAGGTTGGATCAGTTGCATCTGTTACAAGAAAAAAAAATGGACAGCCTCAAAGAATATGCACAAAAAAAAGAAACCATTGATGGCACTGACCACTGGAGTAAAGATTTTTTCAGGGGGCAGGTTCAACGACAAGACATCCAACACCTGTGAAGGTCAAGAAACACCCACAAAGATAAAACCAAGGGACAAGTAGAGACACCATCCTGTTCTAGAGTGGTCAGATGCCCTGACCTGTGCAGCAAGTGCAGTGGGTGATTGTGACTCAGTGTTGGTCTCATCTTGCAAGTCATCATCCTCATCATCTGCCCCGTCTGAAGTGGGCATGGCCATTATTACGAGCATGGTCTGTAGGATGGTGGGCAGGAGACCGTGTTTCAGCAACATCTAGACAACAAAGAATGGCATGAAGACATTCACAATAACTCTAACAAGATTAAGGAGGTATACAGACCTTCTTTTTCAGAGTAGTGAGCCACGTGACAAAAGAGATGGCCTTGACTCTGAGATTGTTAGTGAGGGAGACGTTAGAAGCCACTTCCAGACAGAACTGGATGAGAGAGGTCAAGTGAGGTGCAACGATCCCCACATCACATTCCACCAGCTCATCAAACAGCTCCATGGCCTCACAAGCCTTGTCCTATGGAAGAGGAGGATCAAATTCAAACAAACCCCAGCCCAACGAAAGTTGCCATAAGACTGACCTGGTCCTGTGATATAAGAGCCTTAATGACAATCATTATCTGCGGGATCATTGCTCGAAAGTGAGGCTGGAAACACAAATGAAAAAAAAAAAAAAAAAAAGAACAAACATTACAACAGTGAACCAAGCTGATCCACTTGCAACGGAGGTTCATTACCAAATCATCACTTGTCACATACTCCACCATTGATGTCAACGATCTAATGGAGGGAAGAAAATAAAATATTCTCAATAAATAGACAGACACAACATGGAACTCACTTAAGAGAATAAAATGGCACCATTTTATTAGCTCCGTCCTTTAGAGCAGCTGAGAACAACTGCAATAGGGCAGCAAATTTTGGCTGAAGCTAAAAGAAAAAGTGATGGTACAACTGATAATACTGTATTGTCAACCCAAGAACTATCGCTAGATACCTGTAGCGTTGCAGTGTCCATGAGTGTACTAAGGACAAGCATTCCAGTCTAGAGAACAGTACACACACTTCATTCATCACATGCCTATCACATGACTATCATGGGACCTCTCCTACCTCTCTCTGACGAGGTTCTGGGCTATTGCAGTGCTGCATAATGAAGTCGTTTAACTCATTCCATTCCTGTCCTTGGGACAAGTAGTGTTTTGCTATCACACTGGCCTGTCAGGAAGATGAAAATATAATTGTACGTACTATTTACACCACACAAAAAGAATGACCATTTCCTTCAAAGTGAGGTTCCAGTCGGAGGAGGTACAATTTTCAGTGCACTTGTACTTTTTGCCCATACAATTTGCACGTGACACTAGGAGCTTAAGTACTAAAATGATCATGTGCAGTAAAAATGCCAGCTCAGCATGCCACACGGCTGTCGTACCTCCTCTGGGTTCCACTTGGCACCGTACAATGACAAAAGTTACACAACTTTTGAGTACACATTATAATATGATTTTCCAAATCATAAATGCCATGGATACCCCACACCCATGCCCTATTATAATAGCTCACAGAACATTAAAGCATAGCAGAGAACAGACATAGCTGCTGTAGAAGTACTCACCAAGTATGCAATGGAGCGCACGACCAAATGCCTGCATGTGGATACAAAGATACAAAGCAAAGGAGAGCATGAAGAAAGAACTGGGAATCGGTGAGTGTTTATTACTCACGTGTTTTCTTGTGCAAGGCATTGCAGCAATGTGATTTTTGTCCTAAAAACACACACACACAAATCATTGAAAACTTTTTAAGGATAGTAGCTGAAATTATGTTTACATGCCTTTGCTGAACTTCTAGTGGAAGCCGTTTCCAGACCTTCACTATTCTTTTTCTTAGTAGGATGGCAGCATACTGTCTGAGCTATAGAAGAAAACAATCAAAAATACCTGTGTATTGTCGTCACGACATACTAATGGTGTAAGAAACAAGACCCACACATACATGCATCAGTGAACAAACAACTTGTTTTGGATTCAATGGAAGGAACTTCGTTTGTGAAAATAGAGCATCCTCACTAATGAGCAATGATCATGCACAACGAAACAATGTTGTAAACATACTTGTGGGTTAGGAGAGGCTACAAGTATTTCACAGAGTGGAGGAATGATGGCTGGGTCTTTGTAGACTGCTTGCAGATCTTTGGTGGCCTGGTTAATAACATAAAGAAGACTAGAATCATTAATTCACGTCACGGAGGGCCAAAGATCCCTCACTTGTTGGATAACCGAATTGTCAGGAACCAACAGACGAGCAAGAATCTCTTCCAGTGTAGACGCCATTCAGAAAAATGCTCCACGTGGATTGTGGGTTGGTCCGATGTAGGGTCTCGTGACATCAATTTAGCTGAGCTCATCAGAAATTGTTTGTGTCTCTTTCGAGGTTTTTGTGTCAGGCAAGACAGTCTTTTCAAGGTAATAGAGTTTATAGTAGTCTGTATAAATACAGTAGTTATTAAATCTATAAATTATCGTAAAGTACACGTGGTCAAAATCTCACAATCTAGATCTATCTGTACCCTTTCCATAATTTCAGGCTATGGCTCAACAGAGCTTTCAATTTCAGAAGTACAATATCTTCAGAGAAAAGCCTCTTGGTCATGGTTCTTATGGAGCTGTGTACAAAGCCATGTGTGACCAGCTACCCTGTGCTGCAAAGGTTTTACATCCAACCATTGTTGATCAGTATGATCCAGGATCGGGAAGGATTCTCCAACGATTTCAGCAGGAGTGTGACTTCCTCAATCACATAAGACATCCTAACATTGTACAGTATCTTGGAATGTGCACGGATGTAGAGTCAAACCTGCCTGCCTTGTTCATGGAATTGATGGATGAGAGCTTGACCTCTTTGCTTGAACGACCAGAGAGCACTCTTCCGTGTCACGTACAAGTTGATTTGTGTCACGATATTTCACTTGCGATCGCCTACCTTCATTCCAATGGTATTCAACATCGTGATCTCTCCAGTAACAATGTTCTAGTCATTGCTGGAAGGAGGGCCAAAGTCACTGATTTTGGAATGTCCAGAATCTCCGGTGCTACAAGTGTTAAGTTATCTCAACTCACTCAATGTCCAGGAACAATTGGTTACATGTCACCAGAAGCTTTAAAAATGCCTCCAGTCTACACTAAAAAGCTTGATGTGTTCTCACAGGGAGTGATCATGATCCAAGTGTGTACTGGTCTCTTTCCCGATCCAGGTCCAGCCGTTAAAGAGGTACCAGACTCCCGTTCTTTGGTTGGAGTACTCCAATACCCAGTACCTGAAACAGAACGCCGAAATAACCACATCCAACTTATTGATAAAGAACACCCCCTTCTTCCCATCGCTAGTGCTTGCATAGCCTACATGGAAAAGGATAGACCTTCAGCTGATGATGTGTGCCATAAATTAGCCATTTCGAGGGAACAAGACACCATGTACCTCAAGGCAAAACAAGAGGCAGAGAACCCACCTCGTGTGGAAGAGACATTAGGTGTCACTGCTAATGAAGGACTGATATCTGCATTACGAAGTGAACATGCTGCAGAAATTCAAGAGAAGAATGAAGAACTAGACCAGAAAGATTGTGAAATTGCAGCAAAAAATGAAGAAATTGCTAGTAAAGATCAGGAGATTGCCACACTCCGAGCCCAACTGTCACGAACACTTCAGGAAAATTCACAACTAACTTCAAATTATGAAGTAACTCACAAACAGCTTCAGGAGCTACGTATACAGCAAACACGAACCCAGAGCAATGGCCCAGTACAAAGACGAGAAGTTGAAAGGTCAATCAGTCTTGTGTGGGAATCAACCACCGAGAGAGCACCATCTGATATGCGAAGAGGGTCGTCCGTTGTGAACGGCAACCTACTTTACATTAGGAGTGGATCGGGAGTGTATGCCTACGACCTAATGGAAAGGGTATGGCGTATCCTACCTCAATGTGAACAGAAGATAGGCTGCTTAGCAATAGTGCATGGTTACCTAGTGATGGTGGGAGGAAAGCATTCTCTCAGTGGTCTCATGACCGACAGACTGCTCAGCCTCATCGACAATGACGACAATGGAATGTGGATCGAACAGCTCCCTCCCATGCTCACAAAACGTCTGTTTGCTACTTCCATCACCCATCGCAATCATCTCATTGTAGCTGGTGGCTCTTCAACCGGCCGAGTTGAACACAACACCGACATTGTAGAAGTCCTGAATACCGACTCCCTTGCCTGGTCTAGAGTGGCCAATCTCCCTCATACATTTGGAGCAGCTACAGCTGCCATTTGCGGTGACCAACTCTATATGTTAGGAGGTAACGATACCTTCCAACCGAGACAGTCTGTCCTCGAATGCTCCCTGAAAGAGCTGCTAGGTCGCTCTCACGGAGGATCAGTGTGGAGAAGAGAGACAAACCTACCCCTGTACTACTCTACATGCACTGAGGTGGGTGGACAGCTTCTCTCTCTCGGTGGGCAAGATCCTGTCTCTAAAGAGGCCACTTCAACCGTCTACAAGTACAGTCCGGCAAAGAGATCGTGGAGTCCAATTGGCCGTTTAACGATCTCTCGATACAAGTGCTATGTTGGGGTGGTTGGCAGTACTTTGCTAGTTGTGGGTGGTGAGGTGAACAAAGAAGGAGCCATGACTGATACTATTGAAATAGCTGCTGTTTTGTAAAACGAGATAGTGTATGCTGTTTTTCTGTTTCTGTTTCTGTATGTAGATCTGTGGTAGAATGTGTTTTTCAATGATTAAAGGGTTAATCAATAAACTTTCACTGAACTTTGAACTTTTGACTCGAGTATTCTCGCGACTCGTGAGACTAGAGAGAGATCACAGGGAAATGGGAAAGCGTAAAAAGGATCGTGACGATACAAGTGCCTCTGAAGCAGAGTTAGAGGCTGGACCAAGCTCCTCCAAGAAGATGAAGCTAGCTGAAAAGACGGTCGATGAGAACAAAACAGATCCAGAGCAGGAAGAATCCCCCCAACCTGGTAAGGAGTCGAGAGAGCCATTAATGGCCGTTGAATATCACTGTCTAGTCTGTTGTATCTTGTAAAACACAGTGGTAGTTGAAGAATCAGAGCTTTTACCGCAGTAGTTTTACAAAACTATCACTCTTGATATATAATGATTTTTGTAGCACCCAAGAGTCGAATAGAGGTGGAGATGCAAGCTGAAAGGGACAAGATGGAGTTACTAGTGTCAGCTCTTTCAAACACACAACAAGATCAATATGAGATCTTTCGTCGATCTACTTTCCCCAAGAGTACAGTCAGGAAGATCATGCAGAATGTCTGTGGGAGCTCTGTCCCTCAGAATGCTGTTATTGCAATGGCAGGCATCACAAAGGTATTATAATATAACATATAGATGCAATAATATTTTTTTAAAAAGGAATGCTAAGGGTACATATTTTTTCAAAATTTATGTGATTGTGGGTGTATCCTAGCCTTGATCGAAGATGGCTCATTATATTTGCTGCTGCTTTTTTAAAGAAACGACCTTTACCCACACTACTCTTATAACAATCATGTACATCAACATGATGACTGTAGGTGTATGTTGGTGAGATAGTGGAGGAGGCCTGTCAGTCTCGAGAGGCACTGGAAGAAGAGGGTCCTCTGCAACCAAAACACATCAGAGAAGCTGTTAGAAGACTCAGAACAAAAGATAGGGTTCCAAACTCAAGATACAAGAAAGTATTTCCTTTTAGATAAGATTTTGTGATACTGTCATTCCTCTAGTGATAATTACTACAACGGTTGTCATCATTAATAATAATTATATACATGTGACTTAGCACTTGAAGTGCACAGAGATATCAATTGAACCTAGGAGAATAGAGCATGTTCAATAAGTTACACTATACGCAATTACACATCATAATTTTGAACATTGAAAATGCTTAAAACATCTCCATCATGCTGTTGGGTCCTTGCTGAGCATTTTGATGTCAGCAGCTACCATCTCCTTCACAAGGGCCTGCATATATACATGTGAACCAGAATGGAACTCAAAACCTATTGTGAGAAATGAAGACTATAGCTGCTGTACCGTGAACTTCGTCTTAGGCTCCCACTTCAGGTCTTTTTTAGCTTTGGAAGCATCTCCCAATAGGAGCTCCTAGAATATACAAAGAGAAGTGGTTCAATGTTATACGTATAACTATAGTCAACCTAGCTGGTTGATTTAGTCATAGATGATATTGCAGTAGTATAACTATGATTAAATTTTAGTTGACTTCATGAAGCAACCACATTTCCCCCAAGCATGATGACCCTGTACCAACTAAATCTCTAGACTAAAAATGCAACCATTACATGTGGATAAAGTAAACCCACTATTAATCAAGTATTATATGTGTAAGATATAATTATACGTACAACTTCAGTGGGGCGGTAGTACTTTGGATCTACTTCAACTCTAACTTTTCCAGTGGCTTTATCGATTCCTTTCTCATCCGTTCCTTCTCCCTCCCATCTGTGCGAGTGGTGTATGGACATTAACATCATTAATATCATACTATCAGTGTCCCTGTAACTAATACTATGCATGACTGTGTGAGAAAGCTCTGGTATGATATGCAGATATAATTGATGATTCTTCTCCAATGCTGTTATTGAGATTAGTTGAACATTGAAAGAAGAAGCACAATCTTGAACATGAACCTAATTAGGAGAGCTTGATTTGGTAAATTGAAAAAAATTCTTATACACTTCAATCAACTAAATGAAGGGAAGGGATGAGCTTGAATGACTGTGCAATAGACTACTATCCTTTCACAGCAATCAGTTGTGCACTAACTTGATCTCCACGTTGATCTCAGTAAAGGCCAGCTCAACCAGCTCTCTGACACTGTGTGTCTCTCCAGTAGCAATGACGTAATCTTCTGGGGAGTCACGTTGAAGCATCAGCCACATAGCCTGGTGGAGTGAGAAGAGAATTGAAACAAACAGTGGAACAATACGGTAACCACAGACACCGCCAGACTGTACACACTACTGATATTAAAGCAGGAAAATCTTGAGGGAATTTAAAGCTAAGAGGAGGGGAGTTGACAGTGACATCCTTGTCTACACTTTCACCATGCATCAAACAACNACACACACACACACACACACACACACACACACACACACACACACACACACACACACACACACACACTATTACAGTATCAGCAATTGAACACAGGCACAACTATAGCTTGCAATGGCTGGTCTTGGGAATGCACTATTCCTATACACATTTCACAGTGTGTTTAACCATTAATGTTTGCAGTCAATAGGATGGCAACAGCTAGGATTCATAGGGGGAACCAAACACTCCTTCAGGTGTTCCCGAGAGCATTCATTGAACTGCACAACAGCTGACAGAGGTGAGGGAGGGACCAGCTACTAATATATATATATAGTGGTACAGCATGCATGGTATGCCCTGACTGCTTGCAATGGTATATGAACCTGACAGTTGACAAGTGAGAAGAAAGTACTAGCTCGTCTTCCACATTTGTCCAAACTCTAAAGGTTTTATTCATCAATATTTCATGTGTGTGTGTATAATCTTCTACAGCTAATAGCTGGACCAGTGAATTTAGCCTCAAGCTATATATATATAGCTGTCACACTATATCCTATAGCATACAGTGATGTTATCTAGCTCACACAGGCAAATTTGTTTCCATGGCAACTATCAAGGGGGTAGTGTCATGTTAACTACATGTACATGTGGTTCCTGGATTACAAAGATAACATAAGACCAAGCAAATTAACAGTAGCACACCATAGTCCTTAAATCATATAATTTTATATCAACATAGGATATCAGTTGCTTCAGGGTTTTTTTTTTTTCAGTTTGTGTTTACTTGTACCAACTTTGGAGAGAAGCCATGTTTAACAATGAGGTAGCTAGCAATATACCCAGGAGGCAAATTCCCTCAAGCAAATGCCAAAGATCACAAAGGAAAGAAAACAGAATAAACAACTTGAGACTCTATATATGTAGGAGCCTTCCTCTAGCGCTCAGAAATGACAGTGGAAGAAATACTTAATACTAGGAATAAACCAAGAATGCCAGCAACATTCTTGTGCTGGGGGCTAGGAATTGGCCGGCAGGGGGATATTGGTATATTGATATAATCTTGAAAGTCCATATACCCACCAAAAACCACTACATATGTTACCAGATAAAGGATAGTCTTGATTCAGCTGACCATAAACAACCCAAGTTGAAGGCAACATATGTTTGTCTGTTTGTTTATGGAGAAGTGGCTAATGAAAATCCCAGACTACTTGCTTCAAACGATAGGTCTTATTGATGTGGATCTATCACATCATTTGCATGCAGACAGAAAAAGAAAAAAATTATATAATATTCATTTTAGTGGAACTTAGTACGATGCTAAGAGCCAAATTAAGTTCTTGTGGTAAAAAGTCTCATGATTTTATTATCATAATTTTTTTGCCCACTCTTGATGGCAAGGATTGCACACTAAGCTGACAGATTTTGAATTCATGGCTTCATTCACTCCCTTGCAAAACTTGAAGGCATTCAATGACAGATGAGGAAATGAATTCTTACAAGAGTTGTGACTATGGTTATCAAAAAACCACAACCATAGTCAATGAATATCATTAAAGAAACACAAACCACAAAAGTTTAACAATCATTGTTGTAATGTGCCTGTGTGAGTGTAAATATATGTAATGGTGGGCAGCAGAAGGTGCTATATAGCTAGCCTTGTCTTGGAGAGAACATTCCAAACCCACAATGGCACACTTGTGCCTAGTTACCAAAATGAGTTGCTATTGTAATTATTATTATTATAGCAAATACAAGGAGGGGGTAGGCCTAGTTCTGTGGAGAGTAGATAACCAACAGCTAACAATCACTACTCACTCACCTCTACATAGTCCTTTGCATGACCCCAATCACGTTTGGCATCCAGGTTACCCAGTTTGAACTGCAGGGAACGAATACTAATGAGCACATACACATACATTATTACATATGCACAATCCACTATTAGCTATTATTGTCTTACGCTCTCCATATGTCCCAGATGGATCTGAGCCACACTCCTAGTGACCTTACGTGTGACAAACGTTTCACCTACACATCATGAACGTGCATACCTCATCACCAAACATCCACACATGCAACCCACAAAAAAACCCAACCAAGTAAACAAAAAATGAAACACAACTCACTTTCCCGTCACCTACCTACATCCACACACTTAATGCAACAACATCATGCTAAACAAAATGGAAGCAACTTGCATGCACACTCACCTCTTCGGGGACTTTCGTGGTTGAAGAGTATACCATTGCACGCAAAGAGACCATACGCTTCTCGATAGTTAATCACTATCCAGTAAGCATAGAGCTTAGCAACACCTAAGGTACATGAAAGATTGTGGCATGAAGTAAGCAAGGGGGGGAAAGAAAAGGGACTGTACTGATGTACTTCCTATGCTCTAGCCAATACCCTACATATCACCACATATAATAGGTGTTTCTTGCTAAGTGACAGGATTCTTGAACTGATAGGAATGAACTTCCATCACACATCCTTTAAAAATAATGAAGCAATTTACATTGTGACTTAGCTTCCACAGGCCCAGGGCAGAATGGCAGTAAACACCTGTAGCTCAAAAAGGTTGACACTGGTTTGTTAAAAATGCATAAGCCATGACCTTACAGTACCCTGATCTAAGCTCACACTGCACCATACATAGTTCAGGCCATAGCAGTTTTATTGCGAGTTAAGTCATTTTGAGTGTGGTGGCCAATTTCCACATCTGGCTACACAACCACATCACTTCCATTTACAATCAGATGGTGCATGACATAAGGATGTGTACGCACATGACAAAGAGGAAGACTTGCAGACTTCTAACACTTTGATACAAACTATCGTGGTGGATTACTTTACATGTTGTTTTAAGAGCTGACATGAGAGTGGATAAGCAAGAAATCTTGTGCATGTGTGTGTGTGTGTGTGTGTGTGTGTGTGCACGAGTGTACATCCATACATATCCCACCATAACATGCCAAGATGGGCGTACACTATACACTATACATACCATAAGGAGAGCGAGGATAAAAAGGAGTGGTCTCCTTTTGTGGAATCTCTTGCACCTTACCAAAGAGTTCACTGGTTGAAGCCTGTATATATGCAGGTGGTGTGAATGGCAGAGCATGTTTTGAAATTGTGGGTATGAATATTACATTAAGAGTCAGCATTACTTTTAATATGTAAAATGAAACTATAATAAAGAATTAAGAAACATTAAAGTGCAAATACAGCAGGTGCTATAAACTAAAGCAAAAATTAGTTTGCCAATTTACATTAATTGAATAGGTTAAAGATGTTGTGAGGATATACCAAAAAATGCAAAAGCAACAATTCAATTAGTAAAGGTATACAAACACAGTCACATACAACTTGGGAAAATTTTGATGCCTAAATAATTATAGCTGAAGTACCAGCTGGAAAAAGGTACTTTATGCACAGCTGCTTTCAAAGGTTTCTATACATAATATTATAGGCACAGCACAGAGATAACTAGCCAATGATATTATTGTACAAAATTATGGCGCATGCACACACTCAATTTAGGAGGGTAATGGATATGTAATCCACTTGAGGTAATTAGATACTACAAGCTCTATAAGTAGGAGACCACTTGGCTTCATCTGTCTGGGCCATGTAAACCACTTGGTCAATTGTCTTCAGAGAACACTACTTAACTTGTGCTGCTGCTAGGCGCCCTGGGAAGTAAACATCCCTCAGACCTGACCTCTCTCTTACCATGTAAGGCAAAGGACCTACAACTAGCCCAGTGAGTGAGGTACAAAGTGTGGTGCATCTTCAATAGCCACAGAAAAAGAGTTGCAGTAATGAGCACTAGATGGTTAATAGTGGGGGAGGAGTGGGGGTGGGTGGACTGGGCATTCACATCATTCGATCATCATGCACATCCACCAATCTGGTCTGAGCATATCAGAGTGTACCGTCATGTGCCATATAAGGCATAAAGTGTCCAACCAATAGAAATATTCTTGTAGAGAACAGTGCAGATGCCACCACAAGACTAGAGATCCACAACATGAGAGACACACTATACACTTGATTGTGGACAGCAGAAAACCAATTGCAAACACTTGAAATGAGTGCTAATTTCACATCTATTGTTACTATTGTTACTACTATTACATTAGAACATGTCACAACACATGTTGAAAGACAATTCTCAGCCTCTGATATAATATTGTTAGGATTGGGAGTACTACGACATTCAAGGAACACGATAAATTTCTTGCTAATGGTTAATGGTGAACTTCTAAAAAAGTTAAACATCTTGTATAGGAGACATCAATACACTTGTTCGCATCCTGCTCATTGCACATAATGAAAATGGTGAATTGTATGGCTTTGTAACATAGTTTGCGTGACAAGTATGTGAGTGTTTGTTAATTTAGCTAATTACGTCACACTCCCTTTCAGTGACCACAACACTTGGATGGAACATGGCAACGGGAGGAAGAGCAAGTAGGTTCACTAAACAAAACATTCACATGCAAATTGCACACACACATATGCATGCACACATATGCACATACACACACATTTGCACACACGCACACACACACACACACACACACACACACACACANACACACACACACACACACACACACACACACACACACACACACACACACACACACACACACACACACACACACACAAACAAACAGAGACCTTAACTGTGGTTGACTTAGTGCTATCCAAGTCATTGAAAGTAACCCTCTACGTTACATCAACAATAACCAATCCGTCCAACACCTGCAAGCTTAATAAGTCAAGACGAACATGCACACACACGCACACATACTTGCAGCTGGACACTTGCCGCCTCNGCTTAATAAGTCAAGACGAACATGCACACACATGCACACATACTTGCAGCTGGACACTTGCCGCCTCTAAGTCCTGTACTGAGAAGAGGCAAAAAAACATTTACTTTACCAAATTTCAATTTCTATCCAACGGTTTCTTTTGACACATCGATCCACCTGCCACTCTAGGCGCTACACAAACATCGAACAACGTTTGCTTTTAACAGTCCCTAATGAAAAGTGCAAGGTGTCGATGCAGGAGAGAGGGGGGTGGTTAGGCTGACAAAAGTATACATTACAAGCTGTTTTAACACACATCAGAGTTTCTATAGCACAAGGCATCAGAGGGTACAACAATTTTGTTAAAATAACAGGAGCGGCAACACTAATTACCATCGTGTGACGATCCTTCACCTCAAGAAAAACACATCAAGACTTGAATACGTGCCAAACAACCCATACAATGATCAAACTATGCACTACAAGGTCCTCTATCTCTAGCCTCTATCTTTGTTGTCAAGGCAAGAAAAGAAACAATCTGACATGAAAAGAACCAAAGACGTACAGACGTGAGATAGTTGAGGTCACAGGTGTGTGTATATATAGACACTCTCTCACCAGCGACTCTTGCCAAAACATTTCCAAGAAATAAAGACTAAAACGAAATTACAGGAAAACCAGTACGAATTAGTGTGCTTATTGTGATGATTATCTGGAAAGGGTACACCATAGTTTTGCGTCCAAACCTGGAAAGTTTATTTAGCGGCTTTTCCCCAGCTGACGAAGGACACAAGCAGGCATGCCTGAGGGATGAACAGTTGTAACGAAACATGCATGGGGTTGTTTACTCAGGGGAAAAAACAACTCTAGTAATAACACAGAACTAGAGATAATAATACCTGCACCAGTGAGGTACACTCCTCTATGTGTACAAAGTACATTTTGAGGTAAAATTGGTGTCGTGTGTATCATTGCATACATATGTACACCTACAGTTGATTTCATTCTTAAGAATCTTGTGTTGTACAAGCTGAGGAAACTGCACAAGTCACGGGGGAACAAATAACAATTGCAATATCTAGATCCAAAGGATGACTATGTGGAGTGACATATTGTGCTGGTCTGTTTGATCATCATTGCGCTAAACCAATCCTGACATGTGAGCCTAGACATTCCTAACCCTCTGCAGTGCATGGTGGAAGAGGACTGCTGTGTGCATCTGGAATTGTTGGCAGTTGTTCTTCAAAAGTGTTTTATCTTAAACTTTTGAGTGGACAATTAAGCACACACGTCTGCAAGTGTAACCAACCACGAATGTTGTTCCACGACAAATAGGATAACAGTGAGAATTAGGCAATACGCTTGAACTTGATTGTAATTAGGTGATTAAAGGCAGCAACTTAAACAACTCCATCTGGTGCCTTTGCAAATCAAAAGCTGAGAGATTTTTTAGTGTTCTCTTTATTGGCATCTCTTCAGGGAAGTGAGAAACTGACCAAGGAAGAGCTCACCATGATCACAGCAACAATGTTCTCAGTAGTTCACCCACCATAGAATCCCTAGAGTGAAATTATTCTGAGAACAAGAAACAAACAAAATATTAAAACTATTTTTTATTTCTTCCTCAATATTGTCCATGATGGGGGGTAATACACTCAGTGGGTGGGGATAGACCACGGGCTGATATTTTTGCAATTACCAGAAGCAAAACACCTTCAGTGTCGTGGCTAAATACACACACAAACTAAATTGTTTTTTAATTGCTCCTCAACCACTCTATAGCTAATCTCATAGAGAGAGTTGCATAGCATCCTAATTATAATTAATTTAACCTTCTGATGGAGTTATTGCTATCATTCCTGGTTACGTAACCACCCAGAGGCAGCAGAAGGGAAATGAGTTGGGCCACAACTAAAGCAAGATTCTCAGTTTAATCCTTGCAGTAGCCAAGAGCGAATCCTTAGCAATCATTTCAAAGAGATTTGCACAAACAAATCCAGATTTAGCAAAACCAATAACAGTACTTTTGTTTATTTAGTATTATTAGGTATTTTTGTGTTGGAATCAGTTAAGACAACAAACAACTCACCTGATAGCCCTAATAAATATAAACCCAGGATGTGCATATGGCCACATTCACAGAGAGATGCTACGTACAATATATTATTATTCCAGGCGATGAAAGAGTGCTGAACAATGTTTGCATTTACACCATACACACATGCAATTAAAGATGAGTCTACACACCTTGGTACAATCAAATTAATAATAACAACAAAAATGAACAAAAAAATTATTCACAATGGTAAGTGTGCAACGGAAATGTACAATAAAAACAAAACTAATTTTTGCAAAAATTTTGAGCTTCCCTGTCTTCTTACCTGATAAAACTTCACATCCTTCTCCATACCACAAGTACGAATGGCATCGAGGATCCTCAGTGTTCCCACTCCATCCACATTGGCAGTGTACTCACTCAAGTCAAATGACAGCTGCAATATCATACACATTATGATGGGCAATACACTTATGATAGAAGGCAACATCTATTTGAGAAAGGGTACATTGAGACCTTCCTCAGTCACAATAGTGACAATACTAATGGGTTTCTGATTATTAATTAATTGCTAACTATTAAGAGACTTTTGCTACAGTTGCTATCTCTGAAAGTGCTCTCCTTTCCCTTAGAAATAGCCTGGAATCATTTCAGCCTTGACCATCATTTAGCAAGAGACAACCAGTTCACTCCTCAAAGCCCACAAAGAAAACAAAACTAAGGACCTAATAGAATTCCAAATGAGACTGTCTGATACGGTCACCATTGAAGAAATCCTCGAGAATCTTGATAAAGTACGAATCGATGTAGAAGGTGGTTACTTGCAACCACATCCAAACACACGACAGAGAGAAAGAAAAACCAGAGGGTGGTTCACCAACAAAGATATAGTTTCATCTCTCTACCCGATCTCTAAGCTTGGGAGGCTACATGCGAAACATTCACCCACCTCATCTGGTCATAGAAGAGCTGCAACAACATGGTTTTGTGGGACAAAAGCTAACATAAGAGTGTGTCTCTGTCTCCACACACAAACAGTGTCACCCACTCAATCAAGCCCTCTTGCAGCTGTGACAGTGTTGAAACTATGCCCCAATACACAGATAGACCCACAGATTGGTAGCAAATAATGCATTGAAGGCACCACCCCAGGAGCCATCAGATATGCCCAGGCCACAAGACTCACAAATATTCCCCGAGTCATCCCATCCACCTACGCAAGTGGCCAAAACGGTCTAAGAAAAAATTAGCAATGAGGTAAAAAACAAAGCCAGATGTGAACACACTTCTTTACCAGCATTGATAAGAAAGTGTGAAGGTCCTTACCAAAAGATTCCAAGCCTCTGATTAAATACCACTAACATAATTAGCAAGCACACTCTAGAAAAAAGCTTGACCAAGCTGTGTGGGACAATGGTGAGGCTATGCATTTTTGAGGAGAGGCTGTGTAAACTGATTTCAGTTTACACAACACCTTTGTTGGGATGGTAACTTAAAAGTAAAGAGTAACATCATTTACCACTTAATAAGTGACCAAAAAACCATCAACATCCTCCTTTTCAAAACCCATCTAGCACAAGGCTCGCATTTCCATAGAAATGTTCTTAACTCAAGGAAAACGACATAAATGAAACAGTCAACTGGAAAAAGCAAGGTGAAAAAACCAACTGCCAACCAAAGACTCATTTCCACCCTGGCTACTGTTTGGACCATTGTACTGAGGAAGTAGATGCATGCACTGAAGGAAACCAAGGCAACCATTTACACACTAAAACATTTCCTGCAATACCTTTACATTGCTTTGTGCACCAAGGTTATAGATCTCACTCGGTCGAATCTAAAGGTCACGTAAACAATAATAATGACAGGAAAACTCCTTCAGCACATACAAACTGACATGAGCAATGCCTACCTCATTGATTAGCTTCACAAGAGATGAAGAGTCCATCAGGTCACCATAGTGAAGATGGAAGCCTGGCAATGACAATTGATCATAGAGGGGAAAAAACAACAACATCACGAATATAATACTTATAAGGAAAGCAATTTAATAATTAAACTAGGGCAGAGGAAAGAACCAGAGAATTCACATGACAGACAATAGCTTGCTTGAATAAGCATACCAATGGATTCTTAGCATGATGGTATGCAATGCCATGTAATGGAGCACATCATATTTGTGCACAATTATAGTATTACACCCAGTACATAAGAAAACAAACATCTATATTGAATAGGAAAATAGCACACTGACACGGTTGTCAACGTTGATTTTGTATATACATAGAAATTTAATTTCTCATTAACAGTACACAATAACAAGACACACCGAATACACACACCCCTGTTGGTGCTAGTGTGTGAGTATAACATTACTGTGTGTACACTGGGCTGTATAGCCATTTGTCGACTAAACACACAAGAACAACTATCTCACTCTATGTACAAGACTGGGAGGGAGCATCCAGAGAGGTAGTGACAGTTCAATTTTCACTATCAAAAACTTTTAAGTGTGTGCGTTTGTTTGTTTGGAAATAAGTTTCCCTTTTTTGGCCAAAGGACATGTAATACTACATAACTAGAGTAAACAAAGCAAAGCAAACAGGAGTACTCGTTATAATCAAGCCACTTCTTCTAAGCTAATGAAGCAGCTGTAGGTTAAAAAAAATAGTTGTTTTTTTTTTTTCATCATGATCAAATTATGCCATTTGCAATGATTGATGAGAGCTATGCTGAGTCCTGGAAACACTTCAAAAGAAAAACGCTCTCCACTGCTCTAGATCTTACCATTCTTGCATTAGTGGTGGGTGGGTGTATGGGTGTGCTATTTGATTAATCTCGGGAAAATTTATCGATGCTACGTAAACTCTTTTTCTCGAAAATCCTACCTCAACAGATGATGACAACGACATTCTTCAGCTCGTTGGACCCATTCAGGAGGTGGGTACATAATACCAAAGCAGGTGGACAGGAATCAAAGATATGCAATTATCGTCCCAAGAAATACCAGACATAGCAAAGGATTCTTGCTTCATGCCCACCACTCACAGACCTCACTCCAACCAATTGATAACCCACAGAGCCCACAGCTTGGTGAGACAGCCCACTCATCTTGTCTAACAGATAAAGACTTGCACTGGTGCTAACTAATGTTGGCAATACACTTGACCATAGTGTATGCAAACTTGCATATTGTCCACAACATTCTAAGAAAACTGCAAGCAGCTACAAAATGTGTAATACATTCCTTTAGCCAAGCCAAGCTACAGCTAGAGCCAAGCTACAGAAAGAGGAACACAACAGCCTATAGCTTTCCTCTTCAAAAACAACCTTCTGAGAAGTAGAATTAATTTTATGTCAGCTAGAGTGCAATATCCTCCAAACCCAACACGAGAGAACAGCAGCTGGCTAGGTCTGTGAGTGGTAGCCTGCCTAGAGGGAGCTGCTGGATGGTGGTCATTGGGAGAGAGGGGGTCTAATGGCTTGAGCCGTTTGCCAAATGATGAGAAACTGAAACTAGGCAGCAAATTGATTCCATTTGTGCACGGCATGGTTTAAGGTTACATTAAGAGAAAAAATATCAAAAAGCATCCTTCATAACAGTCGACTAAGGCAAAACACAATCGATTGGCTGTTTGTATGTGTTATTCATCCCACTTAAGTATATGTACCACCTAAGGGGAACAACAAGTGATTTGTGTCCTTTTGCTGGGCTGTATGTTTCTTTTTGCTAAGTAATTTATTTTCAGTGTTGATATTAGACTAAAAATACATCAAACTTGAATGTTCAGCCATTATATTACACACCCTTGATATATGCAGCCGAGGAATACGTACATCAATTTAAAAGTACACACAGCAGTATGTTCATCTGACCATCTTCAGTAGTCGTGCCCCATACGAGGGAAGAAATAACTGTGGGCCATGCGTTCTCCATATGTGAGAGTGGGGGCATTGTTTGATTAGGGTACATTCCTCTACATTGCATGTTAGTGTTCTACATAAATTGCTGCACACTCAGAATTATCAGCATGCAATACAGGTACCTAAACAACCCTGAGACTATGTATGGAAGAGTATTTTGCAGCCAGAACACCAGCTGCTTGCTATTGGTGAAACTGAATCAGACTGAGCAGAAAAGTTGGAATTTGGAATTAATGGTCAAATATTTTCTTAAAAAAACCTGAAAATCTTCACAAGTGAAAAAAAATCTTCTCAGTTTAAACAAAAGTTAGTTGTGTTTTCGGCACTCTTGACCAAAGTACATAAGTGAGCACTTGTCAATCATGGCAATTTCACCATATACTCCAAACGCGCTAATGCTCTAATTTATAATAGTACACTATGTACAGCCAATACACATCAATCAATCACAATGTGAAAATTTATCTCTTGTTGACACTCAATGTTTGCTTAAGAGTTACGGTATGAATGACAAAGTAGGTGTTTTCATCGTAACGAGCAGGACACCTGTATACTTGAACTGCAACTTGAACTACATATTTCTTATTGAAGGTACTTGAGAGGAAAGCGAGATAATGCAAACAGAATGAAGGCATTGTAAACATGAAATTATACGATGCACATGTTGTGATGTGCTGACAAGTGGAGAAGATAGTTTGTGTGTGACTATCACACACATTGCATGCACAGGAGTATGTACGAAGATAAACATATCATCATAACATTGCATTGCATCAAGATTTTTTCAAAATTAAAACTTTCCTGTACTGCATGCAGTCTAGAGTATAAGCATTCTAAGATATACACGTAGCTTCTGGTATATCGCTACAATAGCATCACTGCACCTGCATCACACATCAAAGTATGACGTATACCAGTCAGTGACTTAATTGACTTCCAGCCATTATTATCGTAGTGCACTTTACTGACCAAAACAAACACAAAAATGTTTGCTCATCAAGCCACTTGAAATGCTCGCCTCTTTCTGCTTGGCTAATGCGCACATAGTGGACCTTGTGTGCTTTGCTGAAAGCCTTAATGGTCCATTTCAATTTCACACGAAATGCACCTGCATTAGTAACACCTTAAAGTGACCCCCACTCTATACCCTTGCAACAGATATACTGTATGTGTGGACGAGTGGAAAAAGCGAGCAGAGCATGCACTATAAGGTTAGCCATCCTCAGGTTTGGATGGTCCAACCTCCAGGAGAAATATGTGAAGTGAGCGGTGACAGCTGTGGAGTCAGCTTGTTAGTAGCTCTATATTACCTCCTCCTTCGTGCAAGACGGGGTTTTGGAAGAGGTGCTTGATCCTACCAGTGTTGAAAGAGCTGCTCCTTCGAATGACACCATGCACCTGGAGAGAGAGGGAGAGAGAGAGAGAGGAAGGTTGTGAAAACACAAGACATGCCAAAAAACACACAATAGTTGTAAAAGACTGCATGCATGGGATGGGGATATTTGATCAAGAATTCACAATAGATTTTGATGAGTGATAAACAAATAATTATGATAGAAAATCTGTGAATACTCGAACTTTAATATAATATGAAACACAATTTTCAATGCAGCTAGCAGTGTCCCACTTCTTGCAAGGTTTGCATAGGAACATTCACAATTTAAGTGCATGTATCTGAAGAGGTTTTTAAAGACCATTGAACATAATAGCAGCTATGAGGTTTCACTAGCTAGCAGCTCTTGAACACTTGTTTGACATAAACACAGAAGCCTTAGAGCAAGCAGAAGAATGCCAAACAATATTCAAGGTCCATCAAGGTCACTTGACAACGAACCACAAACTGTATACTTCAGTTGGACTTGGAGAGATAATTCAATTTATAGTAATGGACAAGCATCTTTCATGTTGGTGCTAGATGCCAATTTCATTCAACCAGTTTTTACGTCATTTTTACCAATCTCTTAAATCATTGGGAGAAAATAAAGTCTGTGCGGTCAACACATGCATGATAGGATGAGAGAGAGGAAGGTCAGCTGACAAACGAGTCATCATCTTTCTAGTGGTACAACTAGAACAACTAGAATTCGCCACGGTATTGCTAAGAACGAACGAAGTCAGCTAGACTAACAAAATCCTTAAAATTGTACTTTTATGGCAGTCAAAAGAAAACTTCTGTCAACAGGAATTCCAAGAACAGAGAAAAAAAATATTACTGACCAGATGTACCCTTAATAATGCAATGTTATATCATTTTGTTAATTTGATGATGAAATGCCTAAAAAAAACCCATTGATTTACTAGTCCAAATTGCTAATTCATTGGAAGAGGTATATACAAGAGCATGTCTATGAGAAATTGGATGTACAGTCATAACTACAGTACATCCATATTTCGTTGAGTACCACCAATCTTAGACGACGGTCAAACATGGAAAAACTAAAAACCCATAGTCTTTCCAATTTCCTTTTTTAAATGAAGATCATCCCACTAGAAAGGAGTGTGACTGTCTAGGCAGCTGTAACGTGCTTCAATTCGGGTGGGATAGACTTTTTCAGTGAGTAGCTAGAAATAAAGCTCATCCTTTTTGAAGTCCTATCCAGTGGGTTTGAGACTCCAGATAAACATTAAAACTGAAATGATTTTTTTTAAAAAAATGTGCAGTTGATCATAATGCAGCAGCAGCTAAAACTGGCTTCAGAGTATCCACATATAGTGTGTGTGGAATGCTCAGCTTGACCACCACTAGCCCACTTCCTACCAGTGCTGGTGGCCTACAAAGAGAAGCCCTATCCATTGTGTGTGAGCTTACACCAAAGGAAGCAAAGAGAGTTTTGCCAGAATCAGGATGTCAATTGCATGCTGTTGCTATTTTAGCTGGATTAGGAAGAATTTTTGCAACATCTTTTACTGGGGATTGTTCACTTGTGAGTGAGTTGATTGTTCAAATTATTGCCTCGTGTATGGAATTACAAACCATCAGTAAGTTTGATTGAAGTACATGCGCACATGATCACTATTCTTACAACAGCTCTCAACATTTACCACGATCGAGTGTATTGGGAGCTATCAAAAAAATTTGGGGGGTGGATCAATATAATTATATAAGAAATAAAAGTAATAAAAACAGTTCAAAGTTACGTGCTCTGGCATATGTTCAATTCATTACCCAATACCAGTTCACATTCTTTGATCATACATATTATAAGTAATACAGCACATAACTGCATAAAGTCTGGCAAAAAAANGAGAGAGAGAGAGAGAGAGAGAGAGAGAGAGAGAGATAAGAATCAGTGAGACACTTAAACTTAAACAACGGAGCCATGAAAAGAAAAACAAACACACACAACAGCTGAGTGAGGTAGACCACGATGAATGGGTGCTCACAAATCACCCCATACAATGATACTGTTTCCTTAAGCGACCCAATCTTGTACTTTAACACGAAGAAAAACAGATGAAACTAAGAGATAAACCAAATGCCTGAGCAGCACACAAGACCAGCTCTATTCACCAAATTATTGACCTAAAACTCTTTGTAACATTTTTCTGCTTCAATTCATCAGACAATAGGTGAGTGATGTATGAGCACAAGTTTTGTGGCCACCAGTAATGGACCCTCCATGCTGGTTTGGCCCATCCTCCTGTGTCATTAATGCATGCTACCATGTCGATTCACAGCTGTCTAAACTATGAACCTCTTTCATGGAGGAAAATGACAACAGAAAAGTCCAATAATAATGTCTATCAAAAGTTCATAATATAATAACTGATGTGGATTGGTTGTACCGTTTCAAAACAAAAGTCGAGTTGATACAGCTGCTAGCTAGTTCATTGTATGTACATACAATCATGCAAACACTCCAATGCTACAGTTGTTGTTGTTGTTGTTGTGATAGTGTGCTAAAATTAGGAACCAGTGACTTATGTTACTATGGTAATAAACATAGTTTACGTAAATACAGCAACTAAGTTGTTTTTTTTTTTGCATTATCTAGTTAAACATACAGTGGAACCTCACTATTCCATGCCTCTGAAATGCAGCCATCTCACTACAGCAGCCAATGGCCTTAGAACAGATTGACTATCAAAAGTATGGCTACAATAGAGAGAGGCTTCCCTGAAATCCAGCCACCGCACTAATACAGCCACGATCAACTTTGGATAGAAAGAAAAAGCCCTACTACAGTACAGACTTTTTAATGGAGAGGCACACCAAGTGAGTTGTACACAGAGATGGAGCATGCTACACATGGATGATTAATAGTAATTATTGTTGTCAATTGTTTAAATTCAATGTGCCCTAACCACAATGGACCGCCTGTGGTTACAAACCATTATCCTCATACAGCAAAGCCGAGCAAAAAATGCAATGGAGAGAGAACAGGCTAGCAAATAAAGAGACACCACAATGGAATGCAGCATTCCATGGGATGAAGCTATAGAACATTTTTTAGTACATTACAGTATTGGTTGGAGGGGGATTCACTATTTTCAAGGGGCAAAGAACATGGCACGAGGACATTCACCACATTGTTGACAATTCAACTATAGAGCGTTTTCATATGACATCAGTAGTGTACAGATGAATCTGTAAATTAGTAAATATACAACTTAGCACTCGTGATAAGAGAAATGTACGGGAGAATTCAGTTCTACTGACTTAGCGTTTATAAGGTTTAATGCAGTGCCCCTGAATTACAAGACAAAAATCACTTGGAATCAAGCTCTTGTTACTGCATTTAGTAAACAATCTAGACTTGAATACTTTCTCTGATACTTTAGCTGTACACCAAAGGCAGCTACATGAACCACACCCTCAAAATTGTAAAATACACACACTCTATTGACCCTCAGAAATATTTCCAACGACAACGAATGCAAGAAACAATAAATCTATCTAGCAACATTTTATGCAAAACAAATATAATTCATGCCCCCCAAGCAAACAGCATTCATACAGGTTAACACACCATATTTCATTCATTTGGAATACTCCCACTATGCAGTTACATGTATGCTAGGTATATAGCCAAATGCACAACCATATAAATAAAAGGCCATTAACTTAACTGTTGAGAGAGAGAGAGAGAGAGAGAGAGAGAGAGAGAGCAAACACACCACTGACAATAAACTGACTTACTTGTCCAGTCACCCCTGTCAGAAATGCTACCTTTGGTCTGACTGAGGACCCATTTGGTGAACTAGAGTTAAGACGGGGTCTTTTAGGATCTGGGGCTTGCTGCTCAGACATGTTAGATGAAGAGATTTGGATTTTTGATGAAAAAGATTCAAGAACAAAAAGCACTGTGACAAGGCGGGCACATGCAGGGAACGGTTCAGGGTGAACTTTGAACTTTGACCTTACAAGTTACACTACTCAGCTAACTTTATTATTATTATTTTGTACATTATATTTTAATGCCTTAGTAATTTTACTAAACAAGGAAAAAGTGATTTCAATCTGTAGCGAATCTGATAACGTGATGATACAAAGATAATAATGAGTGAACTATAATAATAGGTAACAATGCATTATACCTGAATTCCTGATGCCAAAAAATATTACTGCATGGTGTTTACTACTATTTGCAATATACTGAGAGGTTAATTTTACAGATGTGAACAGTAACTATGTGAGATTCTAGAAAAATAATAACTGGTTAGTGGTGAAAATATGCCCGTGCAGTGAGACTCTGAAAACAAAACAAAAATAGACCGTGATGATATAATTTTCAAGATGTAAGTGATTGATTTGCATGCATGAATGCAAAAAAAACATAGAGCTGTTTGAAGAAAAATAGTACTATACAACTGAGAATTAATGCATGATGACTGAAGGACCAACGCAATCATGATTAAGAAGGTGATTTTTCTTACTGACTTGAATTATTCACAATTCATTTTCGTCACTTGCACGTCCGGTTCGCAAGGGAGGTATATGCACATCGCCAGGTACTTCATCTACATTTAAGCCGCACCCATCAAGATCTGAAATGGAAAGACGGCCTTCCGGAATGGTACCTGTGTTTGAACTCAGCTGTGGAAAAGGGTAGGCTGGACCGTTGCAACTACGAGGGGAGCTACCAGCTTCACTGCTTGTGTCGGAAATGTTCACATGCACACTTCCGGAGAGAGTGTGACTGATGCTGTGAATAGGTATGTTCTCAGGGAGGTCTGTTTCCACAGGGGTAGTGACGGTACATGTACTAGTGTTTATGTCAGTGAGGCTCGGTGACCACTGATCTTGTTGTGAAGGTGTCGTACTTGAAGTACTGATATGAGGAGAGTAGTGACCACCATCACTAGGGAGCATGGCTGCATTTTGGGACTGTTGCATTGAGATCATGTCTGCAGTTTTTGGGTATGCAGGTGGCTGCTGTGATGTGATGGACTGCTGACTGTATGCAAGAACAGGAGATGTGATGCTCACTGGCACATCTGCTCCACTTATTTCTGAAGTCACTCGCTGTGGGTAGTGTGGTGATAGGCCCTGTTGAGTGGCAATGAATGGGAATGACTGGGCAGCATCGAAAGCTCGAGGAATAGCTGGTGGATAATGTGGAGTACTTGGTGAGATGAAACCAGGTGAGGTATGACTTGGATGGATAGTCGGTCCAGCCATGTATGGCACGGGATTGACAACAGCAGTTGCAACAAGCATGTCGATTCCACCTCCACAATGACCATGGGCAGTCATTAGTTCATGTGTTTCTTTAGGCGTGTGTTCAGCTTCTTCGTTTGCTTCTGGGACGTCTCCTTTCTTGTATCGCTTTTTCCTCCTTCTGAATGATCCTTCATCAAACATGTGCCTGGCTCCAGGCTCTAGGATCCAATAATGGCCTTTGCCTGGTTTACCTTGCTCCCTTGGTAACTTCTGAAAGCACTCATTCAAAGACAAGTTGTGCCTGATGCTATTTTCCCATCCCTGCTTGCAATTCTGACTGTAGTATGGAAACTTCTCACGAATAAACTGGCAAATCTCAGCCAAAGTAGCCCTCTTGTTCTGCATTGACTCTATAGCCATCGTGATTAGTGCTATGTACGAGTAAGGAGGTTTTTGTGGCCTATGAATCCTTCCAACAGCCACAGGAAAGCTTGCAGCTTCATTTGGAGTGTGTAGAGGGCGAAGCTGCTGCGGGTACTGAGGATAATATGCGGTCTGACATCTTCCGTAAAGGTCACTGGAAGCTATCCTTGCTGGATCGTAGCCCACACTGACCGATTGCGCACCACTTGCATAGTAAGGAGAGTGTGGAATTCCAGCATAGAACTTGTATGGATGATGCCTCTGCATGTTGTTTGCAGGTTCAAAATTGTGATTCATAAGCTCGACAGTATCTACTCCAGGCATCAGGAATTGCGGCTCTGATGTGCACCTGTATATATATATTAAAAAAATAATCAGTGTGAGAATATCCAATTATCGCAAGTCATACAAATATTGATTCTATAATTATACCAACGCTATACTAAAATAAATTTGCAAGCCAAACAACTGACCAGAGACCACTGCTTTTGTGCAGGCTAAAGCATTCAAATTTGATATTTTTGAACTCTTTTGTGTTGCATTTGGCATCATTACAGGAAGTTTATCTTTTGCTGCAACAAGCAAAATTGTTCAGCTGCTCTACACGCACCTTGAATATGCTTGCAGAGAAGGGAAGGAGTGGCTGCTTCGATCCACGTTCGAGCTAGAAAGTCAAGTGCCTAGATCTGTGTACACAGTGGTGAGCCTGCTTCTCTTCTAGTAGCTGTAGTTTTTCAATTTTATACCAGCTGTAAATGGTACACTCTGCAAGTGTGCATTCTCAATTCCTTTCTGTACGGTGCAGTTTTATACGCCAGCATCGTGCGTGGGTGTGGCTGGTACCGACGAACATGTGGCATGTGACGAAAGAGCTAGAGGTAGGGCCTAGGGGATTCCCCTTCCAAAAAGAAACGCTCGTTCATCCTCAAGATGGCGGAGTAAAGTTAGGCCTTTTCGTGATTCAAAATTTGCGTGGAGACTTAATAGTTGAGGCACCAAAATCTGGAATTGAGTTGCAAGATACTTAAACTATCCTTCCACAGGGGAATAGCTGTGATCCATTGTCTGTGAGCTGGTAAAGCATTGTGCATAAATTGAAACTAGGTAACTTGTCCTCAAAACCACTTTATCTACCTTAGTACTTACCTTCTCCTTTTCTCTCTGTGTGTATAGTCAGCTATGGCATCCCCTGGCCAACAGCAGCGAGTGATCCAACCCAAAGTAGCGAGAAGAACTAAAATGTTAGGGGTTGCTGAGAGTCCACAGAAGACAGCGCTGGTCAAATCGTTTGAGGGTTTCAATGCAAGTACTGTTTCACAGAAACATATCGATAGTGCTAGGAAGTGTATTGATCTTGGAGGGACACATAAGGAACGGTATATGTATGTACCATTCTTGGAGATTTTAGCACAAAATGAGGTTCGTCAGTATTAATTTTGCTGTGGTATTATGCATGTATAGAGTAATGGGCGGGGTTTCCAGACGGCGTTTGTTTGCGGACAACTTAACAATTGTAGAAGTTTTAGTTAGCCAGACCTCGCACAAGGTACACATAAGTGGCAGTTGGCTAGCGAAATAAGTATATCACAACTGAAACTTTTGTATCACTAGAACAATTGTCAAACTGTCCGTAAACTAACACTGTCTGGAAACCACGCCCATCACTCTACATACTTTCGAGTGTAAACGTTTAACTATTATGCTAACAGGAACTTGACACTGTACTGTATTGCCTATTGTTGATTGTTCTGACCAAAATTATATCTGCACACAAACACAACAACAGACTCATAAAGATTACCTCAGCATGATGTCATCGGCATATGATCTACTCCTGAAGTATGTGATCAATCTTCTGAAACCGAAGCGTCCTCAAGTGTGGAGATCCATCAAGACCAACAATGCATCCTTCAAAGCTCGTGTGGCTTGCATGAAAGGATCCATAGATATCCTACGAAAAGTTGGTTACACTGAAGAAAAGCCTGAAGAGTTCTCCTTGCAATTTCCTGACCATGTCCTAGAGCCAAGCAAAGACAAGCTATTTGCGATAGCTGCAGAGCTTTTAATGGCCAAGTTGGAGGTGGAAAGTCTGAGGGACCCTTCTGTGTTGAATAAATTGCAGCCAGAACTACAAAAGTACAGGGACTCACTACCCCAGTCTCATTCTCAACAACAACAACAACAACAACAACAAACTGAGTATCAAGCAACCTTCACCAACTATCAGGAAGTCTCCCAACCTGGTGGAAATTTTAGTCAACAACACATGTACAGTGGCTACTCTCAAACCAGTGACCAAAGATTTAATGGGTCATCGTACTCCCGTGAACCAAGAGTCTCATTCGACCCATCACCTACAGAATTCTATCAAGAAACTAATGACTATCCTCCACACTCCCAGCCTGGGTGAGTTAGCTTGTGTCTCTGTGTGTATAACACTAAGCATTGTTGAGTTTGGGATATCAATTGTGGACTGTAGGGATACTGTGTATATAGCACATTTCACAACTTTGTTTGTATCCTAAGAGTACCTGTTCTCCACAAAAGGAATGTGTACTTATGTAGTATTTTTGAAATGCTTTTTGCAGGGTGTCAGAGTGGCATTTCTAATTATAGAGCAGACTACTTTTGATCATGATGTAATGCAGTGTTGATGATGAATATCATTATGCATAATTATCCTTGTGTGTGTGTGTGTGTGTGTGTCTGTGTGTGTGTGTGGTTTCATTGTTCTGTTGCCACTATCCTCCAGCAATGCTGTCCAACAGCCCCCAGACCCTAATGCTCCTGTGCCTAAGCCTCGGACAACTATCCAAAAGCCTCAATTAAGTGGCAATAGGTCTCCCCAACCTGTTCGACCAAGAAGCCAAGAGCATGAGAAATTGGATTCTGAGAGGCCTTCTTCTGCAAGCAGTACTACTTCTACTTCCAGTGAGAGTCAAGAATCTAGTCTTGGGCAATCTGGCAGTGATCCACTAAAGTCGAGCTACAAAAGCAAACTTGAAGAATTCAAGCGTAGGAAAGCAGCAATGAAAGCCAAGCATGAAGACCACTCAGGTGCACAGTCAGAAACAATTTCTCCTCCTTCTGCTAATTTTACTCCAGAAACCAACATCCCTAGTAGAGCTGTGACACAGCCACACCCTGTGTCCCATGCACCTAAACTACCCCCCAAGACCTACCAGACCAGGGGGCCAAACCCGCCTTCCCTGTTTGACAACTCACAAATCAAGCGTCCACCAAACAAACCAAAGCCAGCATTTTTTGATGATACCATCTTAGAGTCAGAGGAAAGTGAGCCCATTGTGCATTCTAAGCCACCTAGAACTAAGGTGGCAGAACCTGTTCATCAGCCTGAAGAGTCACAGCCAGGAACGTTTAAGTACTGTCCACAATGTCACTGTAAGCTTCCCTCAAATGCTCCCATGTGTACCTATTGTAATCGGTTTTTTGGAGATCAGCCACAAAATGGTGATCGTGAGAACAGGATGCAACCCATCAACAACTTCACACCTACTCCCACTCCTCGACCTCCAAAGCAGAATCAATCTAAACCTCTACGTGCCTCTGTGGACGATGCTACTCAAGCTACCCAGCAGCATCAGATTAGATTGACAGAGTACCAGCACATGGCTGCATCCAGTACAACCCCATTTCAACCCTATATGACAGGCAGTGCCTATGGAGGGGGAGGAGCCAGTGGTACGACAGGTGGTGCTTATGGAGGGGGAGGGGCCAGTGGTACGACAGGTGGTGCTTATGGAGAGGGAGGAGCCAGTGGTGTGTCTTCGGCTGCTAATGCCCCCTCAGAATCTGGGATTGAACTGCTGAGAAAAAAGGAAGAAGCCTACAAGCAATTTCAACGCAAGAAAGGAGTATTAGAAGAGGATCTTGAGCGGTTGCCAGAGTTGGTAGAAGCTGAAAGGTTGTATTCTAAAGCACAAAAAGACAAGGCCAAGCAACAGGCAATCCGAGAGGGTAAGTATGTTGAAGAAGAACAAGATCCCAACCGCTATGAGCGCATCAACTACATTTCGTCACAAGACGATGAGAGCAACCCCAGGGAGCAAGAGAGAATGTCTATGCTGAAAATGGATGGACGTGAACTGCTAAATTGGATTAAGGTATAAAAACATTTAATGTGCACAACTGGTTGAGTAATGGAAATCAATAAGGTATTTTGTGAGAAAGCAATATTGACAATAATTATTTTTATGGGTGGAGTGGTGTATATACATCATTGCGAGGAAAACGCAACTGTCCGAATTCTAGCATTGTGGCAAACCAATGTTTAGTACACCAAGTGCTTGTGTCAACACAGGTGCTAGTGTGTCCAATTCACCATTTTGTTTAATTTCCCCATTGTTTCCTTCTTTCCTTCACAGCACTGTACTCCCAATGGGTACACCCTCCAGGAAGTGGAGATTGCCTACAATGCTGTGCGGAGTCAGCAACAGAAGACCAGGAGTCCCTTGGAATATCTTGAACAAGACTGGTTGCAGCTTACACAGTGAGTCTCGTGGAGCTACCAAGGCTTTTTTTTAAATACTTTCTGTATTGTGTGTGTGTGTGTGTGTGTGTGTGTGTGTGTGTGTGTGTGTGTGTGTGTGTGTGTNAGAAATTCAGTGAGAATGTTTATCATACTGAATAGTGTTAGTCTGCTGCATGAGAGAATATGCTTTAAACATTGTGATGTGTGTGTGTGTGTGTGTTGGTACAACCCAGCTACTAGATTGGTATAGATCCCCACCCAGGTGCTGAAAGTAGGTTGCCACCTTAACACAGTCTGTGTTTTTGTGTCCAAAGGGCAATTGAAAGTGATCGCTTATCGTACGGAATATTTGTGTACACACGTGTATTCCATGCATATAGAATCTGATTTGCATGACATTGTGATCTTCCCCTTCTTCTCAATTTCAGACCGGTGGTATGTACCTCTTTTCATTAGCTCACAGTTTATCTATCCCACATCATCATCGTTTCAATATTAACTCTGTTGTGATTCCTCTTTGAACAATAATACCATATTGCATTTTAAACTCAGTGATCGATGCTTGCAATGGGTAATATGAAAAACCTATCGCCCACTCATTCTCACTCTCTTCCTCACTTTTATCTTCACTTGTGGTCAGCTCAGTCTCCTGAAACTGTGGGCGATTGGAGTAGCGTGGTTTATTTATCTGCCTACCTTCTATCCCCCCATATCCATAGTGATATTGCCCAGTTGAGTGGGTGGGCAGCTGCTGGGGACACTTGTTGTGTGAGCTTCTATCATATTATGTCAATATCAGTAGCTACAGTGCATGAGGTCGTGGTATATTCCCCATTGATTGTCCACTCATGGTGTCAGTTGACCATGTTTCCTGAGTGAATACTGATGTCTTCTTCTCTTTCCCACGATCTTGACCAAGATATTGTCTGACAACTCAAATTAATACTGTAACCTTGTATGACTGTTTGAGCAGTAAACCTGACTAGCTAGTCTGAGAGCTGAATTATGAGCAATAACAATCAATTACATTAGATGGGATTTGTTTATATATCATTAATAATTTTGTATGTGCCATTTGTATTACAGGACAGTACAGCACTGGGTCAGAGCTGCGGTGGTAGGTGGCAATCCAAGTGTTGGAATGCCCAGTGCAAAGCAGGCCAGAGAGGCTTTGGTGAAGGCAGCTGGCAACTGTGATGCAGCTGTTGATATACTGTATGAAGAAAGAAAAGAAAAGGTATTATGTGTGAGAGAGAGAGACAGAGAGAGAACAATAGCATTGGTTTTGTTGCTATAGCTGACCCAATAATTATTGGACTGTGGTTTGCAACTAAACTTCCACTTTCCATTGACAGAGAGAAATTACATTGGTTTGCTATTTCCACCTCAATTTTTGTCTCTTGCTTGGTCACACACATCAAGCGGTTTGCGCCCTCTCAAAGAGAATTTAACCAGCATCTTTGAAATTCCATGAGCATTAATCTGCGAAGAGTGTCACTTGGACTTTATTGTTTGTGGTCTGCTGAGTGTACGAGTGCACTTCAGTGTTTGCTACTAGCCAGTTAATAAATTAGACCTGTTTTTGGAATGTGGCCTTGTCAATATTGAGTAGGTCTGATGTCATATTTCATCAGTGGGTTTAAAAAGAGAGCATCTGTTGCTTGACGAGTGATATTGGGTTTTTCTCATTCTCATAATTGGTGTTTATTTTAAAGCAGAGTGTCTCATTTCAGTCGAGTCTACCGTGCATTCTTAAAGTTACCTGTACTTCTTACACTGGCCAAAGAAGAGAGGAAGTGCCTAGTAGCTTTGCAATTACTTGACTTTCAAAACTAGTTGAATCTGACCCCAAACAATGGTAGCAAACAAAACCAAAATCATAGAATAATTTGGTGTGGTGCCGTGATTTTTTTTTGATGTTAAAATCCTGGCATTCTTGAACTATAATTATGGTATGGAAGTATCGCATGCGTCGACCCTTAGTGGTAAAATTGTTAATTTCAATTTTTGGGCAAAACCCACCAAATTAAGTATTGCATAATACAACTTGTCCATTACCACAATCATGGTAAACCTTAGAGGTTAGAAAGGTATAGAAGAAATGGCTTCAGACTATTAAATTTTCAAAAGTGCTAGTTTCTGCACTTACTGTAGCACTATCTCAATTCCATACACACACCTACAGATCAACCAGCTGCGTGGCAAGTTCCTGAAGATGAAGGAGCTGCGGCCACACGTGCCAGAACTGAAGTGGGAAGATGCCGTGAAGGCACTCTCTGCTAATAACATGGATGTGGATGCAGCCTGCTACGCTATCCAGTGCGAGTGGCTCCAGGACCTCTACGAGTCCATCTTCAGTGACCACAAGGGAGTCAAGCAGACAGACATGGAGGAGATCAAGACTCTCATCACCAACAATGAGTACAATGAAGATGTAGGTGCATGTCAGTTGTCATTATAATTGATTTTAAATGGTGAAGTTTCTTTTTACTCTTGTGTATCATTAGACTCGTCGTAGGATGCTGATGGCTGAGTGTAACATCACTGAAATGGAACAGGCCGACATTGTGTTCAAACTCATCGAAGAGGCTGCTGACTACCCTCTACACTACTATGTGGATGCAGCATGTGACTTCAAGGATTTTGAAGCTGCTAAAAAGTTTTTGAACCAGGACTGTGACATATGTGTGGAAACCTACCCAATTCACGATGTGGGTGTACTGTGTACATATGGTGGATATTTGGAAGAAGTGCTAACACTAACACTATATTGTGCATCATCTCTCTGTTGTTTCACAGATGGTGACTCTGCCTGGGTGTACAGACTCCATTTGTAGGGATTGTTTCAGAATGCATTTTCAAGTGGTCATCAAGGAGAAGGGTGTGAAGCACTTCAACTGTCCCATTTGCGAGATGCCTGATGTGACTGATGCTGATCAGGAGTTCTACTTTCAGATCTTCCAATCACAGGTACATGAATGAGATGAATAACAATATCTATCATAGTGAATAAGGCTAGAGTTTTTGATACTTTTGACTGGCAAGAGATAAATATGCTTGAAAAAATGGTACCAGTAGAAAAGGAAGACTGTATGAACAATTAAAACTTTGGAAGGTTGTCATAGTGAATGTAAATAGAGTGTGTAGTAATCTTTCAAACTATAGAAGAGATATGCCACTTTCAGAATGCAAATTGATCCTTGACCACGCATTAACCTATGCATTCCCAAGTGTACAGTTACAATGTGTTAGTTCTGTGTCACATTCTGACATCAACTTACGTCAAGCATTTCTCAAGTGGTGAAGCATCTTGGGAATCAATAACAGTCAGTGTGGAATGGAGGGGTCTAGTATGGTGTGGTTGAGGAGTTATGTCTGATCACTGCAAGATTAATGTGGGCTATCCTTGATGGGAATTTGATTCATGTAATTATTTGACCTTTGATCCAAGAATGTGCTACTGTGTGATGGGATATAATGCTGAGTGCTAGTTTTATCTTTTTACTCTGATGACCTCTACCAAAAGAAAAAAAAAAAGAAAAACAAAAACAAAAAACAATTTTGTATTTCAGATCAAGCAGTACTTGGACAGGGAGTGTTATGACTTGTGCTGTGAGAAGTTAAAGGATTACAATCTCACTAAGGAACCAAATTTCATTTGGTGTGCTAATGTAAGTTTAAAAGCTTTCCATATAGGTAGAGTCTTACTTCTGGTGTGTGGGTGTGTGATTGTCACTGTCATAGGACACATGCGGCAATGGTTTCATCTTTGAGGGAGCTAGAGGATTTCCCCGCGATATCCACTGTCCCAGCTGCCACAGGGGAATGTGTGTCAAATGTAAAAAACCCGTGAGTTAAAAAAAATTATCAATACTAACAGTAGCATAGTACCTCTATTGGCCTTNACAGAGTGTCCGCAATGTGGAATGAAATATGACCTTGCCAGAGGTGGGTGCATGCACTTCAAATGCACCAGATGCCCTAATGAGTTCTGCAGTGGCTGTGGAGAGTCCTTCAAGAAAGGAAAGGTATCCACTTTATCATAGATAATATCTACACTCAAATCTACCAGCTTAAAAAAAGGCCTCCAGGAAGATAATTGTTATTATTATGACTGTTAGCCATTATGTTCTCCACTTGTAGCAATGTGGAAAGCTGGAATCCTGTGCCAAGAAGGGTCTCCATGCCCACCATCCCCGTGACTGTCTCTTCTACATGAGAGACTTTGATGTGGGAGAGCTGCAGCAATTCTTACAAGAGCAGAATGTTGAGTTTGACACAGAGCCTCCCAAAGAGCAAGTGGAGGCAGCAAGAAGAAAGAAGAGAGAACAAGAAGGTGGTGAAGGTATTCTGTGGTAGCGAGCTGTGTGTTTCTATAGTAATGAAATGGACTAGGTCTTAAAGGAGTGTTGTTATTGTATAGATGCAGAGGCTGCTGAACCAGCTGAAGGAGATGAAGAAGAGAAAGTAGAGCTACACTGCCGAGTGGAGGAACAGAAAGAAAATCCTGAGGGACTTGTTGATGAGCAATGTGGACGCAAGGTGGAGGAGGGCCATGCAGGACTCTGCCTGTGAGTTCCACTTTGAGGTAGCCAAGGAAGAAAGTGACTCCAATTCTGTTTCTCTAGAATTCACTACAAGGAGTACTTGGTGAACAAGATCAACAATAAGAAGCTTGATCCTGTCACCCTCTATCCCCCTGAGAAGGTTGCTGTCATGTTGCGAAGAGAGGAGCTGGAAGTCCCAGACAAGAATGACTTTGATGATGATGAACAGTACAAGGAAGGACTTATTGATGTTAGTATGAACTATGTACATAGCTAGCTAGTATACCACTTTTAATGGTGCCTTTGCTGTAGGCTGTGAAAGGGAAGCTGCCTCTTACATTTCAGAAGAAAGACAAGAATCAGAATCCACCAGAAGGACAGTAGTAACTTGATAAGAGCTTGGTATGCAGTGTCTTAGGATTAGTATAATAATAATAATAATAATGACTTTGGGTTTAATTTGTTGTTAATAATTATTATTGTGTAAAGATGAAGTTGTTATGGAGTTTGTACGATGATTTTTGTGTATCCAGTAGGGGATGAAAATTGGATTACCATTCATGCAATGTACATCGATCCTTTTTGTAATTATTAATAGCTTGTGTCTTTAAAAAATTTATGATACTGTCACACTATGTAGTTATAATGATGTAACCAGAACTCTTTTGTTAAAAAGACAACACTTGACAGTACATTCTTATATACAACAAACAAACACACTTGGAGCACAGCTATATACTAGCAGCCTGTAAGCTAGCTAAGGGAAGTGAGGTTTGACAACCTTTACGATAACAAGTGTTACAACACCGAGAGCTACAAGAATCACCAGTACCAAGATGACAATGAGTTTGATGGACCTCTTCTGACTCTTCTCTGCCTTCTCCAGCTGCTCCACTCCTTTGGAGACCTTGTGTGCAGTCTGTTCAATGTTATAGTCTATTCTGTCGAGAATGGTCCCCTAATACAAACACAATGAACATTAATTTTAATAAAATTAGTTGGTGTATATATATACTTCATACAATGGAAGTGTGTGTGTGTGTGTGTGTGTGTGTGTGTGTGTGTGTGTGAAGGGGGATTGGGAGAAGTGTGGGCTATACGAGAATGATTGCCATGGAAATTTACTTTGTGGGTAAGAACACCAATGCATTTCCTAGCTTGCATTTGTGCCGGGGAAAGGCCCAAGTCCCTTGAGCTTATTCTAAACTGAAACTTTTTTTGGTAAGATTTGTTTAAAAGCTTCCTGAAGAGTAGGAAGTACACTTATCACTTGACGTCACATGGGAAGCTACAACTACACAATGCACACACACACACACACACACACACACACACACACACACACACANTGCATTTCCTAGCTTGCATTTGTGCCGGGGAAAGGCCCAAGTCCCTTGAGCTTATTCTAAACTGAAACTTTTTTTGGTAAGATTTGTTTAAAAGCTTCCTGAAGAGTAGGAAGTACACTTATCACTTGACGTCACATGGGAAGCTACAACTACACAATGCACACACACACACACACACACACACACACACACACACACACACACAAACACACAAGGTCAAAATGTATTTTTTCCCCTCTGTTTTAATGAGTATTGTAAAAAAAAATATGCAAAATAATCTAGGACAGATTGACATTAGAATTAAGCACAAAAAACCCCGAACAAATTAGACTCACCTGATCCACAACCATGGTGGCTAGATCGCGATACATCTCATTAATCTCAGAGATGGATTGGACGATTGTAGTTATCTCCTTTTCTCTCTCTTCTACAATTGCTACACTATTCTCTACCAGTGACATCTGTTGTCGAGTAAAACCCTACAATTGTATTTACAATATTAAAATTCAATGTAGCTATATAGAGTCCAAACATTGCGAACCGTACCTTATCGTAAAGTACTTGAGGGTCTTCATCATCGTCCTCCTCAAGTGTGAGGGTCGTGGGTTTCACCTCTCCACCAATGACACGTTCCTCACGGTGTTTCATTCCTAGAGGAAAAACACAACAGAAAGTGAAAAAAGTTCTCAGGCCTTCTTCACTTTTAACTTTACAAGGCTACACAAATGTCAAGGATTGAGAATAACTTTCACGCCTTAGCTTCTTTCCCAGCCTTCCCTGTTAGTGGTGGGGGTGGTTGAATCATGCCCTGCTCCCTGAGACTCACTCTTCAGGTATCCAGACTGAGACTTCCTGAAGCTGACTGAGAGTTCCTGGAGGGAGATGGCTAAGGAAGTGGTGACATTCTTTGCCACCTTCTTCTCCTGGTCGGAGGCCTCTTTACTCTTAGAGGAGATGGTCTGTAGACCACGCTTGGCTCTGCTGAACATCTGTGTGTGCGCATAACAAGAATAAATATTTAAGGGAACCCCCATGCTAATGAGATTAGTATTTCAAGAATGATTGGTGGTGCTTGTTTGTTCTCTGACTCGGCAAATCTGATCGTGCACCAAAAAAGGGAAATACATATTGTACTGTAGATCCATCCACACCTGTGTTATTTCCTGAGTGAGGATTTCAATCTCTTGCTCCTCCTCCACGTCATCAAACACATCAGGACGAGTGGCATGCTTGTCCTGGAGCTGAGTCAGCTCTTGCACTACACATGTGTGTGTATTGTGTAAAAAATTGTGATACATGGAGTTATGTTCTCCCACATGCATGTACCATACAATGGCCATCTGTTCTTTCAATAGCATGCACTCTACGTCACTCACTTCTTCTCTTTATGGTAGTCACTTCATACTGTATCTCATCCAACAAATGAGTCCTGTAGGAAGCATTAGCAGCATGGTGTAAGAACGACATTGTCTGCGACACTCAAAAAGAAACTATCCTAAGATCAAATCTAAAATAGCAACACCACATCTGTATATCTTGGCACCTATTCTTGTGCTTGTGTGGTCAGTTTTGACAATCTTAAAACAACACCAGTACAAGATCGTCAAAGGGAAGGCCTAGGAACGAGGCCATGATGTGACACAGCTGGCACATAAAATGGTGGCGCTTGACAAGACAAAATACAATGGGTTCCACTGACCATTCTGGGACTATGGTGTAGGCGCTGTGAGCAGGGTCGTCGTCTATTGCTCCTCGAGATGGAACCAGGGCAACAGTGTCAGAACCGGCACGCTGAGGAAGAATGAGTGTGTGAGTGTGTGTGGTGCAGGTGTTAGGTATGTGTGTCGTTATGTGTTGTGTACATTGTTATGTTGTAACAATAACGACGTTTTTAAAGGTATGTGGAAATGTAGTAGGGAATTCCCCTTTTAATGAAACCTGACTAATGGAACCACTAACAAGGAGAAGGAACTACAGATTACATCATAATGATGTAATTCCAAAGGAAAGTCCTGCATAACCAATAACAGTACAGCCAGCACACCATTGGCCCATCAGGGTAATGGATGACCACTCGCAAGTCCTTCACTTCATGCTGCTCCGATGGTGAAGCATCCATCTCGTCCAAAAAGCCAACCGAATCAGAAGTCCCGTTAGCAGCAGGGGACTTCAGCAATGAAACATCACCTGAAACAGCCTCACAAAAGTCCTCAAGTTCTAGCCGAACATTCGAGGTAGCATTTTCCCAGTTGTTCTCGGCACTTTGCAAACAATCAAAGTTCAAAGCGACTGCACTAGAGTTGGCCATGGTGTTGATCTCATTTTGATTGTGAAGAGGAGCTACTGATAGAGAGTGGTCTGGTGATGAGTTGACAGGTGAGTGATTAACTAAAGGTACAAGTGAACTGGTGAGTTCCACACGAGGATGAGTATCGTCATTGAATAAGGCAGTGGGTTGGTGATTTGATGCAGGGAGATGAGGGGAGGAAGGTGGAGGAGGCTGGGGTTCAAATAGATTGGTAGGTTGGGAAGTATACTTTAGGTACCACCAACAAAGACAGATTATATGCCACACAAACCAGGGAAATGAACCAGACCACATTTTGCACTCTCATAATTAAAGGGACATAATTGCATGACTTTCAACTATCAAAGGGTTGTCTGGTTTTTGGTGAACAGAACAGACCCTCCCAGACAAGGTACAACTTGTTGTAAACTGGACTATCTATCACTCACAGATATAGTAAATGAACAATATACTTACCCATCTCACGTCTTCAGAGTCTGAATGGTAATTATTCCTGAGGCAGTTTTGACGGTACTGAAGAAATTCTGGAGTTAAAACTCTTACTACACCAATCGATTGAGCAGAGGTGACGCTAGTTACAGCAAAGGAGGCCATCCTAAAGTAAGAATATCAGGGTCCTGAGGGCTTGTTGTTTATTGTCATGTGACGTTTGTATGGTGTGGTCTAAATAGAATAGGATAGTAGGATGACGTCATATCCGATTGCGCGCATGCAGCAAGTATTTGTGCGCATGCGTACACGAGTTCAACCCTGTATAGGAAATTGATGACTTGAAAAATAAAATCATTCTTTGAACTGAAGAGCAGACTGTGTGTTCAATATGTTGTTTGTGAGAATAGCCATTTGATCTAAGAAGAAAAATACTATACATGATATACGTGCAAACGATCAATAACAAAATCAAACACTCACTCACCACTAATTCTATCAAAAATCTTTGGTCTTAGTTTCCACGGTGTCTCCATCACCAAGAAGATGTAGACTGGCACTCCAAGGAGAATCACACTAAATGCTACTGCTGCAGGCCGAGGATCGTGCATCAGAGGTGCAACCAACAAGAAGACAGAAAATATCGCAATGAAGATTGCCATAGGAACAATGAGCCATCCCTACATGTGAAGAGTAGTCGGAAGAAAGACAGAAGAGGAAAAAATTAGAGGAAAGAAGAATTTTGAAAAGTGTCTTACTGAATAGAGACGAGGTGATTTGCGATGAGTGAGCCTCATTATGAGTAGACCAATAAAGACAAAAAAGTAGAAAGTGAACATGGCAGTGCTCAGACCAGATATGAGTTCATAAATGTTTCCAGCAAACACCATCACAGAGGCCACGCAGAGCTGTAGAAGACAAATCACAGAGTCATACTAATATACATACATATATATATANTGTGATGGTATTATTGGTGTGTGTTGTGTTTAGGATCAATGTACAAGACATTGTGCATCAAAACCCATCACCCAACAATAATACCATCACAGCGTTTTGACAAATGATATCATTATTATGTCATTGTGAACCTTAAAGGGTCGTGGTTCTTTGGGACGAGTGACCCTCAGTATGAGGACTGTAACGATCGTTAACATATAGAAGAGGTAGGCAGTGACAGCATAGCCATCAATAAGTACATCAATATCACCAATCAACATAAAGAATGAAGAAATAGTGGCCTGCAATGTACAAAATTTAAGTCAGAGTCATCTTATAGGTAGCCAGGCTGGTTAATAAGTACATACCATCAACAACAATGCAGGAACAGGTGTCTGAAACGTAGTGTGGACGCCACTGAACATATTTGGAAGAGCTCCCTCTCTAGCAGACGCATAGATTAACCTTGAAGATGCAAACATGCTACCATTCGATGAACTGAGTACAGATAGAGCCACCAGCAGAGGGATGAGGAAGAGACCACCTTTGCCAATAGTGGCTACACCAAAAGGCTGCAAAGGTGAAGTGTATCGGATGAGGAATAAAGACAACTGGTTAGAACAAGTTCTTACAATAGCCACAGCCTCTGAACTGAGTATCTCTTTGTAAGTGAGGACAGAGAACAAGGCAACGTTGACTAAAAGATAACACGCAGCAACAATTGGGATTCCAATGAAGAGAGAGAGGGGCAGAGTCCTGAATAAACATAATTGTAATGTGCATATGAATTCACTTTTATAATAGCATGGTATTAATACACACCTCTCAAGGTTTTTTGTTTCCTCAGTTACATAATTCAACACAGACCTGGAGAGAAAACAAAATGTGTTTGAGCTACAAACATACCTGTCTATGTGAACTAGCCACAAGGCTATATGTGAACATTATCATAATAATTATACCATCCATCAAAGGCCCAGAGAACTCCATAAAGTCCTAGAGCCAAAGAAGAAGGTGACAGTTTGAAGTCCTCCAGAGTTGTGAAGGGATGATGGAAAATGTCAGGGGTATGTTTCGAAGTCATCACTTGAAACAAACCAATCCCTGCTATGACAACAATAGATAGTATTTTGAAACCCGTAAAAGCAGTCATGATTCTTGCAGAAAACTTCACACTATAGCAGTTGATAAATGTGATGACAGCTAAAGAAAATACAGAGCATGATGTAAACAATTATTATTGCAAATCTGCCAAATTGGACATAACTCAGTCTACTTACTAAGACCACAGAATGCCACCAGCTTCACGTTAATCTCTGGGATGTCTTGATCAATGTAGAATGGCTTGGTAAGATAATGGGCAAATGTCAGCATCAAAACTGCCGAGCTTGCTCCTCTCATTATAAACACTGATGCCCATGTGTAGAGAAATGCCAAGAGTGACCCCAAAAGGACAAGAGCGGGATGCTTCTTCTTACACGAGTATGCTTCAAGGATATAGACATACTCTCCACCACTCTTTTTGATGAGCAGTCCCAACTCAACATAACAGAGAGAGCCTGCCATTGCAATGAGAGCACCAATCACCCATGCCACCATGCTGAGTCCAAATGACCCGATGTTTTCAAGGATGGTCTTAGGAGTGATGAATATCCCCGAACCAATAATACCACCAACGACAAACCCAACACCAGACAATAATGTCAGCTCCTTCTTCATTTGCACCTTCCCTTGGCCGTCCATTATCTGTGAATTTTCACTGAGAAGTTCCTGTTCACTTTCATTTGAGGTGGTGCTTGATTCTATGACATTTGATAGAGTCTGAGTCTCCTTCAAATGGCCAAAGTCCTTCAATTCTAATTCTACAGTACTCTCATCCATTGATAGATACAGAGCCAGCAGCTAGCGCAGCCAATCTGCTTGGAAGAACCATAGAACTTCAGATGATATGTTCAGAAATTTTTCTTTTAGGTGCCCACCAAATACTTGTTTTGTTTTCTTTGCATTTAAAATTGTTGACCATTACCTCATCACATACAATGGCAACATTATCAGATTGGAGTGAAGGAGAAGAACAGGAGGAACTGACTAGCTTCTCAAAGAAAAGCCCCAGCTCTCTCACCAGTGGAGCAGAAAGTGATTCTCACTATAATGGTTCCCAGAAAGCATCCAAACTCTTTAGAAAGCTGAAGAGCTGGGCTGATCTGTCTCCTGACAGTGGGAAGGTGGAATTGAAAAGAGAGATCACTACTATCTCTGGAGTTGCATTCATTGTTGGACAGATCATTGGTTCTGGTATTTTCATCACCCCAAGAAACATTCTAAACTTGACAGGATCATTTGGAACGAGTATCGTAGCCTGGGTGATTGGTGCCATTGTAGCGTTAGCTGGTGCTCTCTGTTACATTGAGGTTGGGCTGGTTGTGAATAAGAGCGGTGGAGAATTTGTATACATTGCTGAAGCCTATTCCTTCAAGAAGCAAAATCGTTGGACGTCTCTGCTGGGTTCACTATTGGGTTTTCTTGTCACTTGGACAATTGTGTTCTTTATCAAAGCATCTTCCGTGACCATAATATCGTTAACCTGTGCTCGATATTTGATCCGCCCCTTTTTCATTGGCTGTGAAGTCCCCGATAATGCTGTAAGATTGATGGCTCTGGCTGTGCTTAGTAAGTTTGGAATTAAAATCTATTTATGCAACTTTATTTTGGACTTGTGATTTAGCATAATCGTTCATTAATTCTCCAGCTCTGCTAGTGATTCTAAACTGCTTCAGTGTGAAGCTTGTGGTTCGATTAATAGCTGTGTGTTCTGTTTTGAAGGTGATCTCTATTGGGTTTATCGTGATTATCGGGCTTATTACAGTAGCAAAGAAAGGAAACGTTTCTGAAGACATTCACCAACCATTTGAAACATTTGAAGATCATAAGTTGTCACCATCTTCACTGGCACTTGCTCTCTATAGTGTAATGTGGGCTTATGATGGCTGGTGAGTTTAGTGTGCAATTTGTTATGATTGTGTAAGTCCTATTATAATGGATACTGTTGTTATTCTACTTGGTGTGCTAGGAATGGACTCAATTATGTTCTTGACGAAACAAAGAATGTTGAAAGGTAATTAAGATGCTACTTTACTTGTTTTAATTAAAATTTAGATCGTATTTTATTCTATTAATGCAGAACTCTAGCTCGATCTCTGTTTATTGGAGTGCCAATCGTTGCTGTGTGTTATCTTCTGGTCAACGTTGCCTTCTTCTCTGTCCTTTGCTATGATGAGATCCTCAGTGCTGATGCTGTAGCTATTGTAAGACACCCTTTTACATCTTTTCTTATGTACACTTTAAATGTGGCTTTAATATTCTTGTTAATACTCAGCCGTTTGGTGTGAAAAGTGGTCTAGGCAAAGGTCTCTTCATCATTCCTCTGATTGTTGCTCTGTCAACATTTGGTGCAGCATTAGCTAGCCTAATGACCAGTACCAGGATTGTACACTCTGCTGCAAGGGATGGGCTGCTTCCTAGGATGTTCAGTGCTGTACACAACACTTACAAGACTCCAGTTCCTGCTGTGCTGTTGATGGTAAGCTTTAGCAGTGTAATTAAGTCCACAAACTCACCTGTTTGTATATATTCATACAGTACATTTTGGCAATTGTACTAGTCTCAGCTGGGAGTATCACAGATCTCATTAATGGTTTTGGTGCAGCTTCCTTCTTTTTCTATGCGATGGTGTTTTTTAGTGTCATCATTATGAGATTTACACACAGAGAGCAGCTGCGGCCATTCAAGGTATTCTATATACTTCTCCCAGAATATCTTTCCTTTAAGTGTTGGAAAGAGTGTACTCTTGGTGTTGCTGTATACTATACTTATGCTAAGAGTATTCTCTACTTCCAGGTCTGGTTCATTTTGCCAGTTGCAGTGTTTGCTATACTCTTCAGCATCTTTCTGATCATTGTACCTCTGATGCAAAAGGAAGGTCGGCTGCCAACTCTCCTAGCATTTGGTGTGATCCTCCTTGGAGTGCCAGTGTACATCTTCTTGGTGATGGAGACACCGTGGAAACTAAGACCAAAGGTTCTAGATAGAGTTAGTGGTAAGTGATATGAACATAATAGTGTTTAATTTTTTTTATTGTTTTTTTTTCTTTCTTATTGGTTTCAGAATGGCTGACAGGGCATACAAATATTATTTTAAATACAAGTACCTAACTATAATTATTATAGTGTTGTTATAGTGTTTTTTGTTGTTGTTGTTGGTTTGTTTTTTTTTTTTTTTTTATTTCCAGTATCTCCTCTGTTTATCAGTTGCTCTAAATATTTTATGTAGTCATGCTGCAATTGCACTAAAAAGCAAAGTGAAGTATGTACCGGTATATATGTGTTTCAGTACTAGTGAAAAAAGTGGCACTTTCAACTTGAAGTGACCCATGAGTACTAATCCATGATGAAAACAGACAGTCATTAAACATCTTTATTGGAACCAGCCATTCAGCATTATTGACTTAATTGATTCGATTATTCCTAGCATACCTTTTGGTTGTTATCAATGAGACAATGTCTTCTTCTTATGTACAGGAACTTAATTTTTATTTTTCCAATCTCTATTTAAATAAATCAGCAGCTGCATGAAGACTTATAGAGATGAACTGAATGCTTTATCGAACTCTTGATACCAGTCTGGAACTCTTGATACCAGTCTGGTATCAAGAGTTCGATAAAGCATTCATTTTTGGATATGCATACCAAATTTGGAGTCTTGAAACAATTACATAGCAATCTCTGAGAAAGATTTGTTTTTGCCATGGTTGTCTATATTAAATCAAAAGTCCATAATCAGATTATGGGCTCTTGCTCTAATCCACCTAGCCTCTTTTGCTGCAAAAACGACTATTTCTCAGTTCAGTTTCAATGCCTATGTATTAAATATATATAGCTGCAGACTGAAAGGTTAAGTGCTCCAGCAGCTAAGAAGGCAATTTATAATATTAATAGCCCGACATGACCTGCCTGTAATAACACGCGCTTTGCTGCCATTATGGCTATAAATTTAGCCTACATTATCTCTGATTATGGCCATAATTAAATCACGGATACGCGGATACGGGGTAAACTCAATTTTAAATCTGTTGACCATTACCTTTAATGGCAACGCTACCAAATTGGAAGACTAAGTGGAACTGACTAGCATCTCAAGGAAAGACTCCAACTCTATGGCTAGTGGAACAGAAAGTGATTCTGACTATGATGGTTCCCAGAAAGCATCAGGAAAGTTAACCAAACTCTTTAGAAAGCTGAAGAGCTGGGCTGATCTGTCTCCTGACAGTGGGAAGGTGGAACTGAAAAGAGAGATCACTACTATCTCTGGAGTTGCATTTGTTGTTGGACACATCATTGGTTCTGGTATTTTCATCACCCCAAGAAATATTCTAAACTTGACAGGATCATTTGGAACGAGTATCGTAGCCTGGGTGATTGGTGCCATTGTAGCGTTAGCTGGTGCTCTCTGTTACATTGAGGTTGGGCTGGTTGTGAATAAGAGTGGTGGAGAATTTGTATACATTGCTGAAGCCTATTCCTTCAAGAAGCAAAATCGGTGGACATCTCTGCTGGGTTCACTATTGGGTTTTCTTGTCACTTGGTCATTTGTGTTCTTTATTGGACCATTATCTGCATCCATAATATCTTTAACTTGTGCTCGATATTTGATTCGTCCTTTTTTTATTGACTGTGAAGTCCCTGATAATGCTGTAAGATTGATGGCTCTGTCTGTACTTAGTAAGTTTGAATTTATCTGACTAACCACAATGCAACTTCATTTTAAACTTTTAATAGAATTTAACATTATCATTAATTCCTTTCTCCAGCTCTGCTAGTGATTCTAAACTGCTTCAGTGTGAAGCTTGTGGTTCGATTGATAGCTGTGTGTTCTTTTTTCAAAGTAATCTCTATTGGGTTTATCGTGATTCTCGGGCTTATTACAGTAGCAAGGAAAGGAAACGTTTCTGAAGATATTCACCAACCATTTGAAACATTTGAAGATCGTAAGTTGTCTCCATCTTCACTCGCACTTGCTCTCTATAGTGTAATGTGGGCTTACGATGGCTGGTGAGTTTAGTGTGCAATATGTATTTTTATGATTGT
>CAXIPT010000001.1:4776989-4871936 GCA_964030475.1 Tethya wilhelma
GGGTGTGTGTGTGTGTGTGTGTGTGTGTGTGTACATTTTGGGTACATAATGCTCAAAGCACAGAGGTACTTAGCACGGAATTCTGATTTACAGGTTTAATTTGTACTGACTACACCACAAATGTACCTTTTAACATTCTTAGTCTCTTCAGTTGAGAAATTTAGGACATTCCTGAGTACAAAAGTCAAACATTATGGAAATTCGAATAACAATAGGTATGAATATAACAATAATATGAAGCAAACTTACCATGCATCATAGGCATATGTAACTCCAAACAGAGCTGTGGCTATGGTTGGAGCACTAGGCGTATGACCTTCAAGTGGTTGGAAGGGATTATGCAGATCAGCAGGAAAGCCTCTTCTAATTATGACGATGACTACGCCAACAACCACAATAAAGACCAACGCAACTACCTTCATCACTGAGAAAAGAGTCATAACTCTAGCAGCAAGTTTCACACTGTAGCAGTTAATGATGGCTAAAACAACTGGGAGTAAGTACGTATGTATACACAATAAGAGCAAATAAAAAACAGATACCGGAATTGAGTGTACAATTGGTATTACACTCACTGAGTATACTCATTGCCAACAGCCTCACCACAACCTCAGGGACATCACTACACTCAATGAAGAAGGGTCGAGTGAGGTAACGGGCACAGGCTAGTGTGATTACAGCCAGACTAGCACCACGAAAGTAGAACACAGCTGTCCAGGAGTATAAGAACGCCAAAAGAGAGCCTAAGAACTTGAACAATCGATATTTGTTCTTGAAGGAGTATGCTTCCAGTAGGTATGCATATTCTGCTCCACTCTTTCTAACTAAAAGGCCAAGCTCAATGTAGCAGAAGGCACCTACTACAGCAACCAATGCACCAATAATCCATAAAGCAATACTAGTTCCAAATGATCCTGTTAAACATAGTATAGTGGTGGGAGTGATGAATATCGCTGAGCCAATATTTTGTCCAACAACAAACCCTACACCAGAGAAAACAGTGAGTTCTTTCCTTAGTACAACAGCTCCGTCTCGTTCTTTGGAAGAAGTCAAGGATTTCTTCTTGAAACGTTTTGACAACAGAGACAAAGGATGAGATTTCTGGGGAGCATCATCATATTTTGCGTTTAGTAGTTCCTGCTCGCTGTCTGTTCCTGAAGTTGGTGTAGACAAACCTGCAGCATCATCTTCTAGCTTTGTAAAGGTCACCAATTCAATAGCTGCACCGTCTTCTTCACCAATTGCATGATCACTCATGACAGGGTACTGGAACCGTAGGAACACCTCTGTTTATTGGTGGGCATTAAATAGAACCACGCATGCGCGCAGAACTTATGACGTCACTGACAAAAAGCTGGAAGAAGGTGAATGCAAGTGGTACAATGCAATTGAAGAGGTTGAAACTTTGAGGTGGAGTCAGGAAGTAAAATTTATCTCTAAATCTTCATGTTGCTGATTTGCCTTGAACATAACAAGATGTTGATATGGGCACAAACTATGCATGCATGCATGCGTAGAAGCATGACATGCAACATCTTGCTGCACACAAGTCTCATCAATAACAATCAAAAAGTATACTATAGGTAATATTGGATGTGTAACTGTTGCACTTCTGGGATTCAGAACACATTGTAGTGATTGCACACATGTAAGCTGCGGTATATACAAACAGGTGATGCCGAATGCAATAAAAATCTGGCTTGCTAAGTATACCTTTGACTCTTTTTCCTTCTTGGGACAATATGTAACCACCTGTTTTCATAGGGCTCTGCAGGGCCACACCATGGGGGAAAAGCAAATTAATGCACGTGGCATACCTCCTGCCACCTGGGTCCCGTGGAAAGTGCCAATAGTACTTTTTTCACTGACTAGACAGTCCGCTTTTTATCAAGAAATGTTTACCTATTTCCACTTTAAAACACTTTCTTAACTTAATTTGCTTTTCAAATCATTTAGAACAACTGATAAACAGAGGAGATACTGGAAATAATAACAAAAACAAAAAACATTACAACAATAACATAATATAGTTAGGTACTTGTATTTAAAATAATATTTGTATACTTTGTCAGCCATTCTGAAACCAATCAGAAAAAACCACAATGAAATTGTGAATGCTATTATGTTCATATCACTTACCACTAACTCTATCCAGAACCTTTGGTCTTAGTTTCCACGGTGTCTCCATCACCAAGAAGATGTAGACTGGCACTCCAAGGAGGATCACACCAAATGCTAGGAGGGTTGGCAGCCGACCTTCCTTTTGCATCAGAGGTACAATGATCAGAAAGATGCTGAAGAGTATAGCAAACACTGCAACCGGCAAAATGAACCAGACCTGGAAGTGGAGAGTACTCTTAGCATAATACAGCAATAATCAACTCAGAGTAAAACAAATTGTATAGGAGAAGTATATTATAGAATACCTTGAATGGCCGTGGGTGCTCTTTGTGTGTAAATCTCATAATGATGACACTAAGAAAAACCATCATGTAGAAAGAGTAGGAAGCCGCCCCAAAACCATTGATGAGATCAGTGATACTCCCAGCTGAGACTAGTACAATTGCCAAAATGTACTGTATCGAATATTATGTGTATCCAAATGGAAAGTCAGCATGTGAGCTAAATTTACATTGATAACTTACCCTAAACAGTACAGCGGGAATTGGAGTCTTGTAAGTGTTGTGTACAGCACTGAACATCCTAGGGAGCAGCCCATCCCTTGCAGCAGAGTGTACAATCCTGGTACCAGTCATTAGGCTAGCTAATGCTGCACCAAATGTTGACAGAGCAACAATCAGAGGAATAATGAAGAGACCTTTGCCTAGACCACTTTTCACACCAAAAGGCTGAGTATTAATTAAGGTACATTTAAAGTGTACTTAAGGTAAGCTATATATAGGGTGTCTTACAATAGCTACAGCATCAGCACTGAGGATCTCATTATAGCAGAGGACTGAGAAGAAGGCAAAGTTGACCAGAACATAACACACAGCAACGATTGGCACTCCAATAAACAGAGATCGAGCTAGAGTTCTTGCATTAACACAATAAAATTTGATGTAAACAATTATATTTATACTAACTACCATCTAAATTACTTTTCAACATTCTTTGTTTCATCAAGAACATAATTAAGTCCATTCCTAGTACACCAAGTAGAATAACATATCAATCCGCATAATGGCACTTACACAATCATAAAAATACATATTGCACACTAAACTCACCAGCCATCGTAAGCCCACATTACACTATAGAGAGCAAGTGCGAGTGAAGATGGAGACAACTTACGATCTTCAAATGTTTCAAATGGTTGGTGAATATCTTCAGAAACGTTTCCTTTCCTTGCTACTGTAATAAGCCCGAGAATCACGATAAACCCAATAGAGATTATTTTAAAAAAAGAACACACAGCTATCAATCGAACCACAAGCTTCACACTGAAGCAGTTTAGAATCACTAGCAGAGCTGGAGAAAGGAATTAATGATAATGTTAAATTCTATTAAAAGTTTAAAATGAAGTTGCATTATGATTAGTCAGATAAATTCAAACTTACTAAGTACAGACAGAGCCATTAATCTTACAGCATTATCAGGGACTTCACAGTCAATAAAAAAAGGACGAATCAAATATCGAGCACAAGTTAAAGATATTATGGATGCGGATAATGGTCCAATAAAGAACACAAATGACCAAGTGACAAGAAAACCCAATAGTGAACCCAGCAGAGATGTCCAACGATTTTGCTTCTTGAAGGAATAGGCTTCAGCAATGTATACAAATTCTCCACCGCTCTTATTCACAACCAGCCCAACCTCAATGTAACAGAGAGCACCAGCTAACGCTACAATGGCACCAATCACCCAGGCTACGATACTCGTTCCAAATGATCCTGTCAAGTTTAGAATATTTCTTGGGGTGATGAAAATACCAGAACCAATGATGTGTCCAACAACAAATGCAACTCCAGAGATAGTAGTGATCTCTCTTTTCAGTTCCACCTTCCCACTGTCAGGAGACAGATCAGCCCAGCTCTTCAGCTTTCTAAAGAGTTTGGTTAACTTTCCTGATGCTTTCTGGGAACCATCATAGTCACTAGCCATAGAGTTGGAGTCTTTCCTTGAGATGCTAGTCAGTTCCACTTAGTCTTCCAATTTGGTAGCGTTGCCATTATAAGAGGTAATGGTCAACAAATTTAAAATTGAGTTTACCCTGTATCCGCGTATCCGTGATTTAATTATGGCCATAATCAAAGATAATGTAGGCTAAAATAATAATCATTATAGCCATAATGGCAGCAAAGCGCGTGTTATTACAGGCAGGTCATGTCGGGCTATTAATATTATAAATTGCCTTCTTAGCTGCTGGAGCACTTAACCTTTCAGTCTGCAGCTAGGCATTGAAACTGAACAGTATTAATTTTGAGAAATAGTCGTTTTTGCAGCAAAAGAGGCTAGGTGGATTAGAGCAAGAGCCCATAATCTGATTATGGACTTTTGATTTAATATAGACAACCATGGCAAAAACAAATCTTTCTCAGAGATTGCTATGTAATTGTTTCAAGACTCCAAATTTGGTATGCATATCCAAAAATGAATGCTTTAAAGGCATTCAGTTCATCTCTAAGTCTTCATGCAGCTGCTGATTTAAATAGAGATTGGAAAAATAAAATTAAGTTCCTGTACATAAGAAGAAGACATTGTCTCATTGATAACAACCAAAAGGTATGCTAGGAATAAATTAATCAATTAAGTCAATCATGACCTTGTATATACAACCATATTAATTACTGCACATGTAGAATTAAGCTGGCGGTGTAAACACATGATCGATGCTGAATGGCTGGTTCCAATAAAGATGGTTAATGACTGCCTGTTTTCATCATGAATTAGTACTCATGGGTCACTTCAAGTTGAATTGAAAGTGCCACTTTTTTCACTAGTACTGAAACACATATATACCTGTACATACGGTACTTCACTTTGCTTTTTAGTGCAATTGCAGCATGACTACATAAAATATTTAGAGCAACTGATAAACAGAGGAGATACTGGAAATAAAAATAAAAACAAAAACAAACCAACAACAACAACAAAAAACACTATAACAACACTATAATAATTATAGTTAGGTACTTGTATTTAAAATAATATTTGTATGCTCTGTCAGCCATTCTGAAACCAATAAGAAAGAAAAAAAACAATAAAAAAAATTAGGCTAGGATGAGGCTATTTATTACTGGTATTGGGAGAAGCATACCTAGGATCACTGTACATGAGAATATAGGTACATCTATCTCCTGGGAGATATACAATAAAGTGTATTATTGATTGTGTGCAATTACAATGTGATGCATTGTAGTGCTACAGTGTGCAGGATCATGTGGTCCTCCATTGCTGTTAGTGACACTATTACCATCCAATATCAACCCATACTAGGGCAATAGACACAGAGTGTGTGTGTGTGTGAATTGTGTTATGTAGCACTTTGAGATGTGTGAAAAAAGACATCTACATCTTGTAGAGCAATATCACATTAATAACAGTGTTGCTACTAACATTGCAAGGGATGGCATACACATGCAGGCTGCATAGAATTGTGCCCTATAAGGCTATCATAATGGTACAGCTACTCTATACCAAGCCTACACATTGGTTTGGTACTTCATCCTGGTTGCCATCAAATTTTCCTCGAACGGTTTCCACTCTCTCTGAGAGTTTATAAATCATTGCTTCCCTCCCAAGACCACTTTCCAGTGAAACAAACAAGTTTGTTTTGGTTGCAGTTCTCATATCAGTTGTGAGTGTATACAGTAAACCACTTTATACTCCCTCACACACACACACACACACACAGTCATTATCAGCTCCCATCACCCAACAAAACACACCACAAGGAGCAAAGGAACCATTAGTCTATCCAGCTGTAGACCCTTTCTCTAACTCCTGATCAGCAACAAGAGATAGACTAAGGAACCATCTGCTTGTGAACACCATCACAAATTTTGATAGACAAAAACCAACAACAGCAGTTCCAATACAGTACACATCATGGGATGAACCAGTATCAGTCATTGCTGACCACAGTTAGATCAGCTACATGACACTTTAGGAAGTTTCACAAAACAAACTAGTACTATGGACCATAATCATGATTGTACATAGGAGATAATCAGAATGAGGTTACTCCAAAAAAATAGTTTGCATCTAACAATGTACAGAGAAGGTAACCCCCAAAAGCCTCTCAAAGACCACCACAGTTAATGTAAGTATCAGATATCACACCATCTATAAAGTAAATGGAAGTGAACTATTCATATCAAATGTTAGATGGCTTGAGTGTAACATACTCGAGCAAAACCAGTTTTAGAAAGACCATGCAATGGTGGGGTAAGGAGAATGCTAAGTTGCATACATTAAGTCAAATAGGGTCCAGCACACACACACAGGTATGATGGCCAAGGAGTATAAACAGTGTCTTTGAAGTTAGGATTCAATTTGAGGTCATTAATCTAACAGGATTAAACAAGAGCATTAGTGTATAGCACAAAGAGATAAAGGATTAGCAAAGTTGGCAGTGGACTGAACAGCTGGGAATAAACATAAATGCAATGTACTGGTCTATCATCCATTAACCAACAATGATATTGAAAGCATGTTTCATAGTATGTATGTACCATGAGTGGTCACAAGTTGAATCAAAACTTGTTCCTCTATGAAAGTCTTCACAAGCAAGCTGGAGGTCCAGAGTAGAAGTGTGTGACCATTGTGGATGGGCGAGAGGATACTGTGAGCTCTACTATGAAACTGTGCGCACACACACATACTTTCAATAAGGAGGCTGGACGCTAGTATCATTACAAGTAAAGTTGGACAATAGTAAGGTGAAGCCAAGTGGGACGATCCAAACTCACAGGCAAACCCTCTCCTTCCCAGTGAAGAGCCAAACAAAAGTCTAATGCATAAATCATTTATCTCTGTACTATGAGAGCACCTAGCTATTGTGTAGTCAACTTAATTGAGCAGGTGTTGCATATTATTACTGTAAATTACCACTGCATTGTTACCATAATAGTAATTATAGTGCTACATATAAAGCCAGAATAGCATGCACAGCGTGAAATTGTTAATAATTATTTTAATGCCCATCCATTCTAACAAACTTTCATACATGTTTACTATATAATGACTATTAGAATTTCAAACCTTTTGTTGATGAGAGTAATCGTCTCTTTGCCCATTGTAATTCTTTTTTCTTTTTTGCAATCTTATTTCCTTTTCTTGCCCCACCTTTCAACAAGCGTCTTCTTCTAAACCAAAACCAAGACTGTTCTAGTTTTTCCTTCATGACGAAATGATCATGCCACATTTTTGGGTTGCTTGCAACATCAACAGCAACAGCTCTACGAACTGCAATTCCATCCAGTGGTTTATCTGCTGGGGTGTTTCGTATTCGATTTACTGCTTCAGCTACAGCTGCATAGTGGCAGTTACCATATCCGAATGTACTTTGATATGCTCACCATCCACTAGTATGTCATAGTGTCCTTTAGGGTGGTCATCATCTTTGATGTAAATCAAGGTGATCTGTTCTCCATCTTTATGCTCTGATTTTCTCAGTACTCTCCTGTCCTTTGAATTATCAACAATTGTGATTCCAATGTTCAAAGCTTTTTCCTCAGCAGTTGCTTCAAATACTGTACCAAAAGATTCAGGATCAAGGATTTTAGCAATGTGTGGTTTCAAATCAGCTCTCATTCTTTCTGTTTCATAATGCTTTGTCCATTTGTTTAGTGAACTGACAAGTTCATGTGCGATTGCTTGTTGTAGTTTTGACTGGTCAAGATGGTGTTCTTGTGAGTTTGATCTATTGAGTCCATGAGTGAGAGCTTCAAGGAGTTCATATTTTCCAGTGTGTTCACTTTCATCTGCTAAAGAATACTTTCCATCTTCGTCTTCTTTCAAATGAAGGGTTGGCAGGTCCTCTGTTGGTTTGTTCTTTGAAATTGGCTCAATTGTACATTTGTGCCCACATTTGTCTGTTATTTCTATTCGATGGCCACTAATTTCAGCAGCTGGTTTCAATTCAGCTTCAGTAATTGGTGCAGTGGAATCGAACAATGCCTTTCCACGGTATTCTACCTTGTATGGTGTCATTTCACTTGATCCAATGGAAAACACTTCATTGCCAATGTAGCGTGCATTTTCCCTAGCAGCTCGTAATGTCTTCCGGGGCTCACTAATATGATGAGCTAATGGAATATTGATGGTTCTGTTCAGTGCTTGATTGGCTACCCAGCCCAGATTTTGTAGCAAAATTGAAGCAACTGCTTCAGTAAATGCCTTCGTGGTTTGTTCTGCTAACTTCTTCTTTAGTGCATGCTACAACACACTTGACAGCAGTGACCGCTCCCTTCTTACGCCAGTCAATAGAGGTGGGGATTGAGGAGTAATCAATGTTGTTGAGGTTTGCTGGCACACTTGGACTTGATTGTACATGAACCGACTTTGTTTTGTGATCCCTAAAGTCCTGCAGAGTAGACAGAGTAAGATGAGAATAATTTTTNCTGTTTTTATTCTATCCAGATCAAACTGATGATGTAGAGGGTTTACAAGATGCTGCTAAAGAAAAGAGACCGGCTGATGTGGAAGAAGGTGAGGTTAGTGACTCTTCTGGTGAGGCACAAGGAACTGTTGAAGGTGACCAGGTATGTTCAGACATAACACACTGTATCAAGTTGGTTGATGCTTTGTTCCATCTATAGGAAACTGTTCAAAGCAATCTGGTGGCTACATTCTACAACAAGTTGGCTGAGCCAGATGCTGACAAAAGGAACGAGGTTCATTGCAAGCTGTCTGGGTGTCTGTCACATTTTGTCTAAACCTGGAATGTTTATTTTTGCTTACAGAGTCCTATTTTCTACATGAGAAACTTCAACAACTGGGTGAAGAGTATTCTCATCAGGTCCTACCTCTCCCAGCTGCCACCTGGTAGTACAGTGCTTGACCTCTGTTGTGGGAAAGGAGGTGACCTTTTGAAGTGGAAAGAAGGAGGCATTGATTACTTGGTCTGTGCTGGTGAGTTTCTATAGCCTTAAAGTCTTACTCATTTTGTGTGTACTTAGAGTGTGTCACTGTTAATGAACTCTGCTTTAAACAGACATTTCTGAAGCTTCTGTTGAGGCTTGTGAGAGTCGGTTTCGCTCACCAAAGATGACCAACAAACATACAGGCATGCTTCCATTCGAGGCCGAATTCATTGTCGCTGACTGTTGTGAGGTAAACAACATTGTGAGAATAGTAGTTGAGATGTCTGCATAGTTTTCTTATTCAGTTTTTTTTGTTTGTTTATTTTTTCTCACTTTTTTATATTGTTCAAGACATTCAATGTTGAGAAGTTTCTTTCCTCTCCTGCTCAGGTTCGTCTCAGAGACAGGTATAGGAATCCTGCACGTCGATTCAACCTGGCCAGCTGTCAGTTCTCGGTGCACTATTCGTTTGAAAGTTACGAAAAGGCTCACATGATGTTGAGGAATGCCTGTGAGAATCTCAGACACGGGGGCTATTTCATCGGGACCACTGTTGACTCAAATCAGCTTGTGTACGTCATTTTAATTAACAAGTGGTAAACATAAGTTTTCACAAAGATGATCAGTACTGATGCTAGCTCTATAATGTAGTGAAACAACAAATCCCAAAAAGTGATGAAGTCATGTGCTAGAAAGCCACTGATTCCTGTCCTGCTTCACAACTATTGGAGCTCTACCCATGCATTCCTACATGTACACTGATCATTTTAAAGAATTTATATGCATCTTGGAACAGGGGGGGGGGGGACTTTTGAGCCTATGACACTATACAATGTCATATGGTACACTGTTCGTTGTATGCTGTATCTAAGCCAAATGTTTGTCCACTTAATACAGTCACACTTGTACGCACACAGTCACAGACTACGGCAGGCTGGTCAGCGAGAGGATGGCTCTTGGTCCATAGGAAATGACATCTTCAGTGTGACTCTCAACTCCTCCATGGACCCTTACAATCTGCCACTCTTTGGAGCTAGATATAACTTCAAACTTCATGGAGTAGTGGACCTCCCTGAGTTTTTGGTTCACTTCCCTCTACTAGTTAGGTATGTACATGACATTGTGCTTGTAACAGGGTTTTAGCTACATCTTGGTTCGGTTTTAGTTCTAGTATGAGTGTAATGTTTGCATGCATAACAAGGAACCTTGTAGTCGGCTATTAACTCAATGTTTACACTACCTTTGAGTGGGCTCTGCAATGGTCTATTCTTGGGCTTCAACAAACATCATGCAGCCAGTGGCTGGCACTAAATGATCCCCTTAGAGACAACTATCACATTCTTCTATTGAACTAGATAGTAAATAATTATGATTACATGCATCAATAATAATTATTGTTAGCTCATTTCAATGGTTCTTCATTACTTTTTTGTTTCAGTATGTTGAAGGAATTCGGTATGGAACTCAAACTTCAGCAGAACTTTTATGATTTTTTCACTGAACGTCGTTACAATACTGATGATACTTTTCTCTTGCACCGAATGAAGGCTTTCAATCTACAAACAGTTAAGTTGTCTAGCTGTTTCAACTTGTATTTATACCATCTTATTTAGTACCCACCAGAACTTATTAGTCATGATTTCCCCCCAATTCCTACAGGGTACCATGTCAACTGCAGAGTGGGAAGCTGTTGGTCTGTATCTTGTCTATGTCTTTCAAAAGAAGTAGTCATTCTTACCTACATCTAACGTAATAACTACCTTTGTTCACTTAATTTTATCCTCTGTGCAATCTGACACACCACTCACAACTGGCTCTGTATCTCTTCTCTAGCTCTATGCTGTAGACGTTTCTTTTGCATACTAATTTGGAGATGTGATACTCCACTTCTCAGTGTCTTTACTGTCTTTATACACACTACATCACTTTTGAATTCATATCTTGTATGGTATTGTATAAAATGTGGCATTATGTATAATTATGCAAGTTGTATGTTTAAAAAAATAATAAAATGAAAAATAAAATAAAATAAATAAGAAATGAAGTTAATATCAAAACTTTTCAATTACAAGGAATTCAGTTGGGTCTATGTCTCTGGTAATGAGTTGCCTTCGGCTCTTCCCTGTCCCAGACCACCACACTGGTTTCCAAATGTCCAAAAGCTCCCCTATTGTCACACTCGACAGGTTCTTAGAGTCATCAATCGAGTTTTCTCTGACCGATAACCTCTTGCGTCTCACACTGGCCGATGGGGAAACAATGGCGTCGGTGTACTGGAGGAAGGTGTCCACCGACCAGTCAGGGTTGATATCCATGATGTTTGCTTGGCGTGTCCGTGGAGCATTGCCACTGGAGAGCAACTGTACGGAATCTGTTTTGGTATTTTCCGAGAGGACACGAAATGAAATGGGAATGGAAGGACCTGTGACTTCAAACACGTTCACAATAGCATAAGGATGAATGCCACATTGCTCTAAGCTCCTCTGGTACATGGGCATCGACTTGTAGAGTTCTTGGATCATCAAAGAGTGACTGCCAGAGTTGGAAGGAAAGTTTCTTGAACCTGAGGAGAGCAACACAAGCACTTTGGCAATCAGCGGAGTGAAAGTGCTGTTCTCGAGGTTGGAAGAGGATGCTCTGTCTCTCTGGCTCTGGGTGAGGCGGTTTGTTCCCCTAGCTGAAAACCTCCTGAAGCTTCGTCTGAGACCAGCACTAAAGGAGTTGTCAGGTAGTGAGAATGGATAGGTGCACTTCCACGCATCGTCAGCATTGTATTGTGGATCATAGTCACCTTCGGAAAGAATGACAAGAAAACTATCTTCTCGTAGATGGAAACTTTTCCTCAGTAACTGGTCAAAGTCTTTCAGTGACATGTCCAAGTCAGCATCAATGTTCTTTATGTCACGGCCAACCAATGATACAACAAGTGTAGACGAATTGTTACCTGGCTCTTCATCANGTCACTGAACCATCATTTGAAATACTGAAATCACCTAATATAGCACAATCAAAGCAATATATATGATGTGTCAATTGAAGATCTTAAATGCAATCAACAAGCAGTAGTGACATTTACAATATAATTTTAATAATATACTACACTGTTGCTGGCATACCATTGGGATCACCACTGGTTATAGAGTATGTAATTGCTGCATTTGAGCCTTCATCTGCATCAGTAGCTGAAACCACAGCAACAGGATTACCAGCCGGGGTGTTTTCCACCACGCTGGTAGAGGTAGGCGTGGAGCTGGAGAACACCGGAGAATTGTCATTGTCGTCTGTCAATGTTATCAATACCTGTTTTCAGTCCACAAAAATAATAAACAGAGGTAAATTCACAAAGTGGCTGGTTTCGAGAGTTATGTTAAACCTATCTGAGATCGAAACATGACTAACCAAGGCTTGTGCACTTCTTATCATATCTCCCATGTCACGGACAGAAACTTGAAGAAAGAAAGATTGTACCCTCTCAAAATCAAGAGCACTGTTATCTTGTACAGAGATAGCTCCAGTGCTATTCTGAATTTCAAAGGCATTTCCAGAATTCCCACCTATGATCGAAAAAACAAGCTGCCCATTTGAGCCTGTGTCAGCATCGAAGGCAGAAGCAGTCACCACAAATGAGCCCCTTGGAGCATTCTCTGTGATGCTAGCCATGAATGTACCAGTTGTAAACACAGGGTCGTTGTCATTCAAGTCCAACACATTGATAACAATAGTCCCAAAACCTTCTAGAGGTCGTGGGGTCCCACCATCGGTGGCTGTTATGAATAGGTCGTATCGATCTACAGATTCTCTGTCTAGAACTACAGTTGTATTGACTTCCCCAGTCACAGCTGTGCACAATTCAAAGAAATAAATAAAGTATATGCAAACTGCAGAGTATTACAAACTTACGGTCAATAGTAAAGTGCGGTTGAGGAGATTGAAAAGCTGTATACGTAAGCTGTTGGTTGGTACCAGCATCAGCATCTTCAGCAGTAAATGTTGTCACCTGCATAAAGAGGGCATACAACATGATGATTAATAAATTATTAATCTGGAGTTGTACTGAACTTACAAAGAAGTTTGCAGGAGTGCCTTCAGTTATGTTTACAGTTAATGGAGTGTTTGGGAAGACAGGGAAATTATCGTTCTCATCCTCTATCACGATTGTAACAGATGTCTGATCGGAGCGGGGGAATGGTGCAGAGTCCCTGGCCTAAAGAACAACATGAAAGAGATTAAGTTACAATTTTTACGATATAATTTATACCTCATCCTTACACCTACCTCAACTGTGAGTGTGTAGGTTGCTTGCTCTTCTCTATCAATAGTCCCATTAGTAACAATTGTGCCATTTTCAGGATCAATCAGAAAAAGGTTGTCATCATTTCCACCAGTGATCTCATAGACAATTTCTCCATTGGTACCAGTATCGCCGTCAGTTGCTGTTACTTCTCCAACAACTACATCAAATTCAAGATTTTCTGGGACCATAAATACTGGATTAGAATCTTTGATGATCGGTGAGTTGTCATTTTCATCAATAATAGTCACTTCGATAGTGATGACTCCTTGTCTGGGCACAGCACCTCCATCTTGGCCAGTGATGGTCAACAGGAAGGTCTCATTTGTCTCAAAGTCAAGCACTCCATTCACAACTATGGAACCAGAGACAGGATGGATTGCAAATAGTCCTCCAATTTCATCATCGTTGAGGGAGTACGTGACAAATCCATTGTCCCCCTGATCCCGGTCAGAGGCCTCCACTGCGATTATCTCGGTTCCATTTGGAGTGAGCTCAGACACATTCAACTGCAAGAAATCTATCGGAAACATCGGAGAGTGATCGTTGTCATCTGTGATCTGGATTTCCAGTGAGACACGAGAGGACAAGTCCCCATCGTCCAACGCGACCAGTTCAAGGTTAGAGTAGACTGAGGTGCTTTCAAAATCAAACTGTCCATTGGTAGTGATGACTCCTGTGTTGTTGTCAATGGTGAATAAATCCTGTGAAGGACCGACTAGAAAGTACTCAAAGGGCGACATGTCTGGGTCAACTACTACCAGAGAAGGTGTCTGAAAGAAATACGAGGCGAGGGGGAAATGAAAGTGCAGACATTATCATTGTATGTTTAATACTCCTTACCAGCACAACTACAGTGCCAGGAGCTAGATTCTCCTGGACTCTTCCAACGTAAGACATACTGTTGAAGTTGGGTGGATTGTCATTGATATCCTCAAGTATCACTCGCACTGTAGCAAAGCTCTGCACAAAGAGAGCAACTTCAACTAATCAATACACAATCCAACACATTGACTCTTCATGCAGAAACCTGTACAGACCTCAAGAGACACAGCTCCTGTATCTCTTGCAACCACAACAAGATTATAGAGGGGAGTGGTCTCACGATCTAGTGGGCCGGATACAGTTATCAATCCCACCTGAAAAAGGTGATGAGTAGAGCAGGACATCAATATCATACACATAAATACTGTGATTTCCTACGACCAATTTTAGTATACCCAGTGACTCACATTAGGGTCAGCGATTGTGAATGGTAAGGTCTCATTAGCGCTAGTCATGATGGAGTAGGTGATGACTTGAAAACTTTGGTCCAAGTCAATTGCCTCGACGGTAAGTACAGACGTTCCAACTAAAGCATCCTCTGGAATCATAGCCTCATAGCCTCCGGGCGGGACGACAAACACAGGATGGTTGTCATTAGCATCAGTGATATTGATCATCACAGTTGCCTGTAATGAAAGGATAAAATTAGTGATGAATGAGTGTTTAGGGGTAGGTATAGTGAGGTACATGTACATTACTGTTGTCAAGAACCAAGAATCTCTTGCTGAATCTACCAGTGAACCAATTTGAAAGGAGAAAATCACTTACGTTGGCCTGATTATATCCAAGGCCTTGGTCTGTGGCTACCACAATGACAGTCAAGTCTGAACCAAGCTCTCTGTCCAGAGGAAGAGCAATACTGAGAACACCGGTATCACGGTCGACAGCTAGTGTGAAATCTGAAGAAAAACCAAGGGAAAAAAAAAGTCGATACTTTGAAAATGAGAGTAATCACTATAATAATTGCTTACTTTCATACAACATTCCTCTTGACGTTGATTCTTCATAGACTATTGTGTAGTTCACGAGTGCATTCACTCCAAAGTCTGCATCTGTTGCGATGAGATTGAACACTGGCATACCAACGGTTGCATTCTCCGAGAGTGAAAACTCGTAGACATCACTTGTAAAAACTGGACTGTTGTCATTCACATCCGACACTAAGACTGTTGCCTATATTATAAGAAACAAGCAATTAAAAAAAAAAAAGAGGCATACAAAAAACTATGTTTAAAATTATGTTTAAACTGACCAGTGTATATGACAGCTGAGCAGGTGTCCCCATGTCATTGACAGCAATTCCAAGTGGATATATTGCATTTCCATCCTCATCATAGGAGACAGAGCTTATCTCTCGATCTAAATTCACACCAGCTGGCAAGAAAATCTCACCCTGAAGACAAAGAAACATTCAAAGTTTGACATAGGCTATAGAAAATAGCTAAGTATCATTGACTTACAGTTGCAGCATCAATTTGAAAGTTTCCAGGGTTTTCGCCACTGGCAATGGTAAAACGTACTTGTCCATTTGAACCACTGTCTATATCCATTGCAACAATTTGGAGAACTGATGTTCTTGTTTCAATAAAGCCTTCAGATATCATTGCCACAAATGGAGCACCAACGAAAACAGGTGCATTATCATTTCCATCAATAATGGTAATGCTAATAGTTGTTGTGGTGATTCTAGTGGGTGATCCTGCATGATTGTGCATATCATAAATTATGTGTATAAAATTGTGTGTGTGTGTGTGTGTGTGCGTGTGTGTGTGTGTGTGTGTANCGTGTCTCAATATTTATACCTCGATCAGTTGCTATGACAGAGAGCTCAAGAGTGCTGCTGTTACTGAAACGTTCGTAATCCACTCCAATAGGAGACACCACAATTTCCCCAGTGGTTGCATTCATCACAAACTGATCAGCACCATTACCGACAAGAGAGTACGTCACTTCTCCATTGGTTCCCTCATCAGCATCTTCAGCTTGTACAGTGAACACATAGACTCCAGGAGAACCATCAGAGCCCTGCAAAAATTGATGGATGGAGTTTTAACATCTACACTCATTTCAATATGGCATGTAGATGTACAAACGATGATGCTTGCATTTTACCTCATTCACTTGAGCTACGTAAGGTTCTCCAATGAATTGAGGAGAATTGTCATTGACATCAAAAACTTGAATATTTACCGTTGCTAGTGAACTAGAATAGCAGGTATATCAAACTCATAGTCAATGTAGACAGGATATACAGGGATAAGGGGACCCAAGTACATACCTCAATGCTGGCTGTCCTCCATCAGAGGCAACAACTGTCAGCGTGTAGGAACTCATTGACTCTCTGTCCAGCGCACTCATCACAATGATAGCCCCACTCACATTGTTGATACTGAATGTGCTATCCTATAGAAATTGAGTTAACCATGCTCAAATAATACATACTTTAGTTGTCATAGTAATAATCATAAAATACTTCTCAACTCACATTAGCATTCTGAAGAGAGTACATAACAGTACCAAAGTCCCCTGAATCTTCATCGGTTGCAATCACCCTCACTACCTGACTCTGTTCAGTGATGTCCTCAAACACAGAGGCAGCATAGGCACCTGGTATATAGTTAGTTGACAAATAATGATAAATGTTATAACCACACACTCCATGAATTTCCTTGAAGAGTGATTACATACTTCTTTGAAAGACTGGTCGGTTGTCATTAACATCAATGATTGTAATTTCCAGCTGCGAATTTAATAATTGTGAGTACATGAAGTAAAGTAGTATGCAAGTCTAATAATCATCACAAATCACTCACATTGGTACTGCCAGAGAGTTGAGTTGCTCCAAAGTCAGTCGCAGTTATCTGATAATTATTTTTTAGTATCAGATTGTTGCATAGTACTTATTACCATGAGACCCAGACTCTCTCCTTTGACCTTGCCAAAGGAGAGAGCCTGGATATGGCTAAGCTTAACATGTAGTATTACTTACTGTAGTCATAGCTGATTGAATAGACTCAAAGTCAGGGGATATTAACAAAAACACATCACCAGTGTTGTTGTCTATCCTCACCAGCCCATTGACATCAGCGAAGTATGCCACCTGGCCATTCAGGCCAGCATCAAGGTCCACAGCATTCAATGTGGTGATAAGACTGCCAGCTGGAGTATTTTCCTCAACCATAACCTCAAAGCTCGTTTGATTAAACATTGGATTATTGTCATTGATATCCTGTTCAGAAAATGAAACAAAATGAACAAACAAACAAACAAATAAACAAATTAATTAATTAATAAATAAACAAACAAAACAAGTCATTGTTGACAGACACAACAACTCACAGAAACTCTAATGGTGACTTGTGCCTGTCCTCCTAGAGCTGGCGAGCCTCTATCCAGAGCAAAGATTCTGAATGAGTAAACATTGATGTTTTCTCTGTCCAGCCCATGGCTGAGATGGAGCTGAGCAGATCGAGGGCCCGTTGGCACAAAATTAAAAAGAGTTCCAAAACCAGCATCAATACTGAAGCCAACCATACCATTAACACCACTGTCAGGGTCCATAACCTGAAACACATACATGAGCTGAAAGTGACAAGCTACTATATTAAGGAAAGATTTTCATACCATAAACTCTGTTACAAATGTATCTTGTTTGTTCTCAGGCAACTCAAAGTTGAAACTGGGACTTGAAAATGTTGGTGTGTTGTCGTTTTTGTCAACTACATTGATCACTATGGAGACAGACATGTTCAAGGGATTGTTGGTGACATCACTAGCAATGATGGTCAGCGAGTACATTGCAATCTCCTCTCGGTCGAGCACCACGGTGGTTGTAAGTCTCCCAGTAGTGATGGTGGGAGGTTGTGCATCAACAGAATCAGATATAGAGGCACTTACAACTTGTACATTGAATCTATAAGAGGAAAAAATTTTTAAAAAAATAACAACAAAAAAAACAGAATAAGAGTGCAGAATAGTTTCAGTAGATAGTTATTAATTTTGTTAACCACACCATACTGTAATGAGTCCAAACAAAAATATATACATCTCTAAAAGACATACCTCTCAGCCATTGGTCCGTCTAGAGAGAACACAAGCTCTGCAGCACTACCCTGATCTAAATCCGTCACAGTGAACTCTCCAACAATAGTCCCCACCTGCTCATCCTCAGGGACCATGAAGGTCAAGAGTGTGCCATTGAATTGAGGAGGACTATCATTAATGTCAAGAACTGTGACTGCAACAGTTGTATTAGCAGTGAGTGGTGGAGTACCGCCATCAGTTGCCACCACCTATGAGAAAAGAGAAAAGTATCAATATGTGGCAAAAGTGGCTAATAAATTTTGTTTCAACTTACAATCAATTCATAGTAGTGATATCCATCAACTGCAGCCTCCCTCTCCAGATCAGTGTTGACAGTGATCACACCAGTGGTGGAGTTGATGGCAAAGAAAGGATCCGTTACTTGAACTCTGGTTCCATCTGCAGTTTCTAGTCCCTCAATACGTGAGATAGAGTAGCTCAGGGTGGAGTTTGCCCCCTACAAACAACATGCATAATGAAATTACTGTGTACTTATAAGCTAATATGAACTGATCACAAAGTCATCTTGAGACCATTACATCATAGTTCTAAACTTGACTATTTTTGTCATCCTATGAATAATGATCAACACTCAAAACTTAATAGACAACAACATCCATCATGATTCATACCTCATCTCCATCCACAGCAAGTTCCCCACTGAAGAGGACCTGTCCCACAGGTACACCCTCAGGCACACCAACACTGTAATGAGAGCTCAAGAACTCAGGGGGCTCATTCACATCATCCACCAGAACCACCACCGTGGTCTGGGATGTACTGTATGGGGTCGTGTCTTCAAATGCCTGCACAAGATATAGTTCAGTAATTGTGATATTAAATGATTATTTGTGCACATTCTACAATGTATACACCACAATGACAGAAACCAAGATGGAACTCCATGTGGCAACTCACAGAAACTTGTACAATGTATCTTGACAGTGTCTCACGATCCACAGTTCCATTCACAGATATGACACCAGATGTACTCCCGGCCATGAATGAAACATCACTGTTTTGTGGTAAGACTGAAAGAGAATGTTAATAATAATAATAATAATCAATACCAAGTTAAAAGTATACTTACAAGAAGCAATTGAGTACATAATTTGACCAGAAGTTGCTGGAGTTGCATCTATTGCTCTCACGGTCGTCAATGCTACTGGATTCTAAATGAGAAGTTTTCCATAAAAAGAACATCAAGAGTAGTCTAACATTTATTATGTTCACAACTTACATTTCCAGTGAATTCTGCCACTGATACTGTATAAACTGAAGAGTCAAATATTGGTGGACTGGGAACCACTCTCACTGTTACTGAGATTGAGCTACTCAGAGGTGGTGTGCCTTCATCCTGTGAGATGGATGCACAAGCACATCAAATGGAAAAAATTCAAAAGTTTGAAAGTACATATGGATTTCATGAACTTACTGTTGCTGTGACTCGAAGTTGATATTCAATACCAAGAACTAGATTTTGATTTGTGAAGAGGTCACCCGTGAATGGGTGTATGCTGAAAACCAACCCNACCATGAAGGTCAAGAGTGTGCCATTGAATTGAGGAGGACTATCATTAATGTCAAGAACTGTGACTGCAACAGTTGTATTAGCAGTGAGTGGTGGAGTACCGCCATCAGTTGCCACCACCTAAGAGAAAAGAGATAAGCATCAGTATGTGGCAAAAGTGGCTAACAAATTTTGTTTCCACTTACAATCAATTCATAGTAGTGGTAGCCATCAACTGCAGCCTCCCTCTCCAGATCAGTGTTGACAGTGATCACACCAGTGGTGGAGTTGATGACAAAGAAAGGATCTGTTACTTGAACTCTGGTTCCATCTGCAGTTTCTAGTCCCTCAATACGTGAGATAGAGTAGCTCAGGGTGGAGTTTGCCCCCTACAAACAACATGCATAATGAAATTACTGTGTACTTATAAGCTAACATGAACTGATCACAAGGTCATCTTGAGACCATTACATCATAGTTCTAAACCTGACTATTTTTGTCATCCTATGAATAATGATCAACACTCAAAACTTAATAGACAACAACATCCATCATGATTCATACCTCATCTCCATCCACAGCAAGTTCCCCACTGAAGAGCACCTGTCCCACAGGTACACCCTCAGGCACACCAACACTGTAATGAGAGCTCAAGAACTCAGGGGGCTCATTCACATCATCCACCAGCACCACCACCGTGGTCTGGGATGTACTGTATGGGGTCGTGTCTTCAAATGCCTGCACAAGATATAGTTTAGTTTGTGATATTAAATGATTATTTGTGCACATTTTACAATGATGTATACACCACAATGACAGAAACCAAGATGGAACTCCATGTGGCAACTCACAGAAACTTGTACGATGTATCTTGACAGTGTCTCACGATCCACAGTTCCATTCACAGATATGACACCAGATGTACTCCCAGCCATGAATGAAACATCACTGTTTTGTGGTAAGACTGAAAGAGAATGTTAATAATAATAATAGTAATAATAATCAATACCAAGTTAAAAGTATACTTACAAGAAGCAATTGAGTACATAATTTGACCAGAAGTTGCTGGAGTTGCATCTATTGCTCTCACGGTCGTCAATGCTACCGGATTCTAAATGAGAAGTTTTCCATAAAAAGAACATCAAGAGTAGTCTAACATTTATTATGTTCACAACTAACATTTCCAGTGAATTCTGCCACTGATACTGTATACACTGAAGAGTCAAATATTGGTGGACTGGGAACCACTCTCACTGTTACTGAGATTGAGCTACTCAGAGGTGGTGTGCCTTCATCCTGTGAGATGGATGCACAAGCACATCAAATGGAAAAAAATTCAAAAGTTTGAAAAGAAAGTACATATGGATTTCATGAACTTACTGTTGCTGTGACTCGAAGTTGATATTCAATACCAAGAACTAGATTTTGATTTGTGAAGAGGTCACCCGTGAATGGGTGTATGCTGAAAACCAACCCTGTTAAAGAGACAGCAGGTGTGATCTGCTCCAAGGTGTACCTCAGTGCACCATTCAGACTGAAGTCCTCGTCCACAGCCACTAGCCGGCGAATTGTTGTTCCAATTAATACACCCTATCATAAAACAACCATGAAGAGCATATGATTTGCCTTTTCAAATATTATTAATGTACCATGACTCTCCTATACCTCTGCAGTTCCAATCTCAACTGACTCTACTCCAAACATAGGTGGATCATTGATATCCCTCACATCAACTGTCACACGAAGATACGCCTAGACAAACAGAATAAAAATCATTCAATTCAGTTTTTGACTGACTGAACAATAATTGAGCTTACTCTGTCACCAGAGGATCCAGATAGGTTGTAGTAAGCAAACGCTTGAAATACAAATGTAGTTTGAGCATGATTTCGTATCACCAGCATGGATGGTCCATTGGGGCCAACAGTAATGTTTCCAAATCGTGGATCAATCTGAAATACTCCCTCAACTCCAGAAGGCAAATCAAGGCCATATACAATGGGCTGGCCAGCAGAGGCTCTTGCTTGTACATTCAACACCAGAGTACCTGCAAGCGAACAGTAAGTCTTGTGATAGAGTTCTAAACCATGACAAGATAGTATTATACCTTGAGGTGCTCTTTCATCCACTAAAGTGAAGACTCCAGCACTAGAAAACAGAGGCTCGAACACAGGAATATCTGTTCAAACAAAGACCACACACAAATGAAGCAACTCTCCCCACACCCATCAAATTCACTCTCCTCCTTATGATCATTACATAGATAGGACTATGCAACTTAAATTGTACAGAGATCATAACTACGAATGATTACTTACCCTGGGCTGTAGAACCAGCTACTAACAGTAGTAAACAGCAAAGAAACTTCATTTTTGACATTAATTTTGAATCCCTCCCTGTGCAAAGCTGTTTACTACAGAGCATATTCACCGACACGCCCCCTTTTCAAAACTAGCCACGTGCTTGTTCACGCCCACTTTCTCTTATATAGACACACCCAAGCAACTCAAAGAGGGTGGGGCACGTACATTAGCAAGCACCGTCCGGTGATAAATACGCTTGTGCAGTGTACAGGTCTGCTTGACTTGTTGAAAGCAAAAAGCAATGGATGGACTGGGGAGGATTCTAATCTTAACGTTCTTACTCGGTTTCTCAGTGTGGGGAGTACTTTGTGTACCAGGTGAGGGAGTATACTTCTGCAAGAAGAAGGGTGGGAGGGGCTGAAAACCGCAGTCACTATAGTTGTGGTTAGTTTTACTCTCGTTATCTTAACCTTACAGCTTTCATTGGGCCAAACCCCAGAACAGTGTACTTGGATGAAAATCCTGCAGCAGGTATGTCCTTAGTCGGGCGGAGCTTGACTTCCTCGAAAAATCGGGAAGTCGGGTGGCAGCCCAAGAGAGAGAGACAGAACAAGCTATATAGTAAAGGCATAAATAATAACAACCTCGGGTATACTATATTTAATCTATGGTATATGGTAGTCTCACGGGCCAGCCACTCCCTCACCAGAAGCTGAGAGGGAGAGTTTGGGACTCCACTGCAGATGAGTGTTGGTTTTAGAGACAGAAAAGAGACACTGAAAGTGATTGGTCAAAAATTTTCCATTTATAGGCAGCTATGTGATGACAGCATTTGCCGATGATCCTGATGGAGGGGCTTTCACTTTCAGCATCACACCAACAGCACCGTTTACAATCAATGCCAACACTGGTAGAGTCACTGTCAACAGCCCTCTGACAACAGCAATTGATAGAGAGGTAGTATCTACAATATTATTGGTGATATAATATGAAATTGTTTGAATTATTGTGCAATTTGTTGTGGCAATCACGTTACAAAGTTATATGATAGATGTACTGGATCTATCAGATGCCTGTTTGTCTCTGATAAATATTTTAAAGTAGTGAAGAAAAGTCTAGTCACCTGTAGACGATGCTATTATTATTATTCATTGATACATGCTTGCATTGGTAAGCATGTACATGTCCAGAATGGCTGCATATTATGATAAACTAATTCATTCCATATATGCTTATAAAGTTTCCTGTATACTACAGCAAATACCAAATAATCATATGATGCCTTATCTGGCTATGAATCTTATTATATTGCATGTGTACAGTGTCAAAAAGCAAAAACAAAATTCCAATTAACCATCACAAAACAACTGAATTAACTTAATTATTTTCTTGCTACTATTTTCAGGCAACACCACAGATAATGTTTGCAGTGGGTCTCATGGACAGTGGAGGCTCAAGTGTGGTAAATAAAGAGTTGCTTCTTTCAGTGATATAAGGTTATTCATGCTATTTCCATTACTGAATATTTTCTTAGGCAACATTAAGAGTCACAGTCGTCTTAAGAGATGTAAATGATAACAGTCCTGTTTGGGCAACTAGTAATAGACCATCAGCTGCAATCAGTTTATCTGAGGTATATGTAATTATAATATTTGCTAGTGTGAGCTATACCTCACACTGTAAACTTGACATGTATACACACACTGACATATACCATCACTCACTGCAAACTATAGAACACGCCAGTAGGCTCACTAGTTTATGCTCTCGTGGTAACAGATGATGATTTGGCACAGAATGCTGATGTCACCTTCCGATTGACAGCACCTGTAAGCTACCAGCTCAGGCTGGTGAACTGATCAAAGTTATGCTAACTTTCAATGTTGCTTGTGTGTAATTTTTTTAGGCTGATGGAACATTCTCAGTACAATCGAGAAGTGGAGTGGTCACTCTGAGAAGGCAACTAAATCACTTGGTAGCCTCTTCTTATACAATAACAGTGGTGGCTGAGGTACCTAGCATATATTTTAATGATTATTATCCAGCTTAGTAATTATTGGATTGTGCATGTGATCTTACCAAGTCTACTTTTTTTGTTCTTTCTTTCACCCCTTTAGGACCGAGGTGTCCCATCAAGATCAACTAGCATCAGTTTTGAAGTGGATGTAGTTGATGTGATTGAGCCACCACCTACTTTCACTCAGACCCACTACTCAGTTAGCATTGATGAAGGAAGCTACGCAATAACAGTAAATCAGAGTCAAATTTATTTTACATGACTGTTCACATGTGAATTTCTCTATTTAGCCTTCTAACAACATTATCTCAGTGACTGCTAGACCTGAAGATCCAAGAACAAATGTAGTGTACAGAATGGTTCCCAGAGGTGTGTGGATGTGATAGAAATCCATAATGCATACTTTAGTAACCTACTTACTTATTTGTACACAGGTGATGCCAGTGATTCGCTATTTTCTGTATCCTCTGCTACTGGTGCCGTAAATGCCATTGGAAACTTGGACAGGGAATCTATCAGTTTATATACAATCAGAATTGATGTAAGTTCACCAAAGTGATTTGTTGCACAAGATAGCTAGAGCTACTATGCTAACGATTGATTTATGAAGGCTCGTGCTCAAGACAATGATGAGACTGTTAGAAGTCGCACATCTACTGCCACAGTGGTTATTACAGTATTGGACCTCAACGACAACCCCCCTGTCATTGAAAACCCACCAAGTCAAGCAATTCAGCTACCTGAGGTAAGTAACACTTCTCTTGACTTTCACAATGAGTATATTATAGTGACTAACTTAGTAAATCTTGTGTTCCGATCATTATAGAACCATCCAGTTGGAACAGTACTGTACACTCTTGAAGTAACAGACCAAGACATTGGGATCAATGGTGAAATTAGCTATGTGCTTGAATCACCGGTACAAACTTCACTCTACTTCTATTAATTTTATTGCATGAATCATTTCCTTCTTCAATTGATTTTGTGCACAGACAAATGGCCCATTTTCTGTGGGAGAAACAACTGGAGTGATTCACCAAACTGGTGCTTTTGACTATGACACAGCCTCTTCCTACAACCTCACTATCCGGGCACAGGTAAAATAATAATAGTTTTTCACAAATTGAATATTGATCCTTCTTTATCTCATCAAGGATGGAGGTGAACCTACTTTATCCGCTGTAACAACTTTGATGATCAATATAGATGATATACCAGACTTACCTCCTACTTTCTCTCAAAGTTTGTACACTGCTGAAATAGTCGAGGGTGTGTACATCAATGTAAGTTAAGAGAAGAGCTATACACCAAATAGACTGCATCATTGTTTTACAACAGGCTAATCTCTTATTGCAGCACACTGTTACAACAGTTACAGCTACAACATCTGAGACAGACAGTGTAGTGAGATACGCTCAACCAACTAGAGGTACTATGTTCTATTTCAAGCTAGAATTTGAATTACTATCCCATTGGAATTTCCAGGTGGTGCTACTGACACGCTATTCTCAGTGGATCCATCTTCTGGAGTTATCACTCTTTCAGGAACACTTGACAGGGAGGGTTTCAACACTTACACCATTACCATTACTGTAAAGAATTTCAAAGCATGCATATAATATATCAAGTGTCACTACAACTATCATGGCATTGCTTGTATACAGGCATTTGGAGCAGATCCAGCTAATCCTACTGTGCCAAAGACTGTAGCTGCATATTCATCTGTGGTAGTCACTGTCACAGATTCCAATGACAATGCTCCAACGTTTTTCAATTATCTCTACACTGGTACTGTGCCAGAGTCCACTGGAACAGGACACATAGCAGTGACTGGTATCAGAGCTTTTGATTTGGATGCTGTAAGTCAAGTCTATAATTTAAAAAATGTGTTTCATATAAGTTTCATATTTCCTTAGGGAGTGAACAGTGTTTTTGGATTTTTTCTTGCTGATCCTAATGCTGGTTTACCATTTTCTGTTGATGCTGACACTGGCGCTGTTACTGTAGCTGGAGCACTGGATTACGAAACAGCACAAAGTTACTCCTTTATGGTATACAGTAGTGTTTGATTTCCAGAATACATATCTTCATCCTAAAGTCATCTACTTCATGCAGATTCTTGCGCGAGAGACCCAGACTACAGAAATGCTGTCATCACAAGCACGAATTGAAATTGAAATAGTGAATGAGAATGACAACCTGCCATCCTTCCCTCTAAACCGTTACGAGTTTACAATAGAAGAAAACCAAGCAGCACAAGCACTAGTTGCTACTAGTCCATCAGGACTAACAATGATTCAGGTATACCACAGTAATTAGTGGAAGTGGGTACATGTGATTAACAGCTACAGTCATGTCATATGTATCTTCAAACTACATTTTAATAGGCTAGAGACATGGATCTTGGTGTGTTTGGACAATTAACATACAACCTTGAGGGTTTTGGAGCTACAGATGGTTCATTGTAAGTGTTGATGTCAATGCGCAGAGTATAGTTATGAATATGTCAGTTTCTCCATTTTTCATACTTTCAGAAATACTAGGTTTTACTATATATACATTAATTGTCTCCCGACCCACATATACACTCGAACATTTAGATTTGCTGTGAGTGCGATGGGACAAATCAGTACCCTGGCCATGCTGGACTATGAAGGGAGATCGGAGTATCACCTGACACTGTTTGCACGGGATGGTGGAGGCACACTGACAAATCCTTTCATAGCAATAACACTTGTGGTCATCAGAGTGACCGATGCTAACGACCATGCACCAGTTTTCAATCCATCAATGTACTCTGTAATTCTTGTAGAGAACATGGCATACAATGGCTTTTTGAATGTCAGGGTATGCTTGTTCAAGAGCTGACTATCCAGAGGTGATATCAATGATTTTTTTTATTTATTAGGCCACAGATGGTGACCAACCCAACACTCCAAACACTCAGATAGGCTACAGCATTGCTAATGCTGATGGAAGCGATGTTTCCATGAATTTCACCATTGATTCTACTACTGGAGCCATCTCAGCTACAAATATTGATCATGAGGCTGCTTCTAGCGTTAATCTAAGGATTACCGCAACTGACATGGGTTCACCACCAATGTCAGGAACTGCCCTCCTAACAGTCACCATAAGGGTAAGTTCAACCAAAGGTACCATGGACAGGTATAAAGAGAAAAAGTACTGTTGTATAATTATGATCACTATCAATCTCTTCTGTAGGATGGCAATGATCTTGCTCCTGAGTTCAATCCACCAGTCTACTCGGCTACTCTTAGTGAAGACCATGATGTCAACACTGCTATTGGAGTTACAATATCAGCCACAGACCCTGAGGGTCATTCCATACAATACTCCTTAGACTCCACATTCACTGATTCAGACTTCTTCAGTGTGCACCGGACATCTGGTGTAATCAGCCTTGCCCATGAATTGAACTATGATGCTCCTGATAACCACCGCACATTCAGTTTTCAAGTTAGTTTTGTTCAATCATACATACCGTATGTGTATTATTTTTCTATTTTTATTTTTAGGTGTTAGCAGTTGATAGTGTATTTCCTCCAAGGACAGGTGTTGCTACAGTGATGGTCAGCATAACTGGCATAAATGATAATACACCTATTATCAGCACTCCATCAGGTTTGTTCATGCAGAAAACTCATAGACATCTGACCAATTTCAGTGTTTCTTTGTCATAATATTTCAGCGACCTTTTCCATTGTGGAAGGAATGGGTACCAGTATTCCTTACATACTAACCACCGTACAAGCTTCTGATGCAGACGGAGACACAATTACCTATGCTTTGGATCCCACTTCTGTAAGCTAAACTTTGGCTATAAATCCACTTAATATTATTTTATCATTGTGATTCATCAATTACACATACAGACATTCTTCTCCATCGACAGCAGCAGTGGTGCTATCACACAAGTGGCCGCATTAGACAGAGAAGCAGCAGCTTCACACATGATTACAGCCACTGCCTGTGATGGAGGCAATCGATGCGAGTAAGGAGGATTCACTTAACAATGAAGCATAAAATATGACTCCTCTGTCTCATTTGATTCCTTAGTAACGTAAACTTTTTCATCACTGTCACTGACTACAATGATAATCCACCCATGTTTGACCCAAGTTCTCCTATGGTGTCTGTTTCTGTGTCAGAGGTAAGCACATAATTATGATATGATTTAAAATTTTGTTGTGTCTGATGATCACTAGCTGAGGATGCTTCACTATATTTTTAGTGTGATGATGCAATTGACTATCGTCCTGTTGCAACCTTTACGGCACAAGACACAGTTGATCTTGGTGACAATGCTCGAGTGACATACAGTAGTGTGTCAGGTATTACAGATGATCAATCTGTCCCACATCAGCTTTATGTTTTCAAAATTTTGATACAGGTGATATGTCAAGATTTGAAGTTAATGCTTTGACTGGAGAAGTAAGAATAGCACCTGGTAATACATGGGATTATGAGTCTGGGCAGCGTTCATTCTCACTCACTGTTGGAGCCACCGATAACCCAAATGGAATGCCACAACTATCTGTATGTTGAATCAATTTAACTTTTTTTTACTCCTGTATGGATCACTTCTGACACTTATTATTTTTTCCACACCAACCTAGACCCCAACCAATGCCAGAGTGACGGTGACTCTCACAGACTGCAATGACCACCCTCCTGTGTTTGGTCAAACTGACTATGCATTCACACTTTCTGAACGAACCACTGGTCCTTCTGCAAATGAGGTTGTATTTTCAGGCATAAACGTCTCTGACATCGATGCAACTTCTGCCAACACGCAACAGTCATTTGCTCTTGTTGGAGGTGTTCAAAGTACCAATAATTGGTTTGATATTGACTCTTCTACTGTAAGTTGTATCTATGTGTACGCTACACTAGTACATAATGATTTTTTTCTTTCATCCATCATACATTGATCACATACTGTGCATGCAGGGTGAGATCTTCGTTCGGATGGGAGCAGTGATAGACAGAGAAGATGCTGGAATTCAATTAAACTCAATGGGACAAGGAATACTTTCATTTGATGTCAGGGTAACAAATTCAGCACCAACAGCTACCTTTTCTGCTAGAGCAACTGTAAGTATATACACTAAAGTAATGTAAGTGTATTAATGCTCTGTATGCATGTCCCTAGGTGACAGTGACAATAGATGATATCAATGACCTGCCACCAGTTATTGATCAAATGGGCCCCATTATGGTAGATGTAGTGGAACATGTTCAAAACCAGTCCATTCTCACTGTTATCTCAGCAACAGATGGAGATATAGGGGATAATGCTCATATCAGCTATAGAATTGCAAGTGGAAACACCAATGGTATAATTGAAGAATGATTCTGTATAATATATCTATACATGCAAATTAAGACAAACATAATTATAGTGTTTTTTATGATCATGACCTGTGTGTACACATTGTGCCATTGCTTCTTGTAGGTCTATTTACAATAGACTCAGAGACTGGAGTAGTTAGGGTGAATGGAGACCTAGATCAGGAAGGTACAAGTTTATACACACTGGTGCTTCAAGCTGAAAATGATCGAGTAGTTGGTACAACTCCTGATACAGTAAGTGGATAGTAGAGTGCATGACACCATAATGTGGTTCCTGTAGACATACAAATGATTGAATTCTAATTTCCTTCCTTTGTACAGATCACATTGATGGTGACTATAATTGATAGCAATGACTTTAGCCCAGTCTTCACGCAAAGTAGATACATCACTTCAATCAATGAATATGATGCAACCACAGGGACACCAGGATTGACTCCAGGGTCAACAATAGGCCCCCCAGTCTCTGCTACTGATGCTGATGGAACAGAGACTTTAGCAGGACAAGTTGAATATAGAATTGCAAGTGGACACTTTCTTGGAAATGACCAGTTATTTGACATACCACTACCAAATGTGAGTAATAATTATTTTTATACATGTGCTAAATGCATATCGATCTCCCTTCCAATAATAGCAAGGAGCTGTGGTAGTTTTGAGGCCTGATCTGATCAACTATGAAACACACAGGCAGTTTAATCTAATCGTCACAGCATATGATCTTGTCTCTCCTGAAAACTTAAGAAGACAGGTCAGCAAAATGGGGAGATTGAATACCATCACTATAAAATATTATTATATAATATTTTCTATTTCAGAATTCAACACACTTTATCATCAATGTTGTGGACATTAATGACAATTCACCAGTGCTCTCTAACACAATGTTTACTGGAACTGTACCAGAAGAGCAACCCTCGGGAGAAACAGTTCTTGTGGTGAGTAATGCACAAAATTCTGCTAGCCATTTTGTGTATTGATAATGTTAGTTGTTGGTTTTTTCCATGCACAAAATGTCTAATGATAGAGTCCTTCCATAACTGCTACTGATCCTGATCAGCTGGGAGGTGCTGAGTCCATTTCATTTAGCTTGGTTAGTGGAAGTCCATTCAGCATTTCTTCAAACGGCAGTCTTGTAACAACCACTGGCACGCTTGATCGGGAGACTATAGACACATACACTGTTACAGTTGTCGTACAAGATAGTGCCGGTCACAGGAGCACTGGAACATTGGTAGTGACAGTTACAGACATCAATGATCAGCCACCACGGTTTTTGCGAACCTCTAACGAACTCACTGTCAATATTCCTGAAAATCACCCCGTCTTTCCAGATCCAGCCAGTGGAATTGTACAAACGGTTGAAGCTACTGATGATGATCTTGGCAACAACGCAATCGTGACCTACCTCCTTCGAAACGATGGCGGCTTCTTTGAAATTGACAGCAGAACTGGTGAAATAACACTCATTGCTTCATTGGATAGAGAAGAAGACACTGCATACAGACTGAATGTCACTGCAACTGATGGCACCTTGAGTTCATCAATCATTTTTATGGTGAATATTGATCCAGTCAATGATAATAACCCAGTGTTCACAGCTCCTGTGTTTTCTGGAATGATCCGTGAAGATGCTGCAATTGGTACAACCGTGATGGGAATTCGATTGAACGCCACAGATTTAGATCCTGAGTCTGTTGTAACCTATCTTGGAGGAGCATTTGCGTTCACTGTCACCCAGACTGGTTTCATTGTGACTAATGGTTCTCTTGATCGAGAAACAAGAGACTTCTATTCTTTTCTTGCTCAAGCCACAGATGGATTTTTCTTTGCCCTTGAAGAAGCACTCATAGAGATCACAGTACTAGACGCTAATGATGAGGCTCCAGTGTTTGATCAGCCTCTGTACAAAACAGAGGTCATTGAACTGACTCCAGCAAATGTTATTATCCTTATTGTCAATGCTGAGGACAATGATACTGGCATAAATGCTGAAATCAGATACAGCATTACGAGTGTAGATCCTCCTTCTTTGACTGGTAACTTTAGCATTGATCCAGTGATAGGCTCGATTGCTCCGACCAGTGAAATTCGCATCAGTTCAAATGATCCTGTCAACATCACGTTGACTGTGACAGCAATGGACCAAGGAGCCTTTGCAATGACCGGCACCACTCAAGTATTTCTTCGTCTAGTCGACAGAAACTTGCATCTTCCTAACTTTACCATGCCACACTATAGTTTCAGTGTGACTGAGAACATGAACAATACTCTTGTTGGAACAGTCTTTGCCAGGGAACCTACAGACGATCTGAACACAGCCATAAGTTACTCCATCATAAGAAGGACTGATGCAGCAGACAACTTCCAGATAAATGAACGTGATGTGGGTGTACACATGCATGCAGATCAAGAGGAAAATTGAATGCTGTTTGTTTATATCCACTGCTATATCTTATATTCCCACAGGGAAGAATCTTTACAGTGTCTCCACTAGACAGAGAAGATCGAGATATCTACACACTCTCACTTGCAGCTGTGGACAACGATGACCCTCCTTTGACAGGCTTTGCAACAGTATGACACTATAGTAGAGAATAATTCATGTACCCATTGTAAAATATATATCATTGTAGGTAACGATACGAGTTTTGGATGAGAATGACAATGAGCCCTATTTTGATCCTGAGTCATACCCAATTGCAATCTCTGAGAGCACAAGTGTCAACTCAACTGTCATCCGCGTGTCTGCTTACGATGGAGACATTAACTCCAATGGAGAACTCACATATCGTATACTAACAGGGGATACTTCTGGTGAGCATTACAGCATACAGCATGATTGTACACGTGTCATGTATTGCCACATGCACACTAATACTTTACATTAATTTTAATGCTGTCTGCTGTAGTGTTTGCTATTGGCAGCACTGATGGCATCATTACTACAAAACGAGAACTGGACAGAGAACAGATCCCAGACTACCAATTGCTAGTTGGTGTTGAGGATGGTGGCTCCCCTCCTCTCACAGATACAGCAAACGTTTCCATTCTCATTACTGATGTCAATGACAACAGCCCAACATTCACTGAAGGAGCTGTTTTGGAGAGCACACCCCTGGAGATACCTGAGGTATGCGTGAGGCATTTATACTCCAGAGCTAAACAAGCAGCTGCATGGCATTGAATTGATTTGAAACTCAGGACTGTATAGTAAAATTATGCATGACATAATGTCATTGTGTTTATTTCCATAGGATGCAGAACCGTTGACATTAATCACAACCATTAAAGCAGAAGACCCAGATTTTCAACTGAATGGAATCCTTGTCTATACATTTGAGAATTTGACCACAAGTAACGGCCCCTTTCAGATAAACAGAGAAACAGGAGCTATAACCCTACGGTCAGGACCAGAGGGAAGATTGGACCGGGAAACCCAAGACATCTACACTGTGAGACATCATTAATTTTTATTATTGACTTGTGATGAATTAGGAATCTTGCAGTAATAATTATAGCGTTGTTTTCTATTGATATAGTTGACTGTGGTTGCTAGTGATCAGCGTGGGTTTGGTCCCGATGTGAGATCTACAGCTGGCGCATTCAGAATAAACATTGGTGATGTCAATGACAGCATACCAACATTTGTTACACCAGTGAGTCGTCACATTAAACAAAAATTAAATCCCTATTAATTGATAAATATAATATTATATCACTATTACAAGATCTATGAACAAACATTGCGTGAGGACTACCCATTGAACACTGTGTTCCTAACTGTGGAAGGCACCGACATGGATATTGGATCTAATGCCATTGTCTACTACCACATTATAGGAGATAGTGAGTGCCGAGAACTGTTGTGACATGTTCTTGATCACAACTCTTTCCCACAATAATAGGCATCACAAACACAACGTGTGCACGACAATTTTGTATTGACCATACGACTGGAGAGATCACTCTGGCAAGTACTTTGGTAAGGCACACCATGTAAAACAGCAATATAAATCAGTCATACTAAATCTTGTAATGATAATGCACATGCATGCACACCCGACAAAATAGGATAGAGAAACCTTAGACCAACATCTTTTCACTATTGCCGTGAGCAATCTAGCAGTCTTGAAGTTCAACGTAAGTTGATAACACAACAATTAACCAATTTAGCATCCTATTACCTTTTTTTTTTTTTATCCATAATTTTAGGAAACCACAGGAGCTCCTGAAGGTAACAAAATTCTCATAATTATTATAGTAAACTCCCTCATAGACCAGTGTTACATATTTTTTTATTATAATGGTTCCCTGTAGATGCCAGCACAGGCTCTGTGTCAGTGACAGTAACAGATTCCAATGATCAACCACCAGTCTTTGTACCTGGGACATTGTTTGCTGCAATAGCAGAGGAAGCACCATTTGGAACCACTATAACCACACTGGAGGTAAAACACAAACTTTTAACTCCCTGTAAGCACATCATATAGTTGATGTAAGCATAGGATGCAGAACCATTGACATTAATCACAACCATTAAAGCAGAAGACCCAGATTTTCAATTGAATGGAATCCTTGTCTATACATTTGAGAATTTGACCACAAGTAACGGCCCCTTTCAGATAAACAGAGAAACAGGAGCTATAACCCTACGGTCAGGACCAGAGGGAAGATTGGACCGGGAAACCCAAGACATCTACACTGTGAGACATATCATTAATTTTATTATTATTGACTTGTGATGAATTAGAAAGCCTTGCAGTAATAATTATAGCATTGTTTTCTATTGATATAGTTGACTGTGGTTGCTAGTGATCAGCGTGGGTTTGGTCCTGATGTGAGATCTACAGCTGGCGCATTCAGAATAAACATTGGTGATGTCAATGATAGCATACCAACATTTGTTACACCAGTGAGTTGTCACATTAAGCAAAATAATAATCAAATCCGTATTAATTGATAAATATAATCACTATTACAAGATCTATGAACAAACATTGCGTGAGGACTACCCATTGAACACTGTGTTCCTAACTGTGGAAGGCACCGACATGGATATTGGATCTAATGCCATTGTCTATTACCACATTATAGGAGATAGTGAGTACTGAGAACTGTTATAGTGACATGTTCTTGATTACAACTCCTTCCCATAATAATAGGCATCACAAACACAACGTGTGCACGACAATTTTGTATTGACCATACAACTGGAGAGATCAGTCTGGCAAGTACTTTGGTAAGGCACACCATGTAAACAGCAATATAAATCAGTCATACTACATCTTGTAATGATAATGCACATGCATGCATACCCGACAAAAATAGGATCGAGAAACCTTAGACCAACATCTTTTCACTATTGCCGTGAGCAATCTAGCAGTCTTGAAGTTCAACGTAAGTTGATAACACAACAATTAACCAATTTAGCATCCCATTATCTTTTTTTTTTTTTTTATCCATAATTTTAGGAAACCACGGGAGCTCCTGAAGGTAACCAAATTCTCATCTGCATAGACCAGTGTTTAAAATTAATACATAATTATTTTTATTACAATGGTTCCCTGCAGATGCCAGCACAGGCTCTGTGTCAGTGACAGTAACAGATTCCAACGATCAACCACCAGTCTTTGTCCCTGGGACATTGTTTGCTGCAATAGCAGAGGAAGCACCATTTGGAACCACCATCACCACACTGGAGGTAAAACACAAACTTTTAACTCCCTGTAAGCACACCATATAGCTGATGTAAGCACATTGTATCCACATGTAGGCTACTGACCTGGACATCGGCAATGGGAGTGTGGTTTGGTTTGAAATCCTGACCCCCATGGTTCCCTATCTGGTGGACAGAGACACCGGTGATGTGACGACTGCCGGGGTGTTCAGTGGTCTCAGTGGAGCTAGGCACGAGGTTGACGTCAGGGCATTTGATAACATGGGAAACTCACCAACCTTGACAGCCACAGCTACGATGATAGTAAGACAACACCTAAGTCTTTGCCATTGATGCCATTATGATTTGGACTCTATTGAGTTAATGCATTTCCCCCTTCATTTTTGTCCCCCTTTTTCACATTATAGGTACAAGTTTTCAAAACATCTGAACAGGTCATTCTAACCTTCAAACGTCCCAAAGAAGATATTGAGGCCAAAATAGATCGAATACACAAGTAAGTATAATTACAGTTGCAAGTTTGAACCATTGCCCTTTATCCACCATTAATTTTTATGCATACTGTAGTGTGTTGATGCAAGTCATAAACGGTCGTGTTACAATCACCTCAGTACGTGTGCAGCAAACAGCAGATGGACAGGTTGACATCACAGGGTATGGTTGTATGAATAACTAACCATTGAACTGATTGTGATAATGACTATCAATAATGAGAGGCTTATAATTTTTTAATGCAGAACTGATGTGTTGTTCTTTGTCCTGGATCCGCTTAATGGCAATGTAGTAAACCCAAACATTGTAATCAGGTAAGACTTTTAAATATAATACCTTTAATTGCCAAATCTGGCATTTTAATTTTTGTCATAACACAAAAGGATCATTGATGAGAACTACCGAATCGTTGAAGCCGTCTTTACAGAATGCAGGATTGAATCAATAGTGGTAAGTGGTAGGGTAGGAAACAATTCTTGTACAGTGCTAACCTACCTTATATATGTGTGGTAAAACAGGTCCATCCCGAGCCACTCAATGATGATTCTCTTCCTATTTGGCTATGGGTGGTCATTGGTGTTCTTGCAGCAGCTGTCATCTGCATGTGCTGTTGCTTCTTGGTCGGCTGTATAGTAGAAAGAAGAAGGTAATTTCAAATAGCTACACACACACACACACACACACACACACACACACACACACACACACTTAATCACAATAGGAGTCGAAGGTTTAGGAAGAAAGCTGCTTTAGGTATGTAAATTCTAATCAATCAATTCAAACAAAAATTATTAATAAAATGCACAATGGCAAAAATGATTACATTTATGTCATGATTATGTTCCTCAGATGATTACAAGTCTCTCAGCGATGGCTTTGCTTCACAGATGCATGAATACCAAGCCAATCCTCTGTGGGTGGCACCTTATGATGCTTATTCTGCAACCGAGTGAGTTCCCATGCCAATTTTCTATTGAACATGTGCATCTTTGTATTACATGTTACTAATCCATCACTCCATTTCAAATATTTAGAACTGATATATCAAGTGGCTCTACTACAGAGAGGCCCAACCCAATATATGAATCTCAGGTAACTTATCCTACCAGTGAAATACACTCTCAATTGATCTGAAGTCTCAAACTACCTACTTTGCTACAGGAGTTGACATTTGAAATGTTTCAAGACTCTGCGAGTGTAGGTGCCCAGAGCAGTGAAGGAAACCTCCTTGAGCACATCATGGAGGACAATGAGCCTCAGCCAGACATCAACGTTGATGGTGATGAAATGTATGAATCACAGGTACGAAAAGTATCCCAGTATTATAATGAGGCAGCTGTTCAGTTGTTGTTATATTGAACTTGTAATGTTTTAAAACAGAATCTCTAACTACTAAGATTGAATGTTTTGTGTTTTTGTTTCATCAGGAGTTTGTGTTTAACTACAAGGATGACGATGATAGTTTGTCTGGTCCCGATCTTAACAGCAGCCGTGAGAGACTGGTCAGGGGAAGAGGGAACAAGCACTCCACACCCAAGAGAGTCCGCTATGAGGATGACCTCCTAGCTCAGGCTGTTGGAGATAGCCTTGAGGATGATGACGATGAAAACTCAAAAACTTCATTTATTTGAGTATACACAACACATCTTGAAGATGGTAGCTAGGCTGTAACTATTGCAAACACTCTTGCTAGTTCATACTATAATTATGCTATTTTTTAAAAGTAGATCTATAATAAGTATATAGTTCTACATACAAATACACACACACACACTGTCCAATGTGTTAAGTGGTATTATTAAAACAACTATCTTAATAATTATATAGTACAAAATAATTTATAACATATTGGTGGTACATACCTTCACAAAGTTTGCTTAGTATTGTTATAAGTTAGGTTAAGAGTGCATTCGCTAAATCTTATCAAGAGCTTGTGTCAAGTCTTTGATCAAATCATCTACACTTTCAATGCCAACACTGTACACATGTGTATTAGTTTACAGTGGACCTTTATCACACAATGTCATGAAAACTTTGTGTTCATACAAGGTATTTCAATTCCTCACCTAAGACGGAGAAGAGTATCCGTTATTCCTCCAGCCTTCCTGGCTTCTGCAGAGACACATCTGTCGTTGTGTGTGGTGGAGGCAGGGTGGCAGATCAGTGACTCAACACCGCCGAGACTCACTGCCAGCGTAGCAACTTTCATACTCTGTATCAGTGGGAAGCAAACCACATTCAAGTGAAGTGCTCTATTTAGAAATACTGAGCTAATTTAAATTGTTTGTGATTGTGTCGAACCTCAGAAAATGTGACTCCATTTTCGTAACTGCCTTTGAGCTCAAAGCATAACATTCCTGAGAATCCTCTTGGCATCTGCTTCTTTGCTATCTCGTGCTCAGGATGAGATGGAAGACCAGGGTAGTAGACCCTCTCAACCTGAGTCAGACAATGCAGACATTACAACAGATGGTATGATTGTGGCTAGAACCAAGGTATAGAGCTTACCTTGGGGTGAGACTCAAGGAACTTGGCAACCTTCATTGCATTCTCACAATGTCTGTCCATCCTGATTGCTAGCGTCTTCAGACTACGATACAGCAAGTAGGAGGTGAAGGGGGACTGAAAAATATGGCACACACACACATCATTATACTGGTGGGAGTAGGTGAAGCTCTATCACATACCATGCAGCTTCCCAGCAATATTTGGTGTTGGATGATATCCTCTCCATGTTTCTTGTTTACATAAGAGGCAGCCCCTCCAATTACATCACTATGACCACCAAGATACTTTGTGCTAGAGAAAGAGGAATAATTAGCCAATAAAACAAAACACTGTTAGCAACACAAACCACCTATATACCAGCTGTGTAGAACAATGTCAATTCCATATTTGATGGGCTGGACGAGATAGGGAGTGGCAAATGTAGCATCCACCATGGTGACTACGCCAGGTAGAGATTTCCCAAGAGCACCAAATGCCTCCAAATCCAAAATGGTCATGGTTGGATTGCAAGGAGACTCTCCATACAGGACCTACACACATACCCAATAAAACCAAGTGAGCTTAGCCTCGTACCCAGGCTCTCTCCTTTGACCTTACACTAATGGAGGGAGCCTGGGTACAAGGCTACAGTGAGCTATCATTCTAGTTTATATGAGAGAATGCTATTGGTTCATTAAATCACTATAGAAAAATACACTCGAGACAATTGCAAGCAAGCCCTTAAAAAGAAACCATCCATTGTTACCTTTGTGTTGCTCTTAATGGCATCTTTATACTCCTGAATGTTTCCAGATTTTACCCAGGTTACTTCAACCCCCATCTGGGAAATTATAAGCTCTACTGCAGAATTGACTCCACCATATACTGGCCGACATATAACCTAGAATTGATACACAAAAGAACAAATGCGATGCAGACAGCTATCTAAGAGACTACTAATGTGGTTTATATCACAGCACCATGACTGACACAAAATGAAGCAGACGAGGTAGGACATGAGTGCACATTTTCAGACCAGGCAAGGCAAGTCTCTTGATTGCCCATGTGACTGCAACACTTTGTGGTGCAGTCATGTCATACCTCCTCTGACACATCCATACCAAGTGATCTCCGGCCTTGAGGAAGGTCATCAGGGCAGTAGAGCTGGCAGCACATCCCGATGCAAACATGATAGTCCCTGTGGCACCCTCCAGACGAGCTATTACATCAGCTGTTGCATCCATTGTAGGGTTACCCCAGCGACTGTAGAGGTAACCAGTCTGTAGTAGGAGAGGTTTGATAATGAATGCTAATTTATACATTGTTCACTGAGCTAGCAAAAGTACTTTAATTATGCATAATTTTGGGGTGTGCCTACCCATAATACAATTGATGCACCTGTACCATTATGAGCAATAAACCAACATCAAGCCCTATAGCTAGCTGAGAACATTATTTTCTGAGACTCACAGCTGCATCATTTCCTGACAGTTCATCTCCTTCTTTGCAGCTCTCTAGGAGGTAAGTGGCTGAGGTGTAGATGGGAGGCATCAGTGGCCTGGGCTCATGGCTACCTCGCAAACATTCTGCAAGGTTCTTTCTCACCAGTTCTGTTTCTACCTCCAACTCCCAGTCTGGAACTTTGTACAGGTTCTTGCTTGAGCTCATCTTGCAGCTTGTCACGTGTAACCTTTGACCCTAGCTATCTAATTAACCGTGCCAAGGACACTGAAGGCCAAAGCAAAGGCAGAGGGAGTCAGGAGTTTATAGTCTAAGCTCTGGTCTAAGTTTCAGGCTGCTGCTCAGGTACTGGTAGGTCTGAGAAATTTAATCATGGCTGAAGGAGGTGGCACACACTCAGGGTAAGAACTATAATTATGTTCAGAACAGAACTTCTGCATGACTTCTACAAAGAGACCCCCCATATTAGTGCCTCTAATTGAATTATTCCCCCCAACCCACCCACACACAGTCCAGTATTCTCAATGGGTCCCAACACCCTGAGCATACCGATGGAGCTGTATGCTCAGAATCGTCGTCGACTCAGTGAGCAGCTGCAAGCAAACAAAGATGTCCCCCAAGGAGCCATAGTGGTCCTGCAGGGAGGTGAACAGGCACAGCAGTACTGCAGTGATCGGGATATTGTGTTCAGACAGGTGAAACTTAGTCTTGCTACAGACTTTTTGTGGAGAATCCAGAGTCTGGCTAGCCAGACTAGGTGAAACTATTAGGCCACCACTTATTTAATCTGTTTCAAGCATTAAATCATTGATCTGCAATTGTCTTGAGCGCTACTTTTAAGCGACGAAGTCATTATTTTCTGAGCCAGGGGGTGCTCAAGCACCCTGAGCACCATGCTAGATATAGGTCTTGCATTTCAATAATGACTTCATCACTTAAATGCAGCGCTCAAGTCAAGTGCGGATCAATGATTTAATGCTTGAAACAGATTAAATATAAGCTGATCACTTTCAAGAGCATAAGACACAGTGACATGGTAACATCTCCAGTGCAATAATTTTCCTACCCCCAAATTTTCCGCTTCATTGTATCAGCACCCCTGTTACTGAAATCCTGGATACCCGCTGCATTTATAGTAATGGGATCTGCAAGACATAAACCATGCAGGATGATAGCATGAATTGATAAGTATAGATAATAGATCTAACCTTTAACCTCCGTTATCTATGGGCATGTGTATACTATGTCAGGGTATATGGTCAGGAGTCAGGTTGTCTAGACCAGGTATTGTGGAGTGGGTTTCAATGTGGTTGTTTACTGTATTTTGTGTTTTCTAGGAGTCCTACTTCCACTGGTTGTTTGGAGTGACTGAAGCTGACTGTTTTGGTGTCATGGAGGTGGACACAGCCAAGGCATTCCTCTTCATTCCACGTCTGCCAAAAGACTATGCAATCTGGATGGGACAGTGAGTAGTAGCTGCCCATGCAACACATTGATCATGTATAGGTGGCTAGTAGACCAGTAGTTCTAGCAGATGTGACTCTCTGTGATATCTTTACTCCAGGATCTACCCTCCTGAGCACTTCAAGGCCAAGTATGCCTTTGAGAATGTCCACTTTGTTGATGAGGTTTGGTGATAAACCATCATAAGCTCACTAGCCTGAATTTTTAATTTTTATTTTAAATTTTTATTTTAAAATGTCCAGCTGGCCTCTGTACTCAAAGGCAAGGCACCAACTATGTTGATGACACTGGTATGACCTTCCATTGCACTCCTATTACACACACATAAAGCCAATGTTCTTTTTCTGTCTCAAATTTTCAGCGAGGGAAGAACACTGACAGTGGTAGCATATGCCGGGAGGCTGTCTTTGATGGCATTGGAGAGTGAGGATTGTTCAGTTCACTTGTCATAAGCAATCACTGAAATTTCATTCTTTTGCTCACAGTTTCAGAGATGTTCTAAACAACAGCTTACTACACCCAGAAATCATGGAATGGTATGCCGTAAGTGTGTAGTTAAGTATACACTGTAACATGTCTGTGCAGTTGTGTTTGAGGTACTCAGATAAACATAAATGAGCAATTTGTCCGTCAAAACATGTTTCCCTCCCACTAGTCGTGTGATCAAGACCCCTCTGGAGATAACAGTGCTGCGTTACACCAACCAAGTGAGCAGTGCAGCTCACTGTGAGGTGATGAGAGCCGTCAAACCAGGCATCAAAGAGTACGAGATGGAGAGCCTCTTTCAGCACCTCTGCTACACCAGAGGAGGCATGAGACACGTCTCTTACACCTGTATCTGTGCCACGTAAGTATGTATGTATATTTGTGCTAATAATAGAAGTTCTTCCAAAAATAGCAACCATTACAGCATTATCAACTTGGTCTTCATTATCACATACAACCTTTCTCCATCAAATATTTGCCTTGATGTTTTCATGCAGTGGACACAACTGTGCCACCCTACACTATGGTCATGCTGGTGAACCTAATGCTAAGACCATTGAAAATGGAGACATGTGGTAAGTTATTTCAGAGATATCACTTGTACATGCACAAAGGTAATTAACTTCTTTATTTCCTTTTTTTGGTCTTCCAATGATGCAGTTTGTTTGACATGGGTGGAGAGTACCACTGCTATTCCAGTGACATCACATGCTCCTATCCAGTCAATGGAAAGTTCACAGAAGACCAGAAGATTATTTACAATGCTGTGCTCAAGGCTAACAGAGCTGTCATGGATGCAATGAAGCCAGGTACATGTAGCTCTGTTAATTTCCACACACCCTAGAAACCCATTACTAGAAACCACTGTTAAGTGTCCAGATCTAATTTAATGCCCACTCCCTCCCTCCCTCCCTCACTCGTACTCCCTCACTCCCTCACTCACTCCAGGTGTGTGTTGGTTGGATATGCACAAGCTGGCTGAACGTGTGGAGCTGGAGGAGCTGACCAAGGCCGGTCTGCTCAAAGGCAACGTGGAGGACATGATGAAGGTGTGTCTGGGAGCAGTCTTCATGCCCCACGGTCTTGGCCACTTCATGGGCCTTGATGTGCATGATGTTGGAGGATACCCTGAGGCAAGTAATGAAGTGCAAATAGTCTGTTGTGAGATATTATCTGTCAAAAGAGGTGTGCTACCATTAGAGTTCTTGCAATGGACAGATCGAGCAAGTAGGCTGGTGCAGAGCATGTAGCTGTGAGATAATTGTTGTTTTGTAAACTACCCAAACCCCTCTCTAGCGTGTACACTTGGTATCATTGTGTGGGCCACTCTCTGTCTCCTTCCTCTCTGTGTGATCTTCTACAGGGATCAGAACGGCCAACTGAGCCAGGAAAGAAGTCCCTCAGGACTACTCGTGTGTTGCAAGAAGGAATGTGCCTCACTGTTGAGCCAGGGATCTACTTCATTGAACATGTCAGTCATTGTAATTTGTTTCTTGTGGTACTTCATATCACATTCAGTGGTGTTTCTATTCTCTCCAGCTGCTCAACAAAGCCCTTTTAAATCCAGCTCAATCCTGCTTCATTAACAGAGATGTCTTGAGGAGGTTCAGACGTTCTGGAGGGGTAGGTCTACTTGCTTAAATATTTCTCCCCTCTTCAGATTGTAGCTTCTTGTCATTGAACCACTAGAAATAACCCGCAAATCCTGTCCAACAGGTTAGAATAGAGGATGATGTGATGGTGACTGCCAATGGGGTGGAGCTACTGACCAATGTCCCTCGGACGGTGGAGGAGATTGAGGCGTGGATGCAACGAGGGGAGAAGACCTGGGTCCCTCCTCATCAGCCCTCTTGAGCAAGACAAACAATGACTCTGTATACTAGAGCTAAAAACACCACCCAGTTGATTGAGTTGCTTATAGTTTTGTGTGTGTTTACAATTATACATGCTGCATAATGACATTGTGTTTCCCTTTCAATAAACTTTGTATTAATGAACCCATCAGGGTTGTGAATAATAATAGTAACCTAATAGGTATTGTGACATCATTGCTTACACCTGGCGAACAGTAAACACTACAGTATAAACATCCAGTAAACATCTTGGCTATAGATATATATATTAACTGTTGATGAATTTATTTTCTTAAAATCATTTCTTTCGTACTTTCACTCACCTTTGAACCAGCACAAATTAAGGCCTAAATTCATAACAATAATGACATTCATTACATTGTTTAAACTATATTATAAAAGCAATTAAAATTGGTTACTACTAAATTAATGCACAATAATAATCTTTGCCTTCTGATCATTCGTAAATTTTATCATGCATCTCATCCGTTTACTTTTCCTTGCTGGACTCCTTGAGCTGGGATACTCTCAGTTCAACTCCAGTCCACAATATCTACACAACACCTGTACCTGTTCTGGAGTGATGGTGATGGGAAGAGAGGAAATGAGGAGAGAGATTAGAGCACAAGTAGCAGCTGCTCTTGCAGATGAACACCTAAATTGCTCGGCCTGCCAGCAGGTTTCGCCTCAGTGTGACAATACTGCTGTAGCTCGAAAAGTTGATGATCTCTCAGCAAAACTCGATCAACTTATCCAGCCACTAATGAGGAAGCTGGTTAGTCTGCACCAGCCTGGGAAGACACCCAGCCACCCTGCAACCTCGTGTGGTGAAGTACTAGAGTTTGATGAAAGCACCCCTTCAGGCTACTACTGGTTGAAGGCCTCTGATGGATCCTCTGTTCGTATGTTCTGTGATATGACCAGGTCATGTAAAGGAGCTGATGGACCCTGGATGAAAGTGGCAATGCTGGACATGACCAACAGCAGCAATCAGTGTCCACTTGGATTACGACTATGTAACCATGGCAACAAACGTCTCTGTGGAATTAACTCTGATGGACGTTCTTGCTCATCTGTCATGTTTGACACTCACGGAATAGAGTACAGCCAGGTGTGTGGGAAGATCATAGGCTACCAAGATAAAACTCCTGATACATTTGGAGGAAGGCAAATATCGAGAACCATTGATTCAAACTATCTTGATGGAGTTAGTCTAACTCATGGCCATAATCCACGAAAACATATCTGGTCTTTTCTTGCAGCTCTTGATGAAGTAGGCACACATCCACAATTCAATTGCCCCTGTATCAATGTACACCAGTCAGGTCAAGCCCCTCAGCCTCCCAGCTTCATTGGCAATGACTACTTCTGTGATACAGGAAGTACACATCGTGTTCAGTACATCTTCTATCCTGACAATCCCCTGTGGGATGGAGAGGGCTGTGGACCAGCTAACACTTGTTGTTCTCTAAACAGCCCTCCATGGTTTCTCAAACCACTTCCATCAACCACAAGAGATGATATTGAGATGAGGGTGTGTAGTGATGAATCACGAAGTAATGAAGATATACCAATAGAGACTGTTGAACTCTATGTACAATAAAATTAATACCTCGAGCTTTTTTGTTAAAGTTTACATGGTGCATAATTTATAATAATAATAATAATAATAATAATAATATTATTATATGATTACATTCTATATAAAAAGAGTATGTGACCTTAACCCCATGTAAATATTTGATTTTTTCCCCCTAAGATTTTTACACAAAGTTATTCTATGCCATGGTCTGCTAAGGGGAGGGGAGAGCTAGTCTACATCTTTACTAGAATTCATACCAATAAAGAAATTCACCTGAAGTGATGTAGTTATAGTCATTAATGGCTGTAATCCATGCAAACAAATCAGGTATTTTCTGAAGTTTTTCTCGAAGTAGGTATTTGCCTAAGCTGCAATAATATGATTTCTTATGTATAGTAGTCAGCCCTCAGCCTCCTAACTGCCTTGACAACCTCCTAAGGAAAGAAGAGGCCTGTGGACATTTCTTTCTAAACACCCATGTACTTCTCTAATTTGCAATAATATTGATAATATTTTGAAGTCCACTTATTAATTAAAAGTTTTCCTTGAGTTGCCTACTTGTAAAATTTTTAATTTTGTGTAGTACATGAAAGGAACTGATAATAAAAAAAATTATAATTATAGAACTTTCATCAATAATTTATTAACAAAAGGTTAAACAACATTAATTGAAACAGGCATACATTATGATCACTGATCTGTTTCATTATTGTACATAGAGTTCAATGCTCTCTACTGGAACATCCTCATCATCACGAGTCTGGTCACTACACAGTCTCATTTCAATGTCATCTCTTGTGGTTGATGGAAGTGGTTTGAGAAACCATGGAGGGCTGTTTAGAGAACAACAAGTGTTAGCTGGTCCACAGCCCTCTCCATCCCACAGGGGGTTGTCAGGATAGAAGANGTAGAAGACAAACTGAAACCGATGTAGACTTCCTGTATCACAGAAGTAGTCATTGCCAACAAAGTTTGGAGGCTGGGCGGCTGTCTGGTGAACATTGATACAGGGGCAATTATTCTGTGGATGTGTGCCTACTTCATCAAGAGCTGCAGGAAAAGACCAGATGTGCTTTCGTGGATTACGACCATGAGTTAGACTAACTCCATCAAGATAGATTTCATCAATGGTTTTTTGATTTCCTGAAAATGCATCAGTACTTTTATCTTGGTAGCCTATGATCTTCCCACACACCTGGCTGTACTCTATTCCGTGAGTGTCAAACATGACAGAGGAACAGGAGGGGCCATCAGAGTTTATTCCACAGAGACGTTTGTTGCCATGGTTACGTAGTTGTAATCCAGGTGGACACTGATTGCTGCTGTTGGTCATGTCCAGCATTGCCACTTTCATCCAGGGTCCATCAGCTCCTTTGCATGACCTGGTCATATCACAGAACATACGAACAGAGGATCCATCAGAGGCCTTCAACCAGTAGTAGCCTGAAGGGGTGCTTTCATCAAACTCTAGTACTTCACCACACGAGGTTGCAGGGTGACTGGGTGTCTTCCCAGGCTGGTGCAGACTAACCAGCTTCCTCATTAGTGGTTGGATGAGCTGATCGAGTTTTGCTGAGAGATCGTCAACTTTTTGAGCTACAGCAGTATTGTCACACTGAGGCGAAACCTGCTGGAAGGCCGAGCAGTTTAGGTATTCATCTGCAAGAGCAGCTGCTACTTGTGCTCTAATCTCTCTCCTCATTTCCTCTCTTCCCATCACCATCACTCCAGAACAGGTACAGGTGTTGTGTAGATATTGTGGACTGGAGTTGAACTGAGAGTATCCCAGCTCAAGAAGTCCAGCAAGAACAAAGAGATAGCCAAGATACATAGTTATGACTATAATTCAGTGAAATTTTGAATCATAAACTACCACTAAAGTAGAGGACACACTTATGCGCATCATCTTTTATGATTTTCCCATTCTTGAAAGTAGCCTTATATAAAGCCCATCATACACTGTGCAACATTTTCATGCAACATTGATGCAACTTGCGTACAACAATGTTGCACTGTGTATGTTGGTTTTGATTATGTAATATTATGTTCAAATGTTTCATGCAACATGTTGCACGAAGTTGAAGGCCTTTCTACTTCGTGCAACACCTTGCAACATGCTGCATGCAATAGTTTTTGGCAACATACACTGTGCAACATATTGCATGCAATGGGTTGCATGCAACAATCTTGCACAGTGTATGATGGCCTTAAAGGTCTAGCTATTCAGTAGTGGTGATCATTCATTTTTGAGGTAAAGTATAGATTACTCAGTACCTGAGTATGGGTGGAGTACCCTTCCTGGTACTATATTCATTGACCACACTTTGTTTTGAGTGGCCATGGAGTGAAAGTACACAACCATTAATGAGCAACATGAGCTTTGAGGTTAGTGACATGGTGAAATGAAATGTAACAAACAGCTGCAGTTTACATGACCTTTCGCCTCACATTACTAAATTGCAGACAAAAGAGCATTGTTTTATAGACAAAAGGAACTACAGGCTATAAAAGTAACTGTAGAATCAAACTAAACTGAATTATATGATTATGTGCACATCTCCAATAACTGAAATTTTATGATGTTTTCTCCTCCAAGTCAACTGTTGGTTTTGATCCTACTGTCAGTGTGCATATGGCTTCCTCAAGCTATGTTGCAAGAGGACAGTTGTGGATTTTTAGTCATAAGCAGAGAAGAAATGAAAAAGGAAATACAGGCTCAAGTGAGAGCTGCACTAATAGGAGAGAGCTATATAAACAGCTCAACAACAAGAAACTCTACCAACAAAACTGAAACAGAATCACCAAATGGGTCCAGTATGGCCAAATTAATCAAACAGATGGAAGAACACTTACTAGAGAATATAACTGAAGTAATTGAAGAAGTTGAAGAAAAACTAGATGCTAAGTTGGAGAAACTGTTTGGGTCAATGATGAGGAAGCTGGTTAGTCTGCACCAGCCTGGGAAGACACCCAGCCACCCTGCAACCTCGTGTGGTGAAGTACTAGAGTTTGATGAAAGCACTCCTTCAGGCTACTACTGGTTGAAGGCCTCTGATGGATCCTCTGTTCGTATGTACTGTGATATGACCAGGTCATGCAAAGGAGCTGATGGACCCTGGATGAAAGTGGCAATGCTGGACATGACCAACAGCAGCAATCAGTGTCCACCTGGATTACGACTACGTAACCATGGCAACAAACGTCTCTGTGGAATAAACTCTGATGGCCCCTCCTGTTCCTCTGTCATGTTTGACACTCACGGAATAGAGTACAGCCAGGTGTGTGGGAAGATCATAGGCTACCAAGATAAAACTCCCGATGCATTTCAACGAAGCCAATCAACCATTGATGGAAACTACCTTGATGGAATTAGTCTTACCCATGGTCATAATCCACGAAAACACATTTGGTCATTTGCTGCAGCAATTGATGAAGCTGGTACTTGCCCTGGTTGCAGTTGCCCCTGTTCCAATGTACACCAGTCAGGTCAAGCTCCTCAGCCTCCAAACTTTGTTGGCAATGACTACTTCTGTGATACAGGAAGTCTACATCGGTTTCAGTACATCTTCTACCCTGACAACCCCCTGTGGGATGGAGAGGGCTGTGGACCAGCTAACACTTGTTGTTCTCTAAACAGCCCTCCATGGTTTCTCAAATCACTTCCGTCAACCACAAGAGATGACATTGAGATGAGAATGTGTAGCAACGAACCACGAAATAATGAAGATATACCAATAGAGACCTTTGAAGTATATGTACAATAAATATAGGCCCATTTTCCTACTGTCAGTAGCTGTTACTAATTTGTTTGCAAGGAATATTAAAGCTTGTCGCATTATGAATGAAAAGAGTGTACAATACATGTGAGAGCACAAAATACTAGCTTAGTTAGTGTACTTGTTACTTTCTCTTTCCCTTTGGTCTTACTGCGTTAGGATTTCTTCTTCCACTCTTACCACCTCCTCTGGCAAAGCCAATCTGAGCCCCTCTACTAGTGACATCTTTCATTGCAAATGGTGAACTCTAAAAGGGGAGAGCCAGTCCGTATCATTACAGGTTGTGAAATTCACACCACAATAACTATTCACCAGAGCAATGTAATCTGGGTGTAGAGGATTTGCAGCATCATTTCTTGACCTTCGCTGTTTAGTTGTAACCTTTTGATCAGGGGTTAAGATCGGATTGTTGCCATGACGACCTCCTTTGGGAAGAGGCAGGGAGTACTGGGGGCATAAATATAGTTAATTAAGGTACTTTTGAGCTAGTATGCATGTTTATGGACATTTATAACTCACCCTAAGTCCTTTGTGGCTGAATTGTTTGTCACTGAGATGACGGTAATGTACCAATCCATTCTCATCGAGCAAAACTGACACTTTAACAAGTGTTCTATTTCCACAGTATGGACAAAACATCTCAGTAGTTTTAGTAGTAGTTCTACAAGGGAGAAGGAAGGTATAACAATGTGCATACAATGCTTGCATGTTAAATTATGATCCAAACACTGTGTATCAATGTACCTGAAACAAGCCTTGCACTTTAATGCATATGTCCGTAACTGCTTAATTCTCATACCATCAATGGAGATTACCACCAGGCCCATCTGTAACATCACGTTCTGAGTAGAGAAAATAAGCTCTAGTGTTGATAGTATCATTGATGTGGTAACTACTGTACCTGCATTGCAAAGTCAGTAGTGACACACCCAACTGCCACTTCCTTTGGCTCCTCCTCCATTGCCCCGCCCATCTCCTCACAGGCCTGCTGGAGGTTGTCTGGGGTGATCCATCCTTCTTCATATTCTCCATCGCTATCACTGCCACTCTGGTGGCCAGCTGCACAATGTCTTGTGAGTCCATTAGTAGTTTCAAGTCCATTCCTCTCTCCCAGCACATCATCAACCTTCTCTTGTGAGCCCATCTCCACTCCACCATCTAAGGATAAGCCCTGAACTTCTTGTATACTCTCAGGATGCTTATCTTGTACATCATTAGTAGTTATCCCTGAGGCATTGTCGTCATCAATGTTTGTTTCAGGATTGGTTTTACTGTGTCCAGTGGGTGAATAGAATCCAACTAGACCAGGGCCCAAGTTACGCTCGGAGGCTAGTTGCTACAATAAAGAAATATGATACAGCCAGATAAGAGCAACACACACACACAATACATTATTGTGCCACACGTTAGTAGTAGTATAAACTGCTATCCTATCCTGTGATAGTACTTACACTGGTAACTGGCTCCTTTCTAAGACCAGCTCCACCATCAGCTCTTGATTCACACTCCAGTTGGTATGTGAGTGCTATCACCTTCAGATCAACAGGAGAGAGACTAGCATAGTCTCCTGTCTTCTTGGCAAATGTAGTAACTGGAACACATAAATTGATACATAATTATTATGATCAAGTGTATAAAGTTGTCAGGCAGCTGCTACAGACCTACCTTGGTGCAGGGCCTCTTGGGATGGTTCCCTGAAAGTGAGATCAAAGGGTAGCATTTGAAGTTTTCTGCGTGTGTTTACATCTCTGATCTCTAGGATCACTTCTTTCACTGTGGTCACATTTCGACTCCATTTTTCCAACGGAGAAGCTTTGATAAACGCGCCTGAATCGGCTACAAGGGTGTCTATCTGAGACATAGATCCAGATCAAACCCTGTGTGTTCAATTTTACTTTTCCACGTGCTTACCGTATACAGATCTATCGTATGGTAAAGGTCTTCTCAGTTAAAGACTTCTAATCGATTGTAATCGTAGGCTTCATAGATAATCGCTCAGAAGCTGAATTATGAACATGTCAGAAACAACGCCAATAGATGGGTCATCTTCAAGGTCAGGTAGATCTAGAAGGCACTGCACAGTGGACACTGCTTATTTTAAAACTATTGAAGGAATCATAAGGATTATCAGCCTGGTAAGCTGCAGGATATCATACTCTGAATCATAGATATTATACACTACGTAGTGTATAATATCTATGTCTGAATAATGTATTATTATAAGTAAAGATTATTAATTTTTATAATACTATTATAGCCCATTGCTGTCTTGGGAGTCATTATGATGATTGTATCCATGTTCTGGAGACCAGGAGGTTGGTACATCTTTGTTGGAGGCACATACATCGTTTATGTCATCCTATTCCTTATCATTGAGATGTGCATAGCTGAAATGTACATCCATCGACTTGTTGTAAGTGAATGGAGGCATTGATCATCATTGTGTGAGTGAGTGAGTGCATCAATTGTAAGTAGGACATTTTTCTTTCCAAGAGACACTAGCTTGTTGAGTCTTGTATGTTCTCTAGTGTTGCATGTTCTCTAGTGTTGGATGTCCATTAGCTACAGTGGTCAATGTCTAGCTCACATGCCATGTGATGGTACATACATAACATCTATTGTCAATGACACAGCTATGTATAATAGCCTGCATGATCATGACTAAGTAACAAATTAAAGTATAATATTATTTTAGGATGGCACACTATCTCTAGTGTATGCAGTCATGTGGATCCTCTCAGCAGCTGTCAATACTGGAGTTGCTGTGCATCACACAGCTACATTCCTAGGAATTGCAGCAGTAAGTGTTTAGCTAAGAGGAAAACATTACAAATAATATAGTTTATAAACAAATCATAATGATAATTATTATTACACAGCCTTAGAGTCGTGTTATATACACTGTATATACAACAGAAATCATTAGTATTATTATGCATACATTGTACACGAGGCTTGTGCCTTTGTGGTAAGTGGTCTGTGTGCTGTACACTCATGCCTTGCATTCTGGAAATGGAGACAATATGAAGATGGAAGAAGAGGATCTAAGCCAACTATGATTATATAGGTATAAAAACTATAATTTTGTTATCATTCAAAACTCCTTAACATTATCAAAACTCCACAAAAGATTAAAATCAACTATTACTGTTCACTCTTAACCATTTGTCTCGACCAAGAATCACATAAGAATCATCCTTGTAGTGCATGAGATTGGTTTGTTTACACATAGTACATTCAGTATAAATCATCTCTATCACTGGATCGAGAGGTTCCAACCCTCCAAGTTCAACTATCTGTTTGTGCAAATCCCACTGTGCTGGTCCAAGAAAATGAGCAGCTTGATGAGGAGGTAGCCCCTCGTTTAATTTCTGCTGATAAGATTCATCAACGTCCTTTATCATTTCTTCAGTGCTTGGGAGAGATTTGTCTCCATTCCAAATGGAAACCACCAGGCGAGCTTGAAGATCAAACAGTGGAAAGGGTACAAGTTTTAGAGGAATCCCAATAAATGCCATGGACGGGTGAACAGCATTGATGGTTTGCTTGTAGAGTGGAAACACGTGCTTTCCTTTCAGAACTTGTATCCCAGAGTCTTCAGAGAGAAATGGGAATTGAAACAAAAAACCGGTTGCTAGAACGATTGAATCCACTTTCATCTTCAAACTCCACTACACCATCTTGCTTCACCTCACTGATTGCTGGAACAATCTCAGATATTTTTGGAAATTTGGTTTGAAATGGCTTTCCACGATTACTTAAAAGCACACACTTGACATGATTTACAAGATCCAAAAGAATATCTTTGCCTGATGGGCCAGCACCAACTACCAAAACACTTTCACCAGAAAAAACTTCAGGTTCTCTGTAGACATGGCTGTGAATGACCTTGCCTGGGAAGTTGGTGAGACCAGGTATGTCAGGAACATAAGGGTTAGAGAAGTGCCTGCATATGAGTCATAAAATAGAGAAGTAATAATAATTATGGAAGCAATACCAAGACAAACATTTCTAGCTTGCTCACATCTTACCCATTGCAAACAAACACACAATCATACACATCGGATGATACTTGTCCCGAAATTAGATCACGCACAGTCACTTTCCACTGGACATCAAAAAGACCGTCAGAGCAGTCAGGGTTGGGTAGCGCTTCAACTTGTTCTACTTGTGTCCCAAACCTGATGTACTGGTGTAGATTGTAGTGGGTGGCATATTGCTGCAGGTACTTCAGTACATCATAGTGATATATGAAGGATGGAAGGTGAGGATTAAAAGGAAAACCAGGAAATAGCATGATCTCTTTTGGAAGGTTAGTCCTGAAAATTACAAATAGACTGGCTAGCTAAAATTGTAACTGAGATGACAGCAGAGTAACATATGTCGAAATCACTGACATACCTCAGGTTCTTGTACATGCTACTGTGGACTGCTGATTTGTCCTCCTCAATCTCTTTGCTTATACTTCTAACATCCAGTGGTTCATGGCCAGACTCAGCAGAGTACACCCAGGTTCCTCCAACTTCCTGGCTCTTTTCAAAGACATAAATTAAAAATCTGTCAGAATGTCTGCTTAAATGGTGAGCACAGCACAGTCCTGCTGCTCCAGCACCAATCACAGCCACTTTCTTCATAATTTTCAGAGGGGTCACGTCCATCTAATAAAAATTGGAAGGGGACGACGTCGTTCATAATTACATCATAGTTCACAATTAAAGATAACGTCAGGCATCTCAGAAACAACGCCTGTAACACTGACAAGTGCTGTACTAATGTCGACTAATCAATAATAGTTCACAATAAAGATGACGTCAGGCATCTCAGAAACGACGCCTATACACTGACAAGTGCTGTACTAATGTATATGTCTAATTAAAGCATCAGAGCGAGGCAAAATAGAACAATGCATGTGCCTTTGTGGTAAGTGGTCTGTGTGCTGTATATACACTCATGCCCTGCATTCTGGAAATGGAAACAATATGAAGATGGAAGAAGAGGATTCCGCAAGCTATAATATACATGATCTAAACAACCATGATCATATAATACATTACAGAATTACAGACATTAACAATATTATTGTTCGATGTATGATAAAGTTTAAAGTCCATACTGATTATCAAAATACAACAAAAGATTAATAATAGTAAAAGGGTATTTACAGTTGAAGTTAATGAAATTATTATTAAAGAACTGTTAAGTCTTAGCTACAAAATTTAACGGTACATGCTGATTTGAGACTCATTGTTGCTGCTTATCTTAATCCACTTGTCTGGACTGAGGATTACATAGTTGTAATCCTTATAGTGCATCATATCACTTCCTCTACAAACACCACATTCAGTATAGATCATCTCTAGCACTGGATCAAGGGGCTTTAACTTTCCTAGCTCTACAATCTGTTTGTGCAAATCCCATTGTGCTAGGCCAAGATAATGGCTAGCAAGATGAGGAGGTAGCCCCTCTTTTAATTTTTGCTGATAAGTCTCATTGACATCCTTTATCATTTCTTCAGTACTTGGAAGAGATTTGTCTCCATTCCAAATGGAAATCATGAGGCGGATTTGAAGATCAAACAGAGAGAAAGGCAATACATCAAAAGGAACTCCAATGAATGCCATGGATGGGTGAACAGGCATTGATGGTTTGCTTGTAGAGTGGAAACACACGCTTTCCTTTCAGTACTTCTATCCCAGAGTCTTCTGAGAGAAATGGGTAGGTGTACAAGTAACCAGTTGCTAGAATGATTGAGTCCACTTTCCTCTTCTTGCCATCTTCAAACTCCACCACACCATCTTGCTTTACCTCACTGATTGCTGGAAGTTGCTCAGAATTACTTGGAAACCTGCTCGGTAGTGGCTTCCCACGATTGCAGAGCAGCACATGCTTGGCTTGATCAGCAAGATCAATTACCACATCTGTTCCTGAGAATCCAGCACCAACTACTAAAATAGTTTTACTAGAGAAAACTTCAGGTTCTCTGTAGACATGGCTGTGGATAACTTTGCCTGGAAAGTTGATGAGACCGGGTATGTCAGGAATATGAGGCTTAAAAAAGTGGCTGCATAATTTATATATAAAACAGGCATGACATTGATTCTATATAACCATGATTGATATGCACATGATATTGCGACTTCAGAATGAATATCTTAATCTTACGTACCCACAGCAAATGAGCACACAGTCATACACATCTGATGATACTTGCCCTGAAGTTAGATCACGCACAGTCACTTTCCACTGGACATCAAAAAGACCATCAGTGCAGTCAGGATTGGGTAGTGCTTCAACTTGTTCCACTTGTGTCCCAAACTTGATGTACTGGTATAGATTGTAGTGGGTGGCATACTGCTGCAGGTACTTCAGTACATCATAGTGATATATGAAGGATGGAAGATGAGAATTAAATGGAAAGTTGGGAAATTGCATGATTTCTTTTGGAATGTTAGTCCTGCAAATTAAATACAGAAAATCAATGATTGCTGAATAACTTAGCACATGCCATGCATGCATGCATGTAAAGAATAAATAGGGTCAGAGTATATAATAATTATATAGATACAGTGTCATGTATTGAGCTATAATAATATTGATAGGGTTAATGATATAGCCATTAATGTCATTGATCAAAGTCTTACTGGCGGCAAATAATATGGTGCAACATGTACGATGTCATAAAGTGTTGAAACTCTTTACAAGCTATTATAGTGCTCCTGTACTGATTATAGAGTTCACTTGCACCATAACTCATTTCTTCCTAAATTACTCTGCTGGTATTTTCTTTATAGGAATTTGATTGTTTGTCAGTTCCTCTAGATCAACTTACAGCTATACAGGAACTTCAATTTCCTATTTGACACTGTAGTGCATCTTTACTGGAATTGTCAATTAACTCTTTAGTCATAAAGTTTCAAGCTACTGTACATGTGTGGCTGTAATGTGCCCCCCAAATAACCTAATGGTAGCTTTCAATGATGGTGTACTGTAGCATTCCTAAAATAAATCAGTTTGGGAGATAATATTTCTAATATATAAATTTATTGTTGTGCATGAACAATAGGCTTATATTCAGACATATTGATGCCCCAACCCTTTTGCTAATGGACATGATGGATACATGATTGTACAGGCCTCTATTACTCACCTTACATTCTTGTACATGCTGCTATGAACTGCTGATTTGCCTTCAAAATCACCCTTTCTTTTACTCCTGACATCCAATGGTTCATGGTCAGATTCAGCAGAGTACACCCAGGTTCCTCCAACTTCCTGAGATTTTTCAAAAACTTGAATTTTAAACATTTGTGAATATTTGCTTAAATTATGAGCACAACACATTCCTGCTGCTCCAGCACCAATCACAGCCACTTTCTTCATGATTAGTAAGAAGGTTGTAAAGGATCAGACCGTGGATGAAAGGATAGATGATATGAAAACAGCATTGCAACCACATTTTTATACTTGCTGTAATGGTCCAGCTAAGACATTAGGGCACCGGAAATATAAATCCAATTAACGTACGTGTTCATCACAAACATACGTGTACATGACGTTGACTATGACGTCTGTACTGCTGTATGCAGGATCGCAATATGTTAGCCACTGCTAGTGATTTGATCTCAGTTGTTGTGATCGAAGGACAGCTCAAGGCCCTTCAAAGGGCTGGCTTCCTTTTGTCTACCCTTGTTGCTATACAAGAGGAAGGATTCCAGCTGTTTGAGGCCTCAACTTATGTCATCAGTGGAACTTGACCAAGAAATTGGACTGCCAGTGGCATCTCTGTCTCTTTGTTCTGGCCCAGAATGACTGCAAATGTCGAAGTAGTGACCAAGAAGGACAATAATACTGTCTTGCTCTTCGTGATATCAAAAGTGCTTCGTGCGTCTACGCATGCGCATGTACGTGCGGGGAATTCCGCACATGCGCAAATTACAACTATTTCGTAATGCAGCACGACAATGATGTCGATGGCTCATTTTCTTAGAGAGTGTAAGTAAACAAATATCTATAAGGAGGACTGTTGAATCGCTTTATCCAGTGAATATTTTCTGAATCTACTCTGAGAAGCAGTCGTGATCAGTAGCTCCACGTTGTCCTAAATTATCCTTTTAGGCTTCAGTTCTAATATCAAGTATATAGCTCATGGTCAGATTCAGCAGATTTATGACAAGATTTTGATCACCTACTTTCTTTTGCATTGATTTGGGAGGAGGGCCCCCTCTGAAAATAATTGGTAACGGTCATTTTGTTCGTGAACTGGGCCTCTGGGACCAAATTTTCATGACTGTAAAAAATCTACACTGTAATAAAATAAATACAAAAATTCAATTGTTCACTTTCATCCACTTGTCTCGGCTAAGAATCACGATTGTGTCATCCTTGTAATGCAGGAGATCAATCAGTCTGTGTCTACCAAGTTCAGTATACACCATCTCTAGCACAGGATCAAGAGGTTCCAATCCTCCAAGCTCTACAATCTGTTTGTGCAAGTCCCATTGTGCTGATCCAAGCAAATGGCTAGCACGATGAGGAGGTAGCCCCTCTTTTAGTCTTTTCTGATAAGTCTCATCAACATCTTTTGTCATTTCTTCAGTACTTGGAAGAGATTTGTCTCCATTCCAAATGGAAATTGCCAGGCGGACTTGAAGATCAAACAGCGGAAAAGGTAAGACATTAAAAGGAACTCCAATGAATGCCATGGATGGGTGAACAGCATTGATGGTTTGCTTGTAGAGTGGAAACACGTGCTTTCCTTTCAGTACTTCTATCCCAGAGTCTTCTGAGAGAAATGGGTAGGTGTACAAGTAGCCAGTTGCTAGAATGATTGAATCCACTTTCCTCTTCTTGCCATCTTCAAACTCCACCACACCATCTTCCTTCACCTCACTGATTGCTGGAAGTTGCTCAGAATTGCTTGGGAACTTGCTCGGTAGTGGCTTTCCACGATTGCAGAGGAGCACATGCTTGGCATGACTTACTAGATCCACTAGCAAGTCCCGTCCTGATGGGCCAGAACCAACTACCAACACAGTTTCACCGGAGTAAGTTTCAGGTTCTCTGTAGAGATGGCTGTGAATAACCTTGCCTGGGAAGTCGGTGAGACCAGGTATGTCAGGAACATAAGGGTTAAAGTAGTGCCTGTATTATACAATGATGAACGTGTATAGTCATTGCATTATAGGATGTAAAGGAGTCATCTTACCCATTGCAAACAAACACACAGTCGTACACATCTGATGATACTTGTCCTAAGGAAAGGTCACACACAGTCACTTTCCACCGGACGTTGCTAAGACCATCAGTGCAGTCAGGAATGGGTAGTGCTTCAACTTGTTCCACTTGTGTTCCAAACCTGATGTACTGGTGTAGATTGTAGTGGGTGGCATATTGCTGGAGGTACTTCAGTACATCATAGTGATATATGAAGGACGGAAGGTGGGGGTTAAAAGGAAAGCCAGGAAATGGCATGATTTCTTTTGGAAGGTTAGTCCTGAAGTAAAATCGTGCAAATAATGAAGATAAAGTAACAAACTTAATGCTTAAATCACTGAAATACCTCAGGTTCTTATACATGCTACTGTGGACTGCTGAATTGCTCTCAAAATCACCCTTCTCTTTACTTCTGACATCCAGTGGTTCATGGCCAGAGTAGACCCAGGTTCCTCCAACTTCCTGAGATTTTTCGAAGACTTGAAACTGAAATTTATCAGGAAATTTGCTTAAATTGCGAGCACAACACAGCCCTGCTGCTCCAGCACCAATCACAGCCACTTTCTTCATGGCATGCAAAAATCGTGTAGGAACGGATCACCTCACGTGTTTAGACTCCAGAGTGAACCCCGCGGGCCCGCCCCCCAAGCTTTGTACACTTTTGCACATGTGCCGTCTATATCACCTGACTGCATGCCATATAACAGTAAATAGCTGGCAAACATATTCAATATAATTGTAATAATACATACATTACTCAGAATCAGTTGTCACTTTTTCTAACAAACTTGTCTCGGCCAAGGATTACATAGGTGTCATCCCTGTAGTTGATGAAACTTTTATCTCTACATTTCATGCATTCAGTATACACCATCTCTAGCACTGGATCAAGAGGTTCCAATCCTCCAAGCTCTATGATCTGTTTGTGCAAGTCCCACTGTGCTGGTCCAAGCAAATGGCTCGCAAGATGAGGAGGTAACCCCTCTTTTAATCTTTTCTGATAAGTCTCATTGACTTCCTTGATCATTTCTTCAGTACTTGGGAGAGATTTGTCTCCATTCCAAATGGAAATTGCCAGGCGGACTTGAAGATCAAACAGCGGAAAAGGTAAGATACTAAAAGGAACTCCAATGAATGCCATGGATGGGTGAACAGCATTGATGGTTTGCTTGTAGAGTGGAAACACATGCTTTCCTTTCAGTACTTCTATCCCAGAGTCTTCTGAGAGAAATGGGTAGGTGTACAAGTAACCAGTTGCTAGAATGATTGAATCCACTTTCCTCTTCTTGCCATCTTCAAACTTCACCACACCATCTTCCTTCACCTCACTGATTGCTGGAAGTTGTTCAGAATTGCTTGGGAACTTGCTCTGTAGTGGCTTTCCACGATTGCAGAGCAGCACATGCTTGGCATGATCAGCAAGATCAATGACCATATCTGTTCCTGAGAATCCAGCACCAACTACCAAAACAGTTTTACTAGAGAAAACCTCAGGTTCTCTGTAGACATGGCAGTGGATAACTTTGCCTGGGAAGCTGGTGAGGCCAGGTATGTCAGGAATATGAGGCTTGAAAAAGTGTCTGTATAATAAAAAAAAATTGTGAATGATAACATTGATTGATGTGTAAGTAATCGATCACTAATTCTTTATCTTACCCACAGCAAATGAACACACAGTCATAGACATCTGATGATACTTGTCCTGAGTTTAGATCACGCACAGTCACTTTCCACTGGACATCAAAAAGACCATCGGTGCAGTCAGGAACGGGTAGGGCTTCAACTTGTTCTACTTGTGTCCCAAACCTGATGTACTTGTGTAGATTGTAGTGGGTGGCATACTGCTGGAGGTACTTCAGTACATCATAGTGATATATGAAGGACGGAAGGTGGTGGTCAGTAGACATAGGAAAGCCAAGAAAGGGCATGATCTCTTTTGGAATGTTAGTCCTAGAGAGAGAGAGAGAGAGAGAGAGAGAGTGAATCATCCTACATAGACTTGGCTAAAGTTGATGATTTGCCAGGCTGGAATGAATTGAGACTACCGTACTGACAGTGATAGATATTGTGCATGTGTGAATGGAAAATGACATGATTGCTAATTCTACAGTTAGAAAGTACCTCAAGTTCTTGTACATGCTACTGTGGACCGCTGATTTGCCCTCAAAATCACCCTTCTCTTTACTTCTAACATCAAGTGGTTCATGGCCAGATTCAGCAGAGTACACCCAGGTTCCTCCAACTTCCTGACTCTTTTCAAATGCTTGAATGTAATATCTATCAGAAAATCTTCCTAAATTACGAACACAACATAGTCCTGCAGCTCCAGCACCAATCACAGCCACTTTCTTCATGGCACCAGCTAGCTCAAGCAATAACGAGCAAAATTATCAGAACAGGAAATGATCGTTTAAAAAGAATGCTTAGGAAGGCATGTGCTTATGCGCATGCGCAGTGAGTCAAGTCCACTGCACACTCCACATGACCAAAAAGTGTCAATTAGCTATTTGCTTTGTTTTACTGCTTACTTGAACAGATATTGAATTGAGGGGATTTGAATTATTGAGAGGTTTCATAGTGATATAAGTATAAAGTACCTAAATTTTTGAAATGTGTATGGGTGTACAAAGCCAATGAGCTGCAACATATATAGAGCTCAAGCATTTGAACGGAACACTTTCAACTGCTTCCAAGTATTAACCTATATACTACGTGAATCAATATCACTATTCCCTTACTCTAGAAACAAATCTTCATACTCATTGATTGGTGTACATTAACAGGTTGTTTTTTTTGCAGACACATTAGCAAATTGCCAATTTCACATTGATTTCTCCTTGAAAGACATATATACAGTGTGAGTAAAATAATTTAACTGTTAGTCTCTATTTCACTTATTGTTGTATTTTTTTTGTTGTTTTTTTTTGCAAATTCTTTGCTTTACATTGTTGACATCATTAACCAATGACCAATGAAAACTACTGTGGCAAAGCTGCCACACACTTTAGACACACAAGGTGTGTGTGTGTGCACATGTGTCAGAGCCTCCCATTTTCATGTAGAACATGTGTTTAAATTAGTGACAATTTGTACCTTCTAAATAATTATTGTCAGAGCTTCCCATTTTCATGTAGAACAATGTTACAAATATGTTTTGATAATAATTATGTACTATATATATGACCATAATATTTGGCCAGCCATTGTTTAAATGTTTTTGATGGTATACGTTGTATATCATAGGCATGTCATGGGAATGGCTTTTTCTGTACATTTATTCTTGATCACCGATGTCAATTTTTTATAGATGCTGACTGTTTTGAAGAAATTTTCTATTCTGAATGCTCCTGTTTTTTGTGCTCATATAAATTCAGTTGGATTATCGTTCATGATTACTGTGTTGTTGTTGCATTTTGAATAACCAAACACAATGATTTAAACAAAAACAATAATTGAATAATCATTACATGTCTTCAAAAAGTTGCATGTACACGATGTTGCATGATATTGCTGTTGTTGGCAAAGTATGCATGTGCTTGACAAGAGTAAATTGTGTTCATAGTTATATATATCAAACACCCTTCATTGGTTTTATTAGTTATCACTCTAGCTGGACAGTAAGTTACTTTTGTCAGTAAGGAAACATAGTCATGAGACAAGTGAAGTTTACGGATCAGTGGCATACATACATACTACTACCACCTTTCTCATGCTGTATGGTCTGCACCAAAGGTGTATTTGTTAACATTGAGTCTAAACTTTTAGTCAAGAAAATTTCCTCCTCCACTTGTATTGTGTTAGTCTGGTACATGTCTGACACATTTGAGCTGGGGCACATTAATTAGGAAAATGAAAGCACAAGCAAAGTATCTTGTCAACACAGACAGTGACAGTGGTAGTGAAATAATTATTCTATAATAATAGAATAGGGGCGTACACGCAACAGCCACGTGCACTGGCCAGCTGCGCGGGCGCGGGGTGGGGGGTGGGGCATGTGCATGTGGCGGGCCGGGGACGTACGTGGCCGTGGAGGCAAAAAAAAAACAACAAAAAACATCTGCCCACGTAATTAATTAGGACAGAAGACCACCAGCGTAGCCGTTTCAGCCTCCCTTATAAAAACCACTGTGTCTGTGATCATTTGCAAGTGGATTTAGATCTACACCCAGCAGCGTCACAGCCCTTGGAAAACACGACCGCCATCATGAAGACTGCACTACTGGTTCTTGTTGCTCAGTTGTTTGGATTAGCAGCAGCTGCTGGTGTAGAATTTAGTTACGTGTCGCAAGATGAATGGCCTGGCGTCTGCATCACTGGTAACAATGGTCGCCAATCACCCATCAACATCAATACTGGCAGTGCTGCTACCAATACAGATCTCATACCGCTCGAGTTCGGGTCAGGATGGACATCACCAGTGAATGGTGAATTTATCAATGGAGGACACAACGTTCAATTCAACCCGGGGCCAGCTGGTGCAGCTACTCCACCTGAGACTACAACTCATATAGGGACTTACCAATTGAGGCAATTTCATATGCACTGGGGAAACCGTACCGGAGAAGGCTCAGAGCATCTTTTCAATAGCAATGCATATGATATGGAAGTTCATTTTGTTCATTCAAAGAAAAATTCAACAGACACCACTGCAGGTGACTATTATACTGTAGTTGGTATTCTGTTCAGGGGAGATGATAGTATGTCCTTGAGTGGAGTGTGGGAGAAGCTGAGCCCTGCTACCATCATGTATCATCCCTCGTCTCTAGCAGTGACTGATCTCGATTACACCGATTTGCTTCCAGCTGCCAGCAATAGAGGCTACTACTATTATGTGGGATCACTAACCACACCAACTTGTAATGAAACTGTCCAGTGGTTTGTCATGCAGGAAGTGCTCACTGTGCCAACTGCATACCTCACTTACTTGAGACAAATTAGGGACATCGACAATGAAACACTCTCTGCCAATTTCAGAGAACCACAGCCTCTTGGCACCCGATCAGTCTATGTGCAAGACAGTGGGGTGAAGTTTGAGATGAGTGGACTGCTTGTGATGCTCTTGGTGGCTGCTTCAAGCTTTGTCACAAATTACTAAAAGTGCTGAAAAGCATTGTTGCTTGTCCTCTGCACAACCCAATTATTAAACTATGAATATTGTTACTATTGTCAAAAACATCCTAACTATTTAGTCTGTAAAGTCATTAGTTTGTTTTTTATTTTGTTTGTTTTTAGCACTGAAATTATTTATTAGTTTGGAACTATAATAATTACGAGCTTGAAAGACAGACTTCTTTTTTCTCTTTTGTTATGCACAAGAATAGCCGTGGTACCTTCAGTAGAAATATCATGTGAATAATGTGTGGTCATTGTTATGAACGCTATATTTTATTTAAGTCATTTGTGAACTATATTACAATATTATGCAAACTTGTTTTCAAGTCCTTTGTGATAAACTTGCATGGCAACTCAAACTTGAATTAAGTTGCTCTGAGCTATATAGGTTTCAGGCGCATAGAGAGAAAGCTAAGACTCTGGCAATGCCGCATAAGTATAAAATGTAAGTTGTGGATAAAAAATGTTCCAGAATGCACCTAAACTATATACCTGGGGGCATGCTCCCAAACATCCCTAGATTTTCTGCTTTCAAGTTTATGGACACCTCTGATCAATCAAAAATGCTCTCCCCTTTCAAGAATCCTGGCTACGGCCCTGGGTTTATTCACTACATTCTCAGCATTACACAGCTTAAGTGTCACATGTGGCTATATCTGCATGTATGCAATACCAGGAGTAATACCATGACTACCTACCATACAGTTGCTAGGATGTGACCACAATGTACATGACCATTCAGCCTCATGCTATACTGGTCAATGAACTACTCCTATATAGACTAATATAGTTTGATGCCCAAATATAAACCTGGTCTTCATCATGCAGCCATATTGTGACTTATAATGAAAGTGCATACTAAGTATTACTAACATGTGCATACAGTTAGTATACATAGTACACAGTCGGGTGCATTATGTACATGCATAATTATTATAATCATGCTGTTAAGAGTCACACAATCAAAATTAAAATTATTGGTGTTTGGGGACAGGAAACATGCTGCATTTAACCTAAGTACAGAGTATAATTATAGGAGTAGGTGTACACTAATTATCTATATAGTATCTGACTGAATGGTATGGTAAACCGATGCTCAAGTTTGCTGATGATCTCATGGACTACTATAAATGATTTATTCACTGAGAGTTACTCATACTGCCGGTTCAGTAGCATACTAGCAGTATACAATGGTAGCTAAGGGGGTGGCTTATTGATGATGCATGAATGTATGAGGATATAATGAAATATCTCTACTTGAGCCAGGAAGATGTGTTCCCACCAATATGGTGTACTGGTCACTTAAGACTTAAGACACTGATTAATGCTTAGTTGAAAGCTTACACTGCATGCACTAATTGCATCGTATTTTTGTGGGATTAGTCCGTAGGAGTTTTACTCAGCAAAATCTATGATTCCTTTTCTTTACTATCATGTGTATACATAGTTTATCACCCGATTTTTTTTCACAGTATGCATATTTTTCAACTTTTTAATCATCACATAGCTATATATCTTTTCGTTAATGCCTACGAACTTCTCACACAGTTTTGTCATGCCCACATAGATTATACATACAATAATAATGATAGTAATAATAAATTATAATAATAATAGTGGGTGTTACATTCGGTACACTGCATGTACCAAGTATGACATCATATAAAGATACCAGTGCAGTGTAGCCAAATTCAACAATCATACATAGAGGGTAGCCAACATTAATCTTAGTTGATTTTAAACAATTGTACTGCTACAAAAATAATGAAGTACAGGGAAGGGTAACTAATGTTAAAGCTGTATCCCGAATTTGGTGTTGTCACATTTAGATTATTCTCTTGAACATCTCTGAGGTTGTGCTTGATCTTTTCACCTGATACATTGCTTTCAATTTCTCTTAATAGCTTCAAGAAATGACCCGGCACCATTATTGGATCTGTCAAGATGTACCAATGCACTGTTTCATCACAGAGTGGAGTAGTGAGTGAGCCCCTGTAATAATAGTAATCACAGTACATACTTGTACTTTGATACTTGGGCAAGAGCTCCAAATAGCTTATATCTGTGATGTTAATCATAGTGGTTTCGTTCGGAGCTATATGCAATACATTCAGCTTTTCCCAAACTCCTGTTAGCTGTTCATTGTCATTAGTGGCTTTTGCTAGCACTGCAATGATGACGTGGTAGTCCTCATGGTGTGTCCTGGTAGATCCCAGTTTTGTAGTGACAAACTGAATCTCCATATCATATTGTTCGCCATTGATACGATGTTCAGAGCCTTGTTCCTTATATCTACCCCAATGCAGGTAGACTTCTGCCAATCTGTGTACTCCACTGGGAGTTGATATCAACACTCTATTATCAGAATCAGAAGGTAGAGGAGTAAAATAAATGCTTTCACCATTTTTAGTTAGTGTTCCACTGGCTGGGTTCTGCCAGGTATCTGCCAATATGATCGGATGAAGTTGATCATCTTCTATAGCATCTTCAGGAACTATGTTGATTGGAGACTGATGACTTGATGTAGTATCATTATCAGTGCAAGATTTTGGCCATTGATCTTGATTACTGTACAGATACACCATGGAATCACTGCTGGAAACTAAGTTCCCAAAAGCAATTGTTGAAATAAAGAAGACAAGAATAAACTGCATGTTTTTTCTCAATTTAAAATGTCTACCTTGTTGTTTGTGTAAATGTTATCATTAGTAATATGGTACTACAGTGTTCATGCTTCATCTACTTATGTGTGTAGGATGATTTGAGGAAACCCAAAGCTGTACCGTAAATCTAATTAACAAGACATTTCAAATTTTCTTTTAGCGGGAAAATTCGAGTGGTTCCAGATCAGAAGATCCAGAGGTTCAAATCATCATGCCCAGAGCAACCAGAAAACGCAGAACGAGCAAGAAGGACACCAACAATGCCCTTACTAAAGTCACCTCACAAAGCCTTGCCACAATTTCTGAGGGCACAGAAGAAGAGACCCTGGAAGCTTACTTAGAAGATTTTGAAGTTCAAAGTATGACCACACATTGACAACCCTTCATATAACCACCAGTTTTATATGTTCCTTGACACACAGTCATACACTGCACGGTTTTATTTGGGGCATAGAGTCATATATGCTAGTGAGCAAGCTTAGAATGGGTAATTGTACATAGTCAGAGCATGGGACTTCACGTTTTAGGTATAAGCTGAACATTAGCCTTGTAAACCAGCCTTTCTTACCGTTCTTTGTAAACCTCATTTCTGCCATTTTCTTTGAAATCCACCCTAAGATAAGTAAAAGTAGAGAGGGCCTGCTTTACAAGACTAGCTGAATATCGGGAATGATAATAATTGACCTCCTGTTCTTAACAGGTGCCACCTTTATCAAGCAAGCAGTAAGGAAATTTAAGATGGAAGCTAAGAAGATGTTGAGTATCTTACCACCCAAGTCGAGTATACCCAGGGTATGTGTGTCCATTCTAGAGTATCTGTATGCTATTAACAAAAGTGAGTTTGTTATAACATTGTGTTTCTCATTGAAGGAAATCATCAAGATGTCAGCATATGACTTCAAAAGTAAGTCCCAAAGTCATTGCTCGTGTTTCATGACCAACAATTGTTGTGATTGAGTTGTTTGTTGTTGTATTTCTTCTTGCGCCAGGACGTGGAGGAACAGTGGGCTCTGTCATTGAGTCATTGGTACAAACTCTCCACCTGTTGTGAACACTGTCCTCATTGCATGTGTGCTGTTGTTCTTACAGAGTAGTTCGGAGCTAATGGCCATTAAAGATGAACGAGAGGAACAATGGTTAGAGATGCTTGATATTATATTTTGCCTCTTTAATTTGGAATTTGGTAAATGCCTTCATTGTCTGTGAGCACATTTCACTCCAAATTGGCTCCAAACAATGACATTCATGCACTGTGTGTTTGTATGTGTGTCTGCACATTGCAACTTTATAGGGTTGAAGCATCAAAGCCATCAAAAATGAAAGGTATGGAGAAAAAAGTCTAGCCATCTAAGTGTTCTGTGTGTAATGTACAGTCATTATTGACATAAGTGCTTTTTTATTCTTGTCATGTTCCTTCTATTGAACACCTACACAACTACTGAACAGGCTCCCACGGTGAGAATAAAGAGGTTAGTTCCTCTACACTCTATTGTGCAAATTATCACTCTACAATATTACATGTGACATTGTTGGTGTCTTTTTAGAGGATACTTGTGCCATTTGCCAAACTCAAGCATAGGTTTAGGGGGATTATTCTTTCAAATTTCACCTATTATTCTAAAAAATTGCTTGTGTTTTTGAATTCTTCAAGATAGTTATGCAAAATGTAAAAACTACGGAAGATTACGGTCTATCAATTGGTTTCACAGGGTTAAGGGGCAAATAGTGCTTAATATTGACCTATTATTCTCAAAGCCCCTAGCCCCTAAGCCTACTTAAGCACTTAAGCACATTGAAATTAAATTGGAAGTGCTCTCCAGTACCCACTCTACAATATCATGTGTTGCTCTCTAGTGGAGTATGCTTTTGTTTGTGCTTTCAATTAGCGAGGAAGTATTTGTTGATGCTATAAAAACCAACATTAATTGCATTTTTAAAAGAGGTCCATTGATTTTTTAGTTTATGTGCCATGCATGTGTGGCAATGGAGCAGTTCTTTTTGCGGCTATGATGAAAACCAGTAGTGATTCTCATGCCATTTGCAATGATAGCAACACCTGCGTAATGACTTGGTTGCCATGGATGCTACCTAGTAACCTTAATGTAAAAATGTGTAGGCTATCATGGGATATTTACTCATGAATGTTTGATAGTGAATTCTGTTGCTTGTATTAGAATACTGAAGTGGATCCTGATTTTGTGACTCCAGCCATGTGCACACGAAGGTACTATACTATATGATGAAGTGTGTGAACCTAATCTAATCAATAGTGCATCATTCATTTCTACTTTCAACTGGTTTGCTTACACTCTTCCTATAGTAAAGGAGTGACTTCTCATGTTGCAACAACAGCAAAAAGAAACCCGAAGCCTCTTGAACAGTATGTGTGTGTGTGTGTGTGTGTGTGTGTGTGTGTGTGTGCGTATTTATACCCAATCCAAATTTTCCATTTTGCTAGTACCAACATACATTTGCCAAATTCTCTCAAACCTTACAGTAACTGTGTGATTGGATTTCTCAGTTGCTAATCTAGCAGCTCACTCTTCATCATGTTACAAGTTCTCATCATCTCTGTTTGATCCAATAGCTTTGCCCCTTTTTAACCACATGCTTTGACCGAGCCCAACAGTTATGATGGATAGTTTGTGTGTGAAATGTTGTTGGTTAGCATGTTAGCTATCACTATGACATGTGTTTACTTATCCCAAGTGCACATTAAGAGCCAACTCAGGGCTAATGTGTTATTGAGTCTCCTCTGATCGCATGTACATTCTTTCAAACCCTATAGTTTTATTACTATTTAGATGTAAATGTGTAATTGGATTTCTCAGTTGCTAATCTAGCAGCTCACACTTGGTGTTACAAGTTCACATTGATGAATTTGGTAGGCTTTTTTGTTTTGTCCCCCCTTCGTGTGTGTGTGTGTGTGTGTGTGTGTGTGTGTGTGTGTGTGTGTGTGTGTTGTTGTGGCTTTGTACCTAGGCTGCTCCCTCTTTTTAGTGTCCAAAGCATGAAACACTCAAAAGAGGAGGTGGCCTGGGTACGACGCTATATATGTGTGTTGTTATCTATGGTTTGAATGTTGTGACCTATAGTGTGACCATGTCAATGGCATCAGCCGAGACGGGATCACCTGTGGACGAACACAAATTTATGAAGGTTAGTACTCTACACTAGAGCTACATGTGTGTGTGTGTGTGTGTACCACACTCACAATGTAAGTTCACATGCACACACACACACACACACACACACACACACACACACACACACACGTTAGATCCAACTAGAACATGCATTGGAAGAAATGAAGGCACACCTGTTAGAAGATCTTGTAAGAATTATTGACTATCTAGTTACATGTGTACTTGTACCAATTTCTAATTTGTTTCCTTCATATGCATAGGAAGTGGATGGCTGCCCTCAGAAGTGGCGATCTAAAGTGCTGAGATCTGTAAAGTCATGCCAGGTATATATACCTTAGCTTGTTAGTGGTCAGTCATTGAATGGTCAGACAAGGTGGGCTCTTTCCATTGGTCATGCATGTCAACATCACCCTCAACGTTGTTGGTTCTTGACACTGGAATTATTGTCATTGCATTATTTAGCACCACTCATTCTTGGTGCTAGTGTATTCCCATGTTACTACAACTTGTGTAATCGTCTGTGAACACGATATTTAATTTTCTCCTTATTCAGTCAAATCTATTAGTGATGAATCAAGAGAGTTCCTTTGTGACTCCTGCAACAAATCGACGCTAATTGAGATGTGATGTCTGTTCCTTATTGCGTTGTCTCTATTTTCGTGTACATTTTAGTGTTCCTGTTTGAACTTCCTTTGTGTATGACGTCACATGTAGTATTCCACGGCTGCAATACCAGCTAACTGTAACTCTTGTTCAATATTATCATTTTTTTGCAAAGTAACACTTGCAACCAACAAGTATTAAAAAAAAAAAAAAGTAAAAATGTTTAGAAATCAAGGAACACCTTTCCAGGGTTCATGATATTGTTTGGGTCAAGAGTTCTCTTCAAGTCCTTCATGACATTGATGGCCTCTGGATCATGCTCCTCTACAAGAAGCTCCATCTTGCCACAACCTATCCCATGCTCCCCAGTACACGTCCCTCCGACCTCCATGGCACGCCTGCAAATTTAAAACAGCATGAACTGCATGTTGTAACTACTAGATCAAGAAAATTCCAAACTAATATAATAATAACCCTTTAAATTGTGTAATTAATTGCCACCAAGAAAATACGCAATGCACATGTACTAGACTGCACATGCACTGACATGATCACGATTTTACTAAATCATATTGACGACCTTTTACCATACGAGGATTATTACTATGCGGTAATGATCGTCAAAATGAATCACTCACTGTGCCATTCTTTTGCCAAACTCTTTCACTCTCTGGACTTCTTCTTTGTCTTCATAGTCCATCAAGATTCCAGTGTGGAAGTTTCCATCACCAGCATGACAAACTATGGAAGCTAGAATCAGGAGAAGGAGTAGTTCCTTTATAATATAGTACAGCTGTATTACAGGATGCAGCATTATGAGCACTGCTATTTACTGTTTATTGAGGAGTTTGCAGCATCTTCCTTTGTTTTCAAAATCGCATCAGGCAGTTTTGAGACAGGAACACATACATCANGTGTGTTGCAATGAACCACGAAGTAATGAAGATATACCAATAGAGACCCTTGAACTCTATGTACAATAAATATAGGCCCATTTTCCTACTGTCAGTAGCTGTTACTAATTTGTTTGCAATGAATATTAAAGCTTATCGCATTATGAATGAAAAGAGTGTACAATACATGCGAGAGCACAAAATACTAGCTTAGTTAGTGTACTTGTTACTTTCTCTTTCCTTTTGGTCTACTGCGTTAGGATTTCTTCTTCCACTCTTACCACCTCCTCTGGCAAAGCCAATCTGAGCCCCTCTACTAGTGACATCTTTCATTGTCAGACCAGATGAGTTTTCGCGGATTATGACCATGAGTAAGACTAACTCCATCAAGGTAATTTTGATCAATTGTTACTGTACGTTGTTGTCGTGGTAGAAGAAAATTTCCTCCGAATGCATTAGGGCTACCAAACTGGTAGCCTGTGATCTTCCCACACACCTGGCTGTACTCTATTCCGTGAGTGTCAAACATGACAGAGGAACAGGAGGGTTCATTAGACTTAATTCCACAGAGACGTTTGTTGCTATGGTTACGTAGTCGTAATCCAGGTGGACACTGATTGCTGCTGTTGGTCATGTCCAGCATTGCCACTTTCATCCAGGGTCCATCAGCTCCTTTGCATGACCTGGTCATATCACAGTACATACGAACAGAGGATCCATCAGAGGCCTTCAACCAGTAGTAGCCTGAAGGGGCAGTTTCATCAGACTCAAGTACCTCCCTGCATGAGGTTGCAGGGTGAATACGTTTCTTTCCAAGTGGGTGTAGACGAATAAGCTTCTTCATTATTGATTCAAAGAATTTTTCCAACTTAGAATCTAGTTTATCCTCTAATTATTTGATTACATCTGTTATGTTTTCTAGTAAATGTTCTTCAACTTGTTTAATCAATTGTATCTCATCAGCCTCGTAAGCTAGACTTTCCCCACTTTGCTCTCCTGCCATTGCAGCTCTCACTTGAGCCTGTATTTCCTTTTTCATTTCTTCTCTGCTTAGAACCAAAAATCCACAGGTGCCCTCTTCCCTTGATGTAGTTCGAGGAGCCCAAACAGCAAATGAGCCACAATGTATAATGTAATATATTGATGAGAAAGCATCATTGAATGCAGAATTGGGGTGTACAAACGTGCTCTCTTAATTCACAGCCTCAGCTTTTTTATAGACACCAAGTCTTTACTCTGTCTTAATAGCTTGTATTATGTGGTTAACCTTGCAGCAGCTGTTACCACAATTTGCATCACAAAACTTGATTATGACATTGTCTCAGAGCTGAAAACATGTTTACTCTTATCCTACTATTATTCAACTTCAAAACCAGTTAGTACTATTGTGGCTTACTCTGAAGTAGCTATGATGAAAGTACTTCTTAAGACTTCATGACTAGAACCTTAATTTGTTTAGCATACTGTGATATGACAAGGCACCAGCTGCAGGTCATAAAAAAGCCAAAGTGGCAAAATCACTATGGTTTCTCAAATTGCTAGGCACTTTGGGACAGTGGTCTTCTCCTCTCTTTGATAGTTGTCCTCTTCTTGGAGGTTGTCTATCATTAATTTGCCCATGTACTATGATTTCAGTGTCTTCACTTCATATGACTTCTTTCTAAGTTTCTACACACACATAAATGAAGGCACCCAGCTGCATAACCCTTGGTGCATAATATGCATGCAAAATTCCGAGTACTTAGTGTGATTGTATGTGCTGTAAGAATTATATGTAATTAGTACACGATGTTAAAATGTTATGCATTGCTGTGTTTATGTGTTTGTACATTTATGATTCATGAAATGGTACAATGAAAGTTCGATTGTTTCTTGATGTTGGCTATCTTCACAATACTATTGTAGTTATTGCCACAACATTCACTGGGTATACATCATATATAGCACAATCTTGCTACCTTTGTAAGGATCCCAGGCCATATCAGGCCCATATGTATACTCTGCTATCTATGTTATATGTATAGCTTGCTATCTATGTTATATGTATAGCTCATTTAGGCTCGCCCCTCATGCTCGCCCCTCCCAACTATGCTATATACGACTCGCTCAGGCTCGCCCCTCATGCTCGCCCTCCAAAATTTCAACCATATGGCCTTATGGGTGTGGCCTCAAAGCTTAGCGCTCGAAGAGGCTGAAAAGCTTCATATCTCAGGAACTACAAACTTTTGTTGAATTCTTTGTGTAATTCTTTTGTGTTCCAACTATATCTCAAGAACAACAGCTCCAATCTTCAAAAGTGGCATACCAAGGTAAAATAATCGAGATTATCTAAACACACATGCACACACACATACACACACACACACACACACACACACACACACACACACACACAGACAAAACGACTACCGTAACCCTTGGTGCACATGCGCACCAAGGGTTAATCAAGGTGAAGTACTGTAGATCAGGAAATTTCAAAATTTCTTGCCCGTTTAATTTTTGTCATTCAACCAATTTGGTAAAGATTGCTATATGTTTAGAAATTTTCATCACTTGCACAAGTGGCTAAAATTTTTTAAGATGAAAATTTCCCGATCTTAGCTTGTCAATTGCAGTGCACATATATCATGCCATTGCCACAACTGTGTGCCAATCTGTAAATATAGACAATTTATGGGCCACATTGTAATGGCTTACTGCTAAGCTCATATTTTTGGGAAAAATTAATGTTGGTGCCATGGCTAAATTACAATGGTGTGGTTTCCGCTATATCATGGTATACTTAAATTCCATCGAACAAAGACATTCAGTAGACCAAACAGAAATTATAGTTTACTAATAATTATTAATTACTACTCTTGCTATTTTCTCTTTCCCTTTGGTCTCACTGCATTAGGATTCCTTCTTCCACTCTTACCACCTCCTCTGACAAAGCCAATCTGAGCCCCTCTACTAGTGNACACACACACACACACACACACACGTTAGATCCAACTAGAACATGCATTGGAAGAAATGAAGGCACACCTGTTAGAAGATCTTGTAAGAATTATTGACTATCTAGTGTGTACTTGTACCAATTTCTAATTTGTTTCCTTCATATGCATAGGAAGTGGATGGCTGCCCTCAGAAGTGGCGATCTAAAGTGCTGAGATCTGTAAAGTCATGCCAGGTATATATACCTTAGCTTGTTAGTGGTCAGTGATTGAATGGTCAGACAAGGTGGGCTCTTTCCATTGGTCATGCATGTCAACATCACCCTCAATGTTGTTGGTTCTTGACACTGGAATTATTGTCATTGCATTATTTAGCACCACTCATTCTTGGTGCTAGTGTATTCCCATGTTACTACAACTTGTGTAATCGTCTGTGAACACGATATTTAATTTTCTCCTTATTCAGTCAAATCTATTAGTGATGAATCAAGAGAGTTCCTTTGTGACTCCTGCAACAAATCGACGCTAATTGAGATGTGATGTCTGTTCCTTATTGCGTTGTCTCTATTTTCGTGTACATTTTAGTGTTCCTGTTTGAACTTCCTTTATGTATGACGTCACATGTAGTATTCCACGGCTGCAATACCAACTAACTGTAACTCTTGTTCAATATTATCATTTTTTGCAAAGTAACACTTGCAATAATTATGTGAGATATATAGTTAAAAACAAAATCGAACAAGTATTAAAAAAAAAAAAAGTAAAAATGTTTAGAAATCAAGGAACACCTTTCCAGGGTTCATGATATTGTTTGGGTCAAGAGTTCTCTTCAAGTCCTTCATGACATTGATGGCCTCTGGATCATGCTCCTCTACAAGAAGCTCCATCTTGCCACGACCTATCCCATGCTCCCCAGTACACGTCCCTCCAACCTCCATGGCACGCCTGCAAATTTAAAACAGCATGAACTGCATGTTGTAACTACTAGATCAAAAAAATTCCAAACTAATATAGTAATAACCCTTTAAATTGTGTAATTAATTGCCACCAAGAAAATACGCAATGCACATGTACTGCACATGCACTGACATGATCACGATTTTACTAAATCATATTGACGACCTTTTACCATACGAGGATTATTACTATGCGGTAATGATCGTCAAAATGAATCACTCACTGTGCCATTCTTTTGCCAAACTCTTTCACTCTCTGGACTTCTTCTTTGTCTTCATAGTCCATCAAGATTCCAGTGTGAAAGTTTCCATCACCAGCATGACAAACTATGGAAGCTAGAATGAGGAGAAGGAGTAGTTCCTAGTACAGCTGTATTACAGGATGCAGTATTATGAGCACTGCTATTTACTGTTTATTGAGGAGTTTGCAGCGTCTTCCTTTGTTTTCAAAATCGCATCAGGCAGTTTTGAGACAGGAACACATACATCACTTGTATAACCCTAGTAAAAGGACATTTCCAGATTCAATACTAGATTCTCAGGATCTTCCCCACAATAGTTATTGTTAGGAGTAAGTTGCAGTTTTTAAAATTAAAATCCTGCTCCGACAACACTACTGCAATAATATAGGTACCTTTTTTCCTGGATCAGAAGCAAGAACAGCATACCAAAATTGATGTCGTGCCTTCCATAATCTTGCTCGTGCTTCGTGATCCTTCTCCCAGATAAAATCTGACCCACCATTATCACGAGCTAGAACACCTGCAGCACCACAACACATTACATGGGATTGGTCAGATAAAGGACATTGAGCCAGTTCTTTATTAAAATGACCAACCAGCTAGTTCTGCTTGTTCCTCAACACTGGCTTGTGTTCCAGTGAACTCAAGAAACAGAGTTGGAGCTACAGGAAAGTCTAGTTTGAAGTACTCCTTGGTCCATTTCATAGCTAGATCGTCTAGAAATTCAACCTTTGCAATGGGAATGCCAGCATGAAGGATATCAACAGAGGTATCCACTGCAGATTTGACATCAGGAAATGAACACACAGCAGCAGCTGTCTGTGTGATATGAATGTGTGTGTGTACATGTATCTACTGTATTATGACCAGAATTTCTAAGAGCTCACTGCTTCAGGGACTCCATATATTTTAACTGTTGCCTGGGTGATAATCCCTAGCGTACCTTCAGAGCCAACAAACAAATTGGTCAGGTTGTATCCAGCTGATGTCTTCCTGGATATAAGGAGAGCCTGGTGAAAGGCTAACACTAACAAAAGAGGGGAGAAGTTCCAATGTTTTGCAATATCCTGACATAATAGCTACAGAGTACATTTGCCACATGCAAACATCAAACATATCCACTTTCATTACTTGGCTCTCCCTTTTGTGCCAGCAGTGTGGATGACTCTACCATCTGCCAACACAACCTCAAGATTCAACACATTTTCTCTCATTGTTCCATATCTAACAAGAGATTTGCAGAAACCATTAACATAATGATCATTATATTTATCACATTGTATAGACAAGGGACAAGTTATAAAGAGTACACACATACATATTATAGTTGCATGACCCGTGAGCAGCACTCGATGTATAGTCGAGTGCTGAACACTTAAGGGCACGCAACTATTCTGTTTGCCACTGACCCCCTGTGACCCCTAGCTACTCTATTGTCACCTCCACTCAGCTGCTAACTGGCAATTAGCCTATAAAAACTTTGGTTGCTAGGCAATGGCAAACAAACATACATATATACATACCTCACTGCATTTGTTCCAGAAGCACCAGTAGCTACCATGCCGCAAACAGAAGCATCAGCTCCAGGGTCTGATGTTCAACCAACCACAAAACATAAAACAACTCAACAATTATTGTGAGGAAACATAATATTATAGCCAAACATACACACAAAATTAGATCTACCAATTGGAAACCACAGCCCAGTGTCTCTTAGATAGATATTGAGAGCTGTTCGAGTAATGCCTGGTTGTACAGTTGCATAAAAGTCCTCACTCTCTACTTCCAGCACCTGGTCCATCTTGGAGAGATCAACACAAACTCCTCCCTATAGAATACAAGTCAACAGTACAGCATTATGAACAGCGCATTCTTCAATACCATGTATACCTTAACAGCACCCACTCCCCCCTCCAGTCCAGTTCCAGTTCCAAATGGAATCACAGGAATACGTTCCATGTTGCAGAACCTATAAACATCATTGATAGAAAACACCTTGTGCATGTACACAATACTGAGGTGGTGATAGTATGTTTATGGTTACCTAGCAACTTCACTGACTTGATCCACCTGGGTAGGAAACACAACAGCGTCAGGAGGTAGACACTTGTGATAGGATTCATCTTTTCCGTGGTGCTCTCTAACAGAAAGAGAAGTGGAAATGTTACTTTCACCCACAATCTGCTCCAGACTCCTTCTTGTTTGGTCAGTGAAACTGCCATAGGTGGATGCACTCTACAAATTGCAGACAATGTCAAGTATTTATATGAATGGAGAGTCTGATTTGCATCCTTCTAGCATATGCTTTGCTTGTAAAACTTACCAGAGATCTGCAAAGCCAGATTCGGAGTGGCTTAATCCCTCTAGGTAGACAACAGCTAGAAAACATCCTGAAGATGGAAGTTAGTTGAAGGTGCACTTGTCTTGTGCCCAGACCCTTCCCTCGCGAGCTCGCAGGTCTCGGATCGCGGAGAGGGGAGGGGTCTGGGTACTCTGGATTCTGATTTTGCATGGTAAAATCGTCTAATTAGAGAAAATTTAATTATATACGGTACTCCTGGAGGAAACAGCGCAATGATCCTGCATCTGATCCGCGACTCGAGTAGTGTATGTAGGAGAAGGTTTGTTCTCGTCTTGTTCAAGCTTCGAGAGTTTATCCTGGGTTAGTAAACCCTCAATACATGATGGATAGGGAGTTCATTCAGTTGGAAAGGTCGCAGGGGAGCTGGCATTATCTCTTCCAGGTGAGTTTAGAACGATGAAACTCAACTCAACATCTTGATCAGTTGTGTCCGTGTTTATCTCATAAATATTGTTAGCATAGACTTATATTCATCATGATTTGTTTGGTGCTTGGGTTCACCACTGGTACTATATCTACATACAAAGACTGCTCAGTAGACCAACAGCAGCTGTTATGTATAAAAATTTCGACTAGAGTTTGTATAGTCATCCTTATTTTGGTTTCAAATTTCTCACTGTTTGTCTTTCAGAAACTACACCAAATAGCTCGAGCAAATGCCGGCAGCCAACTTTTGGCCAAGAAACCCATGAATGTCATTAGAAACAGATACAGAGATGTATTACCAAGTAAGTAACTTGTAAACGTGCTCATAAAGATTAACACAAAGATACTCGTTTGATTTGAATGAATAACTGAGGGCTGAAAATATCGGGCATGTAGTGGTTAGAAAAGTGTAGGTGTATGCATGTGTACATGTTTAATTGATTGTGACCATGTGCTATGTACATGACCTCCTTTATCTGGTAGTAATAGTTTTGATAGGACCACTCTCTGTTTGTAGTGGTTGGGGTTACCATTCTATTTTACTCCGGTTAACGACTGGGGGAGGTGTATATATGACACTCAGGTATTTTACTCGTGCTCAAATCGCACAATAGTGCTCCCAGAGTATTGTACTGTTACAGCAAGCACCCTATAGAGTGGATTCACACCACTTTGAATGGCCGAAGCGTGGGTCAAAGACTTGCTATATTGTTGTCTAGACTCTACGATGCTATTGGCTATAGTCGCCTAGCCCTTTGAATGCCATAACATGGTGCGTTGCTTATAGGCTGGGTGGTACTGGCGAATACCACCTAAAGCAGACTGTAAAGTAAGTATGGTGAACACTGTCTCACTAGCCACTTAGTAAATGACACTACATAGAGAATATGTGTGTGCTGTCTGAGTGTGTGTCGCTCTCTGCTTCATGGAATTCTGTGATAGCAGTAGTTGTGTGTTGAAAGAAAAACAAAAGCTTCACCTATCTATAGTAGGCGTATTGTAGATCTAGAGCTTTGTGTTGTTGACTTAGCATATTCAAGTTCTTTAGTGTTGTTTGAGTGTAGCGTTTCAGTGTGAAAGGAGGTGAAAAGAAGCTGTTTGATTGCTACACCAGACTGTACTGTGTACATCCACTGCCATTTCCCTTCATCTTCCCTTTATGTCAGTCCCAACCTTCTGTTCTCTTTTGACTTGATCTCAATGTTGCTGCAATGATTTCACCACTCCTGCAGCTATGATCTACCAGTGGTAACATTGAGCTACGTGAACAGTACAGCTTTACATGTATTGTGTGTGTGTGTGTGTATATTCTTTTCTATTTGATATGTGGTATTGTCCACTTTGATAAAATCTTATCACGAATAAATTTTACTGACTCTAAACGACTCACACACATGCACACACGTACACACACACACACACACACACACACACACACACACACACACACACACACATGTTGTGTTGCACCAGTGTGCATCTAGTTCTGAATGACGCAAATGGCTACTGTAAACACACTCAGCCCATTGTCAAGTTTAGTAGCATCAGGGATCCTGTGGTATATGTACCGGAATGTTTTGCTAAATGTCAGTATTTTCACTCCAAGGTGCAAACACGGTGTATTCATCTAGCTTTTCCATTCACTCTCATAGTTGCTAGGCACTCTGTAATGTGTGTAGAATGTACTGTGTTTGTTCGTGAATTTGGTATCATTTGTCACCTGAAATGTTTTTTCTTTCAAAATGTCCCAGTGGGAAAAATCCCAGTAGTAGTCCTTCTTTGTGTTTGTTGGGGCCAAGTTTCAATCAGGCAATGAAGCTAGGTTTAAGTTCACTGCATGGGCTCTGTTGTTCCTCCATCCTGACGCCAGCAGGGCTTCCTGTGAATCCATATTGGGGTGGTTTTGTGGGTGATCCAGGAACCCTTAACCAAGTCGTGAGCAAAAAAGATTGTAAACTGTTGGTGCTTTGTGTGTAGGTGTTTAGGGTACTACACTGAACTAATATGGTGTGAAGTGTGGAATATCATTAGTGGCCGTATATAGTCTTGTGTGGGTTAGCTTTGACTTGTGTGCATATTCATTTAGGGTTGTGTGTGTGTATATGTGTGTGTGTGTGTGTGTGTATGAATTGTAAAATTGTAGAGATGACTGTTACATAGTCGTATCCTTTGGTCTTATTCTTGTGTTTCTCTTGCAGTTGATGATACCCGAGTGAAGTTGAACGATCCTGACAACGATTATATCAATGCTAACCATGTGACGGTACGCTGAGAAACCACATTGTACACACCTAATACACATGTGCACACACCCTCTCAATGACGGGTATTGTAAGAACTCTCTGCAATAACAAAGCCATTAAATCTACACTGTGTACATTGAGAGTTCTGTTGCTTTCTCAAGCTTCTAAGCTTTTAAAAGTTGAAATGCTCACCCCAATGGAATTACAGTTCACTATGTATATTCCTGGAATTGATCATAATACAAGTTTACTACATTGTGTGTAAATCCATGGGATTTCCTAGAAATGAGCTGGTGGATGATTTAATACATCTCTTTTGTTTTCTTTTAACTTGTATTACCAGGTGGATGAAGTCAATAGAAAGTATATTCTTAGCCAGGTAAGACTGTGATGTTTTGTGTATTTAAGTCATGATAGTAGTTTCTGTTTGGTGGTTTCAAATGTTCAAAGGTTTGTGATTACACCACCCTCCCCTCCTCCTGGTTACTGGTTGGACTCTCATTGTGGTGGTACATGTAATGACAGGGTTGTACTCTTATTAAGGGGCACCTTATATTGTTTTGTCGTGCATGCTTACGTATTTACAAACAGCATTCCTGTATAAAAGAATTCCATATTCTGTTCTTTGTTGTTCTGACAATTTGTTCTCTATTCCTTTTTCAAAACGTTTCCTAAAGCCACCACCAAGTGTCTTGAGTTCAAATGTACGTTAAGGGATAGATTGTTTTTTTATTGGAATGCATTTTTGTTTCCCTTGTTGATCTCAGTAAACACAAACAACATCAGCCGTAGACTAAAGGAAACTGTTATGCATTGTATATTATTATTATGAGATTGTATGTTAGTTTGCTAGTACTTTATTGAGCAGTGTACATAGAGGGTCTTTTTTACTTTCACAGGTACTAGTTTCAAGAATAGACACACACACACACACACACACACACACACACACACACACANCATTGAGAGTTCTGTTGCTTTCTCAAGCTTCTAAGCTTTTAAAAGTTGAAATGCTCACCCCAATGGAATTACAGTTCACTATGTATATTCCTGGAATTGATCATAATACAAGTTTACTACATTGTGTGTAAATCCATGGGATTTCCTAGAAATGAGCTGGTGGATGATTTAATACATCTCTTTTGTTTTCTTTTAACTTGTATTACCAGGTGGATGAAGTCAATAGAAAGTATATTCTTAGCCAGGTAAGACTGTGATGTTTTGTGTATTTAAGTCATGATAGTAGTTTCTGTTTGGTGGTTTCAAATGTTCAAAGGTTTGTGATTACACCACCCTCCCCTCCTCCTGGTTACTGGTTGGACTCTCATTGTGGTGGTACATGTAATGACAGGGTTGTACTCTTATTAAGGGGCACCTTATATTGTTTTGTCGTGCATGCTTACGTATTTACAAACAGCATTCCTGTATAAAAGAATTCCATATTCTGTTCTTTGTTGTTCTGACAATTTGTTCTCTATTCCTTTTTCAAAACGTTTCCTAAAGCCACCACCAAGTGTCTTGAGTTCAAATGTACGTTAAGGGATAGATTGTTTTTTTATTGGAATGCATTTTTGTTTCCCTTGTTGATCTCAGTAAACACAAACAACATCAGCCGTAGACTAAAGGAAACTGTTATGCATTGTATATTATTATTATGAGATTGTATGTTAGTTTGCTAGTACTTTATTGAGCAGTGTACATAGAGGGTCTTTTTTACTTTCACAGGTACTAGTTTCAAGAATAGACACACACACACACACACACACACACACACACACACACACAGACGGATGAATCACGGGTCGTACTACATTATCACTACACCCAATGGCCTGACTTTGGTGTTCCTCAAAATCCTGACGTCTTTCTCGAGTTTCTCTATGCTGTACGAAACAGTGGATCTCTCAGTGCTAACGTTGGACCGGCCGTTGTACACTGCAGTGCCGGAATTGGACGATCAGGGACCTTCTGTCTGGTGGATGTGATCCTGGCTAAGGTAGAGTGTGATAGTCATTCATAGTAGATAGTATTACAAAACTTGCTGGTGTAGTTCTAACTATATCGCATTACATGCACTAGAAATATGTTGTATTGTGGTATGATCTCTTTGACTATTATGTTTCTAGTTGGAGCAGACTAAGGATCTTTCTTCGGTGAATTTACAAGGCATTCTCTTGGACATGCGTCGACAGAGACTGGGATTGATTCAGACCCCTGACCAGCTTCGGTTCTCCTACATCGCCATACTGCAAGGAGCAATACAAGACCTCGAGATAGAGCCCAGCAATTACGATGACCTCATTGAGCCAGAGAGTGAGGAGGAGGAGGAGGAGGAGGAAGAATCAGACAGTGAGTTTGATAGCAATCATCATCCTCTCTCATGAAACTTGCATGTGTTAATATTCCCACATTTTTGCAGTTTAGTAAAAAGAAACTGGTTGGTAATATTATTCTGTTTACTTTCGTGTTTTCATTTTTCATGGTTACCTCGAACTAAATAATATAGAAATTTTCCAGATTTATGGTATTTATCATTGATCAGTACCTGTACTTTGTACATTGTCTCATTTCTTATCTGTAATCAATTCCAATGTGCTCCAGGTGATGAAGTAGCTGAAGAGGAGAACGAGGCCCATAGATATCCCAACCTCAGTCGACAGTACGGCACCTCACCCTCCATTGATCCCGGCCAGTCCGATGTACCTCCGCCCCTTCCACCACGACCTATTGACACACTACAACGCTCCTTTGAAAACTCCGAGGATGAAGACAGCGAAGAGGAATACGAGGTTCCGAGAAAAGGAGGTGCTCCTCCCCCACCACCCCCGTCCAGCCTACCTCCAGGTATAGAGGCAGTGTCATTGTCCTATAGCCTTTGTGTGTGTGTGTGTGTGTGTGTGTGTGTGTGTGTGTGTCAACACTCCAATTTTTATTTGGTTGTGGTTACATAAGAAATGGTAGATGTTTAGTTTTTCAAAGAAAACACAACCTGTTTTGGTCTGTGTGCTCTTTCACAGTTTGTCATCAAGCAGTCATTGATATTCTCTTTATTGGCTCTTCTCTGTGTGTAGGGCCTCCTGTGGTGTATTCACCGGAGCACGAAGAGGACCACGAACAACTGGCAAAAAAGATGAAAATGGACAGCAATGAACCGACTGATGATCTCTTCTCAGACTTACAGAATGGCGATGAGTATGGTTTCAAGATTACAGTGAACGATGCCCACAGAAATAGTGTAGAAAACAATGACGAAGAAGTTGAAGAATTGGAGGAGTCTTGCAGTGAGGACGAGCAGCTACCTCCTCCCATACCACCTCGGAGTCACAGTCTGAGTCCCAGCCCTAACCAAACTCCCTATCATGATTTCTTGGTTGGCGGTCACATGGACATTTACGGTGAGAATTCTTCACAACTCGAATCAAAAATCAACGGGGGTTCTTTTTTAGTGGAAGGAAGAGGAGGAGACAAAGTGTCCCCTCCTCTTCCACAAGCCGTGATGAATCATGTAGGAAACACAAGCGTAGAAAACGGAGACGAAAGCAGCACACCTCCTCCTCCACTTCCTACAAAGCAGCGAAGAAAACAGCCTCCTTCAAAGTCTCTCCATGACATTGAAGAAGAAGAGAAAGCATTGATATCTGAGTTGAATGAGCTGGAGAAGCTGGTGACAAGATCGAATGCTGTACCAGTAGAGAGCAAGGATGTCCCTGTTGTTGATAAGACTGTCGATGAGAGCAGAACATCATCATCAGAGTTGATTGCAAATAGCACTGGAGCAGTTCTCGATGAGACAGAATCACAAAATAAGCTGTAAGTTTTGTATTTTTAATTTTGTACCCTTCAACTATTTTTCCTACCTTTCATTCTCTAGTTCTGCTGTAGAGTTGAGAAGGCGTGAGCGAGATGAAAGAAGAGCCAGAATACACAGCAAAGTTCAAAATATAAAGGAGCAATTGAAACAAAGTGAAGGGGACAATGAATCTGAATGGTCAATCCCGTAGTTGCTTGTTGGTTTCATTGTAATGCTTGGTTACTGTGCCTACTACATAATACACTGAATGGAAATGAGATTTACTACTGGATATATAGTACTACACACTATACTTAAAAATATATATTTACTGTTATTTAATCTTTTTGTGAAATATCTCATAATTTCATTCCCTTGCTTGCTTTACTCACCAACTGTATTATTGTTATACAATGCATAACACTGTAATGCACTATTTTGCATAATAAAGAGTTCAGAATAATTTTTGTCCTGTTCATTATGGCGAATACGGGCATACCTATTGGTCGTCATTTTCATAAATTTGAGCTTGGCAAGCTTGATTGGATCACTTATTGAGCATGCGCACAAAATTTGGCAAACCCAAATTTACAAACAGGTCGGGTAAAATTGGCGCCAAAGTAAGTTATAAAAGCCATCTCTCTTCTCAACAAATCATTCAAAGATTTTCAAAAAACAACTTTTTTGAACTTCAACACTCTCATCGCAACATGTCTGGTCGTGGTAAAGGAGGCAAGGGTCTCGGAAAAGGAGGCGCCAAGCGTCACAGGAAGATTCTTCGTGACAACATCCAAGGAATCACCAAGCCAGCTATCCGTCGTCTTGCTCGTCGTGGTGGTGTGAAGCGTATCTCTGGTCTCATCTATGAAGAGACTCGTGGTGTACTCAAGGTTTTCCTTGAGAATGTCATCCGTGATGCTGTCACCTACACCGAGCACGCCAAGAGAAAGACTGTCACAGCTATGGATGTTGTCTATGCTCTGAAGAGACAAGGACGCACCCTCTACGGATTTGGTGGTTAAACACTTCGGCTCCAACTAAAACACTCTTAATCAACCGGCTCTTTTAAGAGCCACCACAATCACAAAAGATTTCATTGTTTTAAAACATTATTATTTTTTTACACAGAATTTTCAGTGCATTTTCTCTATCTATTAATGTGTTCTTGGTGTCACTCTTTTTCTGTACATAACTACTTGTCCTAGTATCATAATGTCAATGATTACTTGGAGGGAACCACAGAGCCAAAACTGTGCAGGGGCTTGTCTTAGCACAAAGTACACTGTTTTAAAGGTGTCTCCACAAAACCACATGATAACCATCTGCACACTAAAGACAAAAGAGATGCAAATTATAAAACAATAACATACAAAACATACAATGTCATGCATGTAAACAAGCTAACTGGGAGATAATAAAGAAAGTCTGGTAAAAGTGGACCAGTTTTTTTGTTTGCAATTGTGGAATGTTGTGTGAGGTGAATGTAGGGCTAAAAAGAGTGTAGTGTCAAGTGAGACTGTAGCTGTAGCATAACAGTCCAGCTTTGTAACACTGAACTTTCACTGCTTTTCTTTAGAAGATGGCTCAAACTCAAGATTAAGCAGAAAGCTGCAGCTAAAATAATCTTTGGGTCAAGCAAATTTTATTTCCCATGATAGGATGCTGGCAGCCCTTAGTCTAGCTAATGAAATTCCGAGATTAAGCTGTCACTAATAAATCAGTTTGATTAGCATGACATAATGCCATGCAGTGGTGCTGTTTTTTGGAAGATACCTGCTTCATGCAGCCATGGTAGCTAGCTCAGTTTTACACTTGTTTTCTGATAGTTTTCCTTGAGGTACATGGGACTAGTCTGGCGTAGCCAGCCCCTTACACGCACGCGGGAAGAGTGTGTGTAAGGGGCTGGCTACGCCAGACTAATATGGGACCACAGTAGCATCATGTAAGGATCTAAGAACACACATCATTATGATACTCTATAGCAACAATGGGGGTCTCATAACCTACTCCATAGATAATTAAGACTGTGCCTACTCCTAGATCATGTGGTTGTAGGAGCTCCAGAATGTACAATTACAAGTGTTGATATCTTGCCAATTAACCCCTTCACACTCAAACTTCGCACAAATGCATGACATTGTAAAGAAATAATGTGCCTCTCCACGACAATAATTTGACATACCTCATTCCCTCTGTTGATTTATTGTTGAAATTTCTCCATAGCTGAGGTACTCCCAGGCATGCTTCCATTAAGAGCGATGCATACCCTAGTAGCTCAATGTAAACAGAGACATTGAGAAAGATGAGAGTTACTATTGTACCCACAAGGGAGAAAACACCAACAAAGATACAGTAGTCTATAAATCGGGTCCACTTCCAGAAGTAGTTCAGATCAAAATCTATTTGAGACAAGGAAAGAATCATAACCTTAAAAATGAACGTACACTAATTTTTTGTACCTGTTATCTTTCTGGTTACAGTTCCTTTGTCTGAATTGACACTAGTACATATTTCCATCATGACCAACATTGTGACGATCATGATGATACTCTGTAGCAACAATGGGATCTCATAACGTACTCCTAGCCTGTGGGGTGAACAAATCATAGATATTATACGTAGTGTATAATATCTATGAACAAATTAACATTAACATTCTACATGAGACTTAAAAGAGAGAATACATTTGTGTCACTTTATTAACTAAAGAATATCAGACTTGCCAAAACATAATTCTGAGCATATTAGCGACCAGGAGCACTAGACAGACAAATGTTGAGAAGCCCTCAGCGTCCCTGGTTCGTCTGATTGTCCTGTACTGAGGAATGTAAGGCACAACTCCACCAAATATCATACTCCCAACAGCCCCCCACGTAACCAGCACACGAACAATGGCAACCAGAGTTTCATAGTGATGATCACTGTCAGCTACAACCTTTTCTGCTGCTTGAGCCTCCATCAAGATTTTCTTTCAAAATTACAAATAAAACCCACATAAACCATTAATCGTTATTATTGAATAACAACACTATTTTTTACGGTTTGTTAGCACGTGGACGAAATTTGCTGAGCTCAGCACCAAGAAAATTTGGAGGCAGCATCGGAGATGGTAAGTCTATGGCTGCTTTTCTTACTTGTTGAATTGACATACCTCTAACACGAATACCTGCAGCATGGTCGTGTTAAGGTACGTTCAACTGCTGAACAGGAAGAAGCCAAGAAGAAGGAGCGGGAAGAGAAAGTGAGGGTGTACAGGGAGATCACAAGCAAGATTTATAAGAAGGTGAAGCTCTACTGTTCTTGCCTTTAGCCCTTTTGAAGAGTGTATATGTGAGCCACATGAATCAATACTTCAACAGCGCTTGGTGGGCGATCTTGATGATGAAGCATTGAAGTTGACGAAGGAGGTACTCTCCCAGAACCCAGAGATTGTCACATTTTGGAACTACAGGAGAGAAGTGTTGGAAGAAAGAAGAAGCACGTTGTAAGTTTGCCATACTCAAGGCTTATGAATATACCATTAAGATATTTTTTGTATGTTACACAACAGGGAACCTGAAGAGTTTGGTGAACTGTGCAAGAAAGAGCTCTCCTTGCTTGAGTTTTGTCTCAGAGTAAACCCCAAGTCGTATGGAATATGGCTGCACAGACAGTGGATCATGACACACTCTCCTTCACCTGACTGGACCAATGAAAGAAGGCTCTGTGATCTTTTTCTGAAATACGACGAAAGGAACTGTGAGTGATTGGTTTGAGTATCGATCGGTACATGTCTGTGGATATTATGGTAGTCACTGTGTGATCTTCAAACTCACCCACAGTTCATTGTTGGGATTATCGACGGTTTGTCATCTCCAAGTCGGACGGTGTGACTACCAAGGATGAATTTGATTTCACTTATGAAAAGATAGCGGCTAATTTCTCCAACTATTCTGCTTGGCACTACCGGAGCAAACTGCTTCCAGTGCTCCATCCATCCTCTGATCACGAAGGAGGGGTGTCTGATGATGCTCTGAAAAAAGGTTGGCAATAGTGGAGTTATCATTACCAGTGTGTGTCACTGTATTCGTTCTTTTCCCTCAGAGTATGAGTTGGTACAGAATGCCTTCTTTACTGACCCAAGTGATCAGAGCTCATGGTTTTACCACAGGTGGCTGCTGGGAAAAGGTACTTTTTCAAATAATAAGGCCACACAAACTAAATTCATTGTTTAGCGTCACAACTATTCCAAATTTCCATGAGGGAGGGAGGTCATTATTCATTATTCATTATTTATTTCTCAGAAAAAACCAACACAAAACAAGCAGCTATACATTGTAAAAAGCATGAATTTACTCATTGTTTCTTGCTTTTCCTTTTCTGAATCCTTAATTGTGAGTGATTCACAATCTTTGCAAAAAGCAAAACTTTTTGGAGGAATGCTGTCAATAAGGTTCTCAGTACTGCCACAGTGAAATTATGCATAAGACATCCTCTGTATATGCCGAGTACACTGGATTAGTATATTAAACTTCTCAGATATATTATCAGCTATCTGCCAGTTTTCCTCACACGAAACTTCACAAAACGTCCAAATAGTTGACAAACGTCCAAAACATTCATTTGCTGGTCAACAATCGACAAAGAGGACTTGTTCTCGCCAACAGAAACAGTGTCAATGGCACACTCTGACAAACCACTGGGATAAACACCAGCTTTCAAAGACTGGAAAACATCAACAAACTTGTGGCTAGGATCGTGAGTTGTCACAACAGACCAAGGTATAAGAGTGAGGTTTTGGTCAGGGCAAACCACAGTGACCGATAAAAGCCCAAGCTGAGATAAAAGCTCAGCCATCTTAGATCTGATCGGAGCCACGTGGATGATCACATGATCAAATAATGAATAATGAAAAATCGCTATCTTGCTGTGTTGCGCATGCGGGCGGTGACGTTAAACAATGAATTTAGTTTGTGTGGCCTAAAAGTGGTTCCATTGAGTATCATTGTCTCGTTGATGACTTCAGGTGACAAGCCACTTTGCTTGGTGTGTGTGATTGTGCAGAGATCTCCCAAGCCCGTAGTTTGTGTTTCATTCAATCAACCTGTTCAGGTTTGTATAACTAGAATTGTTCGAGGAATGCAATTACTAACCAACCTCATCGGTTACCATTCTAGGTTACTGACTTGGCACCAATACAAATCTTAGTGGGGGATACTCCTGTCGCTAGTTCCATGCAATCTGATTGGCCAGAGTCCTTTCACTCATTACCCCTTCCTAACGACTCATTATCTCTGGATGAAGTCAGAGTACNGGAGGTACCTCCATTTCAACAGCCAGCCGGTGACGCTGCCTGTTTCGAACAAGTGCCAGTTCATGATTGTCTCTGTTTGTGTTATTTTGACGTGGCTCCTGAAGGTTTATGTTGGTCTCCTCCTCATGTATTTCATCACTGATGTTATCCGGTGTGTTGTTATTGTGACGGCAATAGACTGACATGGTTGGGTGTTCAATCAGAAGGTCTTCCAGGGGGTGGAATGTGTCCTGGACTTCGCCGGTTGAGTGACGAAATGTTGGGCCTCGTGTGATTACCCAAGATCCATCAGAGAGGACTGAATCAGCTTCATCATTGGGGCAGTTGTCAGAGGATGAATCTAATTGAGACAATTATAGCTAATGACGGTATACACAAGAATGTAATTAACTTTTAATAATGTAATTAAGAGCATACGGTACTCACCTGTTGTGTGCTGCTGGATGGTGTCAATCAGTAGCCAGCCTTCGCTCTCTTCCTGTACAGAGTGCTCAACTACAGCCTGTTTCCCATCGGCCTCGAGAACTTCTTCACTCTGTTGAGATCGCTCATCCGAAGCTCCCCAGAACAAGTTTGTCACGAACGTGGGCAACATAATTTCTCTGTAGTTGATACAGTCTCGTACAGTGTCTCTGGGTAAACTGGGTCACTCGTTCTGCTCGAAATATGATCTCTTCACTCTGGATGCTGCATTTATGAATACTCCACTGACTCAAGACTGATAGAACTGCTGCGCGCTGCCTCGCCTGCCTTCCGAAATTTGTTTACATTCCATCGACGCTGGTGGTAGATGACGTAATGCCATCAGCTGAATATAAGTAGTACAGTAGACGTGACCAATCAGATCATCGAGCGCTAATTTTTCACCTACTGCGCATGCGTATAAGTTTTCCCGGCAAATGTTCAACTGTAGCCAATCACAGCTGAAACAGCTGATTTCCCTCCTAAAACTCATGGGCGGCAACCACAAGCTCTAAGTGGAGTCAATCAGACCCTGTGAAACGTTACTTTTCTCACTGAAATTATATCTGATTAGCTTCATCTTTGCTTTGGTAGCCATTTACTGGAGAAATATCCCAGTAGAAGTTAAAAAAAGTGAATAGACGTCTAGTTGGAGTTTGCAGCCTAGTTGTCAAGTTCATTCACCCTCCTCAACTTGAGAAGCCAAAAGGCACCTAGCAACTAGTAATCACATAGAAAAGTGCTGTAGACAAAGGATGGAAACAGTATCTGCTGCTGTTAAGAAAGTACAGGTAGCTACAAGACGCAGAACTAGATCTACGAGCGGAAAGGTGACTTCCCAGGTAAATTTGTACTTGTGGCCTGTTATAAGTGCTTGCTAATTTTCTTGTTTTTCACTGTTTGGTATATTTTAGCTGTGAAAATTGGTCTTAGCGCAAAAAGTTGTAACTGATTATAGCTGTTTGTAGATCTAATTTTCTGTTTGGGTGGTAAAACATGAATATGTGCACTGTTGTGTAGGATACACAGAAAAGGAGGACAGTGAAGAGGACAAGAGCTATGCAAAGGCAACAAGTGACAGAGATAGTTACAGTAAGTTGCGTTAGGCGAAGTGTGTGTATGTGTGAATGCCTCTTCTCTAGTTGGCCATTGGATGTGACCTGTTTGGCCATCACGAGGCGCCTTTTCCTAGTCAAAGCCCGCCATTGGTTTCCCGCCTTGTGGTACCCCCTGCGCTGCAATGTTAATTTACATACGTAACGTTGGGTGTGCTGAATATTTTATAGTCGTAGGCTTGTTTTTCAGCGGGCAAACTTGTGAATCGCCGTTCTTATTTTCTGATTATTTCATTCAAACCGCTCACACTTTGCAGATGAAAGAAAACACTGTCAAGATGCAAGAGTCAAGCACCACCAGTGGATTTCAACAACTGGTGCCTAAATTACAGCCAATCCATCTGGCCTGCAAGGAGAACTTGGTGGTACGCAGCTCTACAGTGAGGGAGAGAAAGCAACAGCCACTAACCCATGGGATATCAGCAGAGCTTGAAGTGAACAAAGATTGTATTCACTCATATGTTCCTTCTCCGGTGAATGAATTGTTTTCTGCATCTGCTCCGGACACCGGTGCCGTCTATGGCACATCATTTACTAGCAACACAAGTACCGGTCACAGCGCAGCAGTGTTTACTCTACCTCATCAGTCATCAAGCCTACACGTTCATAGGCAAGCTGCACTGGAGGGACAGTTGTTGCATGATCTAGCCGTACACTCAGGAAGTATGGGGACGTACTCTTCTCTTCCAAACCTTCAGTGGGTCGATTCTGGAGAGCTGTGGAGACAGATGAGATCGAAGGATGTCACAAAGACAGCACCTGAAACTGAACTGAGAAGTAGACATCCAGGGATTGCACCGAGTATGAGAGTCATACTGCTGGACTGGATGATGGAAGTATGTACACGTGTGTGCTTTGTTCCTGCATGTTTAGTTCTTTTATGTGTTTATGTGTGCTTATGGGTTTGTATAACTAAACGTGTGTGTATATGGTGTGTGTGTGTGTGTGTGTAATATAGGGATCAAGAGTCCCTATATATCACTGTGTGATTTGCTTTGTTAGTAATATTATATTGTGCAAGTCTTTGTGAATCTGTTGCGTTGTTACACATACCCTAAACCAACCTGCCTCAGTTTATCCATAACAATGTCATAGAATCAATTTTCAGTTATGAGGTTACTACTGTAATCAACCTGCTAGTTTGTTTTCTAGTGCTCCCCTTTCACTGTCCTCATGGCTGCTCTGATGATCGATATGATCGCTGTGACCTTGTGTGTGTGTGGCATGTCAAACATCCTGCTTGCATTTACTTAGCAGTATCAACTCTCCAACCACAGCTAAGAAGGGGTACTATGACTTGCTATCTAAAATAGTACCCTGAGCTTTATTACTGACTCTGTTGAGTCCTCTCTCTCTCTCTCTCTCTCTCTCTCTCTCTCTCTCTGTCTCTGATAAAAGTGTGGTTGTCACTCTTCATTGTTCACCCTCCCCAGCCTCCTACTTTGCTGAACAGTGAATAATGCAGTTATAGGCACTAGAGAGAACCACCCCAAACCTCAAGTAGCTATGGATGAATAAGATTTACTGAAACAAACAACCACTAATGTCTCTTAGCTAGAGTGTTTGTGAATGGCCCAGACCAGTAAACAATTGCTAATCAACGTGCTTCTCTCTCTCTCTCTCTCTCTCTCTCTCTCTCTCTCAGGTTTGTGAAGAGTACAAACTCCACAGAGAGACCTACTATCTTGCTATGGACATGTATGACAGGTTCATGGACTCGAGGAATGGTATCCTAAAGGAGCAGCTGCAACTAGTAGGCGTCACTTGCCTCTTCATTGCTTCCAAGATAGAGGTCAGTTGCTAGGTTTGCTTGTAGAGCCCAACTCTACAGTTTATCATGGTTAGGGTGGTGTTGAGTGGTTTCTTCCAGTCCACACATTGAAACTATGTGAACTAACAGTTGAACAACTTTATGTGGAAAAAAGGAATGGCTTAATTGCAATGAGATGAGATGTGACACGATTACCGACTAAATGTGTTTATCGTTTTGCTGTGTGGAGAGTGCCCCAATGGGGTTTTATATGTTACCTGAAAACCCTTTTGAAAGCACTACATGATGGTTGTGTACAGAGATATGCCTGCTGGTCTGTGTGGTCAACAGGGCTTCACACTTGTCTAAACTGCTGCCTTTGTGTGAACACTAAAAGTGCACACACACTCTAATTCCCCAGTCTCTGTTTTGGCATGACCTCATCTACGGTTCCCATGGTCATTGGTGTTCATCATGATACATCCATTGTTTTTTGGTTTTTTAAAATTTTCTTTCCCCCCTCTCTCTCTCTCATTTTGTTGTTCCCTTCAGGAGATCTATCCGCCTAAAGTCACAGAATTTGCATATGTTACCGATGGTGCGTGCACTGTGGCCAACATCCTCGACACAGAGTTGATCATCTGCAAGGTGAGTGCATGCACGTATCAGTATCGCCACTGGAATGTGGGGATAATTTCTAGAGAGTGTTTGGCTGTTCTGGACACAGACCAAGAGTGTTCTTGGTTTTGTAGCAGAGTAAGGATGTTGCACTCACTCACATTACTTAGCATGCCTCAGTGATACTCCCACTGGCTACGTCAATCCCAATGTGTCTACAAGATTTCCAATTTGTACATTCTTTGTAGTTTGCACGACCACAGATTATATGTAGTGTAAAATTATGAAGGAAATGGACTAATAAAACTATCTAATAATATCTAGATTAGGCGGGATAGGCACTTTTGGGTCTCTCGTTTGAAGCATGTAGTATGTTGAATGAACTTGATGGGTTTCTGGACAAAGCTCTGCCCACAATTGTTGACACTGTTCTTCCTCTCTATTATATAGACGTTGAATTGGAAGCTGAACCACCGTACTGTATCGGTGAACACATGGGTGAACATCTACATCCAACTGGCCAGTCACCACCTCAGACCTTCAGCGACCAAGACAAAAGAGTTCGAGTATCCTGCTTACTCGGGAGTGGAGTTTATACGGATCATGCAACTTCTCGACCTCTGCCTGTTGGATATTGCCAGTCGGCAGTTTAGTAGCAGTATCTTGGCTGGTGCAGCACTCTGCCTGGCGTCGGAGAGGAGTCGACCCTACTTCACCATCATTACAGGTGTGTGTGTGTGTGTGTGTGTGTGCATGCCTAGCTGTATGTGGTTTATGTGGTCTGATGTTGGTGAATGCTGAACAGTGTTTTTCCATAGTCAATTCAAAAGTATGCAATCTAATTAACCACATGTAGGTTTGGAGTTGAGTGACATTCAGATGTGCCTCAATTGGATGCACCCATGTGCGACAGTATTTAATCAGAAAGCTCAACCACGACCACTGAAAAGTTTCTCAAGAGTAAGTCTTGTTGTTGTTGTGTAGTTTGTGCATGCTTGTCTTCTGACTTGTTGCATGAAAAAATCTTGAGATCTAGCTGAGATTCATGCATGACTTGTGTTTCTTATCTGCTTGCTCTGCCTTGAGGTTGGGGCCTGGGTGGGTGTGTGTGTGCATTGTGTACCACCATGACCAGCTAGACTCCTATGGGATGGGACCAGCCCTTGCATGGAGAGGGCCTGGCACTTTCCCTTTGTCTTGATATTGTTATCACCGTTATGAATATCTTATCTAGTTAGTGCATGAAGTCGTGAATGCTTGCTTCACTAATTAATAATCATTGTTATTTTGTTGACCTGTTTTGTTTTAGGTAGCACCTCAAGACTCGCACAACATCCAGACACACGAGGTGTCCATCTCGATGCTGGTGAGTTAATGTGACCGTGTCTGTTTGTTTTGGAGTGTGTGACGTGGGTGGAAGAAAAGGACATGAATGCTCTATTAATGGCAACCACATACATGTGTGCAACACATGATGTATGCAATGTAACACAGACAGTTTGATCTACAGTGTGTCATTGTGGCTGCAACCGGTACAAGTTTACATTCAGAATCTATGTAATACTTTAAAGATAACTTGTTAACTTGGTGATTCCCAAGACCCATTCACACCACCATACACACACACTAACACAGGATGATGCAATGGAGCTCAGGAAGAGCCAAGAGAGTATGCCTTCCCAGCTTGCATTCCTTCAAGACTGCTCTGTGCTCATGACCCCTCCTAGATCAGAGAGAAGACACCTAGCACCCATCAACACGGCATGCTAGCCACACCCAGGATACAATGGGAGACCTGGGGGCTAGCAAGCTACACTGTGTGCACAGATCTGTCTGTGAAAAATGCTATACCACCTTTAGGGAAAGTTTCAACCTAGGATGTACGTGGCAAAATGTTTTTGTCAATAACTGTTTGTTGTTTTTTTTTTCTCTGTAAATTTTTCATACACTTTTAGGTTATATGTTTTCCTTTCTGTTTTATTATTGTTGGTTTGTATAACTATAGTGCTAGCATTTTTGTGTGTTTTTATCACTTTCTTACATGTGCACATATCACCTGTTTGCTCACACATAATATTATTATCAGAACAATTACTATAAGAGTATTAATATTGTTTATGCATTAATTATTGTCTTGAGGCAAAGTCATGCCATTTCACTCGTGTTTATTATATTGTTTTGCTCTTTTAACACATCGATATTGTTTGATATTAAAATATTATTATTTAAACTACTGATCATGATCTTTTTGTGAAGATAAGTAATTAAAGTCTTTGTTTGCAAGATATAATTATATATACAACATAATTATATCCATGCATAATAAAATTGTGTGCTTCATTTATAGAATTCATAAGTACACCTGTAATTAATAACACAATGGGGGAGGGGAAGGGGGGGGGGGGG
>CAXIPT010000001.1:4871962-4998617 GCA_964030475.1 Tethya wilhelma
GGGGGGGGGGGGGGGGGGGGGGGACAAGGTTCTATAGGTAGCCAGAGGAAAATTATTGTAGTGAACAGATCAAGATAAATTTTATAATGTCATGCAGCCAGTTTGGTATAATCATACGTATACAGTAGCACTCACAAATAAATCCCCACACAAATAATATGAAACAAGAAAGAACAACTGATGCAAACTTTGTAGAATCTGGAGCAGTATTAAATTATTGACCATAATGATGACATAATTAATTATTAATGGTATTGTACAACAACATAATACATACAACAAAGACAATTATTATAAACTCTGACAAAGACACACTATTATTATTGATCACACTCTTTTTTTTTTATTTCAACAAACTGAAGGGGTTATTGGCAAGAGAAGTACACAGCACTGATAAAGCAACATGGATGGACAGAAACTTTTGGTCAAAAAGCAGGGAAAAATAAACTTAACAATAATCATTACAAAATATATACATGCATTCAATTCACTATGATTGTTGTAAGTGCACGTGCAAGTTTAATGAGTCACAGCATACATTGGCCTCCATGGCTGGATTGTTGCAGTAGGAGAGCTCAATGAGGTAGTCTCCGTGTGAATCATACATCCTCGAGGAGTGAATGGACGAGAGGTCCTCTGTTGTCCCAGTCTCACTGGCACCATCACCCCAATTAATGGTATAACTGAAAAGAAATTTCATATATAAAAAGCCAATAATAATGCATGGGTACGTAAACTAGACTAATGATTTGTCCATACAGAGAGCAATACCGTATAGCAGGAAATTTTCGTGGGGGAAAATTTTTTTGCGAATTTTGTGGTTTGGTAGCTTTCCGCGAAAATTTTCCCCCACGAAATTTGTAAGGTATGTGGTCGTCACGTATAGTTGAGACGCAATTCACGAAAATTTCCCCGCGAATTTCTATTCAAGACGAAAACGCAAAAATTTTCCCCTATCCTATACGGTAGCTACGTAGTCTCATCCCCAGGCTGGCTCCCCTCCCCCCACCAGAAGAGAGAAAGAGAAGAGAGAGGGAGAGCCTTGGAATGAGGCTCAGCAATAGCAGTATTCATTGTTGTGTTGGTATCAATGTTTGTTCTGTGACCCACCTACCTGAAACCTTCTGATTCGGAACAATTTCCAGCAGTTACACTGAGGTCAAGGTTCACCTGTGAAGTGAGGAGGACTTGAGTTGCTGATGAATTTCTGCCAATCCTGGGACAACACTTTCTGTGAGCTATGTAGGATTACGTAAGAATAATGAATGACATGTGCAGATGAACAAAAAAAGGACACACACACTCACCTGTTCCTATTGTGAATGGCACAATCTTCATCAGTGTCTTGCCATATCCGTCGTCAACATTCAGAATGAAGAGGTGTGGCCCCGGTTCAAGACTACCAACGTCTACTTCATACACACCATTGGGAGTGTTACCTAATGGTGGACACAGGGAGAGGAAGGGGGAGGGGAAGGGGAGGGGTCACATTCACAAACACAACATATATAGGACAGTGTTTCTGCTACTATATGGTAAACAGGGAGGACCACCCTGTTTACGTTAGAACTAATTGAATTAAAATTAAAGGAATGGGAGTGGTTTGAGGCTTAACTAAATTAAATAGCATGAAACAAATATTATTATTGAGCACCCTGTATAACTTTTGTTGTAGAGGAATCACTGCTAATAGGATGTTCACAATCAACACCCTAGAACTATAGTGTGGTGTGATAGAGGAGGTACAGCATACATAGCCCCATTTACACCAGCCACCAATGAGGTCATAACCCCCAGTTGCAATCCAGGTATGGTTTACATTGCAGTTTGATGAACTGGATTACAGTAACACAATGTCATGGAAACACTCTCAAGTGGCTTGTAATCTGTACCCTGGATCAACTAATCCAGGTTGGTCTGAATAGAGCACATGTTTTGAGTGCACCTTTGCTCAAAGTAGAAAATCCATTAACTAGTCATGTGACCACAAAACACTGCAATGGGATTTGATCACATGCAGGCACTTGCTGACTCAGCAAAGGCATACTCATGTTGTAACTGTGACTTGTGTATTGAGTGACTCACTGCATGCAACAGGGACAAGCGATTGAACACACATTCATTACAAGTGGGCCCTCCAATCATTGCATGTGCCTCTTGTCACAGTGCAAAGAGAGACGAGGATCTACCTTACTCACTAGACCACTCAATGATGTATAACACTCACATGGCTGTAGCGGGAGACCCGACACCTGACATCTTGCAATGACTCTCCTGTCACAAGTGAAGACTGCCACTAAGATGGAGAGGTCAGTTGGTCCCATCACTCTTAGATCACACGACAATGGCCCAGTAGCTGGATAAGTAAGAAAAGGAAGAAGAGTTTAGATGCCACTCCTTGGCTCATATAGTTTAGTAGTACGCCATACAGCTGGAAATATTGACGGGGGCTTTAATTTGACAGTTTGACAGTCAAAGTCCGGCCAAATCGTCAAATTGTTAAAATTATCATTTTACATTCGTATTTTTTAACCATCAATATTTCTAGCTATACGGTAATCAAAATAAAGTGAAAAACATAGCTTGAGATCAACTCCATCACTAAATTCTCTGGTATCTTAAACACTTACGTGGATGAGGGGGCAGCTGCAGGGGAACCTTGATGTTCTTTGTGTCCACGAATCCATCGTAGTCCATACAAGAGATGGTGATGTCGTGTGTGCCCACTCCCAGCTCACGTGGGTCGGCTTGAAACTCATTTGAACAAAACGAGTTTGTTGTGTTTGTCCGACAGATGCAGTGGACCTCGGAGCATGATGTGTTGAAACGGATCATTATCCTACCAAACAAGTCAGGAGGCTCTGCACTGATGTTCATGATCATGAGAGGACCTTGGGTGGGGGTGGGGGAAGGAGAGAGAGAGGGAGAGAGAGAGAGAGAGAGAGAGAGAGAGAGAGAGAGAGAGAGAGAGAGAGANTGTGTGTGTGTGTGTGTTTGTATAAAAGCATAATAACTATACAAACAAACTAACACATACAAGGAATGAAATCAGCTCCTCCAATAGAACACAAAAAAGAACGGTCACTTCTTGCAAAGCCTTCAGTCATTATGACAATGGCTAAGCTGTTGTTAGCATCGGGCAGGGCCCTCAGTGAGACGTGGGGAGCTAACTCGTCCTCTCCTGGTGGTACGTAGAACCTGAACACTCGGCTTCCTGTGTAAGCCTTTCGCTTGCCAAACAAGAGTAGTTGATATGGCCCACTGGTGAGGTTCTTTGCATAGTAAGGACTCTCACCTGTTCATACATTGAAAAGCAAAGAAACATACAGTAAGAATTGAAACCATAGTGTTGGTTTTCTATAGTGCCCAATAAATAGTGGGGGGAAATTTTTGCTCTTGAAAACTGAGAAAGTAATAGGATGTATACATACTCCACCTCTTGACTTAATTAATGCATGGCACATGCAGACTCTAAACTATGTGGACTGGATACTGATCAGTACAATCAATAGCTATGTATGTGATGATAGTCCTATGTCCCTCACTCACATGCTGAGAGAGTAGGTGTGTCAGAATCACTTGACACTAGGAAGCAGTAGTACTGGGCATTGGTGCGCCCACTGGAAAATTCAAGCTCCACATCACCTCCTGGGAACTGAGACAATGTCCCATTCAATATCAGTGGCACTGTATGATCAGAGACAGAACAGACATAAAGATTTAACGGCCATATGACAATCTCCTCACAAGGTAAAAATGAGAGTGCTATGATAAACCAATGTTGGCACTTCAGACTGATGTATTGATCTCAGGATTGTCTCGCTACAACAACAATAACCAGGAATTAATCGTACACACTTGTACTTGTGAAATTGAAAAGGTGCCTATGTTACAACACGAGCATATATCACCATGTTACCAACAACACAATAAGCATGCAGTGAGCCACTCAGTAAGTATGCTGGTTAGCTGGCTAACTACATACATAGGTGCAAACACCCAAGCTAACTGAGAACACAATCCACTTCTCTTACATGGTGTCTCTGTTGGAACAGTGGGGGCGAGTATAGATGTGACTGTTGGGACAACAGGAGTTGGTTGTATGAGATCCACACACTGGTACACAAAAGGAAGAACATTAAAGTACATATATATATATATATATAGTTAGTTCACAGAGAAAAATGAATTAATGGCTTATGCATGTATAGAGGAATGTAATAAGGGTCCTAACCTCTGGTGGTGAGTCATTTATTGAACATCGGCACCTCAGTTGGTCAGTTGGCACTTCACATCTGCACTCTTCAGTCGTGCTCTCATCTTCATTCTCTTCCGATGAACACACACACTCCTCACACACTTGAGTGGGGAATAGTGGTACTATGTCGTGAACAGCAACAAATGCCTGTGCTACTGAATCCAAGATGCTGTGGTCTTCCAGAGCAAACAGCTGTATTGACCACGATGAACCTCCACTGTCCAGTGCAAGAGTGACATAATCTTGTATTGTCTGTCCTTCATTACTGGTATAAAGCACTTCTCCATTAGCTAATTCAAAGTCTTCGCCAGGTCTGACTATTGTAGCTCTACTGTAGCCATTCAGGCCTATTGCAGTGACAGAATTGGTTTCGTTTGGACGAAGACTGAAGTCTGCATCGACGATGGTATCGAGTGTGATGTTGCTCTCTTTCAGTTGGTCTAGCATGGACTCTCGAGTGAGAGCAGCTGCAGTTGATAGCGTACTCCTTCCTCTGTTGGTTACAATAATCACATGTTTGGCAATTTCTGGATCATCACGAAAAGGTGCCTGAGTTGCTGTGAAATTGAGAGCTTCATATCCATCAGCAATGTCACCGTTTCTCTTCAGCTGTCTCCTAGCCGTCACGAATTCAGACTCTGGGAAGAAAATATTTCCATTAACTAATAGGAACCGAGCAGTTAAAAATCTCCCACGAGATCCAAACTGCACCAGACAGTATCTGTTATTAGTCATGTTCCCCACACCATTGTTCTTGAGATGCCCTTCAAGTAGAGGAACAAAGTTCTGTGTCCACCGCTGAAAACCACTCATGGTGGTAGTAGCAGCAACTACAAAACAAACATCGACGGCTTTATATCCTTTAGTACGTGTGCCCAGTCTGTAGAGATGTTCGTCCACCTCAGGAAGAGTATCCTCTGTGGAGGAAAACAAGAGATTCAAATTCCATGCCCACTATTCATATTCACAATCAATGCATATATAGTGCATGGATGAGCAATAATTTTGGTCATTAATTTTATAGCTGCAGTAAAGTAAAGTTAGAGGACTAGCCCCGATGGTAATGAACTGTAGCTGAAAATCTAATACAGACTATGCCTAAATATGACACTAAGAGGCAATAAATTATGATAATACATATTTCATGCAGCCTTTTCATAGGTAAATTTAATATATAAATCTCTAGAAAGACGAGTGAACAGACATCATAGCGTGAAACAATGATTGCTACATCGGTCTCATGACATTGCATGCATTCTCCCATTCATGTCAATTTGGACTGTGTTGTACACATTGTGAGAGCAATAGGACAGCTCCATTCAACTGGTACACTTTCTCAAAAATGAATCTTTTTGATTTGAATCTATAATATTACAGTCCTGATGCCATTAATGAAGCCCACCACCTTGTTTGTTTAACTTGTCACCTATTCAAGAGATGTTTAATTGTAGATCCTATTAAATGGATTGTATGCAGTTCTACATTATCAAAATTAATGCAGAGTCTACAGTTTGCGTGAAGAATCGAAGATAAGATGAAGCCATTTACCTAAAATTTCCGCCATAAATCTCTCATCAATAATGATTCATTCCTAAGTCCTTGGAGTTGTGGCACTTCATTTTAGGTAGCTATATACTACTGTGACTATCATTGCAAATGTCAGACAGATGTTACACATTTGAAACTAACATCACTAAAGCATAAACTTGCTGATTCGTGAAGGCCAGTAATACTGTATGCATGCTGAAATTATCCCATAAAACTACTGCCGTTACATATATACATGCACTTGCTACTGCCTTTTATTTGAACATACCATGGCAACAACAAACATGAGACAGAAGCCAATGGTATTGTGTTCAGTAATACATCTTTGAACACAAAAACGTGTGCAGAAAAATTGATCTTACAGTAACACTACACACAGCATGTAGAGAATCCATGGAGAATTGATGAATGAACAAAAGCTAAATATCCCTAGAGCTGTACGACTGCCAGTGAGTCAGAGACAAAGAGCCAACATTTCAAAGCAGAATGCAATTCAGAACAGCGGAGGTGCATAAAGCCCTCAAAGTCTTTCGATTTATCATTCACATGATTTTTGAGCATGTAACTTGATCTAGGTTAAACTTGAGAGTTATGTTTGAGAGCCAATGACACTGTATGTATGGTTTGTCACTGATTTCAATAGACCAATGCCAATAGACAGTACATTAAGTATATGCATACAATATGGACATTCAACAAGGATAAAACACTCTTTTGAAGACATATTGACACCACATAGTGCATGCTTATTGACAGACAACGGGCCACTGAGTCACATGTGCATACACTATCTATGGATATATTAATTTTTGATATTCAACCTGGGAATGGTTAATGATTAATCCATACATACAATATTACCATAGCGTACCTTGGGCTTGATGGCAATTCTCTGCAAAAAGACATGATAAAAAATAACATAATGTTACGTCTCTTGTATGATAGCACATACATGGAGCTCTATAGCATGGAGCCATGCACTTGGCTATTACAAGCATGCAGATTGAGTATAAAATTCATAGTAATCAGTTTCGTAGACAATTGTAGGAGTATCTCCATTGACAGATACAGTATGGAATGACTGATATAGGCTTGGTGGACGCACAATCCATGAAGAGAGTCACACTCTTATCAACTACTAGAATCTGCACCTCAACTTTACCATGGCACTAGCTAGTCAGTAGATTTATTGTACATAGCATTACGTATACATGCCCTGCTCTATTACTTGTGAGTTCTTGTTGTACAGTAGTACTAAGAACATTTGACTAGAATTCGAAAGACCTGGGTTCAAATCCCAGCTAGATCTCAAGATTTTTTCCTTTGATATTCCATGCATGCATGCAGCCACATTCAATATAATTATTATTATAATTATACTAACCTCCATTTTTGCAAAACTCTGTGCAGTGACTGACAAAAGGACTGGCCAATAAAAAGAATGATATCCAACATGAAAGCAATCTTGCACAACAGTATCTCCTTGCAGTAGGCTCCATGACTAGCTATACTCAACAGACTCTATATACAACACAGAGTCACAAGGTATTATATACTCAGATATAATGTTCGAAATAAGGAACTGCATAAAATTTTAATCAGCATGCAATCACAATTACAAAACTGTTGCTATAGAGGTTTCACACCGACTGTACACATTGCACTAGAACTGTTGCAAACATAGCTCCTATAGAGTGACAACAACGTATGCATGCTGCAGTCTATTATAAATACAAGCATGCTGGCATGATGTAATTGTGTAACTTGATATTCTATCAGCATTATTGTACGGATCTGACTGAATGCCAAGACAAGAGAATGCACATACAGAACTCTTCCTGGGTTGGTATAACCTCGTTATAGTTAAAAACTAGTTAGTTAACAGAAATTCAATAATTAGAAATTAAAACCTAATAGGAACAAATTAGGCAATGCTTGCGGTACTGGATAAGAGTGTAATAATATTAAGTTCTTTCACGTATGACCCCATCCTTGGCACAACCTTGGGTTGGATACTTACCTCGATGAACAAGGAATGCATAGCGTTCAACTTAAGGAGACGAATGTCTGTTATTAAATATCAAGCAACGAGCCTACTTTTATCGACTGCAGATTTAAACCGAAGGTAATCAACTACAGCTAAGGCATGCCAGTTCGACTGGGAACTCATTAACATAAATCGTAAACAGAAATCAAAACAAGCATGATATCGTGGTGAAGAAGTATCACATACACATCATAAAATCATGCATGTATTTTTAGCTCATTAGAGTATGTACATGCATTACATGATTTTCGCATAACCAAATCTTATACTTTAAGGACACTATTATTTGCGGACACTAAGTGAACTTGGCACATATTAATTTTTGCGATTAAATTTTTTTCTTTCTATTTATATGTATTGTTTTCTATAGCAGGTATAGCGAAAAAACCTTTTTTCAGTAAAATTAGTACACACAAAATTAATAATAGTGTCCTTAAGGTAATACATATTCACAATAACCAATTGTATCCACACAAACAACAATCTATAACACAGATAGAAATTGAGAATGCAATAACTACAATACGATATCTTTCGAACAGCCATTGTTATGCATCATGCACGGCCTTAGTTGATTTGATAAGTGACAATCAAGTTAGTGCATTCTAATGTACCCATCCCATGCGATGGATAAACAAACAACACACAGCCGCCGGTCTGGGTGGATCGTGTCGAATGAACATTTTAATTACACTATAATGATGTTTTTAGTCATTAATAATTATTGTGTTCTGATTAACATATACTCAGTTTGTATTTCGCAATGCAATACCATGGAAACAGTATCAGCCCTTCCCCAAACTGTAACTCTTATTATGGTGATTCCCAGACACTATTTATTTCTTAGTTACGATCATGGGGTGATAGACAAGTGCATAACTTGGAATGAAACCATAACTACTCCACTACTAGAGCAGTGACTAGTTTTGACTCACTACATTCAGCTTCTGCATGTGAGTGCAACTCAAGTATATAATTATAACAAAGCTTGGTATAATTAAATTTGGATGAAAACCAGATTACTTCATTTATTTTTTTAAAAATTTTTTTCCAAAAGATTATCAGAAATCTTATACTGGGTTTACTTTATCAAGGTATAACTGAATGCTCCATACAAGGGTGTGTTCTGTTGAATCGTTGTCGACTTCAAATGATCAATTAAGTGAAAATGCCAACAAACCAGGCCAAGCAACATTCTCCCCCTAATGTGCACATTTCTACACCCCGAAACCCTTCATTTGAGTGGGCTAGCACTCGACCACACATCGTTTAAAAAGTAATACGATAAAAATATAAACAAGAATCAAATTGTTTACTGCAAACATTGGCAGAGTTTCCAAATAAAACACTCCAGTTCTCATAGACCACCACCAACACTTTCTACAGAGAGTATATAACCATAGATATTTACCTATGACATAATAGCAGCTTCCTGAAAGTTCACTATACAAACAAGAGCATCAAGGTGTGGATGCCGATATTTTCATATCTAAGGGCTAGCTGTCTCCTACTAATGTGATATTTGGGGTATGTTGTAACCAGTTTACCGACACGAGCATGTGCTAGCTGCTAACACCATTAGTTTAGCCATATTAGAGATCACCTCCACTCAAAGAGAATATTTCCAATGACAGCAGAAGCCCTGAGGTCAGTACATGATGTACGTATTATACACAGTACAATACGTTGTTGATACAATTGTGCAGTGATTGGTACCCAGTGATCAAACTACATGATGACAATGCTTATAATAACAGGAGTCAGTACATTAACATTGGCCATTCTGTAGCACTAGCAATTCATGACAGATAAAACCTTCAAAAAAATAATTATTTTAGAATGTCACACAATACCGTATTATATCCAATGGAATCCAACAAAACATATGACTAAGGAAGGGGGTGGGGGTGGGAGGCTAAATACAGACAGGACATATAATCATTATAATGACCAAAGGATGAGATGACACCTTATTATGACAACATACAACTCCACACACATGCGAACCAGGAAGGGCTTGGTCGATAGAGGTATGATGACTTCAAATGTGCTAACGTTTAATCCTAACTGCTGAAAGGAAAGCCACAAACGCTTCCTATAAACCACCAATCAATTTCAAGGTTGCTTGACAAATGAGAGGAGAGTGGTAGGTATAATAGTAGGAATGGCCTAGTCGAGAAATAGGGCTTGGTTGCTGAAAGCATGCAAAAAAACAAAAACCAAAAAAACAACAACAATTACTCTTCATAAAACATAAATGACTCAGTGTCCATATAAGATGCAGCTGTCAATAGACCAGCAGCATAATGATAATTTTGCATCCATTCAAAGCTGTCTGACGCCAAAGCTAATGTAAAGAAACCACAATTGAGTTGCTTTAAAGAATTTGGGCTGCCCATCTTTCACTTGAGGACAATGTGACTACCAATTGGTAGACAGTGCATTACAAAGAGCTTCTTTCATAGCTCTTAAAACAACAAAAGCTATGTGTACAATTAAGTACGCACACACACACACACACACACACACACACATATGTACACTCAGAGGAAGATGAGTGAAGAGACAATTGGGAATAGACAGACAAATTCACCACATAATAAAAATATCTCTAATCCAAACACATCATGTATAGACAGTCAGTCACACAGATACTAGCATACAATACACACAATAATAAGAAAAGAATCCATACAGTGGCGGTCATGCAACAGAGAGCTCAATACAGCTGCCAATGATGAGCACAATTCAAGAGAAAGGGTTTGAATGCTTGATAATGACAGCTAGTCAGATGAGCATGTAGCAAGAGAATGGAGACTTAAATGAGGCTCTATAGAGCCTACTTGAAACGTCAGAAGTCTATACACCAAGTTGCGTATTTACAAGTTGTGGCAATCAAAATTGTTGAGAATATGCAAAAGATGAGACAACTAGGTCTCAGAGAGAAATTATGTTAATTGAATTGACCTAATGGCAGGAGCAACCATCCATTGAACAGTGAGAGTGAAACTGTCTATTTTATGCATATTCACACATGATAATTGAGACAGCTCCTAGAAAACCAACTGATGTGTGAGAGAACAATTTTTGAACAATGAAATCAAACAATAATATTATGAGTTTTGTCATTGTACAACATACATCACGTCGAACTTGTGCAGTATTCCATAATAATAGAGTTGAAGACCTACAGCCTAAAAAATACTATTATGCTCATGTACTCTTGATGTTGACTGTTGCTAAAGGTACGTGTGTCGACAGATTGGAGTCATAATGATTAGCCAATTCAAATGATGATTGTTGTAGCAATTTGTACATTAACAAAATATCATTTTGACATGTTTAACAGAGGCCAAATCTTTGAAAAAGAGCTCAATTCAATTTAATAGCCTTGTAATCCATTGTACACAACATCAAAACAACTCGCAAGGAAAACTGCACGGTCTGCGGTAACAACGTTAAAATGGTTGCCATGGAAAGCCTGAAAAATCTCAAATGCAGACACCATGCAACGTTGAGGCTATGCTACATATTGGGTATGCATCTAAAAACATGCAGCTTAAAAAAAGTTGGAAAACAATTTTAAAAATTTGGCCAGGTAGAGCTTGTTGAGTCTCTCTGGAACACCTCTTTATTAATTGGCCAGCTGCATGTTAATTGACACCATGGCCATTTTAGTCACACTGGAATTATCCTCAGTACAGTGGTAGGCTGTAGGGGTTGATTAGGGTGAGGTTCCAGGAGGACTGACTCAACGTACACAATTGTAATTCCATTATATGTATTTTTCACGGCTCCAAATGATTATTAAGATAATTTTCAGTGTGAACGTACGCAGCTAGTACACAGAGTGAGCCAGATGGTACTCTAGATTGGGTGACGTTTGTACCAACCAAACAAATATTACGTACACAACCAGAGTGGTGAGATTGCAATCTAGATACCCCACCAAAGATTCACAACAAGATAGGAATTTCTCAACGTCTAGAAGCTATCACCTGTGAAAAGCGAAAGCATACTCACTCTAAAGAAGAGTCACATCAAAACACTTCAACAGATCGAGGAATGGGATGCACTGTCTACAGACACATCGATGAGACAAAAAAATCACAGTCTGAAATGGATAATTACAGCTTCCTTATATACCTATCGAAACATGTTCACTTCATTATGTCCACAATAGGTGTACAAGAATAGCTATCCCTACGCCATAGCAACGACCCTCCCCAGACAATGACATGCATGCCAGAATATGCCTTGCCAGGGTGTCACTTGTTCACTCATCAAACAATGGAGCTGAGTTCGACATGTGTACGTGACTTGCGGTCAAAACTGAAAATTCATTGAAAAATTTGCTCAATGGATACTCCCAAGAAAATCAAAGGAAAACAAACAGTCTTTGACCAAACAAAATAACACAGGCCAATGGAATCATTTACAGCTGTACATACACAATATGACACTATATGTTAACGAGTGAATTCAGAGTGAGTTGTGAGTGCTAGCGTTTTTTCTTCTCGTTCATTTTATTTGGGAAGTCCAGCGTAGGCCCGTGAGGTAAATGGATATCATCGGAGTAGATCTCTTCTGGGAGGTCACGAGAAGGGTCAGAAATGTACGTGGGGAATGGAGGCGGAGTCTTGTGTGGTTTGCGTTTGGCATCTGTTATCCTCACATACGTTTTCTCTTTCCCAGGAACAGGACCGTGAACATAAATGACATTATACTTATGGTTGATACGATACACCTATAACAAAATTTTCGTATAACAGTAAATAACTATTTTATAACAAATGTCTGTGGTGTACGAAAAAAAACTATAGACCGCACCACTACTAGCAGAACTATCAAGTACACATCAAACTCCAACTCCCAAGAACTCACAGAGCCTACCTTGAGATTCTGTGTTGTGACTCTCTTCCCTCCCATTCGACCAGCCATTTTCTTCCCTGGCCATATCCTCCCGGGATCTTGCCCACCACCAGTTGCACCCATCTTACGGTGGGTCTTGGTCGCACCATGAGAAGCCGGCTGACCCTTCATGCCATGTCTTTTCATCACTCCCTGGAAACCTTTACCAACACTGAGGAAGATGAGAACACGAATTGACAAAGGTGTCTCTTAAGAAGACTCAAGAATTCAGGTAGTTCTGTATATATACCTTTTTGAGCATACATCCACATATTGTCCAGGTACAAAGTGTGCAGCATTTAGAGTAGTACCAACTGGTATCAATGCATCACCAGTAACCCGAAACTCAGTCAGCCTTCTCTTCGGAGGTACACCAGCCTTCTTATACTGCCCCAAGATGGGTTTGATAACCTAAGGAGATAGTACTGGCATATCAATGCATGCAATATGTGTGTGATGAACAGCCTGTCAGGGACATACCCGCTTTAGTTTGGGATGATTTACTGCTCCTATTTGTAATGCAAAGTATCCTTCCTTTTTCCTAGTCCTCACCAAAACAACCTGGTTGTCCACAATCTACAATTTAGTAAAATGGTTAGAAGCTAGTATACTGAGTGCCAATGATGGACACGCATGCATGTACAATACCTGTAACACGGTAACTGCAATAGGTGAGCCCTCCTTATTCCATAATTGAGTCATGCCCAGTTTGATGCCAACTAGTCCAGTTCTCCGCGACCACTTGTGCCATTTCTTTTCAGTGAGGACTTGAGGGATGTCAGATTGAACCACACTTTCAGTGACCGACTTCACATCACCAGTCCCTTCTGTGCCTCGTTCCCCAGCTGTTGCTGTATTAGCACTTGCCGTTTGATTTCTGACGATAGCAGTGAGTCCTTTTACGCTATTTATACATCTTCTTAAGCCAAGATAAGGGCTAAAATCTGCAATAACTTTCAGTACAGATGTCATTTTGGGCCACGTGGGTCTCGTGAGCTGGTTATTCTTATTAGAGCGCACCAACTACACATGGCCTTTGCTCATGGAGAAGCAACCCACAGATCCTAGGCATTTTGCACGTTTGCAGGAAGAACTGATTAAAGTAAGTGGTTATGCTGGTGTATGTGAATATAGGGATGCGCTGTGATATACTAGGTAGCACTGTCTGTCTGTATAGGCAACTCAAGCCAGTAAAGAGAAGATCCAGCAATGGTACCATACACATTGATATATACTCCTGTTGCTAAGGAGGTCAGTGAGCTATGTTTTAATTTGCATTGACAAAGGGAGCAATTCAAGACGGATTATGAAGCATTGCAATCACGGTTATACAGTCTTCCAGATAAACTGACACACGATGTAATGGTATGTAATCTGCACCACACCACCCTGTCTAATGCTACAAGGGGTGGCAACTGCCAGTCACTTAGTACTTGCACCCGCGACTGCGGTCAAGATCTTGACCGTCTAAAATTTCCATTTTGACCATTGACCGTAGCTAAAATTTGATTTTGACCGCTGACCGTGCGGTGGGATTTTGCGCTTGACTTATCCATGACGACCTTTACTGACTTTGACCGTTCTAAAATTTCATTTTGACCGTTGACTTGCACTAAAATCTCATTTTGACCGTTGACCGTCATCTTGACTGCGGTTGCGGGTGCAAATACCAAGTGACTGGCAGTTGCCACCCCTTGCGCTAGTCTTGCACCCACCTAGCCTCTTGGGTAAAAGAGTCCATTGCCTACTAGTCCATTGCCATTATATTTCATGTACTTAAAATCCACATAATGTAGCTGACTAGGCTCCACTGTTTAGGTTCCATTTGGCAAGTTTGCCTTTATGCCTGGGCAGCTGTATCACACCAATGAGATTCTAGTGCTGCTTGGAGACAACTGGTTCACCAAGAGATCTGTAAAACAAGCACTGGAGATTGCAGAGAGGAGGAAACAGAGTAAGTGTCTCCTCCTCTTAATATGTTTCAGTGGTATAATATTAGCATTGCCTGATATTCACCGTGTGCAGATGGGTTTATACAAAATAATACTATTACCTATATAATTATATATAGGTGGGATTTAGTGTGGAGGTATGCTATTTCCCTCCTATATATATGGGAAGGATTTAACATAGTACATTCGACATTCGACATTCGACATTTGACATTTGACAATTGACATTTGACATTTGACATTTGACATTATGCATTGAAACAATGAACATTTAAAGAATAATTGATTAAAGATTGAAAATCGAAGATTGATCATTCGACATTCAACACTTGACATTAGACATTGAAACATTGAATGTTTGGAGATTAATAATTAAAGATTAAAGATTGAAAATTGAACACTGAACATTCGACACTCGACATTAGACACTGAAACATTGAATGTTTAAATCAGTGTTGTTGATCATTTCCCTAAAATTTGATTATGGTGCATGGGTTTGGAATTAATAACTATATACTAAATTCCCCTCCCATGGCATAAGCTAGTACCCACTTACATGAACACTAAATCCTGGTACTTTTTATTACTATAAGACTGCATGGGGCTTAGCGTACCCCTGCACTAAATCCTTCCCATATATATTGGAGGAAAATAGCGTACACCCCAATACTAAATCCCTCCTATATAATTATATGGGTGGGATTTTTAACGTTGGGTACACTGAGATTTTGGCCAGCCCGCCTGCCCATATATATAGGAGGGAAATAGTGTACCCCCCACACTAAATCCCGCCTATATATATATATATATATATATATGGGTGGGAAAGGTAATGGTGTAATTCTATCCTAACCCTCTGCAGATGTAATTAAAATGCTGGAAGAAGAGCAAAAACAGTTCTCAGATTATGAGGCCAGACGCTCATTTGCTGCTGACTTCCAAACTACAGTAGAGGTTTGTCGCAGTCAGTCTTCATGCTATGCTCTGGTACCAGTGCAGTGTCATTTCTCTGTACAGGGTCATGAGGATACAGTGGAAATCAAAGAAGACTACCATCCTGGGGATAAAGAGAGGTGGAAAAGTACAGCCCTGGCTTTAAACATGACTCTCTGAGTGTTAGTAACAGTCGCTCCTTTTGTTTATTTCAGAGAGGAAGGCCAGAACATCCAAGGAAGGAAGGGTGCCTCCTCCAAGACAGGTCTTCCCGAGGCAAACTGATAATGCATCATTGAGAAGTCCTGTTGAAGAGAACAGGACTAGTAATGTGTCTGGTGGTCCACAGGGAGCCAAGAGTGATGAGGAGATATGGAGACGATTGGATGAACTGGAGAAGGAGGAGGAAGAGGCCGTGATGGCTGCAGAGAATGGTAGCTGTGAAGACTCGATGATAGTACAGAATCAACCAAAGAAAGTGTCAGTGCAGAAGTCAAAGAAAGAAGAACATTTGGGAGAGAGAGAAGAACATAAAGGAACTCTTAGAATTGCTGTAAAGCATACAAAACTTGCTAAGCAACTGGAGGAAACACCTACTGCTTCTGAGGTGTGTGTGTGTATGTGGATGCACACTTTGTAATCACTTTTAGTTTTTGTAATCTGTTACTGCAGGATACAGTGGAAGAGGAAGGCAAGGATAAACCAAAATTCAGAAGTCCAGCTGATATTTTCCATCAACCAATTGCTAGTGAGAAAACTGTACATGATTCCAGAGTGGCAGAAGAGAAGCCCCACTCCAAACCAACAGAAGCTAAAGGAGTGAAATGGGATCCTAATCTGATTAGCTTCTCTGACCAAAAAGACACCAAGGAGGCAAAGGAAGAAGTTGCAGCTGACGTGAAGCCCAAGAGACCACCTCTCATGCAACCCAGACCGCCAATGGTTAGATTTAGTCCTGACTTGTGTGAGATTGGTCATATAAAGTTGAGTTTTATGTGCATGATTTTAATTTGTGTAGCCATTTTCCGGGCAAGTTGTCGAGCGTTCTACTTCATCATTTCCATCTCAATCACAACCAACAGTAAGCACTAGTGAAACTATGTAGCACAATAATATAATGTATTGTCATCATGTGGTATTTTTATATTCAATCAGACACCATCTAAAGTTTCCAAGTTCAAAGCATCCAGACAGAAGAAGTGAACTGATCACTAAAATTTTTTTTTGATAAAAAAATAATTCAAAGTAACAACACAATCACAAAATCATTTTTTAAATTAAATTGGATTCTACATTTTGTCCATCTGTTCTCTGAGTTCATTGACGGCCCTGCGCAGTCGTCTCTCGTGCTCTGGAGATACAGTCTCCTTGAGCCACTTGGAGCACTGCTGCAGGATGGCATCTCTCTGAATCGTGAAATGAACAGGGATCAAGTCTTCAAAACCTGCATGTGTGTGTGTGTGTGTGTGCATGTAAGTGATAAGCAGAAGTCTTGGAGGCTTTACAAATTATGTTGATGTCCATTACCAGTTGGTGGATTCCTCAGCTGTTCGAGCATTGCATATCTCACTGTATACACCTGGATATCAGCATTGTACTGTCTGCTACGAACCTACACATGTTTGAGCATAGACCACAGTCACATCATTCAAATGTAGCCAGCTGTCACATATGGAGAGCTTATTTCTACCTTTCCTTCTTCTGTTCCTTGTATTCTCTCGTAGCCTGGTTCATTGAACATGGGGTCAGGGATGAAGATCATACCTTGAATAGAGAGGAGAACCTAAGGTGGGAAGAGAGAGAGGGGGGGAAAGGAAGGGAAGGGAGGTACATAACATTATAGGAGACAATGTTTTGATGAAGTAATACCGACTTACCTGTAACAGATTGGAACGGAGTGGATCCCATTTCTCAGTTGCATCTCCGCCATGCCAAGTCCCTAGCAAGCTCAGACACACTTTACCATCAGCGTACAAGTTGGGATTGAATCTAATTGGCAGAAATTGATATCAATAATTAAAATGAATAAGTAATTCGATTTTCACTCAAAAATTTATGTCAAAAGATAAAAGATAAACTAATTATAAAGAGCACGAGGTGAAATAATAATTCTTATAAATATTATAGTAAGGTGAACCTAAATTTTCACCTACTGTTGTGCATGCTCACATACAGTTTACCTCACAGTACCACCTCCAGTGGTTGTCATGACTACCAACGGTGGATTGGTTGGGTAGGATGTGGGGTAATAGATATCAAACACAAAACAGCCCCTACTGTAGGGAGTATCTGTAGGACCAGTGATCAGCACACGCACCAAATCCATATGATCTTCATCCTATTATGTGCATGTATGTATGTATGTATGTATGTATGTATGTATGGTATACCCTACAAGTTCACTCACTTGTCTTATGAATATTGCTGAGTCGGGATGAATGGCAGCCGACTCCTCCAGTTGCTTCATGTCCCTGAGGATGGCCTTTACCTTTGGTGATCGGGCATCGAGCGTGGCCTGGGCCTTGTCGGCCAGGGTGTGCACCTCCTCCAACTCAGCACTCTCGTACTTGGCCACCTCAAGGGCAGAGACGTACACATCCCTTAGGGCATCTTCATCGATTGTTTCAGAGTCGACAGCTTCCTGCCACTCCTCGTACCCAGAGGGCTGTTTGCCACCACCGCCACCACGGGGGGAGGAAGAGGAGCCAGCAGCAGCTGGTGAGAGAGGGGTGGAGGGAGAGGAGACTGAGCTGGCAGTCTGAGATTGGATGAGCTCCACCTGTAGGATTAAGGAGAGGAGAGACCGAGATGAATCCATAATCACCACCATCTTATGACCATCATGTACACATAAGCTACTCAAGTCATAGAATCTAATGTCTTTCTACATCTATCACTCGTACACCTACAATAGTGTAATAGCGGGTAAATTTGGCAAGAAATAAACTTGGTGAATTGGCAAATTATTCTTCAAATCGCCAAACAGTTTTATACGCACATGCACACATGCATGTAGAATTAAATTGTCAAATTTAAAATTGCCAAATCATGCTAAAATGGGAATTTGCCAAATTTTAAGCAGTACACTGTATATCTTGTACCTGTTGCATCAAGCTTGTGTAGTCAGTGAAGACATCAGCTCCACCGAGCACCTGCTTCTGAAGCACAGAGCCACACTTTCTCATCGTTTGAGTATCAAAGTCAGGATGAGTGGCCAAAGACATGAGAAATGTCTCTACTGATCCAGAGGAGCTTGCCTTGTCTTGCCTCCAGACACTCACCATAATGGAAGCAATTTGCACAAGTAGTCTCTTTGGGTCGAAAGCATACTTGTCCATGTCTTTCACCTTCAGTTCTGAGGCCTTTGGACCACAGAGGGTGTCCAGGAAGCCAAGCATCTGATCACAATTGAGCAATATATGTGTGTGTGGGAGGGGGGAATAGAAATTATGGAGTAAAAATGTTGCAGAATTATAACCGAATGGAACCTACAGCAGCAGCTGTTCTCTTTGCAAGAGGTGGCACACACAGACACTTGGCCACTTGCTCCGATTCAGACATTGTTGCCAGTAGTTCCATTTGCATGTTAGCTTGAGTCATGAAACCTCTAGAAGCTTGTTGCTCTGAGGCAAGAAACGCCTCTTTCTCTCTTGCTTCTTTGTCACTGAGACCATTCCACTGACCACCTGGAAAACAGTTTTGATAGCATGTGGTGACCCTTACCATTAAACTTAACCATACGTACTATCTTTGGCCGTTTCATACTTCCTGACATTCATGAGTCTTGATAGAGCATCATTCAACTGGTACAACAGGGTATCAAATATGGCTCCTAAATATGCCTACATAGCATGTGTCAATATAACCATACAGGGATGAGTTGAGGATATTGACATGGTTTATATTTCATTTTGCTCACCTGAAATTTTTTGCCTCCACATTCTTTAAGAATGGAATCTCTACAGTCAGGTCTGCTCCACAGTCGGTTCAGCAACTGGGCTATCTCAAATCTAGTACAAGCATAGACATACAGGAAGGATTTTCACAATCTCTTGACTTGTAACTTTCTTTCTCTTCCCTCCCATTTTTTTCCTTCCAGCTCACCTTGTTGCATACTTATCAAAGTTCTCCTTGTCCACATCAAGACCTTCTACTACACTCACAGCTGCATAGGTATGCAACAGAGCTGGTCCCAGTTTATCTTGCACTGTGGGACTGGCTTGCACCATCACTGATAGCTCACCAAGGATACCACTGCAAGTGGATTGACATTACAATAATGTGTGCCATCATTATAGTGCTATTTGTGAAGCAAACCTTGCTTGATTTACTTACCCCCAGCCTTCAGATCTGAGCAACCTCCTGTGTGTGTGTGTGTGTGTGTGTGTGTGTGTNAGAGAGAGAGAGAGAGAGAGAGAGAGAGAGAGAGAGAGAGAGAGAGAGAGAGAGAGAGAAGCAGAAGCATGATATGGTGAGAACAGTGAGAGATTTAGGTCAGATTTAGGTCACATTGTAACCACTGTTCACTACACAGCACAGCATCTTGTGGCTGTGATACAGTTGTGGTTTTTATGGCCAATGTACTGGTCAGACATGTGTCTACATGTGGCTGCATGTGTGTACACACAAACACACATGCACTGACCCTGCCTGTGGTCCTCTCTTGTCGCTATTGACAAAGGCCAGCAGTACAGAAACAATCCTACTCTGTGCAAGAGGACTGGGTAGAAGGTCAGGACGCTCCAAGAGGTTCACACAACAGTCAACAAACGGAATCAACTGCATTGAAACACACCATGGAACCAGATGAACACTGCACACATGATTTATGTAGTTGCATACAATCCTTTATAGCAGATGAGGTACCCCATATGGGGTGCCTCATCTGCTGAATCAGTGATAGGTACACACCACCAAATCCCATAGCAATATATGCAGTCAACATGACAAAAACCTTGCCAGCTAAGCAATGGTGGACTCATTTACAAGTGTGTATATAAAATGTATGTAAATATGTATGTATGTATGCATGATGTGTATTTATGTGTGTGCATGTGTGTTGTACCTCCTCTAGCCTACTACAAACCAACACACCTGCAATCCTTGCAAGAGTACTGGTTTACTCATCACCACAAATCTAAACCAAATGCACATATCCTTGACACAGTACTCAGGCACACTGGCCAACAGTCTTCTCTGCCTAGCACAGACCTCCTCCTCTGGCACACCATCCTAGTGTAGGACCACAAAGTAAACAAACACAATAACTAGATCTGATGCAAGTGATGATAATGCTGTGGAAATAACCCTGACATGCTCCCCATGTTGATTTCATCCTAAAAGTAAATTGTTATACTTCCCAGAGGAAATACTGTGGTGCAGCAAAGGGGGAGCCAGAGACACAGATATTATTACTGAATTGCCTATTTCATGATTAGAAGTCTTTGGACTGTGTGTGGCTTTGTAACTTGATTACTCTTCTATTGATGCAACCAGAGGGGTCCACATTAATTTGCTTAAACATATGCCACTGGGCAAACCATGACCATGGAAACCACTGCACATACTTCTCTGCAGTCCTCCATCTGCTTGGTGAGCCACACAGCTTGAGTGATGTAGAATTCACAGCAGTACTGCACAAACTGAGGGTCCATGAGGCAACAGGTAGAACACAACATGTACAACTGGACAAGTAAATAAAAAAAACCAAAACATATGTACAAACCATTAACTTTTGATTTGCAAAACTTAATTTGGGTACTCACAGTGCTCAATTCCTTCAGCAGCTTTTCATTTCCACCTGATATCTTTGCCATGACTTGCTTGTTGAGGTCTGACATAGTCTGAGAGAAAACATTCACGGCTGTGATAAGACCCACGTGCAGGGCACGCTGTGTGATAAAAAAGCACTCTGTTACGAATTTGAACGGTGCAGTACCACCCGAGGCAGGAGACATCGATGGTGGTGATGGTGGTGGTTGGGGAAGAAATCTGCTGTGAGCTTGAGAGAGCCGAGACTCATTTCCTGTAATGAAGACATAAGGTGTGTGTTTGGTAACCTTGTAATTCTCACACACAATTACATGTTTACAAAATTAATTACAAATTACAACAGCTGGCACACAATCATCCGACCAACCAGGAGCTCATGGGCAACCTTGGGTTTAGGTACTCCAAGATGGTTTCCACAAGTACTCACCACAACCCCACAACAAGTACCCAACCAACCCTACCACACATGTCTCCCCATTCACCTCTTTCCCTCTCCATGCACCATAATCTCTTTGTCAGACTTGTAGGTATATAGGTTTCAAGAAAATTACCCCAAATGGTGAAGCAGGGAGAAGGGTTGGTAGGGGATCACACCTACCAATGATTCCGTGGGCCAGACACATTTCATTGTGAAGGTCCAGTCTGCACAGAGGTGAGTTTGGATATTTACTGCTGATGAGAGAGAGTTTTGGACCAGAGGGATGGTTGCTAAAGAAAGGCTTGCACAGTTCCAGTAGCACTGCACAGAAGTTCAGCATGAAGCCTGTATGAATGTTCACACAAAATTGGTAAAGAGAGAAATTGAATGTTGCTGTAGATTTGTGGCTAACCATCAGAACACACTCCCTCCATCTTCTCTCTCTTCTTAAACCTTGGGCCAGCTCTGAGCTCATTGAGAGACACCACTGCTGACATCCACGCCAATACACTGCCCATGTGCCAGTGAATAGTACATGAGTGCACATGCATGACATTGTGTAAGCATGCACAACCCTTTAGGCAACAAATGTGCTTTACTTTGTTCTGTTGGGTGATTTTAGCATCTTGAGAAGTCCTGTGTGAACTGTCTTTTGACATCTGTGCAGTCCATCTTGGATATGTGTCTAAATAACAAGGAAAATGAAAATCTGCTATCGTGGCTAAACAGCAAGCAACTAAGCAAAAACTAACCTCTGAAATTGAGTAAAATGGTAAAATTTTACACAAATACCTTTACCATAATTTGATCAACTAATATTCACACATTGGGGAAATATTTGTATGTGGTACTACATACGAAAATTAAACACTTGAAATTTTAATGAACCATTACCAATGTATTGTATTAAATTAAAACGCAGTGAAAGTTAACATATAAAATATTTTTAATGCAAAAATATTTCAAACTAAGTAACAAAATATCAGTAGTACAGGGGACCTTACATGGCAGTTTATAGCATCCACCCAAGAGAAATTGGGGAAGTTCCTGAGTCCACAGAAGCAGCTGTACTTCTCGGCTCTCAACATGAGTGGGTGGAGCTTGCTGACTGGCACCATGGTGGTCACCGAAAAGAGACCAGCAAGAGCTGAGCTCTTCTCAAAGTACTCCCCCTATAATGTGAGCATGCAAAAAACACATCTGGTCATAATTTCACGGAGGAAATACAATGACTTTGGTTTTTTCACTACCAGTTTTTCGACTCCTTTCTTTACTTCATCCAACAAAGACTCGGATACAATTTCTGCAACTACAGGCTACATGTGTGTGTGTGTGTGTGTGTGTGTGTGTTTGTGTGTGCATGCGTGTGCGTGTGTGTTTGCCATAATTTGCCTACCCAAAGATTTTATTATAGTATTACACACTACGTCTTACATCAGAGAATAGAACATCAAGACCATCAAAAAGTTTTCCACACTTGACCAACACTTCGTCTGGTCTGCATAATTAATGGAAATAAAGATGCATAAATGCACAAGGTGTGCAGTAAACAACACACTACATCCCATTATTCCTCCCATTGCAATGAGCTTGCTCAGCACTCTACTCATAGCCTAGGCCTAGAGAGAGACAAGCTCAAACAAGCCAACAAACAGGTTTATGCTTGCCCAGGCTAGTGTGTTTAATGTGGTCTAATTAAGCAGCTCAATATTACTAATAGCCTGACCCTAGTATAAACAGTTCAAATGCCTGTGTGAGTGTATGTACATGGGGCATGTGTGTGTCTGAACTCACTTCTCAACTCTCCTCACAAAGGAGCCAGCTGCCTTCACCTGTGGTGAGAGAAGTGGTTAGTGGAAGCCATCACAAGATCAACACAACACAAATCATGGGTTGGAGGCATGAGGCTTTGTATTCCAGCTGTAATTAGGTTTACCAATTCAACCAAATACTGGCTACTTTCAATTGCATAAGTAGCTATTATTGGTATAGTTTGATCACTCATTGTAGTGGTTCAAGGTAAAAATCCATTTTGCTATTCAAAGCTTCTGCACACAGCAACATGATTCATAAGCATACACAGTCTGGGTGTATCTAAGGGAGTAAGACATTGCATTATTCAAACTGTCCAGCTGCAGCTGTTTTGGGAAGAAATCAATTTTTATGCCAATTAATCAATGTTCTCTAGCTCTTATTGCAAGCCTTCCATTCCTAGCAGAATTTTTTTAGCTATCAGAGATCGATATAATAGTCTTTGTATCCATTTTGTTGGTAGGAATAATGGACAGCTGTTTATGTAAAGAGAAAGGATATGGCCCCAACCTTTCACTCATAAGCTGTAAGGTGGGACTAGGAGAACAAGTCAAAAGAGCTGCTGATGACCACACTGCTGCTTACTCAGCTAAGTGAAGACTAAATTATCTTCAAACATCTAATTGCACAAGCCACAATGTATTTTACGCAGCACACTTGGCTTTGCAAGTGCTGACTCTTGCAGCCTACTCCAGCCCACTAATAAAGTACTGAGGTCACAGTGGCCACTGGCTACAGCCACAGCAGACACACAAAGCAGATGGTAAAGCCACTTTGAAAAGGTGAAACCTGAACAGGGAGCCTAGTGACAGAGCTCAAGTAATGCTTCCTTGTTGATCTAATGTTTCAGCTCAATGATACCAATACTTCTGCTGTGGTCAGAGAGATTAAACCTGGCAAGTTCACTCTGGTCAGATAGACTGTTTGACTCACTGGATAGGAAGCATTTAATCATACTTAAACAGCCACCAACTGGTTGGGAAATCCTATCCCTTAATAGACAAATGCCTCCTTCCATGTGTGTGTGTGTGTGTGTGTGTGTGTGTGTGTGTGTGACACAGCTGTGTATGTATTTATTCCTATGTCAAGAAAATTATGCTTGATGTCACCGTCCTATGGTCTCATAGACACTTGCCATCTTTTGAAGAGGAAATGTGCTTTCGNTAACGAGTTGCACAATTGCTCTTTTCCCAACTGATGTTTTCTTGGCCATGACAGTCATTTTCTGGAGCATGGCAAGTGGCACCTGTATTCCATCCACTGACCATCCAGAGAGATGCTCGAGAAAAGATACCGCTATAGTCTTTAAAAAAAAAAAAAGAAAATGAAAACAGCTATATATAGTTCCTGTTGGTTTCTCTTTCAGTTTTAAAGAGGGAGCCTGGGAACATTGAGGCTAGAATATTTGTATAGTAGCGTTATCTAGAGTAGATAAAATAAATATTCTTGTGAGTGTGGTTGCTTACAGAGCTGTAATGGCCGCCAGCACCATACAGAGAAGACCACAAGTCATCTTCACCCTGTCTGGTGGCACCTGTGGTAACACAACAAAGAGACCTCAGTGAATGCAATTATATTGGTAGAGGAGGTGCAAAGCTCAGTTAGCTAGTGCAGCGTTCTTTGATTTGGCCATTGCCTGTTGGTTCTCCATTGAAGGAGTTAATAAACCACTATAAACCACTCAATATTACATTCACTTTCAATGATAAATATTAACATTTCTAAAAGTAAACTTGACTATTAATTTTGTGAATCTATTTCACTTTCAACTCCTGTCAGTACATCACACATATTTCAGAGTACCAAAATCGTTGCAAAAAAATAGCGACTTAGAACCCATCCTAGAGAGGCTAGCTGTATTTTGTTGAAATACCCTCCAAAAATTATCACTCCTTGACGGGAATATTCAGGATTCTACGTGGCTATTTTATCAACAAGCGGGTGTGTCTCATACGTATTGCTGATTGTTAAGTGGATAAGCATTCTCACCAAAATTATGTATAGATATATAGGGACATCTTGATAATTAACAATAAGAAGTGGGTATGTTTGAGGGAAGCAAATTTTTGGTTATGTTGACAATACTTTTTTCTTTACAGATTGAATTTTTCAAGGATTTGTTTTGCTCGCCATTGCCATAGTACTAAACAGTGAAATTTGCAGTTTTTATTTCCAAGGATTACCTCCAAATCTGCAAAATCCACACAATTTGCTTCCTACAAAAAAAGTTTATGGTACATACTATCAATGAGTTGTTGAAGAGCAGTACTGGTTGCCACTTCTTGAGCGTACTGTGACAGGGGGGTCCACACTTGGAGACTCCAGGTGGAAGGGGGCAGCTGAGTGGCTCTATTGAAACAGCCAACACAGTACATGAGTGCATCCTGTAGAGTAGACATTAAGAAAGCTAGAAGCAGTAGCTGTACATTGCATGGTCCACATAACTTGTTTGTGACCACTGACTACTATTTTGAAACCACATTCAATGATATCATAGCTGGTCATATACTTATAGACATAGAAACACACACAAAGCATGCACACACACACACACACACACACACACACACACACACACACACACCAGCTCTCTTGATGAGCACCTCACAAAAAGTGACTGAAACTTCTTCACATCTCTCTCACTAACAGGAAGTTCTCCATCAACCACTCCCAACACTTTGTCCCCTCCAGCTCCACTAAAGACAGGAGGAGACACATTAGATGTGGCAACATCTTGAACAACCTTAAGAGGTAAAAAGAAGAGCAAGACGTGGGACTCATTTCACCAAGAATATTGTTAGGGAGTAATTTTGACAAAACAGGTAGTGCTACAGTACATGCATTTTCACAGACTGAAAATGTATTGGCTACAAACAATTAACTTACAACTTGTGTATCTAAAAGAAACTTCACAGCCTCAAGAGATGTTTCCTTCAAACCTAATGGCTTCTCTAAAAGTATAAGTGCACATACAAACGGAATAGTATAAGTGGCAATGAATTATTAAAATTTTGTATGTGTGTGTGTGTGTGTGTGTGTGTGTGTGTGTGTGTGTGTGACACAGCTGTGTATGTATTTATTCCTATGTCAAGAAAATTATGCTTGATGTCACCGTCCTATGGTCTCATAGACACTTGCCATCTTTTGAAGAGGAAATGTGCTTTCGTTTGGCCTGACTGGTTCCTTCTTCATCTCTACTGTGAACCTTTCCTTTGCTTGCCATTCCTGTGACTAGTGCTGATTCAGCATTTATACGGGGATCCCCCTTCGAACTTCTTGGTGGATGTGCTACTGTTGATCTGATGAGGCAGTCACGATGTCAGCGCCAATCTTAGGACGTACACAGATCTTAGGGCTGTATAGACGTCTCTTACGCCAAGGGGGGCAATTTAACTCCTTTAACTACAGGTAAGATGTAAATTGTGTGCAAAATTCCTAGAGTTGTTTTATGGTGAGCACTATTTAGAAAGTGGCCTAAAAATTATAATTATGCAGAAAGTATGCTGAGAGAAGAGTTCGGAGCTATTTTAAAGACAAAAGAAATCTACAAGAGCCAAATCAGATTTCACAAGAATATCAGTATGGACTTGCATCACTTGAGATGCTCAAAAGACAGGTATAGAGGAAATTAATGGATACCAAATTACTTGATCATAGTTATGATCAATCTGGTTCACTCTTTTCTGCAGACTGCCCTAAACCAGATTTATTCGGCTCCCAAACTAGTGGTAGAAACAATCTGATGCTGATTATAGATATTATCAATGGATGTCCTTCTTATGTATTTCAATATTTCATTGACAAAATCATATAATTAAGTTCGATTTGTCAATTTACGGTCAAAAGTGTTCCAATAAAATTAGCGCTCCTTAGCGCAGCCATGTGCTAGTGCTAAACAACAACATTGCGAAAAAGTACTGACAGAAGGTGAAGTTAGTCTAAAGGACTTTGCACAAGTTGAAACTTTGTCGATCACCAGTGCTGAACAATCGTTGCATCAATTTAAAATGAGAGTGCACGGATGTGTGCTGCCGCTGGTTCTTGCTGTGACAATGCTACTTGCAGTCACTTCAGTTGTGCAGAGTTCCAATCGTAAGACTTAGTGCAAATTTTTATGACATTGTTGTATTTGTTGCTTTGTATACATGTATGAGGATTTATACGCGTATGATGTTGTCGGGTTGTGTTTTCGGCTCTCCTATTTTATGACAATTTGTATGATCATGAGTTATTATTGTGTTCAGTAAAGCCAAAAAATCATCTATATAATTATATAAGATTTATGACAATTGTATGATCATGGGTTATTGTGTTCAGTAAAGAAAAAAAATCATCTATAATAATTATATGCACTTCTTTCTGTCTTGAGATATTAGTTAGCACTTTCCTGTTCTGGGCAATTGACACTTATCACCATTGCATACTTATTGTAGTACATGTAGACCATGTGTGTAATATTTGTGAACTAGCACCTTTTAGCACCTTTGGTGCTTAGTAACCACATGCCAGAATAATTTTTAAAATATTGGGATTTTTTCCCCCCTGATCCTGGTAATTTTATGTATAAGCCTCAAATCCATCCGAAAGACACTATAGGTGCAACTAGTCTGGTGTACGTATCAAGATCTTTCCTCTGTGTGTGTGTGTGTGTGTGTGTATAAAGATCGACGCCATGTAAGCTTAAGGGTCGGGATATGCCAAACTAGGTGCAAAACAGGCCTTCGTATAAACCCACTGGTGTGAAAGCTTAGACAGTATTGGTTCGTAGTAACTGTTTTTTCTATCCCTAGCCAATGCAGTATTGACCAATCTGTGTAGAAAGAAGATTGTAGTTTTTTTTGGTCATCTTACCTATTTGAAAAGTCGCTCTAAGTTGTTCTAGCTTCAAGTTCAGATGGAATAACTTCATGTGCTCACTTACCTCAAAGGTAGGACTGTCTACATTCTCTGTATGAATCAAAACTGCTTCTAGCTGGTTTTCTGGAAGCCAGCACGAATCACCTGATTTTAGTTTTCGAAATTGACAAAAAAAAAAAAAAAAGACTCAAGACTAAATTCTAACTTCTCTTTACTTCAATTTTGCTATAAATAACTGGTAGTATAGACTTGCTATGGATGTAAACCTCTTCAAGTTTGCTTTATAAGTCAGATTTCTGCTTCTAGCTGGCTTTCTGGATGCAGGCCCAAAACGAGCCGATTTACGTTTTCGAAATTGACGACCCCTGACTTCTAAATACTTGGAACAAAAGAAAAAGGCGTGCATGCTGAGCAAGGATTTGCACCATGTGTACCCTAGTTTAACGTTCTACTTATCTATCGGTTTTTTGTTCTTTTCAATAGTTGTGGCATATCGTGATGAGGATGTTCCAAGAGGGCTCCAAGATATTATTCCTGGAGATAGGTGCATCCTCTACTGCCGTGTTAAAACTAGCAATGGCAGACGGCTGTCCAATCCACCTCTAGTGAATTGGTTTCGTAAAAACGATGAAGCAGAAAAAGCGGATGAAGCAATCTACGAACCTCTTAATGACTACATCTTGTCAACTCATTGGACTGGTGCTCACTCTCCCTCACCAAGAGAGTGCACAGAAAAAACAAACAGCCCAGGAAAATATATCTGTGATCTTGACCTGAAACCTTGCGACCTAAATCGCTTTAATGGCCTCTACAAATGTACGGTGACATCACTGTTAAGCGGCTCAGAACTCTCCCAGGATTACCAGATAGATTATCCCCTTCGAGATCCCATCCCACCTCCCTGTTATATGCCTAGAGCTGAGAATTTAACTGTTACTGAAACTGAATTCTCTGGCAGCAATTTTAGCGTTAGCTTCACTTGGGATGTTACAAAGAAGGGGACCAACGAGACCTACTGTGTAGGGAGCCGACGATGGGAAGTCAAGCATTCCAGTTCTCCAGATCCTGATTCTTTCAGTGACCGAGAGCCATCTCCTTCTTCTGGTGGTTTTATAGACCCTTCTGATCGGACCGACACAAGCTATGTCTTTCACAACTTGAGCCGCAGTCTCTACTACTTATTTGAAGTCAGAAATAGGAAGCTAAAGCATCAAAGAACAGCAGACAGTGATGAGTACTTCACCTATGCTTCCAATGTCTACTATTTTGGTGAACAAAGTAAGACTAGGCTGGCTACCTTGAGTCTTACATACATCTACATTTTTTGTGTTTATTTTCTCCACAGTTCAACCATATATCGATATACCTCGCAATGATCGGACTGTACAGCGGGTTGCCGAAGGGGGTATACTCTCACTGTCCTGTTTAGCTGTAGGAAAACCCCTCATCCCCACAGTAACGTTCCGTGCACCGAGGGAAGATGGCCTTGCATCCCGCACACTCTCGTCACCACCTAGTCAAAATGGTTTGGCTCATCTATTGTTAGTGGATGTGAAGCCAAGTGATGCGGGAGAGTATGTCTGCAGACTAGAATCAACAGTGTTGCACCCGAAACGGTCTTTCGTTCGGAAGAAGAGATACATAGTGATCGTTGAATCTCGTAAGTGAAATTGGTGAACCCCCAAAATCAATACAGAAAAATTGCAAGATTTATCTTATTTCTAAGTAAAATAGAATGTTTATGATCTGATTTTTTAATTTTTTTTTTCCTTTCTTCCCTCCAGGTGGAAACCAAAGTGCAGTACCTACAACTGGACAGTAAGTGGCTTGCTACTAGAGCTCCTGCAAGTGGCTTATCATTTAGAATCTCTGTGGCTGCTAGGAAGCCAACCATCTGTATATTGTGTTACCCACAAGACCATCTGCTAGAAACCACTAAGTCCCTTCAGCACTTCCTGTTTGCATGGTTACTGTGTTGTCACTCTCTATAATAATGCATGCACCAACTTGCAGGAGGTGTGGCTCATTGACCCAATCGACTTGTGGCTCTTACATCTTGGACTCAATAGATGTCTTCTTTAACACAAGTGAAGATCACAGCAACAATGACTTGAAGGGTCAAGCCGAGGCATTGCAGAGCACCATCCGAACATTGCGCCACAACGACACCAACAGCAAGTGTATCTCCTTCTTGGAAGCTGTGATGTGCCACACACTCTTCCCCTACTGTGATCGTACCACGGGTACACTGACTCCAAGACCCATCTGCAAGTCCACCTGCGATGCCTTCTACCCGGGGGGTCCTTGTGGTCACCTCTTCAGAGACAATCCTAACCTCTTTCATGCTCTTTCGGCTAACTGTGACACGAGAGTGAATCCAGCTGGCTCAACACCTGAGTGTATCCATATCTCTGTGGACTTTCCCATCAATGGTAGGTATGGTACAAGAACATGGCATTGTGTGATCTCTTCAAAAGAATGTTTGACCATTACTAAGGGAATAAAACTTTTATAATTGGCTACATCTGTTTGACCTAACATTATAGCTACTCCTGGGTGCTTTATTTATGCACACACTCCACTGCACACAATCACAGTTATGGAGAGAGTTGAACAGAAATGGTGCAGTAAAGGCGATGGAAGAGGCTACCACGGTGCGATATCACACACTCGCAATGGTCATCAGTGCCAGTCATGGTCGTACATGGACCCTCACTCCCACCCTCTCAGTAGTAACGAGTTCCCCTGGGAGCTGCCCACTGCTGGTCACTATTGTCGGAACCCCGGTGGTCTCGGAGAACAGCCGTGGTGCTACACCACCAACACTTCAGTCAGATGGGACTACTGTGATGTGCCTCAGTGTGGTAAGTCCCGGCCCTTCAGTGTGTGGCTTGAGACAGTGAGGGTACTCTAAGCTAGATCAATGTGAGAAATTTTGCTGTCATTGTCAGGGCCAGTGTATTGTTTCAGTGGTTACTTTTTTGGGCTTTGCATGTTGTTTTCTGTGTAGATGTGTGTGAAGTTTATTCTGGTGAATTTTGTCGTGAGCTTCCATCGTACAACACTACTACTGCTGGTGTTCTTTATGAACGGGAGAACCAACAAGATTTCTATGTTGATGTCGTCGAGTTACAAATGAAGGAGATGTTTGAAGAATTTGGTGGGCCTGATCTAGCAAGAGGTTGTCAGCTGGCGCTGAAACAGCTGCTGTGCCACAATTCTGTTCCCATTTGCAAGATGCAAGGTGTGTGTGTGTGTGTGTGTGTGTGTGTGTGTGTGTGAACCTAAAACTGCAATCATCCCCCCCCCCCCCCNAGGTGAGAGAGAGAGAGAGAGAGAGAGAGAACCTAAAACTGCAATCATTCCCCCCCTCTGTAACATATAGTTGACCCTGCCCCAAAAAATGTCTGTTCTGAACATTGTCGTCTTGTGGAAGTGCTTAATCACTGCCTTGAAGCTGATGTTATTGAGGACCTGAAGAATAGCAAGCTCACTCTTCCAAGCTGTCCTGGAGAACCAGAAGCTGACAGAGATCTAGATTGTCTACCTTCACCAATAAGGATTCCACCTCCACGAGGCAGTAAGTTCAAGGATTGAGTGATTGTGTGTGTGGTTTCCTGTTGCCCAATGATTTCACAGAGCTCTGTAACCTTGTATTCAAATCTTTAACCACCAACGGCCCTTGTCTCATTTGGCATTTTCATTGTTCACTGTGAATTTAACCTCCAGCCTTCTTTCCCTATGCCTACCACTGGGATGGCTATTACTACATGTGGCTAGCTTTACTATGCATGGTGGCTGACATGGGTTATGGTGGGTTGCCTACACGTTGTGGTTTTACATGGCCACTCAGCTTATCTCTGAGCTTGTGTAGTGTTCCCAGAATGTCAGATTACGGAGACCCAAGATGCATGCTATTCTACCTGAGTGACTGTCTTCCCCCAAAGTTTGACATTGTGCTCATCTCACATCCTCACAGATTCAACAGGAGACTGCTATTTTGCTTCTGACTATGGACACAGTTATGCAGGCAATGTTTCGACCACTGCATCTGGCCTCACTTGCCTCAACTGGGACTTCAATGGCACTCGTACACCTTTTTTCAACTTGACGGAGTACCCAGAGCTGATAGAGAACTATTGTCGTAATCCGGGCCAGGTGTTGAATAGGCCATGGTGCTATACTGGCAACAGTCCAGTGACCTGGGATTTCTGTGACTTGCTCTCCTGCAATGAATCTAGTAAGTTTGAGTGCTAGTGTTGTCTGTCATTATCCATTGAGAATTTCTGCAGTGACCGTTTGTATTGTGAGAATTTTTTGTAGTATTGGTGTATGTAGTCACTTTTGATCGCTCACACACACACACACACACACACACTCACGCACAGAATCTGATTCTGAACTACAGTCCACAATGACTACAACTACTATGGTGCCTCATCATGGCATCAACAATGTCGTAATACCCATTGTCGTGACCCTAGTCGTAGGTCTTGCAATTCTAATCATCGTAGTATTAATTAGTAACTTTGTATGCCTAATGTTTCGAAAAAAAGCCAACAAGTTGAAGTCTTTGAACAATCCTGAGTCACCAACTCTCCAACAGTATCGCATTGATAGTGGGCAGTCGGAGATCAAGTTCACTTTCAACGAGCAGTACGTGCTCACACAAGCAGCTGTATCAAAAGTCACTGAAGCCATCAAGAGTTTCCAACAATACGATAGGAAGGACATTAAGTATGTGAAGCAAATCGGCCAGGGGAACTTCGGTATTGTATACCTCGGCAAAATGACTCTGGCCCTCGAAGAAGGTGAAGAAAAGGAGGAGACTCAAGTGGCAGTGAAGACGCTCAAAGAGGAAGCAGCACATGAATGTCTTGAGGAGTTTGTTCGTGAAGCAAAGATCATGATGAGTTTCGATCATCCGAACATCATCAAGTTGTACGGCGTCATGATGCAGGAGCTGCCGTATTGCCTCATCTTCGAATACATGAATCGTGGTGATCTGGCCAATTTCCTTCGGGAAAACGCCAGCAGTGCCCTACGTCGTTTCATGAGCTGTGACAGACCTCGCTCGCGGACCGAATCAACCCTTTCCGACAATCCCCCGTCACTCAACAGCGATCAACTGACCGACATTTGCAAGCAGGTTGCTGCTGGTATGGAGTACCTGTCGATGCTCAATCACGTTCATCGTGACTTGGCCTGTCGGAATTGCCTGGTGAAGGTGGAGGAGACGATGGACAACGAGGGCGAGGTCACCTCCCTCGGGAACGTCACCATCAAGATCGGTGACTTCGGGATGAGCCACAACCTGTACACGCAAAATTACTATCGTGTCCGTGGCCAGGCCATTTTGCCCGTCCGATGGATGGCACCCGAGTCCATCATCTACGGCAAGTTTACCACTGCTGCTGATGTGTGGTCATTTGGAGTGGTGATGTGGGAGGTGTTCTCCTTCGGGCTCCAGCCCTACTACGGAATGTCAAACGACGAGGTGACAGATAAAGTGAGACGAGGAAAGAATCTGTCACAGCCCGCCGACTGTCCGAGGAAGATCTTCCAGATCATGAAGGATTGCTGGAAGATGGATCAGAATCTCAGACCCACTTTTACCGAGCTGCACAACATTCTAAATGAAGCTCGTTCAAGCATCAGTTCATATTCTGATGATGCAAGTTCTTGCCGTTCTTCGCCTGCACCTTCTGAGCAAGCCTCTGAGTTCAGCGATGATGCCTTTCTGGAGGAGAACTCCATTCTTAATTTCAAAGTGGAGGATTCAACTGTTTGAGTTAAGCTGTAGCCAATTAACTTGAAACATCATCATAATATTTGCTGTACAATAATTTTTTTTTGCTTTTTTTTTCCATCTTATTTGCTCAAACAATTTAGTTGTTCAAGGTTACTGCACATAATGGTTGTTACTATAATATAATATTATGTTGTTTCTGATCTTTTTGTTTGTTTTTCACCCAGTTTTGTTTTCTCTTATTAAATCTTATGATCATTGTTATCGAACAGATATTTACGAAGAACTGATACTTCTAATCAATCATTGTATGGACCATTTTTCATTGTTTAGGTGTATAAATACATAATTGTTGTCATTTTTATTTAGGATTGTCAATTATTCTCTAAATAACTTATTTATCGCAATCAGTGTATGATACAATGTTTTGCTTTAAAAAAAATTTCAACCAATCAACTTCAAACATGTTTCGTGCGCTATACTATAGCGGATAAATTATGCATGTGAATGTGCTTAGAAAAAATAAATTGTAGTCACTCTGTTATGAGGAATTGTTTGCTGGTTTGGAATATACTTGAAACGGCCGCTTCAAATGACCTGTGCATGAAGAAAAAGAGCACAGTTCACTTGTGTATATTAGAGTGTATTGTAACATTACAGGTCATTGAGTAGCTAAGCAAATGCATATGGCCATTGGTCACTTACTTTGACTTGATTTTGGTACCAGGTACATAAAATGGGTTACAGAACATGTCAGTGTAAGCAACATGTAAGTTCTTGAAGAGCTGATGAGAAAATATGTGCATACATTGTGAATGACAATGGGAATAGTGAAAGAACTGCTTACCATTTTCAAGTCTGCATCTTTCGACTGACTCGAGGTGTTTTCTGTAACAATGATGAATTTTACTCTTGTGTTAGTGGCATATCCATATCTGAGTTTGAGTTAGAGAATCAAGATGCAGTGATTTCAGCAGAGTAACACTGACAAGTTTGTGCAAAAAGAAATAAGGCAACGACATGACAATAATTATAAAGGATACACTTTATACTGCTCTGAAGGATAAAGCAGTCCTAGGTAGTGTTCACGCGGATCATTGCCTCCCTTTGGAGTGTTCAGCGTGGAAACTGAAAGTGAAGACAAAGAACAAACCTAGCTGTGAAGTTACGCGGGCATGACATGGTATAGGTTTGTGCACCATCATGCATATAATTATCTTACTCTTTTCTTCAATGACATCAATGGAAGCATGAACCAAATACTGAAACTGCAGGTCTGTCTCATTTTGAGGGCTACCTGTCCTCAGGTACAGGGGGAAATTCTGGAGAAGTAGAAAGTGTGTGATGTATTAGTAGTGTCAAACTGTGTCATGGACCAGATGGACTTTTAAACTTCCAAGTATAATTTAAAAATATAATATGGCAAACAGAATAGAGTTGATAGCACTGCAGAATTATTACACCACAGCCACAAGGTAACACACACTACGTGATGCAACAGACCTGTTTAGAAATTACAGCCACACACACAACAGCCATTTGCTCAGTGAGTCTTCTTACAGCATGGTGCGCCTCATTTAGAGAGTTGGAGCCACGCCTACTATAAAGCTGAAGCTGCTGGACAAGTACAGTGTCGTATGACAGATTGTACTGAATCGTCCAATATGCAAGCGTCAATGAAGAATAGACTACCAGTGCACATTGTAGAGGATCATGATGAGGCCTTACCATTGATATATAGAGCTATTGGAGCCAAGCACTTGCCATTCACTGGGATCACAATGATTCATTTTGATGCCCATCCTGATCTGCTCTCTCCAGAGATTAATGTGTGTATGGGTTGATTGTATAGTACCTGCTTGATTTAAATCATACATACACATATATTATTATATAGGCAGATGAGCTCCTCAGTAGTGATCCGCAGTTGCTCTACTCTCAAACCAGCATAGCAGACTGGATCCTCCCTGCCATTTACGTCGGTCACATCAGCTGCATGGTTTGGATCAAATCTCCATGGTGTTTCCAGATTCCTGAAGGGAGGCATCAACTTATTGTTGGTAGAGATAAAACCAGCAGTCACATCAGGTCATTTTGAGATCCTGCCTCTAACTCATTCACCAGTATAAAATCACCATGTCTAAAAAAACTAATAAAGGAACACAAAATATTTGCCAGTTTCTAGACTCCATTTTCCGCTAGAGACAAAGTCAGTATCTAGCTACATATAAACTAGTACATGTAAATTACACTGCTGCAAGATTCTCTCTCTCTCTCTCTCTCTCTCTCTCTCTCTCTCTCTCTCTCTCTCTCTCTCTCTCTCTCTCTCAATCTCTCTCTAGGGTGGGTACCCCTCTCTCCTACTTCATCAGTGAGCTCCTCTACCTCCCAGTCAGTGAGCTGGAGAACACCAAGACCATTCCACTATTTGTCTACACTCTACATCCTCTAATGTCTTGTGTTGAGCAAGGTACAGTGTATTTTATTTCTGTCTGCATATTAAAATAAGTTTCTGTTTTATGTGGTTTGTGTAAAAATGCATCTCTCTTTTTTGGACTACAGAAAGTGCCACAATTGCAAGAGATGTTCTTTCTCCTCTTGCAAAGAGACCAAAGAATGACACCACTACCTCTACACTGTTTATTGAGACTCCCTGTCGCTCTATGGGGGAGGCTGGCTCTAACAGACTGGCCAACAACATCGAGGAAACTGTTGAACAGCTGGTTGGCATTATTGAAAAGTCGGATGCGTGGATTCTAGACATTGACCTAGACTTCTTTTCCACCGGTAACCCTTTCAAATCTCGATTCACAACGGTGAATATTCTCATCCTGATTGTTGATTGTTGATCAATATTCAAGAATTGAGGATGCATCCTTTTCATTTCTTCCAGGAACAGTACGGTTTGTTGTGTAGATTGTACGAACTAATTGAGTTACATGACCACAAGGTATTATGTTTGTTGGTGGTGAAGGCTGTTGTGGAGTAGTATCTAGTCTTTCCTCCATCATACATTTTTTTGCCATGATTGTTCATCACAGGTGTGTCTTGAGAAGAGAAGGGAACAACTTGAACTGTTGGAGAAACTGTGGTCATCAGATGATGCTGACTTGTCAGCCATTCTTTCTACCTTGGGCTTATCCAACAATGATGAGTATGTATAATAATTCGTACCCTAATGTATGATTACGACATTACTTGAAATATTTTGCTGGTTTTAGGTCACTTATTCATGAAATGAGGTCATTCATTGGCACCATATTCGAAAGGGATACATTTGTTGATGCAGAATACGTACGTAAGTCAGTTGAAAGGGGAAAAAATCAAACTCTTGATTCTCATGGTTGCTTCTTTCAGCTGCACATGGCTGGGATGGTAACGGATCTACCAGTGCACATGAGCAGTGAGGATGAGATTGAGAGTCTGGTGGTCACTGCATTTGAGCTACTCAAGAGAGTGGAACTGGGTAGTCAGAAGAGACCTGCTCTGACAACTATAGCCAGGTCAGTATTAAATTAATGCCTGACTGTGCATTGATAATGTCAGTCTCATGCCGTCAAGCTGGGGTGGAGTGAATATTAGAATATTAGAGAGGGGCTGGCTATGTGAGACTATGGTAATGTACCCTGGTAATGTATGTCCTGGTAGCTCATAAAAATTATGGCTGTAGGTCAACTGAGGATAAGTATACTCCACCCAGTCAAGTTGAATTCATTCAAGATCTTGTTACCATGGCAATGAAACGGCAGTACAACCACAGTCGGTCAATGGTAGAAATGAAGCATCACTATTTAGCCAGAGGCTATTCAAACTGGGGGTACGAGTCTCCAGCTGACATTTGTGACTGTACTTATCTCTGACCACACAATGATACTTTGCTTTATGACTCCATTCTTTTTTCAATACACAACACTGCACATGATTATTACCCTTGATAAATGTCAGAACAAAAATTAATAATAAATAATTTACAAGGTACTTTGCATGCCACTGCAACAGCATCAATACACACACATACCCAAATAATAATTAACAATAAAACATGCAACAACAACAATGAATGCATCATAACAATAAAATTAATGTCTAATACGATGATCTGACACGAGTGTGGGCAAGTTGGGGTGGGGCAGAAGGTTAGATTAATGCCACATGTTATTGTTGAGTGCACCCCACCCTGTGACCCCCTCCTGCATCATCGTCGTCATCACTGTCATAGGCGTCACCATGACTGTTTTGCTCAAATCCTTTCGTGGTTTCTGGTTCGTGCAACTGAACCTCTTCTGCCTCTTCTTCGTTGATTACAGGCTCATCAGGTTTAGCGGGAAGAAGGGCTTCGAGTTTCTGTACGTGCAAATACAACAGGGATGGGTGATCAGGTANATAATAATTCGTACCCTAATGTATGATTACGACATTACTTGAAATATTTTGCTGGTTTTAGGTCACTTATTCATGAAATGAGGTCATTCATTGGCACCATATTCGAAAGGGATACATTTGTTGATGCAGAATACGTACGTAAGTCAGTTGAAAGGGGAAAAAATCAAACTCTTGATTCTCATGGTTGCTTCTTTCAGCTGCACATGGCTGGGATGGTAACGGATCTACCAGTGCACATGAGCAGTGAGGATGAGATTGAGAGTCTGGTGGTCACTGCATTTGAGCTACTCAAGAGAGTGGAACTGGGTAGTCAGAAGAGACCTGCTCTGACAACTATAGCCAGGTCAGTATTAAATTAATGCCTGACTGTGCATTGATAATGTCAGTCTCATGCCGTCAAGCTGGGGTGGAGTGAATATTAGAATATTAGAGAGGGGCTGGCTATGTGAGACTATGGTAATGTACCCTGGTAATGTATGTCCTGGTAGCTCATAAAAATTATGGCTGTAGGTCAACTGAGGATAAGTATACTCCACCCAGTCAAGTTGAATTCATTCAAGATCTTGTTACCATGGCAATGAAACGGCAGTACAACCACAGTCGGTCAATGGTAGAAATGAAGCATCACTATTTAGCCAGAGGCTATTCAAACTGGGGGTACGAGTCTCCAGCTGACATTTGTGACTGTACTTATCTCTGACCACACAATGATACTTTGCTTTATGACTCCATTCTTTTTTCAATACACAACACTGCACATGATTATTACCCTTGATAAATGTCAGAACAAAAATTAATAATAAATAATTTACAAGGTACTTTGCATGCCACTGCAACAGCATCAATACACACACATACCCAAATAATAATTAACAATAAAACATGCAACAACAACAATGAATGCATCATAACAATAAAATTAATGTCTAATACGATGATCTGACACGAGTGTGGGCAAGTTGGGGTGGGGCAGAAGGTTAGATTAATGCCACATGTTATTGTTGAGTGCACCCCACCCTGTGACCCCCTCCTGCATCATCGTCGTCATCACTGTCATAGGCGTCACCATGACTGTTTTGCTCAAATCCTTTCGTGGTTTCTGGTTCGTGCAACTGAACCTCTTCTGCCTCTTCTTCGTTGATTACAGGCTCATCAGGTTTAGCGGGAAGAAGGGCTTCGAGTTTCTGTACGTGCAAATACAACAGGGATGGGTGATCAGGTAGTGTGTGTGTGTGTGTGTGTGTGTGTGTGTGCATACCATTTTTTGGTTTGCTTACCCATTACAAGTTTTACAACGAGTTTTTCTCTTGAATTCAACTGATTTTGTCGCTCCCTCATAGAGTTCCTCCAGGGTTACCCTGAAATTTTGAACCAACCATACCATACACACTTAGTACTGAGCTAACTTCAAAAGAGACATGAAAGCTTACTCCAAAGGTATGCCAATGGTCTCTCCCTTTTGCCTCCTTCTTCTTCCACCACCAACTGTAAAATACCACCACCATACACACATCTATGAGTCTCAACTGAACACAAGCTGGCTCTATTTTCTATTATTACATTATGAATTAGAGCTTGAAAATAATAAAACTGTTTGGACAAAGATTTTGTAATTTCATACTGTGTTACTTCAATTCACTTACAGAAAGGATCTCCCCCACCGAAGAAATGTGAAAATAAACCATCTTGAAATGGAAAGCCTGTCAAGAGAGAGACAGGAGGGCAAATGAATAAACAAGAGGAGAGAGAGAGAGAGAGAGAGAGCTCATATATACACCTGACATTCCTGGCCCTCCACTTCCATCTTCTTTCACAGCAGACATTCCAAACCGATCGTACATTTCTCTTTTCTCAGAGTCTGAGAGAACCTCATACGCAAACTGAATTGACTTGAACTGCAGATTTCCAATGTGTATCATAATATCAAAATAATTATCACCAATAATGTCAAAAACAAACCCAAAGATGAACAAAGCATGGATGTCTATACTAAACAAATCAGAAAAGGGAACTACCCCCCCCCCAGTCCACACATTGTTAGGGAGGAGGAGGGAGAGTGGAGCTTTCATTAATACCTTCGTGGCATGGCTCACCTTTTCATCATCAGAAGATCCAGTCCTGTCAGGATGATGCTGCTTAGCTAGTCTGTGGTATGCCTGAAGAGGACAAGGGGATTACACCAATATACTAGCCAGCTATGTAAAAACCAGTCCGGCATAGCCAGCCCTTTACATGTATGTGGGACTGGCTACGCCAGACTACCTAACAACCAGTAGGCCTATGGGAAGACATTCACAAATCAGAGAATCATGTGTACTTTTCTTATTTCTGTTTCAGTGGCATGTCGAGAGACTCCTAGAGTCTCGTAGAGCTCTGTGTCAGCCATAATGAAGTTCTTGTCAATTCTGAAAAACAAAGAAACGATATTAAAGGCACAACATAGAAACGTAGTGATGATAGAAACACTGAGCACGTGCACGCCCACAGGCAGTTCTCGAGTCTGGCAACTCCACATAAGCTCACTAAGATTTGCCACAAAGAAGCGGCTTATTTCACATACCTGACGTCCAATTAATCTTCTCAATGCCCACTGGTCTGTTCCCGACTCGATAGGCTCTTTCCACTCACCGAAAAGACACTGTAGAGCGACGTTCAGCACTTCTTCACCACCATGTGACACGGAGCTGTAGAATATTCTATGCAATGACATCACTACTTGTGGCAACGGGTTTGGTGAACTCCCTCAACGATTATGTAATGTAGTGGGTAAAGGTCATCGGAAGTAAAAACAAGATATTGAATACCACAATGCAATAAGCTTTGACTTTGCACTTTGAAGTACAAGTATATCAGATTCTATGCTATTTGTCCAAGTTTTCTCCTCTTAGCTTCCGCCAATTCTCTCTCCTAAAAACAATAACAAGATATGCAGTGAACAGATACTCCCATTGATAAACAATCACGAAGGAGTTGCTTACAGTTCCAAAGTCATAAAAATGAGGTGCTAGCTCATATAACCAATCTGGCTCAATCTGTATGAGTAGAAAAATAAACCACTGGTAACATGTAAAGCATGCAATGTGGACTAGATGCACACAATCCTACCACTGTGATGTCTCGCATAAACTGCTTAGAAGTTTGTATTAACTCATTGAACACAACCCTGCAGTGAGAGTACGGAATAGTCCATTATTTGTGCATGTATACATTCCAACTCACCATTGTGGTGAAACTTGCTCGAATAAAACTGATGAAGGATGAATGTGAAGTGAATGGTCTCCTCTTATTGTTCTATGGGCAGTAGGACAATAAATACAATGAGGGACAACAATACATATTACAACCATAGAGATTCAAACCTGTAGCAACCGGTGTAATGTAAACGAGCAGCATTTGAGAAAAATCCAGCAACGATGCATCTCTGTACAGGTACAGGATCATCTGAACAAGAGATAGAACACATCACATCACATCACATTACACTACAAAAAAAAAAAAAAAAAAAAAACATATACCTCCACATGATACCATTTTAACTTTGAATCGTTGCACAATCCTCTTCAACTGTTCTCTTATACTCACTGCATGACTCAGACCTGTACATTTAGGTGGGTGTCCATAAAACATGCTCTAACCAAGATAACTATGTGAACAGCAATACCTTTATAGTTGAGGAAATTCTCTTGACACCATTTAGAACTTTTGTTGTACTGTAAACATAAATTGAACAATTGATCAATGGTAGGGGAATTTACGGGGTAAAACTAACCCGAATAAATGCTTTGTAAACATTCAACAATGTTAGGTGGTCACCTTCATGCACACAAAACATTCTTCTTGCTGCTTCCTGTAAAAAGAAAAAAAAAAAAGGGGGGTGGGGGAGAAGGTCAAGCAGAAAATGAAAAAAAATCCTCCCATGCGGGGAATCGAACCCCGGCCACGGCGGTGAGAGCGCCGGATCCTAACCACTAGACCACATGGGACAGCTGATAACAACAGCAACATTTTGACAGTGTGTATCTATTGCTAGACAATGCAACTTACAGCAACACTTTTAGCTCTGCTAGGCAATGTGAAGACATGCTGAACTTGAAGCATAGCAGCTACAGTAAGAGCCTCCTCTGAACATCCAAATGATTCTGACAGAGATTGAGACAGATGGGCACACAATTTCTTGGAAGAAATCATTTATAGGCATATTCATACCTGAGACAAGAAGCATTCTAGCAAACATTGGATTCAGTGGAAACTCAGCCATTTGATATCCCAAGGGATCTGTGAGCTCACAACTGTCATCAATAGCTACAAAGTGACAAATTCAAACAGTGAAACAAAAGAAATTTAGTCAATTAAAATCACCTCTCAAGGCATAAAGCAACTCCACTCCATGAAGCAGACTGTCAGCTGGAGGTGGCTAAGACAAAAGTTATAAATTTACAAGTGCACTCATTATATAATAGACAATAAACTTACTGAAATGAAGTAAAAGCGAAGAACATTATCAATTCCCAGAGCTTTCAGTTGGAGCACAACTGGTGCAAGGTTGCTCCTCTGCATTTCAGGCACAGCTGAAGACTGTAGTTTGTGAAAACCCTCCTCAGTGTACAAACGGTAGGCTTTTCCTGAACGAATTCTACCAGCTCTGCCAGTTCTCTGCTGGGCTGATGACTGAGACACTGGAACCACTACCAGAGACTCTGGGGGAAATGGAAAAAAAAACAAATCTCAGCTAACAGAAACGTTTGAAATTAGTTATTGACTAGTGAAATTACACCAACAATAATCGGAATCTCAGCAATGAAAATGAAAATAGAATTCACAAGTTAGATCACATAATGACACCAATACCTAGTGCTGTCTTTGGAGAGAATGCTTTCAGCTTGACGAATCCACTGTCTATCACTAACAACAGAAATGAGGGGGAAAATGCACATGTTTTCCAAACAGACCCTAGACAACTCATACCATATACAATCCCACTAATTGTGACAGAGGTCTCTGCAATGTTGGTAGCCACAATCACCTATTAGTATCAACAGAGCTGTGTTGACATCATCATGTTACAGACATGTATTAAATCTACAAGTGAACCTTTCTGGTATTCGGTGGTGTCCTGTGAAATACACGTAGCTATAAGAGACAAACAGGAAACCATACTTGAGGTCAAAACTAGACACATTGAGTGGGTGCATGTCCTAACCTGCTCGGCATACGGAAGCCCGCCATACAATGGCAGCACAAGCAGCTGCATTCCTTTCTTTGATCGACTTGCATGTTCTCTGAAGAATTACAAATAAATTGGTCCAACAAATTGATATTTAACCACTGGCTACCTGCTCTAGAACTTTCATTTCCCTTCTTTTTTTCCTTCCTAACCTGAGTTCAGACACGGTCTTCTCTACTTCCTCTTGTCCGGTGAGAAATGCCAGCACATCTCCCTGGCCCTCATCTCTGTGGATGGCTAGGACAGTCTCCACAGTTGAAGTGAGGTAGTTGGCTACTGGCCGTTTAGCATAGTACACATCCACAGGATAAGTTCTTCCCTCAATAGACAAAATAGTGGCCGTGTCTTTACTGGGATCTCTGGAGCTGTTGGTCTCAAAGAACTTCTTAAACAGCTACACGATGGTATTGCACAAGGACAGTACATTAATGAGCTCTGGTGCACAATACAACATACCTCTGCATCAAGTGTTGCAGACGATATTATGAGGTGCAGATCATCTCGTTTCTTCATAATCTGCATATTAAAAAATAGTGCATTGATCGTAACTATTATATACAGTGTACACATACTCGTTCTAATGAGGCAATAAATTTACTTTTTTCAAGAGTCCAACAATGATGTCAGTATAGAGTGTTCTTTCGTGAGCTTCATCAAGAATGAGAACACTAAATGAAAGAAGAGTAGGATACCACACACAAATGATTCCCACCACCAAAGACCATTACTGGGTATTGTTTGTACATACATACCTGTATTTCTGTAGCAGTGGGTCTCTCATCATTTCTCTCACTAGCATGCCGTCAGTGAGAAACTGACAGGATGAGAGTTATCAACCGCAAAATGAGTTGAGTGCCAACCAATTATCCAAGAACTGGTATAATTAACAACTGGAGAATTGATAGCTTACTTTGATCCTGGTTGCTTTAGCATCACTGCAGTCATCAAACCTGATACAGTATCCTACCTGGAACACGTCACGTTCATTAGCAATGAAACAGAGCCAACATTCCTGATGTCACTGTATTCATGCACATACCTCGTGACCAAGCATGGCTCCTCTTTCATCAGCTACTCTTGAAGCTACCTGCACCAATCATACCAGGAAATGACAACCAATATTGAGTGCACCCACCCTTGTTCTAGAGTTAGCGGTATCATGCAAATAAAGCATACAGTAGTAGCTGCTACTCTTCTTGGTTGAGTGATACCAACCACATGTCCATTCCCGGTCCACCCTGCTTCGTGAAGGTACTGGGGAATCTGGGAAAACACAAAATAAGTCTTCACAAGATAGGGACAAGGAGTCCTAGTTGGTACATACTTGAGTTGTTTTCCCACTGCCTGTCTCTCCCACAATGACAACTGTCCTATACTTCTCTACCAAATAAATGATTTGATTCCGATACTGCAGAAAGTTTACACAACAAGAACTTAGATAGTATTAAAGTAGCATACAAAATAGTCAACAAATTTTGATGGCTACAATTAACTATTTAAGTTCACCTGAAATATTGGCAGGCGTTGCCTTTGCTGTGCAATTGAGAGGTTGATGTTTCTATTGTAAGTCATGCACGTCCCTGCCCCCTCACCCTCTTGCCCCTCTCGTTCCAGCTCGAGAGATGAACCAGGCTTTGCCGTACCTGTAAATATACACATGCTCTACAATTAGCTCTAGTATTGGCTGCTAACATCACATGCATGTAGCTCATGCAAGATGTACTAGATCTTGGATACACATACAAGACATGCAACAAAATACCTGGCTTCCAAAATTTGGGGGTCAAAGCCATCTGTATGGATTTACATTAGAAAGCAACACCCAGATACCATATCTTAGTTGAAAACACTCATAGATAACCTATGCTGTAGCAGAACCTTTGCTGTGCCAACCTTTGCTTTGGTGCTGGTGTACAAGGGATGGGCTTTAATTGGAAAAAAGAAAGGTGTGCAGCAAATAGAGTAGTGAGCACGTGCAGGTTTGTCTGATGCAATAAGCTTGGATCCTAACCCAAGACAACTGAACCACAGAATTTCAACCATGGCTGATGCTGAAGATGAGTTGGTATGGATTTTCTATCACAAAAATCATCATCTTGAGTTAACTTTGAAATTTAATACACTCCTAATTTCAAATTTGTGTGGTTATCTTTACTGTAGATTGCTTTGGAACTGAAAGGCAAGAAGAAAAAGAAAGGGAAAAAGAAACATATTGATGTAGACTCATTACTACAACCGACCCCTCAGGTTTGTTGAAATATAATTGCTATGTCTTCTATAATATTATAAAAATTATATGTATGTATATAATATATATATGTCTTCCTATAATTTTGTGAATATTATGATGATGATAGTGGTACATTGGGGGTTCAGACTTCTACTTTTAGGGATTAGACACTCCGGGACATTTCCCATGGGGGGTTATTCACATGATACCAAATCATTGTTATTAGGCTGCACCAGAGCCTGTAGCTCCGCCCCCTGAGCCACAGCCCCCAGAGACACCACAGGCCGAGCTGTTACCAGCTCCTCCTGTGGATGAGTTTGAACTCCCGAAGAAGAAGAAGAAAGTACGACCTGTAAGTTATCCAGTCAGTTCATCTTACCAGTCTCTATGGTTGTGATTGATTCCATTAGAATATCACATTCGAAGGATTTGAGATCATTAAGGAGGACATTGAAGGTGATGAGTATAAGTTGGATGGTGGCATTCCTGAAGAGGAGGAAGGACCCACAGATGATAGCCCGTGGGCCGACAGTGACAGAGATTACACCTATGAAGAGGTGTGTGTGTGTGTGCGTGTGTGTTTGTGCGTGCATGTGTGCGTGAACAAACTTCCTGGTATGTATGTTTGACTGTGTTCTCTTCCACTTTGTGTAGTTGTTGGAAAGAGTGTTTAACATAATGCGTCAGAAAAATCCAGCCATGGTTGGCGGTCAAAAGAAGAAGTTAGTGATGAAACCCCCTCAAGTTGTTAGGGTGGGTGCAAAGAAGACATCATTTGTCAATTTCACTGACATATGTAAACTGTAAGTGTTGAACTTACATGAGGAAATTGTCGTATGTATTTCACTGGGGTTTCTTGAACTTCTGATGCAGACTTCACAGGCAACCTAAGCATTTGTTAGCATTTTTAATGTCTGAACTTGGAACGAGGTAGGGATGTGTGTGTGTATGGTAGATCCTGTAGCCAGTAATGGTGTTAGTTTCTGTATGTGTGTGTGTTTGTGCCTTACTTATTGCAGTGGTTCGGTGGACGGTAACAATCAATTGATAATCAAGGGAAAATTTCAGCAAAAACAGATTGAGACTGTGCTACGAAGATACATCAGTAAGACATGCCTAATCTCATCTCTTGTGTACACACACGCACAACACACACAAAATTACTCAAATTGTGCTTTCTCTCTTTCTACTTACAGAGGAGTATGTGACCTGCCATACTTGTCGCTCCCCTGACACTATCCTACAAAAAGAAACTAGACTATTTTTCTTGCAGTGTGAGACGTGTGGTTCACGCTGTTCCGTTCAAAGCATCAAGTCTGGATTTCAAGCTGTCCTCTCTGGTCATCGTGCTCAGCTTAGAAACAGAACTTAAGTGTTGGTGTGTTGATAGTGGTGTGTGTAGGGGGTTGTGTTTCAGCTATGGGAGAGCAGATATAATTGCATACATTTTACAATGCATAACTCACAATGAATTTTTGAATTTTGTATCGGCAAGTCAATATTCACAGTCTAGATAAGGTATTATACCAGATCTGCACAGAGATCTGCAGATGCAGAGACATGCCACGTGTACACGTGGTAGTACAGTACAATATACAATGCAGCTAGTGTAGTATAGACCATAATGGAGAATGCGTAATTGGTTTTGTGGGCGGGTACCAGAATTTGAAAACAGTATGTACATGTCAGCAAGGCACGTGCAATGCTTGCATAAGTGGCTTGCAAAACTTGGCTCACAAAAGACCTGCCAGCCTACACTTTTTTATTTATTTTTCTGTAGTGTTCTGAAGCACTATTAAAAATTATGTCTAAAGGAATTATCTACGAGTACGAAGATGGTGGCTGCTATTGCGGTGAATGGGAAAACGATGCATCTCATGGCCATGGAGTTTGCACTGGCCCAAACGGACAAGGAAAATTTGAAGGGATGTGGGAACACGGTAACCAGGTCAGCGGCGTTTATACTTGGCCAAAAGGTATGAAGTACATGGGCACTTGGCTCACAAACGTTCGAGATGGAACAGGCAGAGAGGTGCAACCAGATGGAACAGAATATTCTGGGGATTTTACAAAAGGCTCTCGAGGTCCTTATGGAGTAACTAGACTGCACAATGGTGAATACAGAGGAGCCTGGTTCAATGGTATGCAGGATGGTGAAGGAGTTGAGGCCTATGTTGATGGAGGTAGGTCGGAACTAGTCTACGTGTGGGTGTGTACATTTTTTGTGAATGCATATTTTATTGGCCTAAAGTAGTACCAAACCTCGATGGGATTAAATTTGATGGCCGATAAATTTACTTGAGCCTTGTGTTTAGATAAGTAACTGCTCCATCCAATCCGAAGCATTTAAAATTGCATTGATTGATTTCTTTGTCTGGTTGTGGATGATGTCCATATGGATCGAAGTGGCGAATTGCAGTCGCTAATGTGTTTGTCTGTGTGAAATGTTAGTAAACATGGTTTCCTTTGGCGTGTCTAGAGTGCTAATGTGGGAATGTGTGTTCAGGGAGGGCATTTGTTGGAGTGCACGCTTTGTATTGTACACAACAGAACAAGTATGTGATGTGTGTGTTAGCTTGCAAATAGTGAGCAGTTTATTATTATTATTATTATCTCGATCTGGTTTGTGTAGTTATTTGGATATAACTTGTCGCTTGATCTTCATGATCTAATATCAGCTGGAAGAGCTCTTCCAAGAATTATTGTGGTGTGTGGTTATGTCCTTGATCCATACATACCTAATATGTATTTCCTGGGAGCCCCTACTTTCTTTCTTCTCATGCACTGTCGCACACTACGCTTTGTATTGTACACACAGAACAAGTATGTGATGTGTGTGCTAGTTTGCAACAAATAGTGAGCAGTTTTTTTATTGTCTCGGCCTGGTTTGTGTAGTTTATTTAGACATAACTTGTTGCTTGATCTTCATGATCTAATATCAGCTGGAAGAGCTCTTCCAAGAATTATTGTGGTGTGTGGTTATGTCCCTGATCCATACATACCTAATATGTATTTCCTGGGAGCCCCTACTTTCTTTCTTCTCATGCACTGTCGCACACTGTGTGCGTGCATGTGTGTGTGTGTGTGTGTGTGTGTGTGTACAGAAGCCAAGATATTTTCACTGTGGTCTTTACCCCACCTGTACATACGTATTCATCATTGTGTAGCATAATTAGATTCCTCGCTACATACTTGTGGGTTAATAATGCAAACTAAACCGTAGGCAGTTTTGTAAAGCTCGAGGTCATAATTAGCCTTTCACCCTCATTCGAAGAGTCCGGAATGGTGTAGCATGGAATATGAGAAGACATCTTTATGCCCCTGTTTGGTCACTGCTTGTTTTCTATTATCATAGTTGAAGTGAATGACGTTGTGGTGTTTCAAATGGATTCACTTGTAGCAGCTGACCGTGCTTAGTGTTCTGACAGTGCTAAGTGTTATGGCAAATGCCTGTCTATTTATATGTCCTTTGATTGTACAACTATTACAGCACTCCTTTGTCTGTTGAACTATAGCTTGTACTAATAGGTTTTGTTTGAAGTGGGAAGTACTTTAACAAATGTTTTGTTTTTAAATAGCTCTCAGTGGTATGATGTGGAGGAGGGTAGATCTGATTAGACAGTTATAGAACAGCTTGGGCTATACTTATATCCTTATCGAAGCATCATTATCATGTATTATATATGGTCATATAAGTGCACACCTCCACACACTTTCTCAAGGATACTATCGGGGGCAGTACAAGAAGGGAGTGCGTCATGGCTTTGGTGCTCGTTCCTCTGCCTCCTATGAACAGAGGGAAAATTGTAGAGGTCTTCCTAAGAATCTTTCTGAGCCTAGATTGAGTGTTAAGTCACAGGGGTCAATATTGAGTGTGAAATCGTCATCTAGTGCTCAACCATCAGAGAATTTGACACAGCCCAGCGGCAAAGAACGATCAGTTAGTATAGTCCCTGATCCCCAGTCTCAAGGCAGTCAGGTACAAGACCCAAACGCTCAGATTTATAGAGGTGAATGGAAGGATGACAAGCGACATGGGTATGGCGTTCTGAGAGTGCTTGGTCTTTACACGTATTACGGAGAGTGGCACCAGAATGCAAGAACCGGTTATGGAGTTCTTTCTTATGAGACTGGTCGCAAAGAAGAAGGCTTGTGGCAGAATGGAAAGCTGATTGAAGTCCTGAAACGCAAGAAGATCTCCTTCAAACCTTCACAACTGGAAGGAAAGGTGAAACAAGCTCACACCAACGCCATCCAGGCAGCTGATACGGCCAAGAATAAAGGAATGCTGGCTGAAAGTAGAGCAACGTCTGCTCTTGCAAAGTCTCGTTTGGCAATGAAGTCAGCACAGCAAGCTTCACGCAATGCCCAGCTTGCCAGAGAGAAGGCAGAGCTCTACAAGAATGCACCAAAAATTACAGGTATATTGTCATGGGTGGGATTCTCCTTTGTGTTTATTAGTGTAGAAGTATTTGTTTACACAATCATTGAAATTTTAGTCAACATGGTCATAATGAACCATTCAAGTGCAACCCTCGCACTCACTAACACCTCCCCTCTCCAGCCTTGTTTTCTACACTCGCGCTCACACATACGCTCTCACGCACACATACACACACACACACACACACACACGCACACACACACACACACACACATACACACACACACACACTCTCACACACACACACACAGAAAGCACCAAGACACCAATGATAGAACAGCCTCTCTCCTTCCCAGCTCTCGGCAGGGTATCCTCTCCACCTGGAAGTGGCAGCCAAACCAGTCTCAATAGCACCAGAGGAAGCACTGACTCGTCAAAGATGAGTTTGTTGAGTGTTGGTAATAAGGGAATTTTACCCTCCACAAGCTTTGAGGATATTCATAAACTAATGGACGATGGGGAGGAAAATCATAGTAGCGGTTCAAGCGATGAAGTTGAAAGCAGTATCTCTGAGTTGGACAGACGTCGTGCATACTTTAAACTCCAAACAAACGCTGGCTCAGAAGGTAGTCAATCGGATATGAGTCTCGATGAAGCGAGTACACTGAGAGCAAGACGCCTACAAAGACTGAGAGGAATGGGTTCGTCTGAAACCAGCTCCTCACTCTCTTACAGTCTAGAGTCAGACCTGAGTGCGGCCAAGAGGAGGGTCAGTGACACAGCAATGGGCTCCATCACTCGGAAGAAACCACTCAAATATTTCAAGGGAGATAGTTTATCAGAGGAGGAGGAACTGGGGGTGGAAGGACTTGACTTCTGTCGGAAGAGATCGAGAGTTGATAAGACGACAGGTAGGTTTTGAGTGAGTGAGTGTGTGTGTGTGTGTGTGTGTGTATGTGTGTGTGTGTGAGAGAGAGAGAGAGAGTATGTGAGTGAGTGTGGTCAATTGTATTTGTTATCAGATTCAGTAGGCGTCTCCTCCCCCTCCCTTGCAGGAGAGTTAGACCACGGTGACCTCACTGATGATGAGCTCCTGGAAGAGAAGAAGACCAAGAGAGCCTCCTCCACCTTGCCTCCCCCTCCCAGACCGTTGGTGAAGAAGAATTCTGTTACTATGGAGATGTTGGTGAGTCTCACATCCATCTCCTTGGAGTCATTTCATGATCCATACCACCAGTAAATAGGTGTACAGTAGATCATTCAAATAGCTAAGAGCTACTCTACACACATCTACCCGTAAGCCTTCCTCATTACATATCTCTACATGTATTCCTCCAGACACAAATGGCCAACTGGAACAAGATGGTTGCCTACATCAACTTTGCCCTGCTGGTGTTTCTACTGGTGCTCATCCTGCTAGTGGTCATGACTCTCCAGTACTACCAGCTGTCAAGCTACTACTACAACCATGCCCCTGATGAACAAAATCAAGCTGCTGCCAATTTTTTGACTCCGATGGCGTAATGTCCACTGTCTTTCTTCCTTTCTAAACTCAATCACTTTGTCTATCGTGTTCAACACACAATCTTTATTTCTTTGTTTATTTTTGTAATTGTATAGCTTATTGCGATTTTTTCGTCTGTCAATGTTATTTTAATGTGTGTTAAATTATCGGTGGTACATAATAATCAAATTCATGAGGCCAATTCTCCTCTGTATTATGACATACCTGACTATACAGTACAGTCCATAATATTCTCATGAGACATATCACATAGGACTATCGTATACATATACTACATTAATATGTTATATCCATTATGTACTCAGGCCTGCATGACTTGCAAACAGTTTAACAGCAATATCAACATGAGAAATGTGTGACTGTATTACAAAGTATGCTTGTTACGAAAGGAAAAAAAGTTTCAAGAACTCAAAAAAGAAAACTTACATAAAAGATAGCATGGTAGTGTAACGACAAAAATGAAGCTTACGTAGAGTGATGGAAATGATAAGCTAATGAAAAAAAGCTAGGGGCACTCTGCTTGAAAGAATAACAATATTAGGATAGTGTAATTACTGCATGATTGTAAAGCTATATAGTGCTTCGTGAACGATGAAGAAACTCAATCAAAACCTATTGTTGGGTGAATGAGGCAATGAACCTGTTGCATTGAATGGTGAGAAGTTGCTGGGATGTCCAGCTGGGTAGTGAGGATGAAAAGGAGAAGCAAGAGCAAAAGGATGATGAGGAGTTGGGGATGGATAAAATTGATTGCTTGGAACAGAAGGGTAACCAAAATGGTTATTTGGCATACCAATGGGCACTGAAGAGTAACCAAAATGGCCAGCAGGATAGCTGTTTGGAAGACCAAACTGACCGTTGGGAGTACAATAGCTACCGTATTGATAGTTTGGTGGTGGTCCAAAGGAGGGAGACAGCTGACCAAATGAACCAGCATGAGGAGAGGAGCTACCAAAGGAATGGTTGGACGGAGATGGCTGACCACCAAAGTGAGAGCTAGATGGTGGAAGATGAGCAAAATGACTGGCACTAGGAGACAAAGGATGACCAAAAGGAGCAGAAGAGGTCTGAGTTATAGGCTGACTAACATGATCGGCAACTGGTATATTATGCGAGGATGTGGCAACACCATTTATTGCATTTTCATTCTTACTTGAGTCTTCCGTCAACGACCTTGCTTCATCATTGCTGTCTTCATTCTTGGAAGGTTGAGTGGCCAATGCTGTCTCAACAGGATTGTCAAGTTTTTCAGGTGTGTCAGGTTTGTCAAGTTTGTTAGGTGTGTCAGGTTTGTCAGGTGTGTCCGGTTTGTCTGCAGCTGGTGATGACGACACTTCAGGCTCTTCTCCTTTTGACTTTGGTTGGTCAGGTGAATCAGCCTTACCCTTATCACCTGTCACAGAGTCCTCCTTCAAGCCCACATCGTCAGTCTCACACGGCTGATCCGATTTGATCTCAGATTCATTGACTTCTTCATCTGGTGGTTTGATCTCTGAAACTGAGCTCTTTTTTACCTTTCTTCTTCGTCTTCCTCTTCTTGTGATCACGCCTGTCTCCTTTTCAACATTGTTGGAGCTCTCCTCAACCTTAGTCTTTGTCTTTGGTGAGGAGTCAATCACATGAGGCAGTCTTGAGGCTGGCTTTCGTTTTGCATCACCACTCACATCTTCATTGAACTGCCAGTAGTTTCCCTTCATGGCACGTTCCATCTTGGAGAAACATTCATACCTAGACAATACAGTTCTGATACAGGTTTTCAGTTTCTGTAGTTTGGCCTTTTTCTGGCTTCCTAAATTCGGGAAGTTTTTGAAGACGGCTTTGTAGACATCTTCTGTCGTGAGTTTGTCCACTTTACTCCCTTGAAACGCCGTTGTAACCATTTTTTTTAACAAATCGGTATCCATATCAATATTTTGTCTTTTCTTGCCATTTTCTTTAGCCATTGTACGTCTTGATCAAGAAGGAAGCTTCGCTGATTTATACCCGAACCGCCTTGTGTTAATTTGGGCAAGGGTCACATGCTGAATATTAATACATGCCACAACCAGCAATGTGCTAATGAAGCATGAAGATTTGTCGACTATTACCACTTGAGAAGCATGACAATGAAAACAAACATTTTTTTATGTGTGTGACTGACATAATAATTAAACATTCACAAACAAAGCAATTCACATACACAAGAAAGATAACACTAGCTAGACCTGCTGCCTGACTGGACTGATTCTATCCACTACGTTCCATTCCCTCCGCCACAACATCTCCTTTTCTCTTCAGGTTGAGGAGCTAGCAGTGATTTTCCTGGCGTCATGTGAGATGCTACTTCTTCAGGGAGTTTATGGCCTACAGTTTATTGCAAGAATGTGAGTGTGTATTCAATGTGTGAGTACTACTTCAGTGTGTCACTTTGAAACACTTACTGATTTTTACAAACAGTTCTTCTACATTTTTCGCTGTTAATGCACTTGTTTCACAGAATAAGGCGTCGACCTGCTGTGCATATTGTTCTCCTCTGCTGTACGGTACCTGAGTGTGTATGTGACATGACTTGTGCAGTGGTTGGTCTTGAAAGTACAGAAGATGTACCCTTCAACTTAGCTAGCCTACTTAGTGCCTCTTGTTATTCTACATACTACAGCACATTGTCTTCAAACTCAATCGCTGACAAATTTGTGTCAATAATCGTTAACAAGTGACAACAAACAAACGGGCAAAGAGCTTCCGGTACATAGCTTGAATAGTTCCCAACATGCTGAACACAGATCTATTAGTGATACAAGCATACAGCTCTCATACAAACACACAATTCAAACTGAAGGGGCAAGTGAAATTCCCGACCTTTCTACTATACTAGCAATATCTTGAGATAGTAGGTTCAACTCAGCCTTGAATCAGGCACTCTCCCACTAATACCAAATTATACCATAACAAACACACACCTACACACACACTCTCTAAGATATCAGCAGGATAGAGCCAGCTGGTTCGATGCTGGACCCAACCCTCATACCTCTCTGTTCTCCTCCAGGTCACATTTGTTGCCAGCTATAGCTAAGACAATGTTCTGAGGTCCCAGTCTCTGTAGCTCTGTTATCCACTCTTGTAACACATCGAATGTAGCCTCACTGGTGATGTCATAGACTATAATGGCAGCTGCTGCATTTCTATAGTACATGGGCAGTAGCGAACGATACTGTGTGTGTGTGTGTGTGTGTGTGTGTGTGTGTGTGTGTATGGAAAGAGAGAGACAAGAGTGAGTGAATAGCTAGACTGCCATTATATAAACAACCTATGTAGAGCCATGTTTCCAAGTATTGACTTTTGAAGTTCATTCCTAACTAACTTAAGCAACACCTCTACATGCTAGTCATATTGCTATTATCAAAGCCACTCATGTACGGCTTTTCTTACAGTCTTTTGTTCTTGTGGGAAGTGAAAGCAAAAACACTTGTTAAACAACATGAAAATTTAATGTAATACGTAAGATAACCTAACAAGTATATTTTGATCTTTCTTACTCTTTCTTGTCCTGCTGTGTCCCAAATCTGAAACTTTATTGTACTTTTATCCACTGTCAACGATTTGGACATAAAAGATGCACTAGAGAGAGAGAGAGAGAGAGAGAGAGAGAGAGAGAGAGAGAGAGAGAGAGAGGGAGAGAGATTATTATAGCCAAGAAACAGTTATTATGTACACAGAAAAGCATCCTACACACTACTGTGATAATATTATGATTGAAACTCTTCAATAAAAATACATCTGCGGCTGTACTGATCCACACATGATCAGCTCATACCCAAGTGTTGTGGTTAAATTAGGGTTGAAAGAATTGTGTACAAATCTTCCCACAAGACTGCTTTTCCCTACTCCAATATCCTATCAAGAATAATGTGTGCATATAGAGCAAAAGAGAAAGAGAAACAGAGCAGTGAGCCACGCCCTTGGACAGAGATTCATTGATCTCTCATTCATTTTGACACCTGACCCATTGTGAGCAATCAGTCAACCCATTCGGTATGTAAATGATGTGACTCACCCCTAGTAGACATACTTTAACTTCTCTTAAATTCATTACGACAAAACAATGGATAAGACACCACAAGACCTGACAAGCTGGCTGCTGTGATGATCTGTGCTGGCCTGGCAAAAAATTATAACTCCACCAAAACGTCACGAGTTTCTGGTTAATTATTGCCTAACCCATTTCCGGTTCATTTGAGCTCATTAGCTGCAGAACCACCTAGAGCAAGCAAAGAGCTGGTGTGATAGCTACAAGCTATTTGTTGTTGAAACTTAAAGCATGTCTATTTCAGACGACGACGCTCTCCGGGATGTCCGGGGCGAAGAAGCCGAAGACAAAAAAATGGCAGATCTGTGGGCCAAGAAGGTGCGAAGACACTCCAGTCAGTTCAAGTTGCTAGTGGGAGATAGACTTCAGCTCAAAGAGAACCCGAAGATAAACATAGTGCTTGCAAAGAATGGTGAGAAATTTGCTGATGGTTATCATATACCAGTAGTCCAACTGGCTGTGGGCATGATATAAAATCTCTGGCGTTATTATTGATAATTTGGGCTGTTATAAAAACACAACTGCTACTGACTGGCTGCTCATTGAATCCACAAGATCATAATTTGTTGCAGTACACAGTCATTAGGCAGTTTGCATAGGATAAATTTGTTAATTGCCCATTCCACAAATTCCTTTTATCTTCTGGTTGCTGTCTGTGGTTCTGTGGTCTGTACTCTAGGTGAAAGAAGAGTGATCTTCTCAGACACTGTCATCAAAATCAACCGAAAAGGGCGAACACAAGAAAGATGGCTCATGATCTCAGGTGAGTATGAAATCTTGTTTCCTTGTAATTAGAATGACAAAAACCTGGCAGGTCACATGACAAAGGGAACTTATAGATTCAGAGCTAAAGCGGCTTCTTTTACAGTTGTTGGGTTTTGTGCAGAGTTGTGTGTGCTTTTTTTATAATAATATTATGCATACACTATGTGTTATCAACATAGATAAAGAGTGTGATTGACAGTGGCATGGTAAATTTGCTTGTGTAGCAAGGACTCTATTTAATTTGTAGGTATGCCACTAGTAGCCCCTCTCACTAAGTAGCCATTCATGTGTTCTGTTTGATGTGTGTATGCCTCCAATGGCTTTCTGCTTCTGTGTAATGTCTGGCTGCAAAAAGAGGAAGTTGTAAACAGTTGTATGATTATCCAATTCTATCCTTCTCTTTGTTGTGTGAGACTTGTATAATAGTGCTAATGATGATAGTAGCTGATTAGCACTCATTTAACATATTGGATAATTGATAAATAATTGACTATTAGTTAGAGATTGAGTGTGAAATATAATAATAATGGTGTCCTTAATGAATTTCAGATGGTGCTCTCTACAATATTGATCCAACTTCCTCAAAAGTGAGAAGACGGATAGCCCTCTCCAATATCAGTCACATCAGCATCAGCCTACTCTCTGACAACTTCTTCATTGTCCATGTGCCCTCAGAGTACGACTACCTCTTTGTGAGTGGACGCAAGACCGAAATCATTTCTGTTCTGAGACTTGTCTTTCAAGAGGGTACTGGGGAGGAACTCAATGTTGCAATGCAAAACATGTAAGCTCAATGTAAAAAGGCTAGAAGGCCTGCACCAGAGTTTGTGTGGTAACTCTCTCTCTCTCTCTCTCTCTCTCTCTCTCTCTCTCTGTGGCAGTATTGACTACCGCATTGACAAGGATCAACAAAGAAGAATTGTGTTCCAAGAAGGAGAAGGTGTGTGTGTACATAATATTGTTTTATAAAAGTACAATGACATTTGTGCGCAATGCACTGCCCATGAATTTGCTTTATATTATTTTAGTGACTCTGTATTAACCCCTTTCCTTTACAGATGGTGTGTTTACAAAGATATATGCTAAGAAGACTAGATAGCACAATACAGACCAAGAGTACTGCAGGCTGTATTTTTTATTTAACACTTCTTTACTACCCTCTATATACTCATTCTCATGAATCTCTTTCTCCAATTAAACTACATTTGAACTTTGAACCGTGACTTCAGCCCCACCCATGTTGGTCCAGCAATGCGAGTTGTGCAAACGTGCCCAAACCAGTATATAAATAATGCTGCACTATAAAAATATTCTATACTACATCTTTAATTTGTACAATACAGAGGAAGAAACAATGATATGTAAGTGCATGGTATGATTGTTTGCAAATTGATCAAGGGAAGTTATAATTTTATATAATTATGTGACACTCATGTCTCAACAAACTGCCAGCTTTGACTCTAAAGTCAAGACCCAAGTGTCAATGGGTTGCCAACATGATGCTTGTTGTGTTGCTGCAAATGCTCATCACATTCAACTACAGCATCATGCTTCCTTCACTGCATCAGTTTGTCACCAACCCAACTGATGAAGAACTCCACAGCAGAGAAGACCAGGAGAGCAAAGAGAAGTCCAATGAAGTTAATCCCTAGCTGATATTAACCATTATTAATGCCATGCTATAGCTAATGATGCTTTATAAATTTCACTTTCAGACTGACAATGTGTCTCTTGGTGACTCTGATGATTTAATCCGGCCTGGTTTGGGTCAATCGGAGATTTTCTACTCCTGGGTTGTGACTGTCTATAGTATAGGTGTATTTATTGGGTCACCCATAGCAGGACAGCTCTTCCGAATGCTCTCTGTTCGACTATCAATCTTGATAACATGTTCATTCCTGTTACTTGGCTCCTTGCTCTATGTATTCACCACCAGAGCTTGGATGATCATTCTTGCACGACTTCTCCTTGGTACTTTTGAAGGTTTCGCTTTGGTAGTCATCTACAGCTATGTTGGAAGAGCAACTCAAAAAGAAAAACTTAAAAGAAAACAAGAAAAAACTATGAAAAAATGCAGGAAGGCTGGTGCAATAAGAGATAAGATATATATTACCCATCATGCTTTCAGAGGAGTAATCTATGGAATAGTTTTTGGTAAATAAATCCTAGTAATTTCTCCATATAATTTACTAGTTGTCTTGCTTTTTCTCTACAGGTTTTCTTGCTGCTATGGTTCAATTTAATACCATTGATCAGTTCCGTTGGCCAGCATGGTTCTTAGCTTTTGTTACTGTCATCTACATTTGTCCTGTGTTACTAATTTTAAGGGAGCCAAACAACAGTCACAAAATTGTTAACAAGGAAAGGGAAAATGCCAAAGCAAAGAGATACAAGTTCAGTTGGAGAATCATTACTGTATCCTGCAATCCATATACATTGCATACGTCTGTATACATTGCATACATAGTCAGACGTTATATCCTTAACCTGTGGACATAGGCTTACAGTATCATAATATTTGGCTCATATGTGAGAGGATCCTTGTATCCGATATTGGACACATTGCTCAATCCAATACTGAGTTATAATTTTGGCTTTTCCATATCAGAAATCACTTACTTCATGCTGGCAGTCAATGTTGTGGCTAATTTGAGTTCAACACTGCTACTGTGAGTTAAGGATTGTGTTATATAATTCATTAAACAACTTTTATGGTCATTAATTTTAGGATTATCTGCAAGTGTGCCAAGATCAACAATCGAGTTATCTTAATTGTAGTGGTTTGCCTCAGCATTTGTGGTACACTAATCTCCAGTGATTGGCAGTCCATTGGAGCTGATCCTTGCTACAGCACCACCAAGCCACAGCCATTGCCGTCACTGTTGATGAGTGGGTCTGGCAGTGGCTCACTGCTAAGAGTAGAGGTGCCTCCTTCCAATGGCACACCATTCATCGCTCAGACTCCTCTTAGCATGCAGGAACCAACATTGACCAAGATCAAAGAACACCACTACACCCTGGATGAGATACATGTACTGGCTAATGTCTGCAGAGAGGCCAGCACTAGTGACTACACGTGCTACTGGACCCAGTACTCCCAGTTGACTGGGGAGCTCTGTGCCGAGTGTCGCTCAGCTTGCCGGAGTGTGGAAAAGACTCTCAACTTTGTTCAGTTCTCCATCGGCATCAGCCTGGTCATGGTTGGCCTTGGAGCCCTTCCAACCTTATCCTTTTTGTGTGCTTCTGACTACACTCCAAAGAGGCTTCAGGTGACCATAATTGTTGTGTATACACCAACATGACTATTATTCATTCATGCTCAGCAGTATATGTAAACAGTAGCACAAGTGTAACTCGTTGAAAACCACAATAGAACTGGTTTTGTGGCCAGCATTAAACCACAAGTATATGCATGTTCTACAGGTATAGTAACAAAATTATTCTACTCTGTCCTAATGATAAACATGCAGGGTACGATTATCAGTATGATGATTGCGGTTGCTGGCATTGCAAGAATTATCACGCCAGTGTGGGGTAAGGGGATGTAGGGTAAGAAGAATGAGATTAAACATGTTTGCTAAACAAGTATTCAACCTGTAAGTCTGGTGTGGTGATCAATTAATCGTATTGTTGACATAATTACATGCATAGTAATCTAATCGATGTTGCTGACATAATTACACTGTCACATGCACTGTACATGTCCAGGTGATTGGCTGTTTGAGAGGCTTGGTAAGAGGACCTTCCCACCACTGGCAATCATTGCCACCACACTGGTTCTGCTGCTTGTGTCATTGGTGGTGTTCCACAGACACCTCAAGAGCCACAAAGCCACAGCTGCAAATGCAACCCACTCTAAGTCAGGAGAGAGTGCAGAAAAACATACACCACAAGCCTGATGCAGTATGATGACAATCTAGAATGATTAATTGTAGAAATTTATATTCCTGAGTTCGATCCTGTTTATATTAATGATTAATATTATAAAATTTGTCAACTCCTCCTCGTTCTAGAATTATAAGCCAATAAGTACGTATTATATATACTGGTTGGGTTCTCGATCTAATTATTGCTGAAATTCTTGATAGAAAATATACAGACATACTGGTCCGAGTGTGAGGAATTAATTTTCAATGTGAATTATTAACTCAAAATTAATGTCATGAAGCAATATTAATCTGAAGAGAGATCACACATAATCAAATTATAGTTGCAGGAGAATATATAGTGATGAACATAGAAAGACTTAGTATTAGAGATACTTAATTTTTAGGTAAGCATGGTGCTGAGTTAAAATGGGTGTGACAAATCAAACACAAATGCCAACAACAATTGCTACAACAAAGCATTTAATTTTTAGCTAGATATGTGGGCCATACATACATACATACATACTGAGATCAATAGAAAAGATACAAGAAACAGGCCAATGGGTAGAAGAGTATTTTGCAATGTACGATAGTAACACTATGAAGAGACAAACAAATTCCAATCTTACAAACAAGCAAGAAGAAACATAATGTAATATTATATCAGCTAAGCAACACACACACACATACAGAAACAAACAAACAACACACAATTTAAAATAGTCCAGTTTCTCTCAGGTGTTCTGCAATGATAATGTCCGTGACTGACTCAAATACAAACTGTATGTTACTAGTATCAGTTGCACAAGTGACATGGGTATAGACAGTCTTTCTGGTGGGATTCCTGTTCAATCGAACAAACTTGTCTCTAATGTAGTTGACACCATCTTGATATGTATTTCTACCTGTAGTTGCAGAGAGAGAGAGAGAGAGAGAGAGAGAGAGAGAGAGAGCGAGAGAGAGAGAGCGAGAGAGAGAGAGAGAGAGAGAGAGAGAAAAACCAAGTAAACCAACAAAATGGAGTCAGTGGGTACAGATTGAGTGCTAATTTATCTGCAAGTGTGCCAAGATCAACAATCGAGTTATCTTAATTGTAGTGGTTTGCCTCAGCATTTGTGGTACACTAATCTCCAGTGATTGGCAGTCCATTGGAGCTGATCCTTGCTACAGCACCACCAAGCCACAGCCATTGCCGTCACTGTTGATGAGTGGGTCTGGCAGTGGCTCACTGCTAAGAGTAGAGGTGCCTCCTTCCAATGGCACACCATTCATCGCTCAGACTCCTCTTAGCATGCAGGAACCAACATTGACCAAGATCAAAGAACACCACTACACCCTGGATGAGATACATGTACTGGCTAATGTCTGCAGAGAGGCCAGCACTAGTGACTACACGTGCTACTGGACCCAGTACTCCCAGTTGACTGGGGAGCTCTGCGCCGAGTGTCGCTCAGCTTGCCGGAGTGTGGAAAAGACTCTCAACTTTGTTCAGTTCTCCATCGGCATCAGCCTGGTCATGGTTGGCCTTGGAGCCCTTCCAACCTTATCCTTTTTGTGTGCTTCTGACTACACTCCAAAGAGGCTTCAGGTGACCATAATTGTTGTGTATACACCAACATGACTATTATTCATTCATGCTCAGCAGTATATGTAAACAGTAGCACAAGTGTAACTCGTTGAAAACCACAATAGAACTGGTTTTGTGGCCAGCATTAAACCACAAGTATATGCATGTTCTACAGGTATAGTAACAAAATTATTCTACTCTGTCCTAATGATAAACATGCAGGGTACGATTATCAGTATGATGATTGCGGTTGCTGGCATTGCAAGAATTATCACGCCAGTGTGGGGTAAGGGGATGTAGGGTAAGAAGAATGAGATTAAACATGTTTGCTAAACAAGTATTCAACCTGTAAGTCTGGTGTGGTGATCAATTAATCGTATTGTTGACATAATTACATGCATAGTAATCTAATCGATGTTGCTGACATAATTACACTGTCACATGCACTGTACATGTCCAGGTGATTGGCTGTTTGAGAGGCTTGGTAAGAGGACCTTCCCACCACTGGCAATCATTGCCACCACACTGGTTCTGCTGCTTGTGTCATTGGTGGTGTTCCACAGACACCTCAAGAGCCACAAAGCCACAGCTGCAAATGCAACCCACTCTAAGTCAGGAGAGAGTGCAGAAAAACATACACCACAAGCCTGATGCAGTATGATGACAATCTAGAATGATTAATTGTAGAAATTTATATTCCTGAGTTCGATCCTGTTTATATTAATGATTAATATTATAAAATTTGTCAACTCCTCCTCGTTCTAGAATTATAAGCCAATAAGTACGTATTATATATACTGGTTGGGTTCTCGATCTAATTATTGCTGAAATTCTTGATAGAAAATATACAGACATACTGGTCCGAGTGTGAGGAATTAATTTTCAATGTGAATTATTAACTCAAAATTAATGTCATGAAGCAATATTAATCTGAAGAGAGATCACACATAATCAAATTATAGTTGCAGGAGAATATATAGTGATGAACATAGAAAGACTTAGTATTAGAGATACTTAATTTTTAGGTAAGCATGGTGCTGAGTTAAAATGGGTGTGACAAATCAAACACAAATGCCAACAACAATTGCTACAACAAAGCATTTAATTTTTAGCTAGATATGTGGGCCATACATACATACATACATACTGAGATCAATAGAAAAGATACAAGAAACAGGCCAATGGGTAGAAGAGTATTTTGCAATGTACGATAGTAACACTATGAAGAGACAAACAAATTCCAATCTTACAAACAAGCAAGAAGAAACATAATGTAATATTATATCAGCTAAGCAACACACACACACATACAGAAACAAACAAACAACACACAATTTAAAATAGTCCAGTTTCTCTCAGGTGTTCTGCAATGATAATGTCCGTGACTGACTCAAATACAAACTGTATGTTACTAGTATCAGTTGCACAAGTGACATGGGTATAGACAGTCTTTCTGGTGGGATTCCTGTTCAATCGAACAAACTTGTCTCTAATGTAGTTGACACCATCTTGATATGTATTTCTACCTGTAGTTGCAGAGAGAGAGAGAGAGAGAGAGAGAGAGAGAGAGAGAGCGAGAGAGAGAGAGCGAGAGAGAGAGAGAGAGAGAGAGAGAGAGAGAAAAACCAAGTAAACCAACAAAATGGAGTCAGTGGGTACAGATTGAGTGCTAACCCCATTTTATTATTAATGCTCCAACAAACTCACAAACTAGTAGATTAATAGACAAACCTTTAAAGTCGGGGAAGACATCGGGGAGTGGTTTCTCTTGAATCTTTTTCTCAAATAAGTCTTTTTTGTTGAGAAAGAGGATCACCGATGTGTCCAAAAACCACTTGTTGTTCAAAATAGAGTTGAACAGCCGCAAGGCCTCGTCCATGCGATTCTAAATGAATGAGGAGGGGGAATGGGGCATCATCAATACATGATCCAAGAAAGAAAACACACACACACACTAGCTATACAGCTCAGAATACATACCACAGCTATGTCTTCTCTTAGCCCGAGGTCGTATGATGACAGTGCTACAAAGAATAGAATGGCAGTGACATCTTCAAAACAATGGATCCATTTCTTCCTCTCTGACCTCTGACCTCCAACATCAACAATTCTGCAACACAAAATGGTACAGGATCATCAGAATCACTTACAATGGCCAAACAATTCCCTATAGCTTTCATAGCACAAAAAGATTGCGAAAAGCTTGTCTTTGTTGTTTAATACTAATTTTTGCAAATCATGATCTCCAAAATTATAACGCCAATGTACGGCTGGTCCAATCACAAAATTGATGAAAAAATTGTGGCACGAAATTTGGAGCTATACAGTACATATATATATGCTCAAAATAATAATTATGTCAATATTGTAGAAGTTATGTTAACAACATTTCAACAAACATCAGTCTATTGATAATTTTCAATACCTGAATTGTAATGTTCTGTATTCAAAAGCGTATTCTACAATTCCAGTTGATTTCACTCTCGTTCTCAGAATATCCTGTACTGTGGGAACGTAGTGTTTTGCTCCTATTCTCTCTAAACTGTCTAGATAGCTGTGTGTATGTGTGTGCATGAGAACATGTAAATCTCTGAAAAAGGTTTCCACCAATGTACCATTAACATGTTTATTTTACTAGTGAGATGAGTACTAGCTACTCTACACCATTCATAAAGGCACACAATTCAAGTACACAGGACTTCAAAGAGAAAGGGCACAAAGGTAAGCCCTTGAAGTTGATGATGCACTGCATAAGGGCAAAGACATAAAGCAAAAGGAAACAATATTAATTATTGACAGCTGAACTAGCAAACACATGCATGAGTATTGTTATCATCAAGAGGCTGAGTGGCCAATTGTGCATGAACTCATACTTGGTGGTACCCACACTCACAGCCATGGCTGGCACATGTAGCTTGACCTGATCAGGAGAACAAGAACATGAAAAAGTAAGTGTCCAACATTTGCCAAATGCCAGCAATTACAAAAGCCTTAAAGGCAACATTTTTCGTGACTAAGAAGTGGGAAGTTAGTTAAAGTGAAGGTGACAACAGCAGCCTTGAAGCACAAGAAAACACAGAATTAGAAACTGGCAAACCCAAGCTTACATCCAATGATACGCACTTGTTGTGCTGCATTCCATTCACATTGTACCAGTCAAAACTCTGTATTCTAATTCCAGCCCCTCTTCCCACTGAAAACATGGAGTGTTTTTGCCTCAAGGCAGTCAACTACATCACCACTAAAGCATTATTAGTTATATAACTATATTACAACTGGAAAACAATAAACATTCCAGGTGGTATTTCTGTCCTGCACAGAATATAGCAGAGGAAAAAAAAATAATAATAATCCTTTTAAGCTGAGTGATTTCTGTCTGGAGATAGTTCCATCAAGGCTCTAATTGACAACATAATAAAATTAATTACAGCAGTTTGATGCAAAAGGAGTGTAGAGCTACAGCTAGGTGTAGGAGTGCAGAGCTGTGTGCTGAGAGAATGTATTTAGTACTTCAACGCCATGGCTAGGTCAGCTTGACTCTCTAGGAACAACTGCCTTTGATAGAGGTGCACTAAAGGAACGTTTCAAACACAGATTGTTAATTTTAAAAGATTTCCAACAATGGGGTACAAATGCATGTCGTTAGAGGCATAATATAATTTCTAGTTAACAAGAAAATACCACATCCAGATGTAACACCTGTGACCTTTACAACAGCTAAGCTACATTTATTAGCCTATACAGACACTAAAAAACAATATTTTTGCAAGAATGAAGATTACAAAAATCTGTTGACCATAAACAAGACTAGTACTTAATAATCACTACAGTTCCATGTCCAGCCACAGAATCAACACACAGTTCAGATAATCTCCTGGAGCCAACAGGATATCAGTTGACCAGATCAACTGACACACACACTCATCACCCAATACCCACATAAAAGCCCAAGGGTTCAACTTATACCCCATTCACAGGACTCAACTTTCAGAAAACATGGAGTAACTGACTCATGATCAGAATCACAGACACAGCTGCCTGCATGCGTTCACAGCCTATTCAATATCAAGCACTACTCAACCATAATGGGGGCCATTAATACCCCCTATGCCTTTCAATAATACTGTACACACACACACACACACACACACACACACACACACAGTGACACACACACACACAAATCATCTGTCACTAAGTATTTTTTACTGCCCATTGATGTGTGTCCCTAGCCAGACCAGGGCCCAACCAGTAAACAAGATCAGATAACTGCTTTACCTCCACAACAGTGGGGAGTATAGTAGCCAGTAGCTTTGTGTACAGGGCAAAGACAAGGCTCTAGTATTACCAGCTGCACAACCACAGGCACTCCACTACCAAGTAAAGTGGCTCACATCTGGTTTCTAGTGGGTGGCCTGGACAAATACAGTTAATGAGTCTCTCACAGGGATGGCATGAGATAAAAAATTATTCTGGACTGACCAGTGAATGGGGTGGACATGTGTGCACAGTTTGGTAGGCAATATGCACCCCAATTGTACCGGATGTCTAACCAGTACATGCGCCATGTGTGCAGATGTGGCCAAGGTGGTAATTCGGCTAGGTTCAGTCTGACAGATATAAATACAAAAAATGAGCCAGAAACATTCCAAGTGAGTCAACCACATGGTGTAACTTTTTAAAAACACCTGCATGTCAGGCAGACAACAGTGTTTCCTGCATGTGTATCTGTGCACTACAATGACTGTGTAAATAGACATAAGTTGCCCAATGACAATGACAATGTTATGAACTCTACTGTACTTTGTAGTGTGCACACACACACANAGAGAGAGAGAGAGAGAGAGAGAGAGAGAGAAGCCTTTCTTCAGGAAAACAATGTGACAACATTCCCCTATACTCACTATTTAGCTGAGTCGTTGAGTTGGTATTCACTGGATCTCTTGAAGCACAGTTCCACTCCAGGATCAGACCATAATCTCTTCATGGCTGCCAGCAGGCCAGGAGTGAAGGGCTCTGTGTCAGCATGTCTTGCCGTGATTCCAAACAGCAGCATAGCATCGTCCTGCAATCATAAGTGTGTGTATACATATACATAAATAAAAATTGCTATCTTGAATGCTACAGAGCATGAGTGTAGCATGAGAATCTAAGCCATCTATGATCATTTCATTGACACACAGGAAGGACTGTGTCCCCTCATCAGAATACCTGAGGAAGCTACCTTTATAGGGATACTGCAATAACATAAAGTGCAGACAGATTAAAACTCTCCAGAAGGAGAGTTCTGAGTAAGTAAGGAATACTTCCCAACAGGTGCCAATAATACAATGTGTGCACACAAGTGCTGAGTGTGTGGCATTACCAAAGGGCCCAGGTGGAAGTGACAACACACAAACAACACCACACATCAAAGTACATCTTAGATGTAAGTCATGCTTGAAACCACCCACCATTGTTAGGCCTCTTGTACAAGGTGAAAAGGAGCCAATACACTTGTACAGTCAGGCTTAGATACAACAAAAAAATTCCAAATGTCTTTTAATCCAACAGCTACCATTTACGCAGGACAAAGAAGGTGCCTTATTTGTACAGAGCACCCTCCACCCTTGTGTTTGCATGTCTATTTTTGAGTGAATGTGTGTGAGTGTATGTGAGTGTATGTGTGAACCATGCAGTTGTACTACAATGATACAACACACAAAGAGGACTGACTGTTCCAGCTGCTGTAGCTCCTGCTGATCAAACAGGCCACCATCAAAAGTTGACCAAACACTAAAGATGGAGGGGAGCCTCTACAACCAGTGGTGACACATTATCCCCACTAATAGACATAACCATCATGTACACTACTCTCTCATTGCCATAGCAAAATGTGGACCTCAGCTGCCCATAATTGTTAGAGGGGAAACAGGTGAATGGTGAGTGACTATATAACTTTCTGTAATAATTCATGAGCAAATTGTGCAACAGACATGGCACATATATATGGCTAGCTTGGTAAGGGATGTGAAAAACGTGGAGGAGTGTTGCATGAATATCATAAACAGTATCAAACCCCACCCATTGTAAAACAGAGAAGCACGTTCAAACTAGGCAGTACCACATGCGTAGCAACTTATTTAGATCACCTCCAACCAGCTCACACATGTGTGGTGAATATATAGATGTACAATGGTAAACATGAGGTGAGTCATGCAGTGGCACATCAAGTCGTGAATAAGCTTCAAAAATACTTGATAAGAGATTTTAATGACCACCTCTGGCTCTCAAGAGGCACACAACAACACAACATCTGCTCCTCTCACGTTACATTAGTACAGGTGCCACACAATAGCTGGTGCATTCCTTCTGGCAAGAGTACAAACAACATCGGCCAAACACTTCCACAGTAGCTACGGTTACATATTCAGTAGCTCCTGAGCAAAAACATGGCCTGTTTCATTCAAACATTTAATCATGGCCAAAAAAAAAATAGTGTTTGTGTGCTCATGAATCGACAGAGCCTAGCAGTTGGAAGATATATAACCCATCTATATCTATACTGTACTCATTGATAACAAGCTTGCTGGGTTAATTATTAAGATAGCTTGCATTGTAGTAGATATACATCACAGATATCTTTAACCATTAAAGCCAGACATTCCTTTCCAAAAAAGAAGATATTCTCTTTGTTAAAACCCACTCCAAATGACTGAAAAGCATTTGAACTTTTTCAGACAGTAGATATAACACATGTATGCTACCTTGGCAACTGAGTATTCCAGAGCTGAAGGTAAATGAACACGCCACAGCAATGCCAACGGTTAATGCATGCTAATGAGCAGTGGGCAGGCAGGCAACTGCTGGCACAAGTAAAGAGGACTTCAAACAAATGGAAGGAACTACATGCAGCATGCAGCATGCATGCACACTAGCCATCATGCATACACGTGTGTGTGCGTGTTTCTTGCTCTTCGACTATAAAGTATCCTTGTATCAAAATTTCAAAAAAGGCTTTAGATATTTGCTCAAAATGTATGCATCAGTGTATATACAAGGCTACCACAAAGGATCAAATGAAAAGAGAATGAACATGCTTTTAGTTTTGAGGAGACCACTCATCACTAAAAAGGCAACATTCTGTGAAAGGGTACTCTTACTTATGTCAGTGCTCATAATCAATTCTCTTTTGGCTTAATTCAATTTTAAGGATCTTCTGTTGAGAAACCTACAGGGTATTGATTCACTACAGTGTGGAGAAAATAGGCCCAGAATGTGTACACACATCCACACACACACACACACACACACACACACACACACAGGAATCCCAGAGAATAAAAATTCCCAAGAATAAAGCAAGGGAAGGAGAAAGCTCTAGCTATGAAATCAGAAGAGGCAGCTACCAGTCATAACAGTGGCATCAAAGTGATGGGCTGAAATCCTCCAGGTTCAACTAGCAGACTTCACAAGACTTTAATAGTATTTGTAGGGGGTATAGAACTTTATGGTGTGTGCAAGAGTGAGTGTGTGGGGGGCTTACTATAGTCTGTTTCTTCACAGATATGAAGATAAGAATCAAAAGGCCCTACACACACAGCCATATTACTCCCACAAAAAGAGCAAGACGACAGGGAGCTGCTAGCAGCCACAGACACATTGTCACACTCCACAGATATACCCACTGGATTCATCCCTTTGATTTCATTAAAAGTACACGAACAAACAACCACAAACTTACTCGTCTTGCAGGATTGGCGAAATTGATTCCCAGTAGATCCATTCCCTTGATGACAGCCGCTAGTGACTGGATGGTGTTGCTGTACACCACCGGCCGATACTGCTTACACTCATCTCTAGCACTGAATGAGTTTTCGTGAATAATCCTGCAAGTGGCAGAGAGAGGAAAAAACAAACAGTCAGACATGGTTGTTGTTAGGAAGACAGCAGCAGACCACTGACCACAATCGGATTATGCGCAGCTACTAATGAGCTCTAATTTCAAGTGATAATTGTATTCATTATGTCTTGGCTACCAGGATGAAATTCATGGCTGTGGACCTTATGATAAACAGGTTATAAGGTTACACAAGACATTTTTGATGTAACACAGGAATGCATGTTTGTGGAAGAAATACAGATAACCTGAAATCATATCAGTTCCATAGGAGCATGGACTCTCAGGATAAGGAAATCAGAGTTTATCACTGAAAGTGCACAAGAATTAAAAAAAAACTGCTTCAGAACTTTGTTTGGATTCTCTCTCTCTCTCTCTCTCTCTCTCTCTCTCTCTCTCTCTCTCTCACACACACACACACACACACACACACACACACACACNACTCATGTAAAAGTACACGAAGACTAAAATTAAAATTGTGAGTTTACAATTGAATGATCATATCATGCAAATGGTCACACTTCAGGTCTCATTGACCGAATGACTTGAAAGCATTGAAGATGAATGATGTGAGGGCAAAAGAAAACAAAGACAAGAGTGTGCTTACAAAACTCACTTCATTTGTTTGACAAACGTGCTCTTTCCAGACTCACCAGCACCTGTGATGTATGAGTGAGTGTGTGTGTGTGTGTGAGTGAAAGTAAAACACAATCAAACATATGTTGAGATTCAAACTAGATACCAAGAAATAACACTGAGGGACTAGTGTAAATCCTCTGTTGTTACAAAGCTAAAATAATACTGATAATTTTTGAAAACATATGCACAACAATACCCATTGTTCTAAATATAAACTAATCTCTATGACACCACCACCATGCACCTGGTAGGGCTATATATTTATATTTTTACAGACACTAGTAGTCTCTAACATGGCTTGAAACGCTACCATTAATGCACATTTTATAGTTATATTCAGCAAACTCATTATGAAGTAGTTTTCACAACTTCTGTAAACACTGTCCAAAAAGCACGAGAACAACAACAGAGGACACTACCCTTTTAGCAGGACTGTTGTAATAGCGGTGTGCCATGTTTGTACGGACATTGTAGTCAAAACACTCTTACTATCTTACATCATGTGCAATTACGCACAGTTTGCATTACTCCACATTTACAAACTGTGTATCTTGTGACCAACTGAGGGACTTACTTGGCCCGGCTACAATCCTATCAACATCATAATGTAGTCGAGTCTCACAAAGTCATAGAAAGCTGGAAAAATCCTTTTTTCACAAACGGCTTATCAGACGAGGAAACGTGCTCCGAATATTGGCATAACAATGCCTGTTGGAAAAACATGCTAATAGGAGCAACCATGTGCCAATATTTTCAGTGTGAAGCCTCTTAAAGAGTCCTTTAGTCTTGTGCTAATGAAGGTTGATTTGAAAGTGTGCACCTTAACAACACAGAGCAGCTGTGAGCCTAATCCACTCAGCAGATGCTGCAATAACCATAACTACCTGGTCCAGCCTATTGTCTGCATGCTCAGTACAGCAGGGACATTACAACCTGTCACCTTTACAAATGGAAACATCAAAGCACTCTAAACAATGACAGACTCTCTTCAGGGGACAATGTACTAGGAAGAAGTTTAATGGGCAATTCCTATCATAGCGCCAGTGGCTATGCATCCACATATGTACATAATGTGGACACAGATATGAGCTCTTGAGGATATCCTACCAGATTGGTGGTCATGCATGGACATGCATAGCAACAGCTATTAGGATACCCCCCTCTCCCAGCTACATGGTCATGTGATACACTAACATGTGGTTATTAACATCTGCTGTCAAAGTGTTAGATGTAAACAAAGGAGGGGCTTGTACTCAAACATGAACTGCTTTGAAGAATGCTATTGTGCATAAAACATTCTCAATATTTGGGGGTGGAATGGACCACTGATATGTTAATGAAATCTCTGGGGTGAGTGACAGTCATATCTTGAAGAGAAGAGAGAGAGACAGAGAAATGGACTCCATTCAAACGACATATGCTTCACTGTGTATTTCAGCCACCACATTCTACAAGCATCGCCATAGCAACAGAATTCCAACTACTAGCCGACAAGCTGCCTCAACATTAATTGATTGAGAATGTTTGAAGACAAGAGGCGAACAAGAGCACCTCTTCTGATGGAGGATGGAGGCAAAGATAGGTGAGGAACTACACACCTCACAAGACTATATAGAGATGAGACTGTAGCTGAATGTACGCTGGCTGAAACCTATACAGTAGATGTGTTTGAGAAAATCTCCTACAATATAATAGAATTATCTACCATGTGCACCATTCATGTGCAGCAGCTCCAAAGAGAAAAGGCCCAGGAGACTAGACTACTATGGCACTGCATGTGTTGGCACCAGACTGGTTGAATTGAGAGCTTGTAGACATTCATTCATTGTATCACTATAGTTTCATCACAGACATGTAGAGCCATGTGTACACAGGTATAATATTATACTATTATAGTGGCTAGCAGTAGCAGCAGCAGCGTCACATACAAGGTGTTGGAAGCTGAGGGTGTAGGTGGATCAAGGAAGAGGGAGACAATGGATAACGAACGACGTAGCTCCCTTTCATTGACTATTGAAAGTAATCCAATTAAGGGCTGCACCTAAAAAGAGAGCTGGTCTGTAGGGAGGACAAGTGTGCCAGTTGTGAGTCAATTATCTACCACTTCCAGACTACCAGTCTACACTCACAAACAGCCATATTGAAAGAAATGAAAATAAACTTCTTCATAAGGAAACATGCATTCAAATTTCGTTTTTAGTAGCTAAGGAAAAACAACATCTAAATGAGTTTGCAGTTGAAACTTTTCCCAAGTAAAAGAACAACCAATTACCAGCAAAAAGCAAATTGGAGCTTGCCGTAAAAAAAATTCAATTACACCACTGCAGGCACCACTATTGTAGGGAGACATATGTTGGGTGGGATATAAGGTAAACAACTGTATAGCTTCACTACTTGAACGATAATATGTGTCTCCTCCCTCTGACACGCATGGCTATAAAGGCAAACAAACAAGAGCACACACACATACATACACACAAGTACCCCCCACAGCTGCATGGACTGTTGATTCCACTTAATCATCCACACTCTTTTTGAAATTCTGTTTCTTGGGCTTCACTGCCTGACAACACCTGGACAACAACTGAGCTAGCACACACACACACACACACATACTCCTGGGAGACTACTACCACTAGCTCAGCACTATACCCTGTGAGACCTTTATTACATCATTACTATGACTACCCTATCATTATCAACCGAGCCACCTGTGCACACACACACACAACGTCACACCACAAGAACAGAGCAACAGAGAGCACTTTCTCTCTGGTTGCATCACTGATAAAATTACGCTACACCACAGCAATGACTGTTTTGTTGATACAGCATGCACACTCTGCCACCGTGCCTGTGACAATAACATGATATTTACAAGGCATCATTCACTTCCTCCAGTCTCTTGGGTATTTCTCTCAGTTAGAGGTTCAGGGAAAGACTACTATTCCTATGTAAGGATATCATCCCAGTCCTGCACCAACTCACCATGGCAACATATAGTGAGAGGTGGTCACAAAACCTGCACCAACTCACCATGGCAACATAGTGAGAGGTGGTCACAAGACACCCTCTCTTATCACATGTCACAAAGGAAGATTAAAACCACACAAGCTCACTGAGGAAGCCCAATGCTGCATGGTTGACCTTTCCCCACTGGTTCCCCCTACCTTAGTCTTCTTCACCTTTTTCTGCATGGGCTTACCTGCACACCCAACCAACCAGCTGCAATCAAAGACGTGGTATTGGTTAACCAATGGTAACACCAGTGCATTGAGCTACAGGACAGCACCCACCAGATACAGGCCTAGGGTGGGGAGTGTCTTGTAGTCTACAGCAGACCAACCCAGAGGCCTCTTTCCTTTCAATACAGGATAAAAAAACAACACTTTGAGTCCCAAATCAACTAGAATCGACTCGGTGTTTTTCATGGCCCAACCCAACACCCTAGCTTTTATCTACTACGTGTATTAAGTATGCACGCTACATAAAATACCACCCAGCAGACTGAGTCTCAAATGCACGCAGTTCAGCTTCCTATCAATATACAGACTCAAACAAACACCTTCTACACTAGGATGTACTCGTCACATTTGCCAAAATGCAGGTAAGCACTAAAATTCCAGTCTCTTGAGGGGGGTTGGATGTAGAACTGGTGGATACTTACCCTGAAATATGCAGGAACAGGTGGAGAGCAGACTGGATGGTCTGCATATCAAAAGCAGCAGTCACCACTTGAAAACTACAAATTGCCACAAGCAGTGTTTGCAACACATGCATAATTTTGCTGCAGTATACAAGCACTTTATCAATAATAATATTATTATTAATATTGAAGCAAATGGAAAGAAGAACAAAATAAGTGTGCCACTTCCGGATTTGAGGTCAAACCATTTATGTTTTTAGCTCCAATTTTCAACTACCAAGGTGTGAAGTTTTTCAGCTATTTCTCATATTACACGTACTGAAGAGAAAACAATGCAGACAGCCTTTGAAGGCTTCCTACAAAACGAACTTCAGAAGCAAATCAACTTTGACTCTACACCAAAGGATTTCAAAGGAAAGCATGCACTGCCACAATTTCATGAGTACTAGCTCAAGCAAATTCAGTGATAGAAGCATAGCAGCATACAAAATTAATTCCTATGCAACATAATTTTGTGTAAAATACTGAACTTACCAAGCAAGAGCAGCTTGATTTCATTTTGTCTGAAGGTCCCTTCTGACGCAAGTGCCTTGTCGATTTCTAGACTTCTTTGGACAGCATCTTTTTCAGCAGTACTCAGTGCACACCCCATTTCGTCAACACGACACAAAGGTGACTTTATAATTTCTTTTTTTTTTTGACGGTCTTGAATGAATAATAAACTCACTCCAAAAGGCTTATAACTTCTAGCAACTATTTTTTCCTCTAGCCAAACTAACCATGTATCATAGAACTGCAAAGTTTTGGCGCTTGTTTGCCTTTGTAGTCAGACTTTGTGCTGAATGAGCGAATTTTATCGGCTTCACACACGAAACGTTTGTGGGTGGACCTCGTGACATGCTAGATTAAATAATTAGCACTAATTAAGACAACCCACTTCCGCTTTGACGTGGAACATCAGCGGATACATGGTTTCAAGAATTATAAACAGTTTTTTTTTATAAAAAAAGAATGATAAATAAGCAAATGAAAAATATTACGATCTTCCACTCTGAATATAATATAATTTATACCGTGTGAAATTTCAAGTACCGTCTATCTGTAATTTCCTTCCACTGGAAAATGCAAGGTAGATGAACATGCCAATAAAGTTTGTGATGGAAATGTGACAGAAAATCAACGACCAACTCGAGGTAGCTTGGAGGAGACATCCAGCCAAATACACTCCTAGAATACCTGTGGGATGAACAGCATTGAAATTACACACCATACATGTATATTATAAGTACGTGATTCTAGAACTTTGAGCAATAAGTTAGAAGAAAACTTGATAATTGAAAAGCATGCAATGTAATCCATAGAAAAAATTCCAAAGATATTATTGCAGTGAAATAAATCTTGGGGTCATCTTTACTCTAAATTGTTCAATGAAATCCCAATGCCAAACAAACTAGCATCACAATAGCTAGGAAACAGCTAATGACCATGCACGCTAAATGCATGCTCCATGCATGCACGGATGTCAGACTAATTACACACTCTGGAGGTGGCATGAGTTCAACAAGCATTGACTTGCAGTTCCGTGAGAGTGTTGAACTGAAATATGATCCATCAGTGACAACGATGATTAGATCAACTAGGAAGCTTTGACAAATACAAAAGGAACGCAAAGGATGTGATGGCAAACTCTCTTGCCTGATTGTGCCAGATACAATTATGGCCATGTACCCACAAACAGAGCCAGGATGCAGAAATAATGCATATACATACATAATAGTGTATACTCTCCCAAGAGCATGCATCAAAGGCATTGTCACTCCCTTCCTACGACACAATTCCTAACTACAAAAATTTCACCTAGCTACCTAAGATGAAGTTTCAAAGAAAAACAGCAATTTAAGAATCTTCGTTATTATTGCTAGATTCCATGCATGCAGTGTCACAACCAGCACATGTGTACAGCAAGCAAAGGGACAGGTACGTAGTAGTGGTTATAACATCTGAGGCAGAACCTGCGTGTCATTTGTTCGCGACAAACCTTTTAACTTTTACCTTCCATGTTTCAGTGAATAAAACTTCCCTCTATTTATTTACAGTGACAGAGTACTTACACTACTATATCCCACACAGTGTGGCAGGAACCCAGGCTGGATAAAAGGAAATCGAAAAGGACTAGGTGCAGCAAAAATATTTGTTGAGGGAGCTTACACAATCACATGATTCAGCTAATACTACTTTGGAAAAAAAATTAAACTCTGGGGAAACTGACACTATACACTTAATTCTCCCAGATGTGGACTGAACACACCTAGAACCGTAACCAAAATTTACAAACAAACATTGCTAATCACTAGTTAATTAGTAAGCTTCATTTCCTGTGTCTGATAAAAATAATAATAATATTATTACAAAATTCTACCAGGCTATAAATAGGAGGAGCTCCAGAACATTCTCATCACATGACATGAAGTGCAGTTTCATCATCAACATCCTCTTAGGATGGACACCTTCAGTTGTGGTGCTTCAAGACTGACTTATCAAACACATCAGTTCTACTTTCTTGACAAAGTTGAGAACTTTGAACTAATTATGGGGTGTATAAACATAATTATAAATTTATGCTAAAAGCAAGGGGAGGGGCACCAAGCTAGGTTCAAGTAAACTAGAGGGCACAGGTCACATTGTGAATACATACAGTGCTCCATGTGCACACAACTGGTGATTACTAGGGGACTCCTCATTATCACCAGGCAGTATCTGAAAGAGAAATCTACAACTTTAGACACAGACTAATTGCATGTGTCAGAATGTCAATCATCAAACAAATGACAGGGTGTTCAGGAGCACCCAAACACATCAGGAATGGCAGAATCAGACAGTCACACTCTGTGATCTCTAGCCTAACAACTCCAAAAAAACTACCAGTAAATGTCAGACTGTATTCAAACAGAATTTAGACCGTGTACCAAGTGCTTAGCAAAAACAAAAACAGCACCAAGGCATAAAAAACAACATGCAAAACGTAACATTTCTACACAATGCACATTTTGAGTGAAGTGATGCAATCACAAGGATGTTGCATGTGAACTTTTATCCTAAAGGCTTTGAGACACACAGCAAGTTACACACACGAAACCTTTGAAAGGTGGGATGCAAAGTAAACTCTATCTGAGATGAAAATCAACAGTGAAGGTGCTTGCATAGTACACACACACACACACACACACACACAATACAAACACACACATTAGGAAAACGAATTTGCAAGTAACCACTTGGAAACCATGGATACAGAGAATACTACCGTCTACGTCATCAATGATTAAAGGTAGAAAGCAACAACTATTGTGGCTAAAACAGCAAACATGGAAGTGAATATGACATACACATTTAATAATTTGTTCAGGACTATATGCTTGTGGCTTTTGCCATTGAAGAAAGTTGTATTTGTACGAGCATTGCATATCTACAAAGCAACGCAAGTCACACCTCCCTAAAGACCCACAGCAATAGAGTAATTTGCCAGGGTGTATTTATGTAAGATACTTTAGAAGCGACCTGATCCTTAGATCCTTGCACACACCACTAAAGAAACAATGGAAGTGGAAAGATACAAGAGCACTACAAACCTCACACAATAGTCTGGGTTACGACATCAAAGAGACTAGAACACGTGTTGGGTAGAGTTTGCTTCGATGATAAAGCTAGCTATAACATAGCCTCGGGTTCCCAGGCCTTCCTCCCATAACATTAGGCTGCTCGCTGCTTTCTTACATATGGCTGCCCTACATTATGATAATAAATTCTGAGAACATGCTTATCTTTGAAGGAAACATTTGCAAAGGAGGAACCAGGGCACGAGGCTATACTACCACTGCTGTCAGGACTGAGGCACAGGTGTCCTGGCCCACATTACTGAGGTATGTGCAAGGAATGGAAACAATGAGGTGTGAGTGAAATGTCAGTGCATGTGTGCAGATGGATACAATACATCCACAAGTGTGCACGTCTTGTGGGCACAGAAAAAAACCAGAAGCTTGTACAATCACACAATGTGGGTAGCAATGTGTACACACGTATACATGCACACACAAATATGCTGCTATTAAATACAAATTGTAGAATGGTCCCCAAATTTGAAAGGAAGTGCATGCGATGATGAAAAGGAAGAGACTCTGTTGCCATAGAGTCAGCCAAGAGGGAGTGGGAGGCACAGACACACGCTGCAGCATGCAAGTCAAAGGAGTAGAACTACAACATCAGAATGCCTTGAGCATTTGATGGAATTTGCGTTGCTTGCACACACCGTGAGCAGGCCCACATCGACACAGCCGTACAGCCAACCCACCCCCTCCATTAATACCATATTGAAAACCCTCGAGATGCTGTGCATACACACACTGAGATGGGGGACTGCCAAATAAACATATTTATAGCCTATTGATACAACAAGAGCCACTCAGTGCACCACAATGTGTGCACACTGAGAGGGAGAAGGAACACTGTGGGACATTCAATTGACAGAAAGTTTACTGACACACAATTGTCAGTGTTTGCCCAATGTGGTCACAGAAAGAACAAGGAAAGACAACTCCCAACTCGAAATCAAAAGTACTAGCTACCATACAGCTGCACAGGATATTTTACATGGTCCCAATTTTCCCTTTCTTGGAAATCCAAAACATTGGTACTTTAAGTTTGTATAAACTGATTGGTCACAGTCATATTCCTACCAAAATTCTCTAATTCACTTTGAATTCACTTTCTTTTCAAGCTATTTTATCATTATTAGACCATCAAACACCTTGTATTGTCTGATAGCTACGATCCCTCCCCTCACCTGGAATGACTCCTATGGTGTTCATCACACTGTAGAGAGTTGAGATGAAGTTTGGTGAAACAAGATCAACTAGATTGACGAGAGATCCGGCGCTGGAGAATCCTGCACAGAGGAATGACATCATCATGAAGAGGAGAGTGAGGGTGGGGTGGTGGTGAGGGGTGTGGCCTACAAGAGCCACCAGGAGGAGGAAGAAGGCGGAGCCACCGAGACTGACACTTGTGAAGAGATTCCTCACAATGGTTGGACTGACTTCTAGTGGGAGGAGAGAGTGTGTGTGTGTGTGTATGTAGAATACATAACTTCCTGGAACAAAATGTTCCTGCCTAGTCATCAAATTTCCAAAAAGCACAAAAATTTTGGAGCTGTATGGTACATGGATCCTTTGTACACAATGAAACACAAGCACACACAGCTGGCAACCAGGCAGCACAGGCTACATGGTCTCATAATACAAACACACAGCAGAAGATGGTACTATATATCGCTATCTACATGAGTATTATTACACTATCATCATGGTGAGCAATAGTGTAACACAAACTTTTGGTGATCCTATCCATGCTATTGTGGTAATATCTAGCACAATGTCAGGTATACATGTATTTGACTGGAATTCGAAAGACCTGGATTTGAATCCCAGCTAGATCTCAAGATTTTTCCAGGCATGTACATGTACAATGAATTATCAAGAGCAAAGCAAAATCACTATTCTAGAGAGGGTGGGGCTAATCATATGACACACCACAGTGTGACATTACTACCAACTCCCTGGCCAGACATACATACTTTGAGTAAAAGCTCTCTTAATTGATTCTGAGGAGAAATCAAAGACTTGTACATTTTCCCTCTTAATGGCATCTCAAAGAAAGTCTTTTAATGTGTGATGTTCAGGCAATTAAGTCTATCACAGAATCAATCATCCAGGCTCCTCTGAGGAAGTTTACATGAAGTGGTTACTATGGAAACCCTACATTAGTCCACCTTTGACTGGACCACAAGCAAACCAAATGCATGCCTAGTCTCAACAGAGTAGCTAGGATGTGGACCAATCACACTTATTCTAATGGGATAAACAAAGTCAATACATAACAAAGCTGTTGCCCCAGCAACTAAACTTCACAGGAGAACATGTGATGGAAACATTGAGCACAGCCAGGTATAGCTTATCACAACCAGAGGCTCACCTCACAGTTGCTAGAGACTAAAGCTAGCTGAGAGGTCAAGGTCATGTGTGCACTTACTGTGTGACATCATCCACTCTGCTAACCAACCACCAGCAGCTGAGCTTGTAGCCATGGCAACCCAGGGAAGAACATTGAGTAATCCCAACTGTAGAACCAGGGGAAAAGAGAAGTCACACAATATACTATAAACATGTTGGTGTTACCTAGTAACAGGTGCTGCTCACAGGTAAGCAATAATGCTTCTTCAGCACCATTACTTTCTTCTACAACAAAACACCCACTCCTTGAATTACATACTGCACTTACTCTTCCAGGGAACAACTCATTGAAGTAGATGGGGCTCCAAGACAGTAATATGTGGAGAAAGTTGCAGCAGCACAAATGAGCTATGAACAATACTCTGTAAGGAAAGAATACCAATGGGTATTTATGAAGAGGGGATAATGTTATGAATTTGATTCCGGTGATAAAATTATTCATGAACAAATCATGATCAGATCATGTGAGCACAAAGTTTTAAAAATGGCAGGTTTATGGGTGTCAATCAAACAAAAGGCTTTAAATACTTTTTCTATTGAGTGTACTGAAAAACAAATAGCTTCCCTTGCTGAGAAGTTTAACTGGAGTAATTTGAGGCTGGCCCCTCACATTGGTCTTTCATTCCAAGATGCTCGAGATATTGAAGATCAATATTATGACCCTAAGGAGCAGAGGATAGCACTACTGGAGAAATGGAGACAGAAACTTGGCAGCAGAGCTACACTGGGCAAACTGGCTACAGGGTTTAACAGCATCCAGAGGAGAGACATTGCAGATACCATTAATAAATGGTATTACATAGGAACTCTACCATTGGTAGCTTATGGTGAGAGTAATTATTTATAAAAGGGGGCTAGTTTATGTTTTAAGTGATATTGATATTTTCATCACTACCACCAGACAAAGGACTTGGGTCTAAGGATCAAAGATATAGTAGTGTAATATTGACAGGGATTTAATTTTTACAGTTTGTGGATGGTCAGTCTAAATTGTCAAATAATATTTTGCCACAGAAAATGCATTGAATAATTATTTGTTACTTCGTTTACAGGTATTGCGGTGGGATTTGTGGTTTTCATGCTGGCAATTGAATTTAATTTGTTATTTGATGAGCCACTACAGCCATCCAATGCAACCAACATCACCAACTCTAGTAATTTAGACAGCACAACAGATCATAGTCTATCGGTAAGGCAAATTCCAATCCCCTGGAACACCACCAACTGTGAGGCTGGTGAGGCTTGGAATGATCTACCAAGAAGACTGACTCAGTTCATTGGTCGACATCACAATATCTCTTTCATTATGACATCATTACAAATGAAGGAAACTGTTCAAATTATCAACATAAATGGAGCTCCTGCTTTTGGCAAGTCAGCACTAGCTATTCATGTGGGACACCAGCTGGTAGCACAGTGTATTCAAGTCAGATACATCGACACCTCAGAACATTACTGGTTCAGAGGTAGAGACTCACAGAGTGATACAACCATGGGCACTAATGATATTAGACAGAGTAGTATACAACCAAAGAAACAATCTGATATTCATTTACACTCTAATTTTAAAGGTAACTCACAATCTAAACAAAGAATGGAACTATCTGGTTTAATAGAGTGGGCTAGGGAGGTTGAGTATCCAACAGTCCTCATTCTTGATAACTGTGATGAGGTACTCCACAGTGCATTACGAGATGACTTCCTTGAAACTATCAAAGCCATTAGCCAACTACCACATGGAAATGTGAAGATCATAGTCACTTCACAAGAAAAGTTGCTTCTTCATGACAAATTTGCACCTGTAGAAGTTAAGGCACTGGACCAAACTGAATCTACAGAGCTCTTATCACAGTTAGCAATAGGTATATCTACTGATGATGCAGTGGAACTAGCAGATGCAGTTGGAGGGAGCCCATTAGCACTGAGGATAGTCGGACAAATGATCAACAGCTCTGGACTAGAATCAGTACCAATGACACTGAAGAAACTCAAAACTAATCCTCTACAATCTTTAGATAAAGTTAGTGACAGAAAAAGTAAGTTTCGTGTACTAATGGACACTGCTTGTAGTTATCTTGACAAAGATACTAAAGAAAGTGCTCAACTTTTAAGTTACTTTCAAGGATCATTTGATAATAAAGCCAAAGAACATATTTTTGATGGCTACAATGACCCACAACCTGTTGAAACTCTAGTAACTCATTCCCTTTTGGAGGAGTACTTTCTCTACAATGACCATCGATATAAAATGCACAGACTGATCAGAGAATATTTCAGAGAGAGAGATAACGAGGAGAGTAGATCAGAGTTTAGTAATTTATTCTGTTCATATTTTGCAATCTTAGTGTTCAACTACACAGAGCTCTACGTCAGCCAGGATATCAACGAAGAAGAAGAACGCAAACTACTGACTGAGAGTCACAATATTCAACAATTTGTTGAAACTATGCAAAGCCCAGAATTTCAGTCAATCAATGACAGCAGTACTACAGAATTCATCAACTCACATTCTAAAATAGCAATGTCATTCAGTAAGCCACTAGTTCTCTATTCTAAACATATCATACGGCAGATCTTCCTCTGGGCTATCAGAAACAGCACAATATACAGAATATGTTATAATTCAGATCACATATGTATGCCTTACTACAAGGTGGTCTTAGAGGGAGCACATAAAGCACTGTGTGATCGCAATACTGAGGGGGAAGGATCTCTGTTTGATGAGTCGTGTGAGTTACTCCAATGTAATGTAACTGACATGACTGCCGCAGTATGTGCTAGATATAATTCTACAGTGTGTGGACAAGTTCTGTCACAGAATAAGTTGTGTGCAAACACATTAACTTCCAAAGTATATTTATATGTAGTACTCATTCTATTACTATTCCTGACCCCCTTTTTTTTAAACAACAAACTTCATGTTTTAAAATGTCCACAATTATAGTTGTAACATATCTTGCAATCACTGCAGTAATTTTCTTTACACTTGAGTCATCAGTTAGCACAGCTATTGCAATTATACTTTTGCAGTTTTTATTTAATTGCTTGCATGGTTTGTGGATGAATTTGAGGATTTTTACGACAAAACAGTCAATCAAAACAGTCGAGTTTGAAACTTGAGTTCGTACATCTCTCTTCAGTTTTTTAAATGTTTAGTTTTGTTAATTCGGTTTGCTTGCTATTTTGTGTGTGTGAGTGAGTGTGTGTTTGTTAATGTTTGTTAATGTTTGTTGTTATTCCCCTCCTCCTCCTTTGTGTCGTGCATGGTGAATCAAACAATCTACAGTGTGGTAATACGACTGTTGGCATAACCATTCTTGCATTACCAACATGCAATGATGCAATTCATGTTTATTATAAATCCTTAGTATTAAAATTTTGCTCAGTGGATAAGTTTATTGTATGCACACAATACAATATCACTTCAGGAGAAGGCAAACAACCAAATTCATACTGATCATGTGACCACTATATCAAGTAGATCTACAAAGAAATGGCTGACTTGTGGAGATCAACAAAAACAAACCTGTTAGCTCTGTTTGGCTACATTGGGTTATCAAATAACTCCAAATGTGCTGAAATAGAAAGAGCTTCCCTAGCTGAGAAGTTTAGTTGGAGTATTGTGAGGCTGGCCCCTCACATTGGTCTTTCATTCCAAGATGCTAGAGATTTTGAAGACCAATATCGTGACCCTAAGGAGCAGAGGATAGCACTACTGGAGAAATGGAGTCAGAGATTTGGAAAAGAAGCTACATTAGATAAACTAGCAAAAGGATTTCAAGCAATTGAAAGAAATGATATTACAGAAAAGATTGGTGAGATGCAGCACAGGCGACAGGACCGAAAAAGTTTACTGACATTTTTAGGTAAGTAATATAGTAAGCAATTCCAAAGGTATATAATAAACATTCAGGTGTAAAGCTTTATAGGGTTTATTGACCCCTAATAATGAATACAGTCATAAAGGCATGGTAGTCGTTTTGTGTGTGTGTGTGTGTGTGTGTGCATCTGTCCATTACGGGATTATCTGAAGAATGGCAGCTCCATGATCCAAATAGAAAGTACTTATGTTCATGAATCAAAATTATCTTGAAATTACTTGAGATATGAGGCTTTTGTGCTTCTCTGAACACTTAGCTTCCAAGCTGCACCCATCAATCACGCCCCACGTATAGTATGCATTATCTAGAAATACAGTTGGACTGGTCAGAGCTCTGTCTCTCAGCCTCCGGATGTGACACAACTAACTTGTAAGCTCAGATTTTTAGCTTGCAATCAGTTGAGTTACTTACATGTGCAAGCAGCTAAGCCAACTGAGCCAAGCACATCAGTGGGTTTACCAGTGAACTTCCAGCTAGGCTAAGCTGCATGGTTAAGTACTGATATTACACGATTCAGGTAGCCAATAGCATGACAACAGCTGAGCATTCCAGGTGTGCTTGTAGGTGATTAACTTTCTTGATACATGCACTCATACCTGTTTCGAATCCCAGCTTAATCTCATGACTTTTTCCAACAAACTTTCATGTAGCTATGATACTGCATCATACAAGTGCAGCGCTAGCTAGTTGAAGTGTACCGAGGCTTGTGCACCATTGGTAATATGCTGATAGTAATTAGTGAGCTGGTAACATGCTAATATCATCCTAAGCAAGAGTGTCTAATGAATAATTATACCACAGGCCTAAGTCATGCTCATTGGAACTAGAGTAGCTAGCAGTACACACTTTGAAACAGTCTTGAGGTTCCAGCAACAAAACTCAAGCAAGTTTTTTCACACTTTTGGAACAACCATTTGTATGCTATGCCTATATTAATAGAGGTGCATGTGATCGTCCACATTCATGGTTGCAATTTCTCAACAATTACAGTTTTACATATTCACTTCCAAGTAAATTCAGTTTATTTTGCATAGATGTAGCTACTTTGTCATTTACTGCCAACAATTTTCAGTTACACACACACACACACACACACAGAGGAAAATAGTTTGGAGGAGTACTTTCTCTACAATGACCATCGATATAAAATGCACCGACTGATCAGAGAATATTTCAGAGAGAAAGACAAGGGAGAAAGCAGATCAAGGTTTAATTCTCTCCTCTGTGGACATTTTGTGGTAGTAGTGCTGAACTATACATCACTTCATGTATGCCAAGAGATTGATGAGGAAGAAGAACACAAACTACTCACTGAGAGTCACAACATTGAACATTATGCAGAAGCACTCCATGATACAGAATATCAGTCAAACTTTGAAAGTAGCATGATTGAGATCCTCATAACATGTTCTGAAATAGCAACAATGTTCTCAAAGCCCATCATTCTCTATACTCAAAACAAATCATAAGAAATTTTTATATGTGGTTTGTCTCAGAAAAAATGAAGGCACCGATGGTGCATAAGCCTCGGCACACTCAACTAGCTAGCACAGTTACACTATGCATACATTCTGTAAAAGAGTGTATCATAACTCAGTATTAAGAACTTATGATCCACCTGGCCCAGCCTGGCATATAGGCCAGAGAGAGCCTGCAGCTGAGTTGTTCACAATACGCTTTATACATATGGCCCAGGTTAGCCACATAGCCAACTATGGTAAAGCAGCAAATGTCACAGGTGATGAACCAGATGAGCTTTGCTATGATTATTGGAATGCCGAGTCACCTGCTGTCAGATAGTGAAGTCTAACTATAAATTTGAACCACTGATGCATGATGCATTAGCTTCTATGTGAAAATGTATGCATGCCCTATATGCTTACATAGAAAGCAGGCCAACTCCTGTCTGTCTTGCCAAACAACACTGACTAACAGCAACAGCAGCTATAACTGAATCTCTGATCTGCTTCTATTCAACACGAATTCTAGATAACGCACACCAAATCAGTAGGCGTGGTCTCGAAGCTAAGCGCTCAAAGAAGCACAAAAGCCTCAAATCTCAGCAACTACAGTGTTTTGGAAAGAAAAAAAAATGTTTACAAGATCATTCAGAGTTATGAACGTAAGTACCATCAGTTTTATCGCTAGAGCTGTCTTTCTTGAGATTTCGATGGAACAGACAGACAGACAGACAGACAAAACTACTACCGTAATCCTCTGCACGTGCTACGCACGTGCCGAGGCTTAATTATAGACATGTTCTGTGGTAGAGATGAGAAACTTGATAACTGTACCTGGATCAAATACAATGTGATTGTAGAGAAAGCTCACCAAGCACTGTGTGACTATCACTATGATCAAGAAGGGTATTTCAATGAATCTTGTGAGTTATTTGAATGTAACATTATTAATATGACGGCTTCGGTTTGCCAGAATTTTGGTTCAAGAGTGGACATGTGTACACAAATCATGTCACTGAATAGTTCATGTTCAAGAAAACCATTGAATGTATTACATCATAATAAAATCACAAATACCATACCAGTGGTGATTATTGTCTTGAAATTGGTTAGCAACTGCTATCAAAATGGCCTTCTTCATGTTAATAAAACCACTACCATCATTACAATTGTAGTGTTGGCAATGGCATTTTTCAAATTCAATTTGTTGAACTACGACAGAAACGATTTAAAGTTTTATATCTTTCTTAGTTCAGTTTTAATTGCCATTGTCAATGCAATGGGAACAGATGATGTACAAATACCTTCTACAAATATGTTTATATTTGTATTGATTAGTGTGGCTGTTACGATTGCTTCTCTAGGTTCTCAGCTCTATTATGGACAAGAAAATAGTTTCCTTAGTTTTGGCAATTCATTTCTTTTGGTGTATTTAGTAGCATTTGTATGTATCTTTTGATGTTTAAAATACAATAGCAATTATTATAAATGTATAAAGATATGAGAAATTAATGCAAGCTCGAAATGTTGGTCATGCATAGGCATTTCCTAAACTGACTGAGACACAGGAATGGCCATGCAATTTGGAAAAAAAGGCAGCAAATCATCAAGGTGATAGGTGTACCATACTAGTCAGTGAATAATTCTCACTTTGCAATGCAATCACCATAGCAACAACTATGAAATGTGTGGGGAGTAATACTATGGTCGTATAATTATTATTTCTAACTGTTTTGATTGTTTGTCATAAGAATAGGATCTATAGGATTCCTGGAATGTAGATCACAAGACTCATTAGTTTGCATGCAGCAAAAAAATGGCAGTGTTCTGGAGAAACTTGATAAAATCAGTTACATTTGGTCACATTGGCCACTACTACTGCTGTACAGAAGAAGACCTTGCTTCCTTGGTTGAGAAATTTAGTTGGAGTAATTTGAGGTTAGCCCCTCACATTGGTCTTTCATTCCAAGATGCTAGAGATATTGAAGACCAATATCGTAACCCTAAGGAGCAGAGGATAGCACTACTGGAGAAATGGAGGCAGAAATTTGGAAAAAAAGCTACATTGCACAAATTAGCTAAAGGTTTTAAAAAGATTGAGAGAAAGGACATTGTGGATTGGTTTCATGTATTACACTATCGAATGGTTATACTGTTGATTTTCGGTAAGTATTTTAAAAAGCTTGTTGACAATATACTATACTTCAATCAGGAAAGGTTTCTGGGACAATATTATTACGATTGCTTTACAACACAGAAACACGGAACACCTTAATATTTTGTGTACATGTGGTTATAATACTGGACAAACACAGAAATTTTGACTGGTAAAGGGTAGGCATGTCCCTAGCATAGTCACATTTTAATGGTGCTTGAAACAATAAGTATGGTTTAGTTTTAGCAAGAGATATACCTAAAAAAATAAACTAATCTAGTAAACTGTATTGAGCTCTATATGCATTAATTGGCACATAGGAAAATAAAAATAGTGTAACATTTTCCTACAGGTATTATCATCATTGTGTGTGTAATAATGACATTGGTATCATTAAAATATACCCCGTTTCAACATCAAGGGAGCTTTTCAATGATCAACAACTCCTCAAATTCTACTGTGGACTCTAGACTAGGCAGACACACAACAGCAAACAAGGAACAGCTTCCTTGGAACACCACCCACTGTGAGGCTGGTGGGGCTTGGAATGATCTACCAAGAAGACTGACTCAGCTCATTGGTCGACATCGCAATATCTCTTTCATTATGACATCATTACAAATGGAGGAAACTGTTCAAATTATCAACATAAATGGAGCTCCTGCTTTTGGCAAGTCAGCACTAGCTATTCATGTGGGATACCAGCTGGTAGCACAGTGTATTCAAGTCAGATATATTGACACCTCAGAACATTACTGGTTCAGAGGTAGAGGCTCACAGAGTGATACAACCATGGACACCAATGATGCTAGACAGAGTAGCTTACAACCAAGAAAACAATCTGATATTCGTTTACACTAAAAGTACATGGGTGCATTTCAGTCGACTCAAGTTCCTTGACGACTATGTTTCAGCCAAGTCCAGCAGGTCAAATTTAGAGGTAAGTAACAGTTAAATCATTTTATCCTGCCATTGTACTGACCCCTTTACTGAATTGAAATAATCACATAAACAAGTCTGTACACTTTTAGCCGAAGTTGAACTTCTGTTACTGCCTTGTCTACTCAGTGATACGAGGCCTTGAGCTTCATTACCTTGGCGCCATGCTCCCGGGGTAATCGAATATGTGTCCGTGTTTTCAGCATCAAAACTGCCTGGTGGTGTGTTAACAATTCGTGAAGTGTGCTGTGAGCGTAGAAAATTATGTAATGTGCAGCATGCTAAAACAATTGTTTCCACTTTCTCAGGTTGTAGTCTCATAGGTGCCATGAAAACTCTAATCTGTTGGCAAGGATGCCAAAAGCATTCTCCACAATTCTTCTGGCTCTGCTAAGTCGATAGTTAAAGATGCGCCTCTCTCTCGTCAATCCAACTTGGCTGTAGGGCTTCATTAAATAGTTTTTTAAAGGAAAGGCATCATCAGCAACGATCAAAAAAGGTATTGGCTGTCCATTTTCCTGAAGTGGCTTTGGAGGTGGTATATTTAATTTTTTCTCTTCAAGTGCTGAGAATAATGAACTGTTTCGAAACACACCACCATCAGCTACTCTTCCATTGCAGCTAACATCCACATACACAAATTTGTAATCCGCATCAACCAATGCTAAGAGGTGGATGCTAAAGGAATGCTTATAGTTGAAGTAGAAGGATCCAGTATTTGGTGGAGGGGTAATAAGAACGTGTTTCCCATCGAGTGCCCCAATACAGTTAGGGAATTGCCATTGACTCTTGAAATTTCTTGCGATTATTTCCCATTCTGTCTCCGTTTGTGGTACCTGCATGTACATAGCGAGTAAGTTTTGAGGGGGTTGACTTTGGGGGATTTGTGGATTACAATCTATCCGTGAAAGTTAAACCCCATGAAACAGTATTACAATATTAAAACAATGCATTGTACTTTTATTGGCATGCACACAGGAGGACAATACTAATAACAATACATCAGGAGATGAAAATCCTGAACGTATCGATCAGTCTCTAATTTCAATGGACAATGAAGATAGCACTTCTGTTATAAGTGAAAACGCCAACTCAGAAATAGCTGATTCAGTTCGATCAACTAAAAGACCATTGAAACATAGAGAAACACCAGCAAGTAAACGACAGAAAGAAGAAGATATCATATTGAAGAAGGCTGTTGCTTGCATGGAAAAATCAGTGAGTGCTAATAGAGACACAGCTCGAGATGCTGATGGTATATTCAGGGAATATGTTGCTACGGAACTGCGATCAATTAAAGATGAGAACACTAAGAGAATCGTCAAGTTTCACATTCAGTCATTGCTGTTTTCTCTACTCACTCAACAAACAAATCCAATTCCAACTCAACCAAATTTAACTCAAGCAACACAACCGTTACGATGGCCTGATCAGCCATGGCAAGCTTCAACACCAGGCCCTAGCTACCCACGTAGTGCTCGGAGCTTAACTCCTACGAATGTTTGGAATCACCCAAGCTACGAAAGTGGCATTGAAGAGGCTGAAACCTCACGCAATCAAGGATACAATGTGGATGACTACTAGTGCACCATTATTAGTTTTAAGACTAGTATATAGTACATGTATTATGTACATTTATAGCTCCAATTCATACCTGTAAGTACTCCTTTAGTGTTTCGATTATTGCTGCACAGGTTTCAGGTATAATCTTTCCTATTGTTTGGGATGGTATCCTGTACACATACTGCAAGCTTGCATATGTCTCACCTAAAAATACAAGATGTATTCTCCGATATTATACATATTCTTTTGCCTACATTGTGTACTATCACTTATAATTACCAGTAGCAAGAAATCGAAGTGTTAGAGCCAATCTCTCTCCTGCTGAAATGGATTCTCTCATTTGGGTGTCTTTTCTGCTAATAATAGGAGTGACTAACCTCAGTATTGTTTCAAAGCTATCAACATCTATCCGTAAAAAGTTTTTATAAGAAGCTCTGTCACTAAGTCTCAGTTCTTGAAGCAGTTGATGATATGCTCCTTGCCTATTTCTTCTTCTGATCCAGTCTCTTGTCCATACAGTTCTATTTCTCCGTCTCTTTGGCCTCCTTTTATGTAATATAGCTACAATAACTCCACAAGCTCCAACCATAAGGCAGCTGTCTTCCATTTTAAAATTTGATGTTGAATGAAATGTTGCATAGAACATGTTGAATAGTAGTGCATTGTATTTTGCGTACAACATTTTTGTTCAACATGTTGTATTCAACATGTTGAAAAAAAAGTTGAACAGTGTATGTTGGCTTTAAGGAGCAGAGGATAGCACTACTGGAGAAATGGAGGCAGAAATTTGGAAAAGAAGCTACATTGCACAAATTAGCTAAAGGTTTTAAAAAGATTGAGAGAAAGGACATTGTGGATTGGTTTCATGTATTACACTATCGAATGGTTATACTGTTGATTTTCGGTAAGTATTTTAAAAAGCTTGTTGACAATATACTATACTTCAATCAGGAAAGGTTTCTGGCACAATATTATTACGGTTGCTTTACAACACAGAAACACGGAACACCTTAATATTTTGTGTACATGTGGTTATAATACTGGACAAACACAGAAATTTTGACTGGTAAAGGGTAGGCATGTCACTAGCATAGTCACATTTTAATGCTGCTTGAAACAATAAGTATGGTTTAGTTTTAACAAGAGATATACCTAAAAAAATAAACTAACCAAGTAAACTGTATTGAGCTGTATGTGCATTAATTGGTACATAGGAAATATAAAAATAGTGTAACATTTTCCTACAGGTATTATCATCATTGTGTGTGTAATAATGACATTGGTATCATTAAAATATACCCCGTTTCAACATCAAGGGAGCTTTTCAATGATCAACAACTCCTCAAATTCTACTGTGGACTCTAGACTAGGCAGACACACAACAGCAAACAAGGAACAGCTTCCTTGGAACACCACCCACTGTGAGGCTGGTGGGGCTTGGAATGATCTACCAAGAAGACTGACTCAGCTCATTGGTCGACATCGCAATATCTCTTTCATTATGACATCATTACAAATGGAGAAAACTGTTCAAATTATCAACATAAATGGAGCTCCTGCTTTTGGCAAGTCAGCACTAGCTATTCATGTGGGATACCAGCTGGTAGCACAGTGTATTCAAGTCAGATATATTGACACCTCAGAACATTACTGGTTCAGAGGTAGAGGCTCACAGAGTGATACAACCATGGACACCAATGATGCTAGACAGAGTAGCTTACAACCAAGAAAACAATCTGATATTCGTTTACACTCTAATTTTGAAGGTAATTCACAATCTAAACAAAGAATAGAACTATCTGGTTTAATAGAGTGGGCTAGGGAGGTTGAGTATCCAACAGTCCTCATTCTTGATAACTGTGATGAGGTACTCCACAGTGCATTACGAGATGACTTCCTTGAAGTTATCAAAGCCATCAGTCTACTACCACAAGGATATGTGAAGATCATAGTCACCTCACAAGAAAAATTACTTCTTCATGACAACTTTGCACCCATAGAAGTTAAAGAACTGGACCAAATTGAATCTACAGAGCTCTTATCACAGTTAGCAATAGGTATATCTACTGATGATGCAGTGGAACTAGCAGATGCAGTTGGAGGGATCCCATTAGCACTGAGGATTATTGGACAAATGATTAAAAGCTCTGGACTAAAATCAGTGTCCACAAATTTGAAAACAGTTAAAAGTAACCCCTTACAACCGCTAGATAAAGTTAGTGACAGGAAAAGTAAGTTCCACGTGATAATGGATACTGCTTGTGGTTACCTTAACAAAACTACTCAGGAAAATGCTCAGTTATTGAGCTACTTCCGAGGGTCATTTGACAATCAAGCTAAAGAAGAAACTTTTGCAAATGATAATGGCTCACAAGACACTCAATTTGTCGAAACTCTAGTAACACATTCTCTTTTAGAAGAATACTTTCTCTACAATGACCATCGATATAAAATGCATCAACTGATCAGAGAATATTTCAGAGAGAGAGACAAGGGGAAACAATGGTCAAAATTCAACAGCAGTTTTTGTGGGCACTTTGTTTATGTCACGTTCAATTACATGCAGTTTTATGTGAGCCAGGATATAAATGAAAAAGAACACAAACTACTTACTGAGAGTCATAATTTTGAACATGTTTATGAGATAGCCCATGACAAACACTACCAATCAACCTATAAACAGGACACGATAAAGTTTATGGAAGATTTCACTGAGATGATGATGATGCTGTGCAAACCACAAGTTTTGTACTCAAAATACATCATTCGGCACATCTTTCTCTTGGCTGTCTCAGAATATACATTAGATAGAATGTGCGGAGACAAAGATGAGAATAATGTCAGAATATGTGCCTCTTTATACAAAGTGGTCTTAGAGGGAGCACATGAAGCACTTTGCGATCACAATACTGAGGAGGAAGAATCTCTGTTTGATGAGTCTTGTGAGTTACTCCAATGTAAAGTTACTGATATGACTGCCTCAGTATGTGCTAGATATAATTCTACAGTGTGCGGACAAATTCTGTCACAGCACATCTTCTGTGCATCATATATGAGAAAATTGCTTTTAACATATAACAATTCAATAAAAGCAGGAGATAGCATTATGTTGTTGGTATTGTACTGGTTCCGAAATTATACACCACAAAGTATCAAATTACAAATGTTTGCAGCATACCTTATGTACTTTACAATGTTTTGTGTGATAAATGCTACAAGTGCCCTTTATTTCAAGAGTCTAGTTCTTTTAGTTTTCATTGCTATCTGGTTAGACTGTGACCAAAACTATCCTACTCTAACTACTGGAATAATATGTAGTGTTTTATTAAGTTATGTGACCTATGACGACCATGGAATCATTTTATCATGTGTATTTAGTGTGAGTGTTTTTTCAGCATTAAGCATTACAATTTAAGTCACAAACAATTAGATTGTATGATAATGTTTATAATTATTTAAAACCTATCTTTAAAAGCAGTAATAAGCATGGATATATGTATGAAATCTCACATTGAAGGAAAAAAAATACCTTCAAAAAAGAAATAGGGTGCTGAAACATTTATAGGCAACCAATATATTGTGTATCTCTGAATGACCACCTAGATGCATTCTTTCCGGGGCAAATTGTCATTAAGTAAAATAGTAAATTAGGAACTTACATAATAGGTGGTTGTTTGAGTAGTTTCCTCCAAGGGACTCCAGAGCAGGGCACCATCATGGCAGCGGGCTGGACGTCCAGCTTTAACCTCTCTCTGCTCCTAGTCATGTGACCACCCCCGGAGTGTGTGTGCTCAGAGAGCTTGTAGTGAGTCCTGTGTCTCTGGAGGGAATGCACTGACAACACTCTCACACCAATGGCCCACATGAGGCCAGCCACACCACAGATCAGGAACACATAGTGCCAGCTGTGAGCATGACTGAAGAGGAGAGCTGGACCTACTACACCTATGAAGACAGACCTGGTTAAGGGAGGAAATAGAAAAAGGTGTATAACTGTAACAGCTTCTTCAATGACCTTTACTTATTCTCACTCACTCACATGAAATTGAAAGAGGATATCAGCTTATATGTGTATCAACCTCATAGCAAAATACGTATATGTGACATTGCATCAATGATCATGGCAACACAGTCATTCTAGGCTATAGCAGACATACCCTACATGTGATCCTGTGTTGACAATACTCAAGATGTATGCAATTCCATTCTCAGGAGCTCTGTGGGCTATCAGGTTGATAAGAGCAGGATAGTGCAACCCTAGAGGGGGTAAGAGAGAAAGAGCATCTGATTCATTATAAATACTACAGTATAGCCGTTACACAAATAGCTTGAAGCAGCATACTACCACAGGCATACCTTGAGCTAGACCAGTGATGAATCTCAGTGATACCAACACTAGAACTGTCACACCAGAAATACAAGTGAGAACCAATGCAGCCAGTGACCACACAATGGCTGCCATTAACTGGACAAAGTCACCACCATGCTTCTCTGCCAGTACACCACCCAGTATCTGAGTGAAGAGGTAGCCCCAGTAGAAGGAGGAGAGGATTGAACCCTGTACAGAATGGGATATAAATGATAAATGTTTGTATTTACATATTCCAGGGAACCTTGGTAATTTTAAACCTCATCCCCAAGGTTCACTTTGTGAAAGGTCAAAGGGGAGCCTGGGGACGAAGCTAGGTAATTCTTACAAGAGTTTGCTTGCTCCATTCTCTCTCCTTTGCTACCTCCACGAGGGACATGGGAAGGGCTGTTTGGTTGCTATAGAGACAGACCATACCTACAAACAATGTGACTATCCACAGTGTCAGTTCTGAGCCAGTCCAAGTGGCTCGATTCTGTACAACTCCTGCAAACCCACTGGACACTCCAAGACGAAATGTACTGTTTAATCTCCCCAGACTGTTTGTAAGGGCAAGCTTTGCCTTGGAGCCAAAACCAAGTTGAGAAGGAAGGACTCCAGTGTTGGTGGCTGCTGAAGAGAGGGAGACACCTCTGAACCCTGACTTGCCATTCATCTCTGCTTTGTATACGACTATTTCCAGACATTCAGAAGTATCACAGTATTAATTTAGGAGCAGTTACCATCACCAAAAAGAGTTCTCACGAGTCTCCTGAGTTCCTGCTACCTTGCTTCTCGTGTTTGAGGGGCTCTAAATAGAATAAAAAACAGCTGTTGGTGGGCATTATTTAGAGAAAACACCATGGCAGAGCTAGAGATGAATGGTGAAACCCAGCTTCTTGCTGCTGCAGACGAAGAGCAACTGCTAGCAAAGCACAGACAAGAGTTGAAGCAACTCAGAGGTATGTGTGCTGCAAGTGAATAACATTCTACGTATCGTTTTAGACCTATGACTTATTATGAACCTCTCCAACTCCAGCTCAAATTCAAGCTCTAAAGAAAAGCATACCAAAAGGAGACAAGAAGAAGAAAAAAGAAGTAGGATATGATTTATAGTATATAATAGTCATTTTACTCTTGTTTTCTTTACCAGGTTGGAGCTGAAATTGTCAGACTTGAACAAGAGCTTGAAGAACGCCACCAGTTGGAACTGAGTCAGATTAAAACACAACTACCCGGCCAGCAGGATGAACAACTTGCTGAAAGAATTCAGTCTGGAGTGGAAAGATTGAAAGTTAGTGAAGAAGTACATGAGACAGAACAGTTTTCAAACACATCAGGAAAGAAGTCACGGGCACAGAAGAGAAAAGTACTTCTATTACAATTGCTTGCATGTAGACTACTTGACTATTATGTTTTTTTATGCTTAGGAGAAAAAGGCTCAGATGGATAGAGAAAGAGAGCTGAGAATAGCAGAAAGAGAAGCTGAAGGAACTGTTAATAATCCACGACTAATTGAGAGACAAACACTCACTTCAATGCTTGACCCTCTTGGACTGACCATCAAGGACATCCAACCTGATGGACACTGCCTCTATGCCGCCATGAGCCATCAGCTGGATGTGAGACTGAAGATTGAGGTAACTAACTGTGGCACCACTGTTAACATTGGCTTTCATGTTTGTACTTCATTCTCTCTGTGTGATTGAGTGAGTTTCTTTGATTTTCTTCAGGTGTCTATATCAGAGCTGAGATCCCAGTGTGCTCACTATATCCGCACCAACTCCTCTGACTTCATGCCCTTCCTCACAGACCCCAACACTGGAGATCAACTCAACCAAGGTCAGATGAGGACTATGTAGTGGCATTGATGTATGTTGTTGAGATTGGTTTTCTGTTACTGCAGAACAATTTGACCAGTACTGTTCTAATATTGCTGACACAGCATCTTGGGGAGGACAAATGGAGGTATTCTATAAGCAAATGCATGATATTGTCAATTACATAATTTTGTACTATGTTTTGCATTCTTTCTTGTAGATCAGGGCTCTCTCTCACATCTACAAGGTCCCAGTCCAAGTGTACCAAGCTGGCTCTCCAGTCCTGTGTATTGGGGACGAGTACCCTGACTCCGAAAATGCACTGAGATTATCGTGAGTGTCTGTAGATTATCACAACTCATTATCTGATTGAGTCTGTCATCATTTTGAAGTGTTGTCTCCTCCTCCTCAGGTACCATCTCCATGAGTATGGCCTAGGTGAGCACTACAACTCTGTAGTTTCAAAATCATGATATTGCTACAATTTATTATAGCAGCTAGTTTCATAATAATGATAGTAAAATAATTATATAGGTTGAAATTGCTAATCTAGTATTATCAACAATAAATTTAATGTTAAGTCTATTTACTTTCAAACGTCCTCTTCTTGGATCACACCAGTTTGAAGTCTCTGTGACTCCATCATAGTAACAAGCATACTCTCCATACGCTTCAAACTCTGTTCCTGCTGAGACTGGTGCATTGTCAGCTGCTCTAGTTTGGTTGTCAGGGATTTGATTTGTTCGTGGTTCCCATTTTCGTTTATCTCAACATCTTTTGGAGTTGTCCAATCTCTCTCTAGCTCTTGATCTTGGGTAAATATTTTTAACCAAAGTCTTTTGATCAACGAACGCTTCTTGTTTGGAAAATTTTTGTAGGACGTTTTGTTGATCTTTTGAATCATATCACCAGATAGAAATCGGTTTACTTTAGAGAGTCTGTCGACTTTCAGCTTGAGCCTGGAGAGGATTGCCTCCTGTTGGATCTCTGCTATGTCTCCAACTGCTATGCCGATGAGAAGGTTGATCACTATGATGGGCATCATGATCGACAGGACAATGAAGAAGAGAAACACAAGGACAGAATATCGTAGGCTAGAAGAAGACTCCAGAATTGAAAGGTTGGTGTAGTCGATGATGGCCAGGAGAGAGCCAAACACAGAGAAGAAAGAGAGCCCCATGGTGTTGTGTTGTAGCTCACTGACAGTCCCGATCATGATGTAGAGTGGGAAGGCAAACGCACACAGAAATATGAAAACGATGAAGAAAACTTTCAGTGCATTTTTTGTAGTGCTTATCAACATGGTGATGTAGATTCCAATTTGACCTTGAACTTGAAAGCTGAGAGCAACGGCAATCCAGGCAAAGAAGATGGCAAACACTCCAGCCTCCCAGAGAACAGTGGCCAGTCCTCGCCAAGGGATGAGAAAGATGTACGTGCAAAGCATTGATATCCCAGAACTCCAGAAGTAGAATTCACTGGTAAAGTAAGTGAAGAGGTGTTTTCTCAACACATAACATTGAACGATCCACATTATGGTTTTGATGAGTGTCACAAAGAGTGTAGTGAAGCGTAGAGCATTGGAGGTGACACCTATTGTAGTATTGGTGGTGGTGTTCTCAGCCAGCGGAGTTGCTTCCTGCAGTGGGGGAGGAGTGACCCCAATGAACACTGAGAGGAAGATGGTGTAGAGGAGGAGAGTGGTGAATTGGATCAAATTGACCCACCTGGCAGTGCGGTTCCATTGGAGGTTGAGGTAACAGACAATGACTGGATGAGTGAGACACCCTTTGAGCTTGTATCGGATCATCTCCTTCAGCACCAGCAATGGGAGGCTCTTCAAGTCTCTTCTTGATTCATCGACACCATCAATGGATGTGGTATCACCACCATCATCATCTGATGCTTGTTCTAGTAATCGAGACTTGGTGTCTGGCTGTGATTGCTTGTTTGGCTTTTGTTTCCTTTGAGTGGTCTGGATGTTGACAGATGGCATTTCATCGTCCATGATTGGTGTTTCCATGTGTACTCCTACATGTCCCATTGTTGGCTTCTTATCTGTTTGGGTGTTTGGCTCTGCACCAGCATTCACTGCTTCCAGCTCAATGCCTTCAGCTCCACTACTCTTCTCGTCACTGCTGTGTTTCTCTCTTGGCTCGCTATATGGTGGTTCTTTGCAGTGAGAGGGTTTCAGGAAGAGATACTTGAAGTTGTATTCCTCCCAATAGTCTGGGTGATTGAAATTTAGAGATGATTTTTGTACACACTTGTTTAGGACAAGTATAAATGCTTCAGGTATGGAAGAAATCAGCCGCAGAATTGGGTGCTTAGTTCTTGGATTGGAGAAATCCAGGCATTCCTCCCAGCGCTCATGATTTATGGTCGCACATGCTAAAGTAGAGTCGAGATTTTCAAGGATTATGTCAAAAAATGTAAAGCCATCATTGTCGAGCGTAATTGGTACACCTATGTCAAGACAGAAGGAGAGTGTTTTAGGATCTCCACCGTGAACAGCGAGATGTAGAGCAGTACTGCCATTGCTGTCAAACCAGTCCCTTTGAAAGGGATGAGCCTGGTAGAGTGCTTTAGCAGCTTCAAACTTTCCCAGATAGCAGGCCTGCATGAATGGTGACACACCACCATAGCATTTGTGCATTACTGCTCCACGCTCAACCAACTCCTTTATGATCAGCAAGCTGTTATTATCAGGGGTCAAATGAAGTGGTGACTGACCTTGTGCATTGGGCTCATTGAGCATGACGCTGCCACAATCAGTCGATAGGACACACAGTAGACTCTTGTAGTTACCAGCCAGGGCTGCCAAATGAAGGTAGTTGTTTCCATCAGCATCGTACACAATTGACCTGGTACACTTTAGGAGGGGGGTGATGAACGCATCAAGACCTAAATTCAGAGCAAGGTGGATTGGATAGTCCCCTTTGGCATCATGTTCTTCGCTCATTGTTGAAGCATGTTGGGAGGAAATGATTGTGTTGAAGATCTCCTTTCGTTTGCAAACAACTGCAGAGTGGAGGCAGTTGTGACCTTTGTTGTTTCTGATTAAAGGGTTGGAACCCCTCTTTATGAGGTAATCAACAGCTGTAAGATTACCCAAATGGATAGCATTCTGTAGTGGTGTATAACAGCTGTCGTCAGTGCAATCAATCTGAGAGCCTTCCTCCAGAAGGTAAGAGTACATCTCAACACCACACAAAGCTGAAGCACTGCAGTTGAGTGGAGTCCTTCCTAATCTTGGGTCACGATGATTGAGGATGTCTGGACCAAACTTCTCTACCATAGCTTTCACCATGGCAAGCCTGTTTTGAGAGCAAGCAAGATGAATGGGAGGGAGATGGTCACCTTTGGTAGTCACTGGAGAGGCTCCGTATTTGAGAAGAACTTCAACGACCTTCAAGTGACCACTCTCCACTGCAAAATGAAGAGCTGTACTGTCTTCTTTGCTCAGAAAACCAAGTACTTCTTTTGGCGTATACGTTCCATGATCAATACACTTGGCAATCATGAAATCGAGTACCCTGTGTGAGCCCTTTCGAGCAGCAAAATGAATAGCATTCATATCACCGGTGTGAAACTCTAGAATGTACCGATTTATGTTTTGAGGATTCACAGAAGAACTGATCTCGTGGAGGATCTCCAACGCCTCGAGATTGTCGTGCTCTGCAATGACATGTAGGGCTGTGAAATTATTCTGACCCCTGCCCATAAGGGTTTCAGGATACTTAACAAATGTTGATACGATATCAACAGAGGCTGGAGATCTATCAACAGAGGCTGGAGATCGAAGGGCGATGTGCAATGGTGGGTCGTTGGCTCGATTCTTGATTGTGCTGATGGCACCATTTTTGAGAAGTAGATCAATGGCACCAGGGTGCTTGTTTTTGACAGCAAGATGCAAGGCAGTGTTTCCATCTTCATCTTGAGCATTCAGATCCACAACTCCACTGCTGATCAGGTAATTGATGATGTCATTTGCTCCTGACTCTGATGCAATGTGAAGTAAGGTCCTTCCTTGACGGTCAGTGGCCAACAAACATTGGTTTTGAGTTTTCCCTGCAAGAGTCTTTAACTCTTCAAGTCTACTATCCCTTGTGAGCTGAAAGGGAGACAAAGTTGGTTCTTCTGGTTCCTTAGCCAGATCTGGCTCTTCATTGACAGCTGGTGCTTCTTCTCTTTTTGACCCCACTCTTCTCTTCAAGAAGTGTGTTCTTGATGCCATCCTGTGCCTGAGAGTGAGACTGCATGTGAAAAGCAATTCTGAAGGTCTATATATATATATATATATTTATATATATATATAGGAAGGAATAGCTAGTAGCACAATTACTATATAACTTCTTATAAAGATAAACCAACCTGACTGATCACTCTCAGAGAGATTCTCTCATGCCTGTTTCAGGGCTGCATTGTTTGGGTTTCATTGAAATATTTTTAATTTTTGCCACAATAATGATTTATAAAAACCACTCACATTGGAATGCACACAACCACAATAAAGACATAACTATTATATTACAATTCAGCTCTCAGTTGCCACTCCTTGTGACTCCATTAGTTTATGCATCATCTCTTCCACACGTTTTAATGACTCCATTTGCTGGTTCACATGTCTTATAGTTTTCATTTGTTCTGCTTGGTCTAGTAAGAGCTGTTCCATTTTCTGCTCCAGTAAGACTAACCGTCCTTCAATCTGCCCATTTGATTCGTGTTGTTCTGTTTCAGTTCTTTTATGAGGCAACTCTTTCTTTACACCATAGCTCTCTCCACCATGTGTAGTATCTCTTGTAGCAGAATGAAGGAATTTTGGAAGGAATTTACGATTTGGAAACTTTTTGTACTTTTTACGTGTTAATCTCTTGAGTAGTGCTCTTGGCAAAAGCATGTCAAGTTTAGCAAGAGAGTTGACTTCGAGGGAACGTCTAGAGATGATAGCTTGTTGTATGACATTTGCAATGTCCCCAACTGCAATGCCAATGAGAAGGTTGATAATTACGATGGGCATCATGATCAACAAGGCAATGAAGAAAATGATGACTAGAGCTGAAAACCGAAGCTCAGACACATTCTCAAGAGCAACAATGTTTGGGTAGTCGACTGCAGTTATGAGAGTATGGAATATGGAGAAGATAGAGAGTTCCACAGAGGGGTATTGTAGTCTCTCAACAGTTCCCACCAGAATGTGGATTGGGAATGCAAATGCACACACAAAGAGGAACACTATCAGTAAAACTTTGAGCACATTTTCAGTGGTGCTTAGCAACATTGTAATATAGATTCCAGCAATATCAAAGAGTTGAAGACTCAATGCAAGAGCAGTCCAAGCAAAGAAAACTGCAAACACTCCAGCCTCCCAGAGAACAGTGTCCAGTCCTCGCCAGGGGATAAGAAAGATGTACGTGCATAGCATCGATATCCCAGAACTCCAGAAGAAGAATTCTTTGGTGATGTGTGTGAAAATCTGCCTGCCTAGTACTAAGGCTTCGACCATCCATAATAGTGTGTTTAGTACAGCCATGAAGAGAGTTGTGAAGCGAAGGGCATTTGAGTTGAAGTCAATATCACTATCAGTGATGTTTTCACTAGGGTCTATACTCTGCAAGGGAGGAGGAGTGATCCAAATGAACGCCGAGAGAAAGATTGTGAAGATCAAAAACATTATGACCTTAAAGAGGAACACCCATCTGGCGTAGTAGTTCCACTTCAAGTTGAGATAGGACACCACTACTGGGTGTGTGAGACACTCTTTGTGCTCATACTTGACCATTCTTTCCACTACCAACAGTGGAGGCACACGTTTCCTTGTTTGGTCTGCCATTGTTTGTTGAGACTGTATCTGAGACACATCTGGGTTTGAGGTGGAGACTGGTTTCTCCACTGGATTCTCTATATGCAACATAATCATTTCACTCTGTGGAGAAGTTTCATCACGTAGTACATCAGGCATTAAGGCTTGGGTATTTTCTTGATGATTTAAATTTGAAACTGGTGTTGATATCTGGGCACTCTTATCCACTAGATGGGAGTCTTCTGGGTCTAAAATGAGGTACTTGAAGTTGTACTCTTCCCAGTAGTCTGGATTATGAGAGTCCAGGCTGGATTTCTCAACAGATCTGTCTAAGACGAGTCGAGATGCACAGGGGATTCTTGCTATCATACGGAGCATTGGGTGTTCTTTCTCAACACTTACGACATCCAAACATTCTTGCCAGCGATCGTGGTTTAAAGTCACTCGAGTAAGTGTCTCATCAACGACCCTAAGTATTTTGTCGAGAAAGGTGTGCCCAGCGTCGTTGAGGGTGATGGCCATTCCTGTGTCAAGACAAAAGGCCAGTGTGTCAGGATCTCCTCCATCGACAGCTAGATGTAGAGCTGTATTCCTTTTATTGTCAAACCAGTCTCTTTGAAAGGGATGAGCCTGGTAGAGTGCTTTGGCAGCTTCAAGATTTCCTAAGAAACAAGCATACATGAAGGGAGTTTGTCCATCATGACATCTCTGTACTACAGCTCCTCGATCGACCAACTCTTTGACGATCAGCGTACTTCCACTGATGGCAGCCATATGAAGTGGTGAATGACCTTCCAAATTGAGCTCATTAAGCATTATGTCGCTGCATTTCAAATATAGTACACACAAAAGACTCTTATAGTCACCAGTTAAGGCTGCCAAATGAAGGTAGTTGTTGCCATCTCTGTCTTTATGGGAAACAGTTTCACACTGTAAGAGAGGGCGGACGAAATCGTGCAAGCCTACATTCAGAGCAAGATGAACTGCAAGGTTTCCTTCCCTATCTCGGTCACTTTTCAACATTGCAGAAGAGGTGGAGCTTAGCAGTGTTTTGAAGGGTTCTTTTCGCTTGTGCCTCACAGCGGAGTGAAGGCAGTTGAAACCAGCTGGTTTGCTTTTGATCATTGGGTCAGCTCCTCTTTCTAGCAGGAAACTAACAGCTATGCTATTACCCTCGATGACTGCAACATGTAGTGGGGTGAGGCAGTCGTGGTCGAGAGCATCCAACTCGGCACCATTTTCAAGCAAATAGGTAAACAAATCTGTGGTGGCAGCTGACGATATGCTACAGTGGAGTGGATACTGTCCTGATCTTGGGTCACGATGATGGAGGATGTCTGGACCAAACTTCTCTACCATAGCTTTCACCATGGCAAGCCTGTTTTGAGAGCAAGCAAGATGAATGGGAGGGAGATGGTCACCTTTGGTAGTCACTGGAGAGGCTCCGTATTTGAGAAGAACTTCAACCACCTTCAAGTAACCACTCTCCACTGCGAAATGAAGAGGAAGTTTTCCGTCTTCATTCAAGAATTCCAGTACTTTCTCACGTGTAAGTGATTCGTGGTGGACAGCTTCGTTGATGATGAAATCAAGAACATTGTAAGACCCTTTCCTGGCAGCTAGGTGAATGGGGGTCATGCCATGATCATCAGTAGCATGAAGTAGAGAGAAGTTTTCTTCTGTGTCTCGGTGCTGGGAAACTGCAGCACTGTGAATCACCTTCAGACCTTCAAGGTTGTCATAGTAGGCAGCAACATGTAGAATAGTGTACTTGTGACGGCCTTCTTCAGTTAGATTGATTGGATACTTGACAAATATTGATACAATATCAACAGAGGTTGGAGATCGAAGTGCGATGTGCAGTGGTGGGTTGTTGGCTCGATTCTTGATTGTGCTGGTGGCACCATTTTTGAGAAGTAGATCGACGGCACCAGGGTGCTTGTTTTTGACGGCAAGATGTAAGGCAGTGTTTCCATCTTCATCTTGAGCATTCAGATCCACAACACCACTGCTGATCAGGTAGTTGATGATGTCAGTTGCTCCTGACTCTGATGCAATGTGAAGTAAGGTCCTTCCTTGATGGTCAGTGGCCAACAAACATTGGTTTTGAGTTTTCCCTACAAGAATCTTTAACTCTTCAAGTTTTCCATCCCTTGTGAGTTCAAAGGGTGAGTCTGACTTGTGGTCCGTTTCATCAAAGTGAGTAAGTTTGATGTGGTTTGAAGCTGTTGATCTCCGTCTAAGAAAAGACAGCCAGCTGTTGGACTGAGGTAATGACATGCCTGCACAGTTAATCAACAATGAAAATTAAATGATAGATGCAAATCAATGACATCATGGAGTATGCTCATAGTGCTCATACTGTGCATACTGAGAGGACACAACTTGACACAGCTTGAAATTCTCATCCATACAGATAAACAAAGTTTTGTATGATGACCCAGTAACATTAATTTGGCATCCTTATATTACTACTTACTAAAAACTTACCAAACTGACCGATCAGACTCTTTCCAGATCATCAACTTTGCTTTGCAAGGGCAATTGATCAAAGAGGGGTGGAGTCTCAACTCTCAAGTGCAATCTTAATGGGTGGAGTTTGTGTTCAAAGTAAACAGAGAACAGGAGACAGAGTTAGAGGAGAGAGAAATGCCACTGCCTAAGAACCTCCCCAAGGCTGGCCGAGGAGATGGGAGGCCGCCTTCTTCTTCTGTCCAACCATCAAACAAAGAGAACGAGTCAAATGGAGTGGTACTGGCCCATAGATACAAGATGGAACACAAACTGGGCAGTGGGGCCTTTGGTTGTGCCTACCTAGTGGAAGACCTCAAGGCCAACAATGAGAGGTATAGTATAGACTTCTAAATCCAACTAGCTAGCATGATCACATATTCTGGAAGCTGGGATGTTAGAGAGGAGTCTGAGAATGTAAACTTTTTTTTATCTTTGTTGTGCTCTACATTTTCATGTATTCATGTGATATTTGTATTCATGGTTCAAACAGGAAAGTTTTGAAGCAGATTGTTGTTGCTGAACTTCAGCCGGATGAGACTGTGGATGCAGTAAGGGAAGCACGTCTTTTAGCAAAGGTGATTTATTATCTAGTAACATCACTTGTGGGTCTACATGAAATCTAATGTGTTTCACCCCATCCAGTTGGATCACCCTTCCATCGTGAAGTTTCACGACAGTTTCATGGAGAAAGACTTCTTCTGCATCATCACAGAATACTGTGAGGTTGGTGATGCATGGCCCTTTGGTCTGTATGGCATGTGTGTGTGTGTGTGTGTGTGTGTGTGTGTGTGGGTGCATGTGTGTGTGTGTGTGTGTGAGAGAGAGAGTGGATGCAGCCAGGTGTGCATGTCTGTGTGTCAAAGTAAAATTGATACTCCATTCAGTGAGTACATTCCTTGCAACCACTGACCGCTACATTTTCATCTTCAAAGCATATTTGTTAACTTACTTTTATTGCATAATTCATGAGTGTAATTTTCACTATGTAGTAGGATTCAGGTTAAATTTTGGTGTAAACGCTAACAGTTGGTGTTCAAGTGTGAGCATGTGCCCCTTTGGTCATCTCATGAAATGCACACAATTTTAATGTGTATGTTCAACCAATTAGTATTCTCTCTTATGCAGGGTGGTGATTTAGATGCCAAGATCTGCCAATGGAGGAATGCTGGAAAGATGTTTGAAGAGTCTCTCATCCTTGATTGGTTCATCCAGCTCACCACGGCCGTGAAATACATTCACGAGAGAAGAGTACTCCATCGAGACCTGAAGACAAGGTGTGTGTGTGTGTGTCCTTTGTGTTATTCTCTCCTTACATGCTGATCTTGACATCCCTCCTTTCTTTGCCACAGAAACATATTCCTAAAGAACAACCTGGTGAAGCTTGGTGACTTTGGTATCTCGCGTATCCTGATGGGTACCTCGGATCTTGCCACTACATTCACTGGTACTCCTTACTACATGAGCCCAGAGGTACTCAAGCACGATGGCTACAACGCCAAGTCAGATGTGTGGTCACTTGGAGTGGTGCTCTATGAGCTTTGCACGCTACAACATGCCTTCCAGGGACAGGTAAGAATGCAAAATGGATGTTTAATACCAGAAAGTGGTTTCGTTGTAGCCTTGCCTCCCTATAATGTCCATATGAGTATCTGATTTCTTGTCATCATGTGCAATCACATTGTGGGAGGGCCCAGGAATGATGATACTTTGGTTGAGTACTTGAAATGATTGTTGTTTTTGAATCTCTTTCAGAATATAATGGCAGTGATGTATAAGATAGTTGAAGGGGAACAACCACGGCTACCCGATCACTTTACTCCACAACTTAGAGACCTCTTCTTGAGGTAGAGAACTAGGCGTCACATTTTTTCCTTTTGCTTGTTTCCCATTTATTATGTCCTAGATCTCCCTCCATGCACACACACACACAGGATTCTTGATAAAGATCCTTCAAAGAGACCTACTGCAGTGGAAATATTACAGGAACAGTTCATTCAGCAAAGAATGCATGTAAGTTCGACAACCATACATTTTATTGTGCAACGAAATCTGATTGTCTCTGTGTTCAGAATCTACGGGGTAAGATGTCAATGAGGATGGCATCATCCAATAGTGTAGCAGAAGAAGCAGAGGCAATTGCAAGAGCTCTGTGAGTAATTCTCACTGCAATACACACATATAATATAGAGTGTTTTGAGTTTATTAATTTGACGTCCTTTACCATACACAACTTACCCCACAGGAGTCCTGTCAAAAAGAAAAACTTGATGCAAGATGATAAATCATTAACACCAAGGTACAACATAGTGTATGGACTTTGTGTGTTTGATATTAAACGAAATGGTTGATACTCTCTAGGGAAAGAATGCAGCTTAGGAAGAGACAAAAAGCCGACCAAGAGGCAGAAAAGAGGAAAAAGATGGCGGTAGAAAATTTCAGCGAAGGACAAAAGAGGTTCAAAGATCAGAAAAAGAAGCAGACAAGAGTTGTTCCTCCGTGGGTAGAGGAGCACCCCGATGTGTTCAACGATCCCAACTTCTCCATCACTCAGTTGGACAGCGTGAATACCCACACGAACCCTGACCTCTCAGAGACAGCTGGCTCAACAATGGACATGTCGATGAGCAGCAGTGACCACCCACAGCCAGGTGGATATGGAGAGCCTTACATTGCATGGGTAAGGATAAGGGGGGTATAGTGTTTGAGCTGGTCATTTTGTGATCAAATGGCCATGCAAGTTTTAGTTGTAGATATGTCTTTATGTCAATTCAGGGACTTGTAGGTAAAAAATAAAGATAAGACCCTAATTTTATTATTCCAGAAAGAGTTATTAATAAAACAGTTATATTTATAGCAGTGTACTCAATAACTCTCTTTCTGTCAATGCAGGGGACTCCAAGAAGACAGGCTGATCCTAACGTGTACAGTGGTAGCAATAATGACAGTGGTATCAACAGTACAGTGGGACCAGGGGCAACCATGAGCATGAGTGTGGAGCCATCACCGAACTATTACTCTCAAGACCTTCAACAGCAACAGCAGCAGCTGTCGACAGAGAGTGGGGTGGTGATGGTGGATGGTGGAGGGATACCAGAGGACCCTCAGCTGGCAGAGACACACTACTCCCAGTTTGAGGATTTTGAAGCTGACGAGTCAAGCTACAGTGAGTCTGAGGATGATTATGAGGCCTTCTTGGGGTACATAGAGGAGGCTCTGGAGCTACCTAATCAGCCAGGTATGAGCATGCAGCAATACTGACACTTTGTGTGCATGACCTGCAGCCATATATTGTGTTTGAGTAGTGAGTGCATTCATTGAGGTTAGTGTAAAGTTCAGTCATTGCTTTATATGGCATCCAATCAGACTGGCATACTAACTGTCAGGCTATTGAGTGTGTATGCCTTGCACTTCATATTGTTCTCTCTCTGTCATCTGCAGTACCTACAGAGCCATCTCACGATGAGATCTCACCATTCACTCCTTTTGCTAGAGACAAGAGAATTCAGCTGCTCAAACAGTATCCTCCCACATGAACTTTCAGAACCAAACTCTATTATAATACCAGTTACCCCAATTACCTCAAACTAGGGACAATTCAGATGGTACAGACACAAGTTGCTGACATCCTTTAGAGCTGTAAATGTTTAACCAATACTCAATGCCACTTCCATGTAGTCAATGGGACAGGACTATGCTAATGTTGGTTAGGGTTTGTTTATTTCCCCTATGACCTCTCACTTCACTGTGCCACAGCATGCAGTCAAGGAAGTAGATCCATACACTTTCTTCCTTAACTCTGCTCTCTCCTTAGGCAATGTGAACAGATTTATGGGGTTGAGGGTTTCCAGGTGATCTATGAGTATCTTAGGAGAGCCCGCTACGACACTGCCATGGACGAGAGTGGGATCATGGCTGGTCTCAGGAAGATCACTGCTAATGTCAGGGACTGTTTTCTAATTGACCAGCTGGTGTTTCTAGAGAAGCAAGCTGAAGCTTTGTCCTCAGACTTTGCATAAAGAATAATCGTGTATTCACACTAGAATGTGAATGTATTTTGTGACTTTTGTCCCCTCTCATTGGTATTATTATTCACTGACAAGAATTGCTTTTTTTGTTTGTTTTTGGATGTTGTATGGACCAAATCTTAAATGTATTCATCAGAGCAATAACTGCTATTATGAACTTTGTAACATTATTAGTAGTGCTGACTAGAGCCAATTAAACCATGACCTACACTCTTAGGTCAAACACTCATACATAAAGTACACAGACAATTAAAGAACTAGAAGGTCACTGGAGGTCACTGGAGGTCAGGAATGTCATCTGCCACAAACAAACATCACACCATACATGAACTTTGGTAGCACCCCCATATCCTTTGTCACATTATATACAGTGGATGTTATAGTTATTGAATAAATGCAGCAAATCAAACAGTATTACATAGAGTTACTCATTGCAAGCATTAGGTTTGTTTGCCCCAGTGTAAGCAGCACAGATCTGCTTGATGAGTCCACTGCCTTCAGCATCTTCATCGTGCTGAAACATATGAAACAAAAAAAAGAGAGCAGTATTAAGGGTTACATTTTTCTGAATCAGATACTGGTCCTGTCACAGTATTCTGATCACCATAGACCAGCTATATAGCTCTTTCTTTACCCTTCCATTGATGGTAATCCATGGGGTGTAATGTTGTGGAGGCTGTAGGGAGCGTGTCTCATTCCCAGCTTCCAATTCCAGTCTGGATGAATGAACAAAAAAGGATAGCCAAAAAAAGTACATGATACATTTAGCCATATCATGTCAACAACTACTAGTGATGATAGGCATCTACACATGTCAGATCAAACTTACTTGTGACCCATCTCACCATCAGTGCAGGATTTTATTTCTTTCCAGTCGAATTTCTGTGAAACAGCACAACGTTCAGCGTTAATTAATTTCTGGTCTTCTCCATAACTGTATATACACTTCAAGAAGGGCCAGTACACATCCCTGTGGGGAGAAAACAAGCATATTATATAATTTTTAAGAGACCAGTAAGCAATTAGCCCATTGGTATAACCTTAGTAAAAACATGTACCATGGACTACATACCCTCTGGCTGTGGAATCAGAAACCCATCACATGTACACATATTACTATACAAAGAGAGAATGACCTAGCTTACATATTAGGGTAGTAATGAAGAGCACACGCCTCAATCGTGTTCATAAGACACTCCATTTTGCCATGTTGACACTCGAAATTTCCATGGCTGGTGAATTTTGCATTACCCCAAGGCACGTAATGTAATGTGAAGATTTCTGGGATCTAAAGTAAATAACGAAATGCAGTGACTTTACTATAATCATGAATATAATTATTTGAATTGAGATGCACACCACTGATCAACATGCCTTCATGAAAGCCTCATTCAGAGGGCTAGTGGCAAATTGAATGCAAAATGGACAGAGAGACTCTCCATAGAATCCAACCACCACTTTGTCATCTGCACCATGAAGGCACACTAACAAGGAACAGAGGATCACCAGTTTCAGAGACATCTTGAAAATTTCCACGCAATCCGCGCAATTGCGCAATATGTCAATGTAGCACAATTATGGCTTCAACCTACAGGCATGCTATACAGGTACACAGCTTTGCTCAAGTCACAATTTCATTATAAAGCAGTTTTTGGAAATAAATAACCCAACACAAATCATGTATATACAAAAATATACAATGTCACGATGGAACAGTTCATCAGTTACTCATTGCAAGCATCAGGTTTGTTTGCCCCAGTGTAAGCAGCACAGATCTGCTTGATGAGTCCACTACCTTCAGCATCTACATCGTGCTGAAAGATGAATAGAAACAAAAGAAGAGACAGCATTAGAGGGAAAGAGCTGGTCTATCCAACCACTGATCAGAATACTGCGACAGGACCAGCATCTGATAGAGAAAGAAGCCTACCTTTCCATTGATGGTAATCCATGGGGTGTAATGTTGTGGAGGCTGGAGGGAGCGTGTCTCATTCCCAGCTTTCAATTCCAGTCTGGATGAATGAACAAAAAAGTATAGCCACATACATAGCCATGCCAACAACAGTCGATGATGTCTGCATGGTCAAACTTACTTGTGACCCATCTCGCCATTAGTGCAAGTTTGTATTTCATCCCAGTCAAACTTTTGAGCAGTAGCACACTTTTGAGCAACTTCTATATCTTGATTTTCCCCATTACTGTACATGCACTTCAAGAAGGGCCAGTACACATCCCTGTGGGGAGAGGGAAACAAAAAACAAAAAACAAGTGGACATGATCAAGTCAGTTTAGAACCCACAGAAGATATCACTAGACAAACAGTAGGGGACACAAATATGTGATCTTCACCAGCACCATAGAGATCTGGGTTTGATACAACCACCCATTGGAGAAGGCAGTCATGTCACACAACCACTTGCTAAGGACTGCACGGAGGTGACACTGGACTTGATTGGAGGCCAACAAACTAATTATAAGGGCTTGGCAATCACAACGCACGTAAATATTGTAATGTGACATTTTGTTATTGCAAACAATCCCATCCGAATCAATACATACTAAGATGTACGTAATAGAGAAATATATCTCTAATATTATACAAGATGCCTGGCTGCCACTCACTGTGAGTGACAGTGCAGGACCTGTTTGCTGAAACCTGAAGTGGGGGTTGATGGGTCTGATGCATGTTCTAACCTTAGTAATAGTACCCATTACCCTCTGGCTGTGGATTCAGAAACCCAGCTTCCATGCAGTGTATGTAACTGAGAAAAGTGTGTACTTACATCTTAGGGTAATAATGAAGAGCACATGCTTCAACTGTGTTCATAAGGCACTCCATTTTGCCATGTTGACACTCAAAATTTCCATGGCTGGTGAATTTTGCATTACCCCAAGGAACATAATGTAGTGTGAAGATTTCTGGGATCTAATGTGGGAATAAACGTTGGAAATGAAGTATCATTATACATATTTCAATTGATGCACACCACTGATCAACATGCCTTTATGAAAGCCTCATTCAGAGGGATGGTGGCGAAGTGGATACAGTCTGGACAGAGAGACTCTCCATAGAATCCAACCACCACTTTGTCATCTGCACCATGAAGGCACATAAACAAGGAACAGAGGGTCACTAATTTCAGAAACATCTTGAAAAAACTCCCACGCAATCGCAGATAGTTCACACCTGTTAATTATCTAATCTCGTGACTAGTACTCGGCTGTTCCGCGATCCGTACACACCCCCAACCACACCTTTTGTGGGTACGTCATGTGTTCTGATTGGCTAAAAGGTGACCGTGGCACCCTCCAGAGTAAACTTTGGCCCTCATTAACGACCACTGGACCCTCGAGAAGAGTCCAGCCCTCTTCAGGATGTACACGGCTTTACGGAATTTATTCACAGCGAGGTAGGTATAAATTTGTTTGAAAGAAGTCCTTTTGTTTAGTTGTGCGAATTTTTTTTTCGTTGAAGAAAGAATTGAGGTTGGTAAAGAAATCAATTTGTATCTTCACGAAAAAGAGGCGTTTTGTTTCATCCCGCGTGATCTGTTGTACTCTCTACAGAATGTCAAAAGTTCTAGGAGTGAGAAAACTTACGACCTCAGGGGTGAAGATCGAGAGTCTCGCCGCTAATATCAGAGAATTCATTGATGACCAGGTCAAAATTTGCAAGCCAGACAAGATCTACGTTTGCGATGGCACGGAAGAAGAGAACAAGGCGGTTATGAAACAACTCGAAGACGACGGACGAGCCATAAAGCTGTCTAAGTATGACAACTGGTAAGACATTTGAAACCAAGACATTTTTGTGTGATGCATGCTGGATGTCCTTTTTCCTGGGTGTAAAAACAGTCACTCAAATAAAAATTGCATTCCTGTCATATGAATGAGCTGGAGCTAAATTTTACAACATCCTGTGATCATTTGTAATTGTAATATATCTCATGCTCATTTTTTTTGTTGCAGTTATTATGCTCATACCATCCCTGAGGATACTGCACGTGTAGAGAAACAGACCTACGTTTGCACAACAAAGAAAGAAGATGCCGTCCCCATTGCAAAGGAAGGAGTTGTGTCCAGACTGGGTAACTGGAAAGACCCAAAAGTAATGGATGCTGAGTTGGCAGAGAAATTTGATGGATGCATGAAAGGTTAGCATGCAAAACCTCTCTCTTTTTGTGCTTCCTGTTGGTTATGGGTTGCCATGTGAGTCCAGAGGTGTGCTGAGGGAGTGACAGGATGAGATAATGGTTTCTGTGTTTGCACACACTGAGAGTAATGGAGTAATTTACATACTTATATATATATATATATAAGTATGTAAATTACTCCATTACTCTCTATATATATTATATATATATGTTAGTGACTCAAAGCCAAATCTACTGTATTGTGTCAACTACTACTGTTGAATGATTGTGTGTACTTTTGTTTGTACTCATAGGTCGTACAATGTACGTGATACCATACAGTATGGGTCCTATCGACTCTCCACTCTCCAAAATAGGCATCCAGCTCACCGATTCAGAGTATGTTGTTGCCCACATGCGCATCATGACTCGTATGGGCAAGAAAGTCCTGGATAAGCTTGGAAGCCACGAGTTTGTCAAGTGTCTCCACTCTGTTGGCCACCCTCTGGAGCCCGGGGAGAGAGATGTGCCCTGGCCATGCAATCCACAGAAGCTTGCCGTTGTGCAGTTTCCCGAGAGAAATGAGATCAAATCGTTTGGTAGTGGATATGGTGGAAACTCACTCTTGGGAAAGAAGTGCTTTGCCTTGAGAATTGCTTCCACTCTTGCCAAGAGAGAAGGATGGCTTGCCGAACATATGTTGGTAAGTGTAGTCTTGTACTAGCACAATAATTGTTCCACCTTCATTGTTCCTTGTGATTGTTGTGCAGATCTTAGGCCTCACCAATCCAAAAGGTGAGAAGCGCTACATTGCTGGTGCCTTTCCCAGTGCTTGCGGTAAGACCAACCTAGCCATGGTCACTCCCACTATTCCTGGCTGGAAGGCTGAGTGTGTCGGTGACGACATTGCCTGGATGAAGTTTGACAAGGACGGTCGATTGAGAGCCATCAACCCAGAGAACGGATTCTTTGGTGTAGCCCCGGGCACGAACTACAACTCCAACCCGAATGCAATGAAGACAATCTTCCACAACACCATCTTCACCAACACAGCCAAGACCAGTGATGGTGGTGTCTACTGGGAGGGAATGGAAGCACCTGATCCCGGTGTCAAGATAACTTCGTGGCTTGGCGTTGAAAACTGGCAAGACCTTCCTGACGATGTCAAAAAGCAGAAGCCTGCTTCTCACCCCAATGCTCGATTCTGTTCTCCCACTGCTCAGTATCCCTTCTTGGATGCCAACTGGGAGAGTTCTGAGGGAGTTCCAATTGATGCCATCCTTTTTGGAGGACGTAGACCCAAAGCTGTTCCTGTTGTGTACGAGTCCTTCAACTGGACCCACGGTGTGTTTGTTGGTGCCGGGATGAAATCTGAAGCCACTGCTGCTGCTGCAGATATGAAGAAGAAAGCCATCTTGCACGATCCTTTCGCAATGAGACCATTCTTTGGCTACAGTTTCGTACAATACTTGGAGCACTGGTTGAGCTTGCAAAATCGTCCCAATGCCAAGCTTCCAAAGATCTTCCATGTCAACTGGTTCAGAAAAGACGAAAAAGGAGACTTTGTCTGGCCCGGTTTTGGTGATAATGTTCGTGTCCTCGATTGGATCCTTCGCCGATGTGACGGGGAGGACATTGCCGAAGAGACACCCATTGGGTACGTTCCAAAGCCTGGCTCTTTGAACCTGGATGGCCTCTCGGAAGTGGACACAGAGGCTCTCTTCAAGGTCAAGAAGGAAGACCTGGAAGAGGACGTAGCAGATACAGAGCAGTACTTTGAGAACCAGTTAGCAGGAAAGTTGCCAGATCCTCTTAAAGCCGAGCTTCAAGGTCTGAAGCAACGCATTGCCAAAATGTAGTTCATTTGAACCTATTATATTATTGTACCCAGCCTAGCTGACAGAGGTTTTCAGTACTGCATAGTTTCTGTTTGCAAATAATAGTGGCGCTTATTGTAATGCAATAGTTAATGTTATTTACGTTATAAATTTAACTTGTGCAATGTATGACTAATGAAAATTGAATATTTTGTTGGTTCCATTCATGAACTTGAAAAAGATAAATTGTTCACTGCTAGCATCACATCACTCATACCTTGCTATCAAAGAAAAGAAGATCATAATATATTACAAGGAGTGGGGCTCGCTTCGCTCGCCCACTCCTTGTTTGTGTATGTTTATAGGATCAGTTACTATAACTCAAACAATAGTAAGATAAAATTGATGAGCAAATTAAAGCTATTGTGTATATAATAAATATTCTTCTATGGTCAGTTGGCTTAGAATAGCTTTTGCAGTTGAAGCAACACACAACAATCACATCAATACTGGCATAAGCAATTGGAAACTCATAGGGAAGCAATGCTGCATGTGTACATGCCCTGCTTAGTGCCACTTTGCTTTGGTCAGCTCAGCAATTTACCTCACTACGTGACGTCACAAACGACCCTTTTCCGACTTCCGCCATTTTTGTAATCAGCTGGCAAAGAAACTCGTTATCTGGCTAGCTGTGTTTTGTGTACAGTGACAGAGAAGCAGACTCCTAGAAGCAAAAGTTTTCCCCTCGCTACGCTTCTTTTGTGAAAGATTGGCTTCTCTATCACGCTTCTTTGTCGGATATATACGCCACTGGTAAGCCTTGTCAGCGATCTCAAAAAAAGTTAGCCTTACTTGTAGCGCCTGTGATTCTATCCTAGGCTAGTACTATCTAAGCTAGTTCTCCAGGTACACTTTTTATAGCTTGCATTTTTCACAGTCCAAAGAAAAAGTGGCGTTTTAGCTCGAGGTCGCATCACTTCCGGTGACCCTCCGTTACACACACACACACACACACACACGGACAAAACTTTGCTTATAATATGATATTAATTTTTTGAATGGTTAACCATAATTACCTTGAGCAATGTATACAGTTCAGGAAAGGTGTGTAATATTTGCATGGGAGAATAAAGTACAACATACAAAATTGATGTTACTGTATGAGACATAGTGTAACATAATATTGTGGTGGTAATGTAATACTGTCATCGTCGTCTTCTCTTGCTGTCACTGCCCCGATGGCTCTTGTCACTGGACGGTCTCTTGCGACTGGGAGGAGTATGAGTCTTGGTCGGCCTGGACTTGGATCTCTTCCTGTCGTTCTCTTCAGAGAAGCTCATCATATCAGTCTCTTTGTCAGCTGAGAATAGACGCACATAATTATAGGAAGACGCTATTGTGTTTGTTCTAATTAATGCACACTCTTGCACTGATCTCACAAAGACATAACACACACAGCCAGGAGAAGGCCTGGCAATGACTTCTCCCAGGAATGACCAACCTTGTCTGGCCTCCTCTTCCAGTTCATCCCAGTCCATACCACTCTCTTCTTCACTGTCCTCTTCATACTCTACACACACAGACATCAACAGTAGTGAGGTCCACTCCACTCTCCCCTCCCTCCCCTCCTATAGCTCCCTCACCTGACTCAGAGTCTTTCTCTGACAAGGAGGAGTAATCCTCGTCTGAGTCCTCTGAGAGTTCCTCCCCTGACATGTCCGATGGGCGGAACTCCTCCTCTCCTGACTCAGAGTCGTCTGAGCCACCTTCTCCCTCGTTCTGTAATACACACACACATTCATGACAATTTACAGACAGTACTATGTATTCTAGCTGTACAGCAACAATAGAATACCCATGTATGTTTACATAGAGGCTGGACAACATGGCTAAAGTCATAATCACTGGAAGTAAAGTAAGTAGGAAGTAAGGGAGTTGTTGACTCACGTCGCTCTCAGGGTCAAGGAAGCTCCAGCCGCCATTGTCAAAGAACCCCTCTGGGTCATCATTGATGGTCTTCATTATCTTGGCCCAGTTCAAACTCTGTACACCCTCCGTGTATTTGATATCACTACAGTCATGTAAACTAGGAGGTGCCCTGTACAATGCATTATCTCTCACTTAAGCCAATCCTTGATAGAGTCTAGCTGTGTCATCGGTATGGCTGTCACCATGGCAACCTTACGTTTGTAATCCTTGAAGACAAACACAGTGTCAAAGTTTCTCATGTGGAACTGTACGAAGAGAGAAAGACAGACAAGTAGTAATGTGTTTGGAGATATACAGAAACAGTTTTGCATAGCCAGTCCCTCTCTGTACTCACTTGGAGCTGGGAGGAGCTTAGAGAGAGGCTGGCTACGTGAAAATGGAGACTAAGTAAGTACAGAAACTTACTTGAACTCTCTCAAAGTGAACCAGTTCCACCTCGTCAAGGGTGATAATGAAAGGGGGCTGGTCAGAGAGGTTCACCAGACAGTTGGTGGTGGGCTGAAGGAGGACAGTGCTGCGATGAGGGACTCCATGGAACCTAGAGAGCACAAACAGAGATGAGAAAGCTCTATTAATATTAGGGCAGATACTTAAAATAAACCGATCATGAATATCGTAAAACCATACAGGGACAGTACCAGGGGAATTCCAAATACAACACAGCACAACACACCCTAGCTATTGTATATGCCTTTCGGAAACAGTGACACTTTCAAGGGTAGTATCTATGGCAGCTGGTGCTTCACAAATCCCATGGACAGTCAAGATAGCTGGTAATGCATTGCATTCTGCAGGTGGAGCATTGGATGTACTCGTCATAGCTCCAGACGAGGCTATACATTCAGCAGATGCAGTGCCTAGACGTAAAGCTGAGCTAACAGATGATGACAAAAGGCGCCTCTCAAGTCAAGGGATTGCTGAAGAGCACTGGGGTGATGATGCTAGCATTATGAAGGCCAGGTACTCTTTGGACAGAGATTCAACAGTGGTATCAGTTGAAAGAGATGAAGCAGGTGGTGGTAGAAGAAAGCTCACCAGAAATTTAGTACTACAGAAAATTGAATTGTTTATGAAGAGTTCAGCAAAACCCAGAGGTAAGTATCATAAGAAGAGAGCCTGGGAATGAAGCTACAAAATAAGATGGGTGCTTGCATACTGAAAACAAAGATAGTCAACCTACTTTTGCACACACACTTTATCACAAACTCCAATACTCACATACAGTTTACATATACTATGTTGGTGCTGGAAAGAAACACACGGGAGATTGGTGCTTTCAAGATGGATATGTATCATTTGAAGATATTGCACAGCTGTACCTCAAACACAAAGATGCTGCTTTCAAGGGACAAGTACTTGGACTACTCTCTGACTGTAGCTACTCTGGATATTGGGTGAAAGCTTGCATTAAATTCTTGCAAGAGCATGGCGTGCAGCCATGTGGACACTCAGCAAAAAATAAGGGCATTTTAATGAAGGTGTTTGCTTCCTGCCAACCAACTCAAGTGCCAGCTACATTTGCCTTTTCAGCTAGGTGTGCTAAGAATGATAAAAACACACGTGTGCTATCGTACTCATTTAAAGATTTGAAAGGAGAGGAGATCTACAATGGCCAGTATCCCTGTGGATTAGACTTCACATACGTCTATTGCAAGAACAAGTCCATTGAAGAAGAATGTACGATACCTCCAGAACACACCTGGCAAAAGTTTGACGAAGGGAAGAGAGTTTTCAAAGTGAAAGGAAAAGATAAAGGAAGGCCAGCCTGGCACTATGTCCTGGTTGTAGATGATGATGAAACAATAAGGCTCTTTAAGGAAAAAACTCAAGGAGAAAATGCCGGAGTACATAATGTCAACTTGCATGACTATGGTGTAGTGATCAAGTCAGGCTGGGGGGACGAGCCACCAAAAGAGACTCAAGATTGGATCGACAGAGTATACAATGGCATTATTAACTGATAATTTACTGATTGATTCAAATTCAAGTTTTCCAGGATGTGTGATGGTATAATCCCATTAGTTTGTGTGTGTTTTGTGATGATTGTTTCTTACCCTAATTCTCTGAATGGCTTTTCAAAGTGAATTCGACATTGCGGCAAGTCCTCCACTTTCTTCCTGAACATGTCGAAGGCATTGTCTAGCTTAGCTCTCAGCTCTCTCTCTGCATGCTCCGCCATCAGGTCATCACGATCGTGCATGTGCTGAGCACGACCCAAATCAGTCATAATCTCTCCCACCTGCATTGAGTCGGTAAGGGGTCGTCAAAAGTAAAAACTCTATAATCTTTAAAATGTAGTACTCAGGCTCTCCTTTGACCTTGCACCGTTAGTGTAAGGTCAAAGGAGAGCCTGAGTATGAGGCTAGTGACTTGATAACATACTTCAGTGTAGAATTGAATATCCTTGTGTTTCTTTTTGCCAATGATGATAGGGTGCTGAAATAAACAACAATGTTAGACCAAAGTTGACAGGAAAGCTTTAGCAAAATACCTTTAAGTGGAAGTGCAGTACTACAATCATCTCTCCCTTGGACGGCTGGAAGTAGGCGTGCTTCATGTTATTGTAGAGGATGTCCACCTTGTCTCCCTTCATGGTGGTGTAACGAAGACCGTTGGTGTGGGCCTCCAAGATACCCTGGCAAAGAATTATTGAGCGTGCATTGGTACAGGTTTATTACTATAAAACTTTGCTGGTAATGTAATTTCAGCTGTTCAGCTGTCTTTCACAAATGAAGCATAGCAAGGGGAGAACATTTGTTCCTAGGAGTCTGCTTCCCTGTCGCTGAACACAAAACTTAGCTAGCCAGATAACGAGTTTTTTTGCTAGCTGATTGCAAAAATGGTGGAAAATTGGTAATGATCGTCAGTGACGTCACGTTTGAGCAAATTTTGTTTAATTTTTGTCGGTAAAGGTTATCGAAGAGTCTCTAAAATTATTTTACCTGGATTCTCCTGGAGCCTATCACTGGTCTCATGTAGAGGTCTTTCAGTCTGGGGTTCCCTTTGGTGGAGCTCAGAACCAGTGCATCTTGTTCCACATAACCCTGGAGGGAAACACATCATCAATAGACATAGGCACTTAATGGGTTAGGATAGAATTATGCTATTAGACCTTTCCCTAGCGTAGGAGGAAAATAGCGTACCCCCACACTAAATCCCCCCTATATACAGCTGTATATGGATGGGAAAGGTCTAATAGTGTAATTTTGTAGAAACCCGGGGATTGCCTCAACTATATTTATATACATGCAACTAATAAGAGAAGACTCTTTGAACAGACGAGATCCATAGCAGTTCAAGGCTTGTGAAGAACTCACCTCCAGTTCTTTCTTCTCCTGTTCTCTTGTTTTAAATGTCTTCTGTACATCTTTGATCAGGCCGAAGGTGTGCACCAGACTTAACCCACCACCTCCATGTTTAGAACTGGCACGGAATGAACTGCACACAGCAAAGAGAGAGACTCATCACACACTAGACAAAAACACTTCATTGAAAGACACCTTCTTCTCATACTTACAGCTCTTTGAGGAAAGTAGCCTCTGGACTTGGAAAGGTGACGCCATCGACTCGACCAAGAGAGCTCCCAGGATGGAAGAAGTTTATTCTCAAGTATACATAGTCCCCTTCCTCACTCTTACTGGTGTTCTAGAGAAACAAAGGTACATTGCCGCACTGACCACAATGGTGATCACAGGTTGTGTGTGTGTATGTATGTGTGTGTGTGTGTGTGTGTGTGTGTGTGTGTGTGTGTGTGTGTACCTTGACAGTTGAAATGTGAAAAGGTGTCGGGACTCCGTGAATTGGTAAAATGATTACTTCGTATTTCCTATCTGCAGAGACACAAACAACACACAAAGCAAATGATAATGATCTCTCTCCACCACCACCACCACCACCAAGTGTTCCTGTGAAGTGTACGTACCAACAAAGACTTTGTGATTCTGGACGTCTGAATCTCGTGGCACAACTGACGAGTGTTTGTAAGCAACGTTTGCCGAGAGTTTATTCCGCCTACTGCCCGACTCCTGCTTGCCATCTAAGAGACGTTTCTGACACCCACACACAATGATACATGAGGGAGGGATAGTGAAAATAGACCATTAGTCCAACTATGATAACTCAAGGTGTGTGTATCTAAACAACTGCGGAATGCTACTACAAACACTACTGAAAAGACAGAAAATGAATTTACAAACATCCTACGATCTTTCCCATGAGACAAACTCATGGACTTTCCTAACAAATGGAGAAAAGCCCCCCCAACAAGTTGAGCAATTCAGACAGGCTAAGAAAAACACACTTTTCATTCACTTACTCTAGCCTCTTGGTTCATTCTCTTGGTCAGCTCTGACTGGTGTTCCTTTCTCTTCCCTTCTGCTGTCATGTCACTTCTAGCCCCCCTCTCCCTTCCACGAAGCACCTCATCCAATTCTTGCTACAAGGACAACACACAAGATGGATGCATGTAACACACAGCTCATATGCCATGAAAGACACGGAGGCAAACTCACAGGGATGGCCTGGCCATTGTCTTCATCTTCATCAGTCTGAGAGAGAGAGAGAGAGAGAGAGAGAGAGAGAGAGAGAGAGAGAGAGAGAGAGAGAGAGAGAGAAAGGGGAAAAGCAAGGTTGTACCTTTGGGTCTAACACTCCAACCTCCCAACTCACCCCCATGAAGATGGCAATGGAGGAGATCTTCTTCTTTGACATGCCAGTCAGCTCAGAGGCAGCCTCGCCCTCCCCAGCTTGTACAGTATCACCAAGGTAGAGGGCATATGTCTTACCAGCTGTATCGTCAGCAGAAGGGTTGGAGAGACCAGCAAAACCAAGATTGACATTGAACACCATTCCTTTCTGGATTCTCTGAGAGCACTTGGGAGTGATGGTCAATGAACCTTCTCTGAACTCTATACCAGTTGCAAAACTGTGTGTGTGTGTGTGTGTGTGTGTGTGTGTGTGTGTGTGTATGCATTCATGTTTCAAAATTACACTCATCATACGTACAGTAGTACGTATAGTAGGAATGGGCCGACTGTCCCATAGACACAATACAAAATGTTTATCACCATAAAAATCTAGCAAGACAAAGTTAAACCTTCAAACTTGCTCAGAAGCTCTCTCAGACAGATTAACAAACGCTTGCATGGCCTAAAACTCACAGAAGCTTTCATAAGCACTCGTAGCGAGTGCTAGTTAGAAGCTACACCCACGCAATTTTGTTCTCACTTACTTACTAACTGACTTACTTGAAAGCGATTTCCAGAGAAACAAAAGACGTTGAGCTTGTTTTGACTACACAGAACAACTTGTTCTCATCTGGACTAGTGCCTTTTACACTCGCTTTCTGCCCAAATGTGTTAAAACAAGAGCTAGAAAGCTTTAAAACTTAGTATATAAATTCATACACTTCAATCAGCCATCTTTTGTAGGTAGAGCTCAAAGGTCGTTATCTATCCACGTGGCATTTAATGTGCATGCGCATTAGCCTAATAGACTGCTACTCAAGCTTTTTGTAAGGACTTACTAAGTCCCTGATATAGTCTCCTCACTTTAGTGTTGAAAAAAGTGAATGAACAAGTATAGTAAAAATTTCATAAAAATTAACAGTGTAGGAATGGGCAGTGCGGTAAAAAGTAAGGAAACAAGGCATGTCGCAATTTCGGCACATGACTACTTCATTTTTTTTATGCTCAAGTAGAGTATTGAGGATTAACTAAAACAACTTCGCCTAGATTGCCTGCTTATATACTTTGCCCCACTTATAGCTAGCTAAGTTCCACACCTAATCCATTGGCATGCACTCTCTGTCAGTAATCCGACCATAAGGTGGCACACCCTGCAGCATACTGATTGGCATGCATGATCTATGAATTCCAACCATTNCTTGTTCATTCACTTTTTTCAACACTACAGTGTGGAGACTGTCAGAGACTGGTAAGTCCCTACAAAAAGCTTGTGTAGGAGCTACATGCACTTCAGTATGCTAGAGGGAGCTAATGCGCATGCGTATATAATGCCACGTGCAAAGATAATGAATGACCTTTGAACTCTACCTACAAAGATGGCTGCATTGTAGTACATGAATTTATATGCTAAGTTTTAAAGCTTTCTAGTTTTTGTTTAGGCCTATTTATGATGAAAACGAGTATCAAGGAATGTAGTACCTATGAAAAGAACTTACTTTGTGCTGTCAAAGTTGGCTCAACACATTCTGGTTCTCTGGAAATCCTTTTCAAGTAAGTCAGTTAGGAAGTAAGTAAGTAAGTAAGTAAGTACGTACGTTAGGAGAACAAAAATAGCACTATGGTGGCTTCCCACTAGCGCTCTCTACAAGTGCTGCGGAAAGTTTTTGTAAGTTTTAAGACTTGCATGCAGTTGGTAATCTGTCAGTGAGAGCTTCTGAGCAACTTTGAAGGTCTAGTTTTGTTTGACTAGATTTTTATGGTGGCCAACATTTTGTATTGTGTCTATGGGACAGTCGGCCCATTCCTACTATACGTACTACCGTACGTATGATACCAAGTCACTCATGGCATTCCAGACTTAACTAACTATTCTCTGTGTCTCAATGATACAGTGATGGGTGTTCCTTACCTTGTTTCTGACGGCAAGCTGGAGGTTTGGAAGGTTGTCTCTCTTTGCGAGGGCGGCTATAAGTGGTCGAAGAAACTCAACCTTTTTCTTGCTTGAGAGAATGTGGATGTCTTTGTCACAGAAAACACACAAAGTGTCGGCCAATTCATATCCAAACAACCAAATCTAGAGAGGGAGAGAAGTATTACTTGCTACACTTCTACAGTATTGGACAATTGGGATGCAGAAAATCAACTTCTTCCCATAGTTTGGCTGAAAAGCACAACAGGTACATGGTGGGGTAATTTTGGAGATGCATGGAAAATCAAAAGTTGATTAATTTTTTTTTCTTATCTGAAAACTATAGTCCAGTGCCAATATTCCTCCTGAAAGTAAAGTAACTAGTTATGAGCACACCTGAGAACCATGAAAAAATTAATATCTTCCATCCAGACTCCAACAAAATGATACATTGTTTGGGGAAATACCCTACTTCACCTTTAATTAATAATCAACCTCACAAAAAATATCAGCTGATATGTACGTAACAATTGAAGGAGGACAATAGTACCTGCAAGGCAGTTGACTTTGAATATGTAACATCGTCTTTACCAACCACAACTGCTATTGCATCCACACCACCCCACTGATGGCCTTCCTCGGCAGCCTAACAGTACACAAACAGTAAATACAGAAAAAGAATTCTTATTAGAGCCCATTCTATTGATGACAAATCTTTCTGCTGACTTGACTCTCACCTGCCATGAGGAATATAGCTTTTCAAGGCGAGTAACAAAGGCTTCGGGGTCGACTTTGGGAGTAGTCATAACTGCAAACTCAAATACTTTGTAAAAAGCAAAGGAATCTCAGACACAGCTCTTTCACATCCTACTACACAGTTTCCCGCCTTATCCACATGTATCGCGGTAACGTCATGTGATCTATTCCCCGCCCAGTTCGTGCAGCTTGCTCGGCGCAGCGTAGCGCGCGCGGCGCACTCCATAAATTCTTGGATCGTGTCGATTCTGTTTAGTGCAACTAGCCGAGTCGACTACAAAGTGAATCCCTATTTGGGTAATACTCATAAGATATTCTACAACTGACCAAACAAAGGTGGACTTCCAGGTGGGCTCGATACAGAACAGAGAGTGAGTCCGTCGGTTTCATTCAACATGGCCAGTAGTCCCTACACGTTGGCGAACATTGAGCTAGATTCTGTTCCGCCGCCGAGGAATCGTTTGGAGACAAGCACTGAAATTCAAGTCAGGAAAGAGATTGTTGTTGTTGATGTTCATCAAGAAGAACAAACAGCAAGACCTTCAATTCATGATAGTGCAGCATCTCTCACTGATGCACCCAGTTTGGAACACTCTTTTGAACGATCTGAAGCCAGTGATGTCCTGACATCTCTTCCAGCCTCATCTCCCTCAATGTCACCAGTAAAGAGAGGTGTTCTCAAAAAATCCACCAAAAAATTTGATAACAGTGGAAATTTCAGCATCAACAGCTATGAAAGTAGTGAACCAGCCTCGGCACACGATAGTGTAGGTAGCAGAGATTCAAAACGTGAATCAAGGGTTACCTTTTCTACTACTCCGAGTGGTAAGTGTCATTACATGTTGACAAGCCAAACATTTAATCAAAATTAACTACTTTGGAGTAAATGTGTACACATGAATTTTACTCCCATTACTGTATGTTTCCCTTCATGCTCACAGCAGCAGATGATTACCATCCTAGTGAAAATGGTTCGACAGGATATCGCCTTCTTGGCGATGAGACTGGCAATAGACCAACCAGTAGGGGACGTTCCTTGACATCTTCGTTGCTGAACGTGGTGAAGATGAGGCCTCAACCATCACCACAACGCAAGAAGCTCCAGCGATTGCAGTCACAGCTGGATTTGGGTGACCTATCAAAGAATGAACTGGAATTGAAAGCCAACCTCTTCTATCACATTGGCAACCCCATAAAGAGATGGAAAGTAGAGAGGGTCATACCCATCAAGCTGATACTACAACTCCTTAAAACAATTTTCCTATTAATACAGGTATGCCATTAATGATGTGTTGGGCTATATATGTCATAAAAATAATAGTAACAATGTTTAGGATCATTGACTCAGATTTAGAGTAACCACATAGTACCACCCGGCCATATACAGCTGTTTTTTTAATTACATACAAATTTTACATGATCCACCATGATGCCATTATGCATAGCTATATTCATTAGTTAACTATCCACCAGACAAGTTTTTCCAAACTTACTTTTTAATCTGTTGGGAAATTCTAAGCATCAATAGCAATTTATCAATTTGAGCATGTAAACTGAAATTGAAATTACTAACGAAATGTACCACTTTACATAGTTTCATACACATACATAAACTGTTATTACTAGCTACATAACTATTCTGAGTATTATATTCATGCAGCTGATTCTTTTCACGCTGACTGTGCCACACTCAAGAGCAGAGTTCTTCTACGAAAGTAGAGAACTCTTTGAGAGTTTGTTTCTTCAAAACTTCACCCAGCAAGAGGAGGCTCGAGATATTTACACTGCATATAGTGCACAGCAGATGTTTTCTGAGTTTAACTTCATCACTAAACGTGTGAGTAAATATGTATACATAGAATTTGATATAAGGGATGTAAATTTTTACAATATTTTGGTGGGTACATGGGGATATTTGATAATGGTGTTCATTATACATTCATGATTGAGGTACATAGTGGAACTTATTCCCAGACCACTCTTTCTTCACAAAATCATGACAGTTTATCTTCAAAAATCTCTCTCCTTTTTTCTGAATACCATATGAAACAATCTCCCACACTTGTCCATACATGCAGTATTTCCAACTCCCATCTATTACAATTGGAGGATATGACTTTGCTTCACTAGATGAAAATGGTGACCCTGAACCACTTTACATGGATTTACAACAGTATGCAGTTGCAGAACTTCACCCAACTAACAACTCCTATACCCTAGATGGGAATATTGTGAAAAGTAAGTCTTCTATGATCATAATGCATGCATTGTGTGTGTACGTGTGTGTGTGTGTGTGTGTGTGTGTGTGTGTGTGTGTGTGTGTGTGTGTGTGTGTGTGTGTGTGTGTGTGTGT